>JAXDDX010000151.1:0-600000 GCA_034670405.1 Hoplostethus atlanticus | reverse complement strand
CTTCCTTGCAAAGAAGAACGGTTTGGCCTTGAGAAATGTATGAATTGCAGATTGTCAAGGTTTATGCTGCTTTGAGGTCTTTTTCTTTGAAGCCATATCTTTATAAATGGCAGTGGTGTGATATTAGAAATAATCAGGTACAGTATACAGTACAGTTTTTGTGAAAGTGCTGCACGCTATGGCTTTTCTTTAACTCATGTTAATTCCAAGTTTCAAATGTGTTATGATATCTCCTCTTCCTCTTCTAATGCTGATATAATGTTAATTGACATCAAAGTCATACTGTCTCAAAGCAGATGAGCTATATTGCTGCAGACCGGCTTGACGTGTCTTCATGCATGTCATTCACTCGGATTACTCCAGAATTCCCAAATAATGACAATGACATAATCTTGGTAAATATTTGTCTTTTTCCTCGTCTGTACCAGTACGTGTTTCCTACCACAGTGTTACACAAATAGAATCATGAGCAAAGAATGTCCACGTCTTTTTTCGTGTGTGTATAAGATGATTTAACTAGAGTTTATCAACAGATGCCCATCATTTATTCTCTACAGGTCAACGTGTAGGGATGCGGATAATATGAGTTTAGGCTTTCAATTAATTTCATCTACATTTTAAAGCAGCATATCGACAGATAATAATAATAATAATAATAATAATAATAATAATAATAATAATAATAATAATAATAATAATATATTTATTATTGTTATTATTATTATTATTATTATTGACTAGTCAGTGGAAACTAAGTATAGTCTAATAATGATAATAGTATTTATTATTATTATTATTATTATCATTATCATTATCATTATCATTATTATTATCATCATCATCATCATCATTATTATTATTATTATTATTATTATTATTATTATTAGACTAGACTTAGTTTCCACTGACTAGTCCAATTTCATTTCTTAACTGATAAAATATCTCAAGTGTTTATTCCCAACGCTCCTTTGTCAAACATCTTGAAAACATAATGATGTCATCTGCAGTGAAAAACGATGTACTGTACAGCTTCCATGTGGCCTGACAGCCAGACATACATCTGCATTGCGTATTGACATTAGCCTGATAGACCTGTGCATGCATGCACCTTATGCCTTCTGGACACGCAGCATGTTGACAGCTGTTAATGGACAGCATAGGCTACGTCATCTGTACATCGGTCAGCACCAAACTATTTCAGAGGAAATGATTTACTCGTGCCTTTTCCCAGCTGATTGTGCCGCAACCGTTCTGAGTGTTAGTGTTGCCATATTTCAATCCTCAGCCATAATTTGTGCCTCACCAAAATATTTTTAACAAAACATTCCTACACTCTGCGCTGACACATTTATGCCGTAACATGTTTATGGTGTCGTCATTCATCTTTATTTCCTTTTGTTAATAATTGTTTAAATGTTAGAAATGATCTTCACATAAATTCTCATCATTTAACATTTTTTAATCACCTGCAGCAGTTCTTCTGAGGTTTTAGTATTTGTCATATGGACGACACAGTGAAAGACGTCACAGGGGTGAGAACGATCACGTCTTGCTCCCACACATTTTCCATATGCCCTGGCCCAAGCAGGGGGGACCACAGAGTTCCTGCAGCTGTGTGCATAAAAGCGCTGAGTAGCCGCTAACCAAGGCCAGGCTGAGTAGCCTCTGTGAAGACCAGCCATCTCCCACAGTGGGAAAATGTCAGCTGGATGGTATGAGGCTATGAGGCAGGCCTGGGACAACCTGGAACAGAGGCCCTGCTGGAAACACAATACAGCAAAAAAAAACAAAAAAACAGCACTGTGACCTCTGTAAGATCTTAAACTGGTTTCAATTGTATGTCCCGACTTGATTTGTTATGTTGTAGGCCCTCAGTGTAAGCAAAACAACGTGTTTTGAGCCAGAATATTATATAAAGTGAAAGCCCAATGGAATCAGCCGAAGGGAAACAAATTACAGTGAAGTAGCATTTGAGAAACATTTCTGTAGATCACCAGGAACACGTCCTTTTGAGCTACTGTGTATAAAATATAGTAAGTACTGTAAACCCTCTTCCTCTTGAAACTGAAGTAAAACACAGATGGAAATAGGGTGAGACTGTTTGCATCCTCTACTGCTGTTTGTTTGAAATTCACATTATTATTGGATGTTTACTGATATACCACAAAAGCAATTTAACATCTATGCCAGATGTGTATTTGTGCATACAAGGGCATGTAAAGGTCA
The DNA here is from genome assembly GCA_034670405.1 of Hoplostethus atlanticus. Taxonomy (NCBI): domain Eukaryota; kingdom Metazoa; phylum Chordata; class Actinopteri; order Trachichthyiformes; family Trachichthyidae; genus Hoplostethus; species Hoplostethus atlanticus. The sequence continues at coordinate 597,774 of JAXDDX010000151.1, read as the reverse complement.
CACATTAGGGATGCTCACACACACACATGGGAAGCTCAACTCTGGCATAGAAATATCACAGATATTACAGAGAGAGAGACTTAGTGAGACTGAAGTTGGCATACTGTCATCACACCCAAGAGAGGATTATGGCCCCATGCAACGATATGAAGACGGATTTCACGGGGGGACCTTGGCAGAAGTGTACAACATGACAACAGACTTGAAACAGTTTCCTTCTGGTGGATTTCTGTCCTTTGGGACAGGGGAGGCTTGAGAGACGACAGTAATCCATTGTCTTGTTTTGAAGCCCCTGAGCTGAGGGCTTTCTGGAAGGACAAGGTCCATTTTTATGGTGTCCTCAAGTTGACAAGCGACAAATGTCATGTTATTTTGGCTTTAGCTTGTATACATATTTGGACTAAGCGAGGATTTTGGTTGTCAGCAAAAATAAATAAAAGATGATCCAGAACAATGGCAAGACCAAACATTTCAGTGGATGAAAATCTTTACTTTGATTGTGTTTTGTCAGTGTTTATAACTCCCTCTTTAAGCTGTAACTGTGCCTATGCTCTAATATTTTAACCCATACTACAAAAATTAGGAACAAATGATAAATGTTAAGATTAGTAGTATTAGTAGTAGTAATATATCTAAGAATATATATGTACATCAGTTGCTGTAAATGTGGATAACACATTGATGCACATTATGCCACTGTACAATCCTACAGTACTGCACCCGATATTTAGGCTTGCAGGTGAGCATGATGAAGATGAACGTGTGTATATCAACACAACACATTCCACTAACCAAGATACCAGAGGGTATTGACAAGGCTCTAAATCAGTTCAGAAAGATGCTCACGATCTGCACATGAGAACTCTTGACTTGACTCTACTTTCACTCATGGATTTACAGTTTATTAATATACTGACATTTTCCTTCAGACCCTTTGGAAACATTCCAACATTCCCATATGTCTTGGTTATATAGGCATGAACGGTGTATTATGGATTAGTGCACATGTCCCTTCAATCCCAATTAATAGGACTCAACTGTTGAGTTTGGATTAGTAAGGGGCGTGCGAGCATTTCATAGAAACTACATGCTGGAGCTTTATGAAACATGAAAGCCCTGGATATGTTCTCATCACCTGGGCATTAACTGAAGTGATGAATGATTTTTCACTCATCCTAGTGAGGATATTTTGCCACGTGGTTGTTTAAGCTCTAATTCAACCCAGCCAAACACAGCTGTTAACAAAGGGTCACATTCAGTATAACTGTAATCCTTTAAACCGATGCCCTGGACATTCAGATCCTCATAATCTGCAAAGAGCACAAGCTCATCAACGGAGGCAAGGGATCCCCCGTGCAGAGCTGCAGCCAGTGTTGGTTGGTTGAAGCTTGCCACTCTCAGTGGTGCCTGCAATCAGAAGCTCTCTGTGGATGTGAACCATGTGCTGGCAAGCCTCAGGAGTGAGCCCGAGAGGGAATCTGTGATGCCTTCAGAGCCATATTAGTTCATGTTTACGTGAGCCACGACAACTCTGGTCTGCTGAGTGTCTGCACAGTGCCTCAAGCTGAGTCAGACAGTTGGACCGATGGGGATGAAGCGTCACATGTGAGGACGGCTCACCATCTTTCTGTCTCATCTTTGTCTTTGCCTCTGACAGTCTCCCTGTCTGTCTCCTTGTACCCGTACTATACTACGACTATTCTACCATACTATACTAGATTTAGGCCAATGTTAATATTTTCAACATATTTAGATAACTATGTAAGATTTCTGCTAGTATTTCGAGGTTTTTGGTACTTTTAGACACAATTCCAATACAACACACCTCCCCTTGCCAATTATAAAAAAACTATTATTTGAGAGTATTTCATTCACGCAGTTTTCTCCCTGTAAAGTTAAACCATGTAGCTTGTTCTACAGCTGTCAAATTTAATTATATTGACCAATTGTAAGCATCAAGCAGATTGATGGGGCTGTAGTTTATAAGAGCAAATGTCATGTTTATACAAGAACTGCCTAACGTGTGAGTGGGTCATCACAGCTAATAACGAGGGAATCTAATAAGTAGCTCCTTGAAGCCTCTCTGTTGCTCTGTTTAGGGATTACTGGCTGTTTGTTGACATGAGTTTGTCATCATCCCCCCTCTGGAAATAACTCAGAATCAAAAAGTCTGGCAAAATACAGCATCTGCATACTTCTTCTGGCTGACACGCTGAAACAGATGCAATAGGATCTCGGTCCATGACCTGATTATTGTACACTAGGTTATAGTGTATTGTCGAGGGCTGAGCTTTGAAATGATGGGTTTTTTGGGTACCAAATGAATCAATACTACAGAGTAATGACCGCTTCTTTGCACCTTATTACCAATTGTATACTGGTTTATTTTATTTTTCTTTAAACACTTATTTGTCTTATCTTACTTACTAAAAGATGTTGCATTGTTATCAAGTATATGACAATAAACCTGAAACTTGAAACTTGAAACTTGAAACTTGAAACTCGATATCATCTGATAATTGTCACTTTTCTCACAGTCAGTCACTAGCAATGTTCAGGTTTAGTTGTGATCGGCAACAATCTAAGGTACAGATTTAACTGCAGTGCTATTTCAGACAAAACATTACCTCAGTGCACGTTTGACTCTAAATGACTTGATCATGAAAGACTGATCAAATAAAAAGGATCAAAGATGGTCTTCAGATTTAAAGCAAAATAGAACCAATTTGATACGCCATTTAAAGAAAAGTGATTTTGTCATGTAACACATCTGTTGTGCTAACTTTTTCTCTCTTAACTAACACTTAGACGATCATTTGAGCTTCCTCTTGTGTAGCCAGACATCTCTCCACACTTTGTTCCGCACTTTCTTTTTAGTACTTTGACCTAACGCAGTTAAAGTGATCCTAATTCCAACTTTAAAGCCAAAAGACACCCTTGCCTTGTTCTAGCAACACTCATCTAGTGTCCTCCACTCTTCCCTTTACCACTGCTACCTATGGATGACGCCAAAAAGGTCAGACTATTAGACCTCTGCCTTTTTCTTTTACTAATTCAAAGTTGTGATTAGAGCGCTGGACAGATCGTAAAAGTATGCTAGCCCGGCTTCGCCCTCTGAGTAAACTGTGTGCGTCAGTTGTAATTTATTAGAAAGAATGCTACTGTCTAAACGACCAACAAATGTTCACACTTAAGCAAGCTCTCAAAGCGAGCTGTCAAAGGCACGGGAGACTCACATTTGTTCCAGCACACAAAAAAAAGACATGACGCAAATGTGATCAATCTCAAACAAACTCAAATCCACCCATCCGTACATAATGGAGAATTCAATTATCACTGTTGATGTGTGAAAACTCCTGTCCTGTCTGTACGCCAAATTTATTGTTGCATTCCTTTTTTTTCCTTATGTAGTGTATTAGCCAGTAAATACATTTTTTTCTAGACAGTGTTTTGGATTTTTTGGAGTTTTTGCCATTTTAAGGACACACGAAAACCTTCAATGAGCACCTTTTCACGGCATGCTGAAGCTAAGGCAGTGTCCTTTATAATTCACCTGTCCTGTTGGTTTGCATCCTGTTGGAATCGGAGCACAGAATGAGGAACTGCGTGTTTAAGTTTAGGAAGATCTGCATCGGTAGACAGAACACCTGTGTTGTTTTAACAGACGATGGTTTTTATGATGGTCTGGGCTAGTCTAGGTCTCCTCACAGTGTTACCATCTGTTTGGCAGATTTACTCCTGAATGTGTCTGGACCTTCTATACCTTTGACTGCTGCGTGTTGTTTTCCTCTACAGTCTGTTTACATCAGATACCACTAAGGCTCTTGTTTTCATTCTGAGGTGCTGATCAGGTGCCAGAATAATCATTTATATACTGCTAAATATCGCAACATATATCACTGGCTGAATTGCTTTGTCCCATCGATGCCAGACATTCTTCAAACCGTCCTGTGTTATCATCACAACAGTAGCTATGTTTATGGTTGCGATAGCGATGGCTTGTATATGTTCAACGGTTTGTGCACGAATCAGATGCACCACATTGCAAATGGGTCAGTGTATGTGTGAAACACATGTGGAGCCCCTCTGTGAAAAGGGGGCCAATGTGTGACCCTTTCACTAAACATCCTCCTGTATTTTCTCCTTCTCTTGGGTCATCTGTCAGACCATATCCCCGATGTCTTCCTCGAGCCAACGCGAAGACAACACATGTAACTTCACATGCCATTCAACAGTATTTGCTAGTCAAATGTCTTTATTGACTTGGCTGCAATGGGCACGATGGAGATCGTGTTTACCCGTTACCCATCTTCACCTCTGGGCGTGGCTTTAGTTTCTATTATGATGTTTCAGTTGGATTTATGGGTCAGATGCTTCCACTCTCGGACATGTGGGTCAAGAGAGCATTTTATTTCACTCTGTGTTTATGTAGTGACTTAGTGCATTGGACTACTGGGAATGAGATCATTCACATGGGATTGGGTACTTGTACCAAAACAAAACCAAAACAAAGTTATCATTTGAATGGTGATAGATTCCCTGCATGTCCTTGCACGCTACTGGAAACTCAGCAGGTATTTGAACTCCTGGACACTTTTCTGCATTATATTGCAAAGATGTCAATACGCTGACGCTTATTTATGTTCTGTTACTCTCAGCGAATGGGGAGAGGTACAACTGGAAAACATTTTTTGTGTTTGTTCTTACCTGACTCGACTTCTGCAATGAAAAGCGACAAAGCTCTGTTTTACTATTAGATTAGTCTGGGCTTGATTTCTTCAGCCTGCTTATTTGCCTTTTTCCATGCTTCTCCTTCTAGTCAGATTATAAAGAAGGGCATCAAAGTTTGTATTTCTGAAACTCGAGTCGCTTGAATCTGCTTCCAGGCTGCAGCTGGGCAGAGTTGGCGCCTGCGTGGTCCCCTAGTCCTACGATGACAGTGACTGAACTGCTGTTTGCTGTGATGCCCCACATCAGATCTGGACGTCCCACCATAATAAACTTTTATGCATTGTGTATACGCTGCTTACCCAAACTCGGCATCTATTGCACGCCCGACCGTCCTGGTAGTGGGATCCCTCTCTGACTAGCCCCTCCTGAGATTTCTTCCATTTTTTCCTTAAAGGTTTTTTGGGAGTTTTTCCTTGTCCTCTGTTGAGGGTCTAAGGCCGAATCCCAATTCACCCCTTGGCCCTTCCCCTCCGTTTTGCGCGTTCACGTGTAGGGGTAGGGGTGTCCCAATTCTCTTGGGATCGAGGGGTAGGGCTAAGTGCAAGGGCTACATGGCCCTCCAAACGGAGATTTTTCAGGGGCACACTACAAACCGAGGGCTATGAGAAATCTCCCAGAATGACCTGCGAATCAACTGGAAGATCATGGCGAACGCTACACTACCAACCAAAGTGAACCACAAATGTAGTATTTTCTTCGTTAATGAAAATTTAAAAAATATTCTAACCGTGGTATTATCTTAGTTTAATGTCGTTTCAATGTATTATAGACCTTTTCTTTATAACAAGCATAACAAAAAATCTCTAATATGCCGATGTCTCTACCTCGCTAGTTAACGTTACAACATTGTTTTTAGGTTGATTTGTGCATGACAGTCCCGCATTTTGACATATTTCCATTTCGCATTTCCCCCCTTTGATGGCATATGACGCCGAAATATAACTAAAGTCCAGCAGCGAAGTTGCTGCACTTGTTACGGCTCCTCTAATATCAGTGCAGACTACAGAGCACCGCTAACGCTATTCTGTCATGAAGTGGACTGGTAATGAAGCAGTGGTCTTTTTTATTTGATGACTTGTTTGATCGATTAGTAGCGTGAAACGTATAAATTGTGAACGAATCGCGAGCGTCCATGCTTTTCTATCGCCATCAGATGAATGGCAAATGTCACTGTGATAATACCATTATTGCCATAGTAATCTCCGATAACAAACGCGTCCCGTCTGTTCATGTAAACGTCATCGATGACGTATCAGGGTCTTGAAGGGTTGTCCCATTTCATAGGGAGAGATTTCTACCACTACCCCTTGTGACTCTGTTCCGAGGGCCAAGCCGAAGGGCCAAGCCGAAGGGCCAAGCCGAAGGGCCAAGCCGAAGGGCCAAGCCGAAGCCGTAGGGGTGAAAATGAGAATTGGGATTCGGCCTAAGGCTGGCGGATGTCGTGTACTAATTTGTTTTACTAATTTTTTATTGTTTTCACACATTGGGCACTGTGAAGCCCTTAGAGACTGTAACGGTGATTAAGGGCTATACAAATAAATGTAATTTGATTTGATTTGAAGAGATTCGGGACAAAAAAATTCACAAAATAAACATAGCACCATATAGAGCCATGATATATTACTGCCTTCCAGCTTTCAACTTGACAAACCTATATATATAAATTAGTTTCTATGGTACTTTGTGGTAGTCGGGAGGCTAGTTAACTGCCTTTCTTGGGTTTTATCCTGCGTTTTTCAGATTATTCTTCATGCACGTACACCATGTTGAAAAAAAAAACACGTTGAACAGTCTACACAGTGGCTTGGTAGCAAAAACACATAATACTCAAGAGGACATTCTGCAATGTAAACAAGCTCAGTGGTTTGTGTACATCGTAGTAACCACCCGCTCTGCCACCACCCTGTGCCAAGTGTGAATGTACAGTAGTCTTAGTGCACTCGGTAAGGCGTAGGGCTGGGGGCTAGGAAACTGCACTACGTCCACAGGATGCCACAATAGTATTAAAACCCCATGGGGGGGTCTCACAAAATGAATGAGTGTTTAATAGCCTGGCAATTAACCAGTTGATGCATTAACAGGGAGTAGTTACATGAAGCTCTCAACCATTGAAACATGTCAGGTTTCAGTACAGACTCTGATACTTGCCTGATCCTCCACTAATCATATTAAGGCTGAACTGTGTGGAGGCGGCGTCCGTATGGTATGGCACGTGGCCCGCTCGCCTTTTCCCCCTCTGTCCAACTGTCAATTGGACGGGCTCACAGTTTTTACGTTGGTTTTGGGATATAGGCACGGGCTGCGTTTCACACCACAAGTGCCCAACACCACACATATTCCCCCTGCAAAACGTGCTTTGATTTCCCTCCAAGATGGCTTGACCCAGCAGCTAAAAATTAGTCTGTTTCCTGCTCATCCCATCTGTTTAAATGTATGAAACTGTAACCGTGTCTGGGCAAGAAGTCCAACTGTGTCTGAGCAAGGAAACATTTCCTTCAGGATTAAGAGACGGGGCTCACATTATCACTATTTATCCACCCACTCTTACGTTTCACTTTTCCACAGATAACCGCTGGAGCTCTTTTTTTGTTTTTCAGTTATACGCTCACAAATAGAAAAATAGTGCAGCTTTGTTCAATAACCAAGAAATCAGGCGCTGTGACAGAGCATGAGAAAGATCCACACTGTGTGTATTACCAGCTCATTCCTTCCTACAGCCTCATGTGTGCCTGTTTGTGGATTAGTGTGGAAATGAGAAGTACGATACCTCAACAGAACCACAACAAAATATGACTTGAACTATGCATGCAGTTTCTATGACACCTTGATAATACGGGCCTAAATCATTGTGTTAAAAGGTAATAAGTGTCTTTCCTTTCTGCTCTCTGCATTCTAACCTCTCTTTCCCCTCTTTGTCCCTTCTAATTTTCCTGCACAACCACAAGAACCGCTCGCTCTGTCATGAATCCCAGTAAGACTGGGCATCTCGTTTAAAGGCAGCAGCCCGACTCCTGTCAGTTAGAGGGAGAGGGGAAGGAGGGGTGGAGAGGGAGGGAGGGAGGGAGGGAGGGAGAGAATGACGGCTATTTAAGGGTTGGAGTTAAGCAGCGGGGGTCTGACCAAAAGGCTCCTCACACTTTAAAAGACGTCTTCTCCTGCTCTCTCTCTCTCTGCCTTTCACTCTCTCTAGCTCTCTCTCTCTCTCTCTCTCAGAGCTTCTCCAGACTGTAGGGGAGAAGAACCCCAGCCCGAGCCACAGGAGCTGAATAGAGATAAAGAACTGACTGAGGGAGGAAGGATAGAGCTGCCACCTTGCTGGAGCACTGCAGGACATCCTTTCATTTTTGGGTACTCAAAGAAGCACCTCATCTTACCTGCAAGGGGCTTGTGGGACAAAGTGCAATTACCCTGTAACAGGTAAGGAGAGATATTTATGAATTTATATAACATACATTTCCCTTGGATTTATGAATGAATGCAATATGAGGAATTCATAATTTCACTTTTAAGTAATAGACAAGTCCATATTCTTGAGCTTCTCATTCATTTGCTGTCCTGTGGTGTTTTCTGTAAGAATTCGTTCATGAAATCACGGTTTTGCTCAACAACACTTGCAAATACACGCATTGTGCATCACACTATCTGCAATAGGTGTTACATTCATCAGTAGTTCTTTATTGAGCAACAGACTTCCATCATTGCACAGCTTACTGAAACACCACAGGGCACCTAGTGATGGTTTACAGAGAGCACATACTTGGTGCATCCTGCAACTTCTTCCTCCCAAGACTTTGCCTGAGATGAGGCAGAAAGGTAGAGCAGTGAAGGAAGGCGTATGATGTGATGACTGACTGCTGAGGGACGGAACATGTGGAGGAGTTATCCACAGCTTTTGATGGCCTGAGAGGAAGGGCTGGCAGCCAGCACCCTCCGTGCCAAAAAGACTTTCCAATTTTGTCAGATTGTACATCAATACTGAAACAACAAAAATACAAACTGTGTGTGTGTGTGTGTGTTTGAGGGTGAGAATATGTGTATTGCACAAGTATCCCTCTTTCCAGTGAGGTTTTGCAGTCAAGTGAATCATCATATTACCACAGGCAATGCAATTAAGTTTTCATTTTATATCATTTTTCCATTATGGAGATTAAATGAAGGGAAAAGGGGGTGATGATGCAACCTTTGCCAGCGTGGGCGAGGACAAAAATAGTCTTTTTTTTCCTAAATCCATTAGTTTGGCATAATTGAAATTTTGGTCTAGTTTACACTGATTTTAACTCCTCTTTTATTATTTATGTGGTGGTTTTGAGTCACAAATTCCAGTAGACATTCAGCAGAAATGAATGATTTCAGCTGAGGAATATCAAAATCACTCAATTCATTGGCTGTGACTGACCACACGTCTCTCACACGTCATTTTTCACAACTCAGCTGTGTATTCTAGTTTTCTCTGGGTGTTTTACAGCCTCTTTGCTATGTGTTGGGTGTCTTGGGATGGGTCTGCTCAGCAGACTTGTCTTGATGGACAAACCTCTGTCACGGGGACAGCTGGTTTACCGACTGGAGCTGCCCCGGGGGCTCCTCCTACACTCACACCTCCTGCTTGACCTCCACACAGAGGGAACAAGGGCATGACTCGCTCCCTCATTTTCTGAAAAATATTTTTGTTTCATTTATATACAGGTGTCATAATTATCAGTGCAATTTGAGCTGTAGATTTGTAAGGTGAGCGCCTTCAGAGTGATGGATTGAGGTAGTGAGGGCTTTTATTTGTTGAACAATTTGTCTCTCCAAAAGTCTCTTAAGAGGAACTGAATTAAAAGCGGGTTGAGGTCCATTAAAAGTCATGACAACTTTAATATGTGATTGTATAAATGTGCAGGATCTGTGTCAGGGTGTCAGCCTACAAGCTGTGATATTAGACGACAAGTCTGCCAGGGTGTCTCGGCTCGGTTGTGTGTGGGACCGAGGATGTTTCTACTCAGCTGAATCTCTAGCTGTACAGAATCTGCTCTCATTTTCTTGGTCATCAGCCAACGAATGACGCATGAATCTCCTCTGATATCCCGCAGAGCGTTAAAGCACACATGCTACTAGAGAGAAAGTTTACAATTCTCACATGGAATCCACATTAATGTCAATTATCTAGCTTCACTTTTTTTTTTTTTTTTTTTGCCCATTCTTTAATTTGTTTCTGAGCTTTTTGCTTTAATTTGGCTGGCAAGGTAGCGGAGGAAGTTTATTGGGGAGACATTCAGAACATAATGACCTCCTAGATTGTATATGAAGTCATTGACCTGCAAGCTCTTGGGACGTGAAAGGTGTGATTATCACTAAAAAGACTGTTCAGGGATCTCTATCTTGCAGCATCAGGAAACCTCACAATCTATTAATGAGGTGTTGCATTATATATATTTTCTTTACGTTGTATAGGCTAACACTACTCGCTTTAACTTCCTGGAGATGTTTTCCAGCTGTTCCAGATGCTATGAGAATCAACCCCATACTCACTGCCATTAGTGGAAAATAAAATCAGAGATGAACAAAACAAGCAGATGAATTGGATTGATGTTCGAGTCTAGCCCCGAGTCCAGACACGGTACCTCCAACCCCCCCCCCCCCCCCCCCCCCCTTCCCCGCCCAGCCACAATTGTTTTCCATAAGAAGCATGTCCAGCCGCGCTGCACTTTGAATGAATCGTTCTCACGGATATGAACGATATAAATCACAGTGTGTGAAGTGAGGACACATCACGCCGACTGACTTCCCTCACACAGGTGGTTGAGTGCATTTGTGAGCAAATTAACTTCTTTCCTAGATTGCAGTGGATTAAGTGCCTACTAGTCACTCAGGTGACCCAAGATAAGGGATTTCTTCTCTTTTACAATAGTAACAAAGTCTTAAAGAGAGCTTGTGCCAACAATTGAAATGCATTAGTACAATTTTAAAAGGGGATATTAGATTATATTGACAGCTTGGGACCCTTTATTTAATCTGTTATTAAATCATTTCACTATTATAAGTTTTCAAGTCTCTCTGACTTTGCTTGAGCATTATATAATGCATGCAGTAGCAAAAAGGTTTAATAAGACCCAATAGAGAGGGAGAACGACAGTCATCAAAGGGAGGGATAACCGAGCCATGATGTCAATTAGGTTTCTGAGCTCAAGGCTGCCCTTGTCTGGACACATGACACGTACCTTAGTGCCGCTTTCGTGGACCAGGCAAACCAGATGTCTGGAGTCCGGGGCCAACATTCCCGGTTTCTCTTTTCCACGCGGGAAAGTTCCCTTCTCACTGCCAGCATGGGGGAAGAATAATACAGCTACAGCGATTCTGGATTATAACTTAGTGAACACGTTATATGATATTTAAATCTTCTCTCCAAAGTGTCTCCCGGTGTCCCACAGTGAAATGGGATGCCCTCGGTCAACCCCGGTCTCACTTTAAATGATGTATGCTTGCCAGTTTAGGTTCTGTAGTTGATCTTTTATCATTCAAGTGAGTTTGTCTGTGTAGTTTCTGTGAAAATAGAGTGGCTACAATATCAAAACAAGAACTTTCTTTAGAGACTAGTATTTCAATTTAAAGTATTTAAATCTCAACCCACAAAACCAACCATTAAGTGATTCATTCTTTATCCCCAGGGCTGCAATCTATCAGTCTTGTGTCTCATAAGGTATCAGAAACATATTGCAAGGCCTAGTTTTCCATAGTTACACCACCAGTGTAACCACTTTGATCTTTGTCCTACCATTCACCTGATGAGTGAATAGGATAAAGATAGGTCATGGATGACATTCAGTCATCTGGAGTGTGCACAGCACACCGCTGGTTCCCCAGATGTGCATTAAACAGCCAGATTTCCTGTCAGCTTGTAGGATGTATGCTGTACTCAAAGGCAGGTGGCCAATAGCCCAGTGCTTGTCGCAATATGGTCTGTTGACTCCTGTCTCTGGATCTGGATCTGATGGGTTTTCCCAAATGGCAAAGTTAGGCAGTCCAGACAGGAAATTTATCAGGACCTGTACAAGTCTCTTCCAGGCATTTATTTTGGACCGAGGATGAACATTTCTGAGCAAAACAAATCCTGAACCCATTCTCTCAGCAACCATGACAACCCACCTAACCTGGGACAGTGGGCAATCAAGTGTGACAGGGAACTCGGATCCAGGTGTATCACATGTTTTGTCATAGCTATTGATCCATGCATGATCCTCCGCTGGGGGTCAGCCATTCGTTGTTTAATGGTTTAATGGCTAGCATGTTGGAAAAGTCTGTACAAAAACCTTCATCTTTGGCAGAGAATATAAATGCAACGACCTTTATAGAAGTATAGTTTGCCACATTCCAGGTGTAGCACCAGGAAGGCAGGTGATCCTCAGGGTGTGCCGTGCATGGAGAACTCAACCTCTCTTGCCTGTAAGAGGAAGAGTTGCTCAGAGAGAGAGAGAGAGAGAGAGAGAGAGAGAGAGAGGCTGTGTCAATCAATTCACCAGCCTGTCTAGGGTCCAAGAGCACAGATGTTGCAGCTATTGCACTGATATGTCACTTAGTTATTTGACGTGTAGCTTGTGCAATTGCTGTGGACCCTGCTATTGATGTTCACCGCCTCACACGCACACATATTCAGATCCAACAGTATAGCAATCCAGGACTGCTTTCCCACGCTGAGGGAGGGTTTGTAATTTGACCTAGTCTGTCTACCACAAATTACAGAGTTCCAGTGTCCAGCGTCTGAAGTCATCTGAGAGATTCGGCTAGTGGGAGTAATGTGTATGGGATGAATTATGATGCAATTATGATTGAAGTTGAAGATGTTCATGCATCATTTGACCTTATTATATGTACAGATAGGGAAGGGTAATGGGTTTATATGCTGTAATATGCAATACGGCTGAGAAATTTGAAATATGTTGTTGAAATACGCATTTTGTGCACTTGTTTTATGCCTTTCTTACACGGGTACATTCACTCCCTGCTTCCCTTTAAGTGATGGCATGATAAATGAAGAGCATTGTTCAGTGTATCTTGCATTTCCATTGGCACAATGTCTGTGGCCTGACTTGTTTTTTCCACTGGCATAGGGAAGGGTGTTTGACAGAAAGAAATGAAGGCAGAGACAGACATGTGAGTCTGAAGAGCAGGAGTGTAAATCAAGCAACGTTTTTCCTCTTTGAGTGACCAGTGACAGGGCTGCAGTACATGAAGACGTTCCCCTGAATTTTCCCTACTTTTTAAAAGTCTTTTCACACCTTTACACTCACCGGCCACTTTATTAGGGACTCCTGCTCCTGCTCCTCCAAACAGACAATCATGTGGCTGCAACTCAACATATAAAGCTTGCAGACATGGTGAAGTGGTTTAGTTTTTTGTTCGACCAAACATTAGAATGGGCAAGACGCGTGATCTAAGTGACTTTCACCGTGGTGTGATTGGTGCCAGACATGGTGGTTCCAGCATCTCAGAAACAGCTGCCTTCCTGGGGTTTTTCACCACTACAGTCTCCAGAGTTTACAGAGAATGGTGGAGAAACAAAAACATCCAGTGAGCCAACAACACCTTGTTAATGAGAAAAGTCAGAGGAGAATGGGCAGACTTGAGACTTGCAGACAGAAAGGCTACAAATGCTCCAATAACAGCTCTTTACAACAGTGGTGTGCAGAAGGGCACCTTGTTGAATCTATGCTGCCAAGACGTCAGGCTGTCAGAGATGATGATAACCATTGGAATACCTTTAATGCATGTTTACGAGTAGGGCACGGTATTACAATTTGGTGCTTTTTATGTACCAAAACTTGTTAAGACAAATATCGTCATCACTATCGGTCTTCAAAACCTCATATCGGCGGAACCCTAATGTTGGGTATTGAACTCAAGCAAACTATTTCCATGTGTTCTCTCCCTGGAAGAAAAGAAACAGTCATTCATTTTATGGTCAGTTTTAAGCCATTTTAGGTCAATGGAGGGCGACAGGGAAACGTTTTACCTTTTCATGTGAAACTGCGGGTGAAGCAGCCTGAGATGGTGGTAAGTAGGCTGATGACATACATACATTGATGCTTGGAAATCACTCCATCCCTCCTGAAATGTGTTGATTTATGGCGTCTGACTGGTTGGTTGTCATTTGTGTAGTTGCTGTAGGGTCTACTAGCAACTGAGACAATGGCTTGCAGGTGTTCAGCTATAATTCAGGTGCTTTTCAAATCTGTTTGATAAAGTCTTAAGCCATAGGGTAGATAGATATGTATGAATCAGATGTAGTTCATTCATCTTGCTACACTGAATACATTGAACATTCAAACTGCTTTTTGTTTGTTTTCAAGGATCTTCACCATTTACTGGGATTGGCCTTCAGTCAAAGGTTTGAACTGATATTTATTTGACCAAATCCAAGTCCCACATCTAGCATGGGTACAAAAAGCCTTTTAGGCTGCCTTCTCTTGACTGCTCTGCTCAGCCTATCCACTGCTGGGCTGGTGAAGAAAATACTGAGGAGTCGACGAGAGACCCTGGCATCCTCTGGAGAACACAACATCACCCTCCCCAGTGCAGACCAACCAGTAGTGTTCAACCATGTCTATAACATCAACGTCCCTGCGATGTGCTCTGTGGACCTGGACGCCCCGGATAGTTCGCAGCTTGATCCCAAAGATGCAGTTGCCTCCTCAGGCTTTCACACCACCGAACACACCCTCAATAAGGAGAACCAGATTGTCTTCACCCACCGGATCAACATTCCCCAGGCAGGCCTGTGGCTGTACTGATGGGTTGCCAGATCTGAAAAACCTTTTGAGCAGGTTGGAGATGCTGGAGGGAGAAGTTTCAACTCTACGAGATCAGTGCACTGGGGATGTTGGCTGCTGCAGCGCTCAGGTCACAGGTATGTGTGCTTGCTGAAGGCAGTCTGTCATGTATGGGTATGTAGGGTGCAGCCAAAACAGTAAAATAATCCTTTTATTGTTTTCAGGGATTGAGTATTGAAAGATTCTGCCATTGAACATTAGGGATGCTACATAACTCATTACATTGTTGCTGCATTGTTTCTCTCTCAGTATAAGGCACATCTGTTCAATTCATCTGTTAAAAAGCTCATTGGAATTGAATGTGGGGGTGGCGTCCTCTGTGCTGCACAATACAGAGACTAACAGCTCATCAATTAAGATTGAATAGGACTCTATAATAGCTCAGAAAGATGTGGCATTTATTTGCTCTAGTAGGTGTGAGGTTTTTTTTCTATTATTGAATAAAATAAGCATTGGACCATCCAGGAATAATGAGAAAAGAAATGATCAAGATGATTTTTCATCAACATATACTTGAAATACGTGAAAGATTACATTGATACCCTGCCATTGTAATGATATTATTACACAACATATTGAAATAGAACAAGTAAAATACAGAATATCAAGGAATTTGTTGTTTTTGTCCTAGGTGAGGTGGGAACTAAGCCTTACTGCAATGGTCATGGAAACTACAGCTCTGAAACCTGTGGCTGTTTATGTGAGCCTGGGTGGAAGGGGCCCAACTGTACTGAGTCTGAATGTCCCAATGACTGCCAGGACCAGGGTCAATGCGTGGATGGAAAGTGTGAGTGCTTCAAGGGCTTTTCTGGAGAAGACTGCACACTACAGTTCTGCCCCGTGGACTGTGGAGAGAACGGCCGGTGCGTTGGTGGCTTTTGCGTCTGCTCCGCTGGCTTCTTTGGTGAAGATTGCTCTCAGACCAACTGCCTCAACAACTGCCTAGGCCGCGGCCGCTGTGTAGATGGAGACTGCGTGTGCGACGAGCCCTGGACTGGCTTCGACTGCTCTGAGCTCATCTGCCCCAAAGACTGTTACGACCGCGGGCGTTGTCTGAATGGAACCTGCTACTGCGACGAGGGTTACACCGGGGAGGACTGCGGAGCACGCGCCTGCCCCAACGACTGCCAAGGTAACGGTTTCTGTGTCGATGGCCAGTGTGTTTGCATTGCCGGCTACGGTGGTGAAGACTGCTCTAAGCTCACCTGCCTGAATGACTGTAACGGCAGAGGTACATGCTTCAATGGTATGTGTATCTGTGACTCCTGGCTACCAGGGCGAAGACTGCAGCCAGTTAGCTTGTCTGAACAGCTGCAACAACAGAGGGCAGTGCATCAATGGACAGTGTGCCTGTGATGTAGGCTTCCAAGGAGATGACTGCTCTGAGCTGTCCTGCCCCAACAACTGCATGAACCGGGGCCGCTGTGTCAACGGCCAGTGTGTTTGCGAGGAAGGCTTTGCAGGGTGAGGACTGCAGCATCAAGACCTGCCCCTCAAACTGCTATGTCCGTGGAGAGTGTATTGATGGACGTTGCGTGTGCTTTGCTGGTTTCACCGGTGAGGATTGCAGTGAACTGAGCTGCCCTAACAATTGCCAGAATCGCGGTCGTTGCATTGACGGGCAATGTGTGTGTGATGAGGGCTTCGCTGGGGAAGACTGCAGTCAGAAAGCCTGTCCCAATGACTGCCTGGCCCGGGGGTACTGTGTCGACGGCAAGTGTGTCTGTCAAGAAGGCTATTCAGGAGATGACTGCTCCGGTGCTCACCTGTCCAGATAACTGCAACAACAGGGGGCGTTGTGTCGACGGCAGGTGCACATGTGAGGAAGGATATGAGGGAGACAGCTGTGGAGAGATGAGCTGCCTCAACAACTGCCAGGACAAAGGCCGCTGTGTGAATGGTCAGTGTGTCTGTGATGAGGGCTACATCGGAGAAGACTGCTCAGAAGGTAACGAGCTCCATTTTTTGATAGTTCTTCACACCACTGCCACATGCCGGTCTGGAGTCTGCGTTAGTTTTGTGTTGAGGATAGTTAGTGATTGAGTGCATGAGAAATAACCCAAGACAACACACTCAGAACGTTTTTCTTCTTCTTTCATTTCTATAGTCTCGCCTCCTAAGGACCTATCTGTCACTGAGGTCACCACGGAGACGGTGGACCTGTCGTGGGCCAACGACATGTTGGTAACAGAGTATCTAGTGACATACGTGGCCACCGGCCCTGGCGGCCTTTACCAGGAGTTCGCCGTGCCGGGAGACAACACTGCTGCTACTGTCAAAGAGTTAGAACCCGGCATCGAGTACCTGATCAATGTCTACGCCATCCTGAGCAACAAGAAAAGTGTCCCCGTCAGTGCAAGGGTAGCCACGCGTACGTCACAATTATTTCTAAGCTAGTTATCTTCAGAAACCTGAAATAGGTTAATGTATTCTGTAAGAGCTCAGTTATTAAAGGGTAAGTTCATATGGTGGAATTGGAAGGAGTCCATAGACCACTAAAGGAATAACAATAGACGGTACAACATGTCTTCGATGGAAAAATAAATACTATAATTTAACATGCTAGTACTATAACATGCAGGTTATGTGATATTAGTATAGTATGGTGTGTTATCTTGATAAAGATTGATGATGTTTTGTTTCCGTCCCTCCAGATCTCCCACAGCCAGAGGGTCTGAGGTTCAAATCAGTGAGGGAGACCTCAGTGGAGGTAGTATGGGACCAGCTGGACATTCCCTTTGATGGTTGGGAGATCTATTTCCGCAACACGGTCAGTCTGCCCATCTCTCCACAAGATAGTTCTTTTGAAGGGCTTGCCAGGAGTTTATTAACCAACAGAGGACAATTGAGAGGTGATGAGCTATTCCAGCTTATTGGAATTCTTGGCAAAAGATGGATTTACTTTACTTTTACTATGGAAATACTGGCTGAAGTGTTTATCAGCAGTGCTCAAGTACTGCTGCTAAGTACTAAGATTGCTTTGTCATGTGGAAAGCTTCGGGTGGGCCTGGAAGTCATGCCGTTGGGCGGTGAATCCAGAGCTTATAATCAAAAAATAAGAAAAGAAGTAACTGTACTGGCTCCTAAGTACTGTTTTTAGCAGCCACTGTAGAGTTCAAACACATTTTAAAACTAAATGCTCTTTTATTATCCCCATGTTTATTATCACTATGGGGTCTGTAATGTGTCTTTTTTGCACTCCTAAAGGAGTTCTGCCTGTCAGGGTGTACACTCAACAGTGTTTATTGGTTAGCAGCCCATTCAGCCATTCTCCTGTACTATTTAACTTAAAAGCTACTGTGTCATCCATACTGTATATGGGTCTGTAATCCATGCCCAATGCTCAATTTATCTCAATTTATTGCGTGCAGCATGTACTTTGTCTGCTTTTTTTGTGAATGAAGATGACTGTAATTCATGTCAAACAGTACACTGTGAAACAAGTTAATATCAGACCAAAATGTCTTCAATTTTGTATGATTATTGGCTTTAGTTTGTGCGTTATGTGTTGTTGCAGAAAGAAGAGAATGGAAAGATTGTGAACACTCTTCCATCCTCTCAAAACAAATTTGACCAGTCGGGCCTCGGACCAGGACAGGAGTATGAAGTCTCTATCAATATCATCAAGAACGACACGAAAGGACCCAAGACATCAAAAACGTTCACCACCAGTGAGTTTCTAGTACACAAGATTGTAGTAGCTGTCTTATATCCAAACATTTACTTAGCACGCTCCTTATTTAGAGTTGACATAGACGCCTGAGGTTGTATCATAAGAATGTTTCCACTCCGTAATGACAACGGGGTTATAGTGTCTGCCCGGATTATATCATGTTCAACCTGGCCACTATCAGCATGCGTTTGGTAGGGTAGGAAAAACTCCTCACCTCATCAATCACCAGGAAAAAATACTGCATTTGCCAGTCAAAACCATACAATTCTATAATGAAAAGCAGAGTAAAAACAAAAAATGCCAACTGATATTTCAGTAGAGTAATACCTCTGAATCTCAGCCTATAGCATGAGCGTATAATAATTTGTTTTTCACTGAGTCTCGCTATTATGCTCTTGGGCTCGCTGAAGCTTTTACTCCAGTTATTACACGGTCAAATACTTGAGGTTGTTTATGCAGTAGAAGTGGCATGCCAGGCTAAACAATCCCCTTTGTGCATGGAAAAGCCATTTAGTTTACAAGTCCTTGTTGATGGACTGAGTATCTTACCATTCCATATCTGAGGTAATTTATTTATTTAGGCTGAAATTCATCACAGCTTACAGAAATGAAGGATAGGAGTAAGGTTGTGGATGGAACCTTTTGTACCCGTTAATCCCCAGAGGTCCTTTTAGCGCTGCTCCAAGCCATAGCTACACTATTTCTCCCCTGTAAGTAAACACAAGCACCATGTCAGGTAGTAAGTATGTCAGAGAGAAAGGGAAGTACATCATATTTCATAGTAGCCTTCCCTGTGAGGATCCAAGCTTACATCTTAGAAAACATAGCATGATATGATATGTACATGAAACAGTAGAATAAAAAACACATCCCCAAAAATATCTCACTTTCTGTGCACATGCTGACTTCCTCGTTGCGTGTGTCCTATCCAGAGATCGATGGCCCCCGGCAGGTGGAGGTGAAGGACGTGACCGACTCCTCAGCTCTGGTCTCCTGGTCCCAGCCGGTGGCTCAGGTGGATGGGATCACCGTATCTTACGGGCCCAGCTCCGACCCTTCAGACAGCACCAGTGTGGAGCTTTCCTCCACAGACAAGCAGTACAGCATCGGCGGTCTGAGCCCAGACAGCGAGTATCAGATCTCCCTGGTCTCCAGGAGGGGAGACACCACCAGTAAACCTGTCACCAACACATTCACGACAGGTAGACATTGAGAAGACATAATACTCTTGTGATGACATGGTAATGGTTAAATATTACTTAGTTATTTCTCATTGGTAATATATTGTATATATCATTATATATATATTTTCCATGCTGAATATATTCTATATTTTTCATATATTTTCATATCGTATGTATATTCATATTTTCCATGCATTTACTTTGTCTCAGTATGTTTTATGGCTGTCTTTTGCACACCTTGCAGACCTTTTTTTTTCTTATCTTATTATTTGCTGCTGCAGTAACCCAATGTCCCCCTGGGGATCATTAAAGTTCTATTTAATCAAATTTGAATCTAAACTAATTTCAAAAAAAGTAGCCAACAGGTCATATATTGTGGAAGATCTGTGTGTGTGTGTGTATGAATTGTATGTTGTTGAGGAGCAAGTGATACTCTTAATATGATATTTTGCTTTACTCTAGACCTGGATGCACCCAGGGTCCCTGCAGAGCCCGTCCCAGACAGACGACAGCATCACTCTGGAGTGGAGCAACAGTTTAGCTGATGTTGGCAGCTACAGGGTGAAGTACAGCCCCATTTCTGCAGGCCCACATGGTGAGGAACTGTTCCCACGTGGACCTGGAGACACCACACAGGCTACTATCACTGGTGAGGGTCAAAGAGACAAAAAAAAAAATACAAATATATATACAAACTCCAAAATTTATTGCATTGGTCATTTTTCTTTTTTATTGCAGGGCTAAAGTCAGGCACAGAATATGGGATTGGAGTGACTGCTGTGAAGAATGAGAGAGAGAGTCTTCCTGCTACTACAAATGCAGCAACGGGTGAGAGACGCTGCTGAGCAGCTGTCCACACAGCTGCACAGATGGCCAGTGTATGGCTGTTGATACAAACTGGGTGACAACATGAGGCTAATGGGCGAAAGTGATTTATGATCTGTATCAAGCCTGTGCCAGAGGTGGAGACAGATGTAAACTACAAAGCTATGTACCCTGCTTTCCATCCCTCGATTTACCTGATGTATGACGTTTCTATATCTCCAACAGACCTCGATCCCCCCGACGATCTGGAAGAACGTGAGTCAACAGAGACCACTCTTACTTTGGTGTGGCGAAGACCTCGGGCCAAGATCAGTACCTACAGGCTGGTGTACGTCTCAAGGGATGGCCAGAGAGTGGAGGTAGACGTCCCAGCCGCGGCGACGACCCACATCTTGACCAACCTGACTCCTGGGATGGTCTACAGCATCAGCCTGACTGCTGAAAGGGGCCAGAAGAAGAGCGCGCCGGCCACCGTATCTGTATCCACAGGTGAGTAGTCAATAAGAGATCCCATTGAGACCACGGTTTGATCTTGATAATAAATGATGCACATGCTTTCAAACCAAGGTGAAAACACGAGGAGCGACACAGGGCGTTCACGATCTTCAAGCAAACAGAGAGAGAAACAAGTTCCATTTTGTGAAGTTGAGGGTTTAAAAAAATGTGTATATTTTACATTCTCAGGACATTGATTTCCAATATTCAACCATTGGGACTTAGAATTACTAGTACAGGGATTTGATGATTGCAGCCAACAATAACAGAACATCATACTCCATATGACTCCTCTATCTTGATTTGTGCCTTTGTGTTTTTCTTGTAGCCTCTTTCACGTTTTACTTAGCTGACTCTGACGTCCCTGAGCTCACGACTCCCACAGGCTCGGAGGACAATGTCATTAGCTTTGTGTATTTAGACCCCGCTGACTCCCAGTTCTCTGGGATGGGGCCTGAGGATGAGCTTGGAGCCCTGACTATCTCAGGCCTAACAGCTGATGGATTTGACCTCTCATGGAAACTAAAGGCTCGTCGTGTCTATGATAGTTTCGCAGTAGAATGTAGAGACACTCGGCGATTATGGGATATGAAAGAGGTCCGACTTCACGGAGATGCCACTGGCTCTAGAATCCAAGGCCTGAATGCATCGACAGAATATCAGATAAAGCTTTATGGAATAACCAATAGCCAGAGATCCGCTCTACTTGAAGCTGTTGCAGTCACAGGTATAAGCTTCTTTTTTGGACTGCATGTTGATTACAGACACCATGACCTGGTGTTATTTCAAACCCTTTCCCTCCAGTGGAAATGTTGTCGCTGTATGAGTTGCATGCCAGCGTCTTAATCATTGAGATACATCAGTTAGGAATCATGTTGATTACAATCATCATCTGCAGGAACCTTTGGCATAGGCATGAGAAGAATCTGGACAGAGATGATTGTGTTGTATTTTCACAAAAAAGGCCATTTGGCCTCTCCCCAACGTCACCTGCTCCCCAATGTCAGGAAGTGTTGCTTTCCAAATACAAGGAGAAATCTACAGTTTTTCCCAAGTAGTAATAATGCTGCTGTGGGAACATCAGCCTGGGGACAATGTCTCCACTGATTCCCTGTTGCATGATCAGCACCAGGTAGAATGACTACGCTGGTTTCTTCCTGCATTTGAGCTTTTTAATGCAACCATTTGGCTCTCTGGAGGCCAGAGCCACTTCAGTCATATGCACGTTGAACAAATGACTCATGACAACAGAGCCTCTCTTCAGGACAACAGGAATAAAATGGCTGTGCATGGCTTCATCATCCATTTGAAGACAACTGTGTACTTCCACTCTGGTGGACTACTCAGAACCTTCAAAGATTAATGACACTGACTCAAGTGCCATTAATGCATTAGCTGTTCTGCCTAAATGGTCAGTAAATCTCTGATGCATGACGATATAACACATGGTCCTTGAAAACTGCTTTTGAGACGAGACAGTGATGAACACGATTCTCCACAAGGACTAGGTAGATTAAGGTTAGAGATGAATGTAAAACCATGCTGTATCTTCTACCCAGTTATTTATTTTAACCCATTCTTTAATTCACAGGTTAGTTGCTATTTGCTGTTTCTATTTTTGCCCAGCATCAGTGCTACAATACATCACATGTATTTTTTTTTAACATGCTTTTATTTACCTTAGCACCCACGCCTACCTCTTCAGAGGTAGTTATGCTGAGTATCACAGACGCCCCAACAACACTACAGTCTGCTTTGGATGCGGGAGCTGTTCAAACCGCAGGTCCCCTCCATCCTCAAAGCTCTGAGGGTCCGTCCCTCTCTGATACTGGTGGGATAACCTCCGGGGCTGAGCCCGAGGGCTCTAGCCTGGAAGTATTTGGGGAACTGACAGTCACAAATGTGACCTCCACTAGCGTGAAGCTAACCTGGTCCGCACCTGACGAGGCCTTTGATAGCTTTTTGGTGGAGCTCAGAGCTCTGTCAGGGATGACACAAGCTCAAGTGACCACGGTACCAGGAAGTGTCAGGAAGGCGGAAATAGAGGGTTTGTCCCCCTCGACTCGCTATGATATTACATTACATGGGCTGGTGGAAGGGCAGCGATCTTTACCTCTCAAAGTTTTTGCTACTACAGGTACATGGAGCAGAACTTCCTTTTAATAGCCATCCATCACAATCCACAGAGATCTCTCCATACTTTGTCCATGCTTGCTTTTATATCCTATGAAGCATATGAATGTTACAGGATGGTTACGCAACGTATTCTTCCACAGACTGTACATATTAAAAACTATATTAGAAAACTAGAATATTACACACTTATATCACATATGACCATAAATGATAAACAGCATGAAAAGCTATTGATTGATTGATTGATATTGCTTTTCTTCATGTCATCCTCATTCATCCCACATTCATCCATTGTTTATATTTCTGATTCTTTTTCTGATGCCTGGGAAATGATGTTGCTATTGAATTGACCCCACTGTGATCTGTCTATCTACCAGAAGAGCTGAAGCCTATGGTGGTGAACCTCACCATCTCTGACATTACATGGGACAGCTTCAATGTGTCCTGGAGCCCCAAGGATGGGGAATTTGACAGCTTTGTCATTGAGGTAACAAACTTGGAGCACATTGCAGAGAGCCAGAACCTCACTCTGTCTGGGGACGCCTTCAGCTTGGGCATCTCTGGGCTGACTCCCAACACCAGCTACATGGTTGCTCTGTACGGGATGCACCAGGGCTACTTCCTTGAACCTGTGTACACTGAAGCCGCCACAGGTACCTGCCACCGGCAGCGTTCCAGCGTCCTGTCCTCTGATTCTGTATTTCTCTTCTTTTCTTTTCCTCTTTTCCAGCGATATTTGACCACACATCTTTCTATTCCAGTGGGGGGCAGTGGTGGACCACATGCACTATTTACACACACTATTTAGGGTCATACTAGCTGCTCCCAGTGTCCACATCACACATTGCATCAACATTGCATGGAACGAGAAACATGACATGATAACCCTATATGTGTTTTGTCATCAACCATACAACACCCCGGCCACGGTGTACCGTAATGCTTCATCTTAACCAACATGCCATGTATCATTCTTACCCTCCAGCCACTGTTTGTGTCTAGCTGAGAGAGGGTAGGGTGATGGGTCTCACACACCCATACCTGAGCCAAGCAAGCAGCCTTCAAATGACCACCCTTACCCTGTACTGCTCCCTCCATCCCAATTACCAAAGTGCATGAAGCCCCTCCCTATGTCATCCCTTTGCATCGTGGTGAGTTTTGATGCTGATGCGCTGCAATGATTGCAAAAGTAAACCGACAACTTTCATCCCCCGAACCATCACAACAGTTGACAGTGTGTCTGTGTCTATCTCATTTCATTCCATCAACCCTCATTCAGTGTGTAATTGATTAACCTTGAGAGATCATTGGCCCGCGGACGTGTGCCTAATCTCAGTGCTCACAGTATGAGTGACATTTGAGTTATCAATTATATGTAAAGGATACTGAGACTGTTCAGCAAATAATTTTCAAGGGCATATAAATGTAAAAAAACATCATTCACTCTACCACTAAGGGGATGTTAAAATAAATATCCTCATTTCCCTTTGATCTACTAAGTGGCAAATTTGATCATTATCACGGTCAAAAAATCTATATCAATATCAATCTGAGGTTAACAGCAATGCACCTGTTTTTACATGCCGTATTTTTATAGTGCATGTTTCTGTGCATGCAACTGACACGGATGTGACTTTCTCAATGCATGAAAAATACTTTGCACAAGTATACTCCCATCATCATTCTGCACACAATTGCTCTGGTGCAACATCACGCAAAATCAGTGTTAACATTGCAGCTCAAGTGCATGATTGTCTCTTGGTCCATATGCATTGCAAAGAGACTATTTTAGTCCTAGTATCTATTGTTTCCTCAGCCACGTTTTCACACTTAAATCAACACTTCATTCATGTCAACTTGCGGACCGATCTTTCACAGTCTTTCACTCCCCTTGGCATTACATGTTTTTTCCATCATTCACTGTCTGTGTTGATGACCTTCTCTTTGTTGTAGAAAACACAATGATCACTTTAAAATTCACATTTCTATGTTAGTTGTAGTGGAACACGGCTTTTCCACCTTAGCACAGCAGACAATTTTCTGTCTGTTGTTTACGCAAAAAAATATGTGCATGTAATTAATCTTTTATTGAGCTACTCAGACTATCAAGAATTGCAAATGGGTGGTGGTGAGTGCCCTCTAACACTGCACATATTTTCATATGATAACAGATAATCTACATCATATCACATAGTAGGTTTTTTTTTTTTTTTAGACATACTGGCCCTCATTTATCAAGCCATGGTAGGATGTAGTGCACGCCCCTAGGCCTACTCGGAAATTATCCTAAGAAATGTGTCGAAACTACCTGGTCACCAAAATGAGCGCAACTGCACAGTCTGATGTGTTAAAGTGTTCATTTGAACCGCGTACAAACAATTGTCCATTTATATAAAACGCATACAATTTTCTGCATGATTAGCAACCATTGACCCGTGACGTATGTGCCAAAAAGCCCAGAGTGGAGAGCGCCAAAGAGTTGTGGAACTCAAAGAGCAAATGCCTAGATAGTAGAAAACTGCTTAAAATCCACTCCACGCTCTGCATGACAAAGTCTCGCCTGCCCCTCAACATCCTGTTGCACCTCATACCCGCGTTGAGGTCTTAGATCTGCTATTGCTAACAGGCCATAAAAAAAGGGCCTATTTGTAGTTCTTGTGTCTCCCCGAGGCATGTTTCCATAGCTTGCAACCCTTAACCTTTATTTCTAGCGATCGATTACACAATTCCAAAAGTTATTGATCATTCAATTTGACAATCCACGTGACAAATTGATGTATAGATGGTAGCATTTGTGTTTAAATATGGAGAAATTAGTTGCATCATTTTATCACCTTCACCTTCATTTGAGTGTTTGCCTCTCAGACCAGACGTGAGCATGACCTCACAGGTAAGATCAAGCTGAAAAGGCTAAATATCAACTTAATATGAGCCAACCGAGTGTTGGCTCATATTAATATCAGATTAGAGCGTTGGCTTCTTTGATACATGAGGGCCACTATGTTCAAAATGGCTTTGATGAGAATCTAATAATGGTTTCTTTCTTTAGTGAACGAGCCAGTGGTTGGCAAACTATATGTGTCTAACTTAACGTCAGAGAGCTTTTCACTCTTCTGGAACGCCACTGAGGGAGAATTTGATGGTTTTACCCTGGAGATTATTGATTCTGATTGGCTGAGGGAGCCAGAGGAATATAACATATCCCACAACGTGATGTCCCACGACATCACAGGGCTCAGGCCCAGCACTGATTACATAGCCTACCTCTATGGGACGTTCAAGGGCTCCCGAACAAGTGCTGTCAGTATTGTTGCATCAACAGGTATTTTATTTTGTATTTATTACTAATCTTACACAGAGCAGGATTATGTTTTTTTTTCAGTTATTATTTACACTGTAGAAGTTGACTTGGGCCTGTATGCATAAAGTACTGATTTAGGGAAACTCCCACCCTGATTTAAGAGGCAATCTGGTCTAAGATCAGTATTCCTTTAAGTCACTTTATGCACACTGACCCAGGAGAGAACAAATCCTTGCCATGCCAAAATGAATACATACTATACTTTTCTCTCCCTTATAGCTGCAGAGCCTGATTTGTCCAGGCTAGTTGTTTCTAACATTACCTCAGACAGATTTTCTCTGTCCTGGAGGACAGGAGAAAAGGCTTTTGATAACTTTATAGTAGAAGTCAGAGAGTCTGCTTTGCCCTCGCAGGCAATGGGGCGCATTCTGCCAGGAGGGGTGCGCACCACAGTCATGGCCGGGCTCAAAGCGAGCACGAGCTACAACATAAAGCTGTACGCCAGCACTGGTGGCCAGAATACAAAGCCCCTGCTTGCTGTAGCTACTACAGGTATCACATTGCGTGCATTTACTCACACTGCATGTACAAGTAAGACCCGAACCACATAGTCGCAACATTTCAACCAAGCCATCATTTAAACTTTTATCCCAACGAATAGCACACCATAACTGAAAAGCCATGTTTTGTTTTTTTTTTGTTCAGAGGACGTCCCACAGTTGGGCCCCATAGCTGCTTCATCCGTAAGCCCAGATAACCTCACCTTGTCCTGGAGCACTGTGTCAGGCCATTTTGATGGCTTTGTTATCCGGGTCAGTGACTCTGAGAAGCTGTTTGATACACTGGAGTTCAGATTGCCTGGCGAAGTCCATAACATTACGGTCTCTAACCTGATGGACGCCACAGGCTATGATATTGAACTGTATGGTATCTCTCATGGGCGCCACACTCCCTCTGTATTAGCCCATGCCATCACAGGTATTATGTATTTTACTCATATCATATCATTTCAAAACATTTTCTTTGAACCAGGATTGGTTGATCGTAACTTTAACAAAGTCTTCAATCCAGGAAGACTTGCAGATCATTTTTTAAATCTGACTACTGCTTCTGTTTGCCTCTTTCAGACTGTTAACACACAGGCACCAAATAAATAACAGATACTATGATTTCACAAGAACAGTACTTTTGCAACCATTGCACGCATCACCCTCCCAAAATATTCTAACGGCGTCTTGTTCCCCCTCCCACATCTGTTCCCTTCTCCAAAAAAAAAAAAAAAAAAAAAAAAAAAAATGTAACCCACTCCCCTCTAGCTCCTTTACCCAAAGTGGAAAACTTGACCGTTTCAAACATAACCCCATACGGCTTCCGTGTGTCCTGGGAGATGAAGCAGCAGCAGCAGGAGGTTGCGCCCTCTAGTGGCGGTTTCAGCCATTTTCAGATAGTGGTGACAGACTCTGGCTGGCTGCTGGAGCCTCATGACTTCACTGTCCCAGGCAACCAAAGCCACCTGGACATCTGGGGCCTGATCACCGGCATAGGCTATGAGGTCAGGCTGACTGGGGTGTCAAAGTCAGGGCTGCTCTCTCGGCCGTTGACTACAGTGGCTGTGACAGGTACCACCCACAATCAAGGGCCCAATCCTCATCTTACCTCATCTTAACATAATACCTCAATGTCTAGATACATAAGTATATGATTCAACCCTGAAGTTTAACCATCACAACCTGGCAGGTCTAGAAGTATGAAACCATTTAAAACAACTGCAGTTGATTCGTGTTGTAACATCATTCAACAAAATTAGTTTAAGTATTGATACATTTTGGTTAACGCCATATTTTGATGGTCAGGCTTCAACTGAACACCGTTATCTAACGAAACTTGCACTCTTTTGCAGAACAATCTCACTATTCTTAATCTACACTTCCTTCCTTTTAAGCATTCGGTCTGTTTTCTCGGTATGCAGCTTTCTCACAGGGAAGAGATGTGACGTTCCCAACTGTTTCTCCTCATCTCCAAAATATGAACAAGCAGACTCGTTTGCTTTCATATTTTATTTTATTTTCCCTCAGACTTCTGATTGGTGATAATGTGGATGGGCATGACTCCATAACATGTGATCTATTGTAATCTCTTTGACGCTGCTGTCACCTTTACGTATCGGTTTGTTGACCAGGCCAGTCTGCGCCTGTGACTGACAGTGGATGGTTACAGACCGCTGAATACAACTAAACACATTTCAAACACTAGGAAAAGTAGGACACTAATGAATCAACAAGGCATTGTGAGCATGAAATGTCAGTTGATTTAACCTCTCATCTCATTTGTTTCATCTTTGAATGCACTGAATGCACCGAGGCTGGCCTTGAGGACGCATGGGGACCTGGTCTCACCAGTGTTTGCTGAAATCCTTTCATCCGATCAACCTACTACGGAATGTGAACTTGTTAACTGGCATAAATAAACGTATCTACAAAAAGCATCTTGTCTTTTTCATTAGCAGAAGCTCACAAACTGATGGAATGCGTCGTGCGACTCGATTTCCACTAACGGATGTGTGAGCATGGCAAACTTGCTGGTGGTGGGCAAGAGGCCTTCAGGCCAGAATGTAATCATGCTCGCTTCCCGGAAACTTTCCTGCCTGAATCTTCCAAGCTGAACTGAGCCGTCTCTCAGAGGTTGATGAATGGTGCTGGGAAAACAGCAGGCCTATTGCAACGCTATGTTTCCTTTCCAACCAGAGGCTGAGCCGGAGGTGGAGCATCTTTTTGTCTCGGACATCACGGCGGACAGTTTCCGTCTGTCGTGGACGACTGATGAAGGCGTGTTTGACAGATTTGTGATCAAAATAAGAGACACCAAAAAGTTAGCCCATCCGCAAGAGTACAGCGTCCTTGGGGATGAGCAAACCAAGGTTTTAACTGGACTCATGGGTGGCACTGAGTACGAAATCGAGCTGTATGGTGTCACATTGGAGCAGCGCTCCCAACCTATTACTGGGGTTGTTCAGACAGGTATATGAAAAGCACTGGAAAGAGTGTGTAGTTTCATACTAGAGTGGGTGTGAGACCTGGACTTACCACTAATCATCTTTCCTCCTCATGTTTAGGCTTAACTCCATGTCTCTCTAATGGAAAATGTTATTGTGGAGTTGAATTTTCATCTTCAATGCTGAAATTAGATATTATTTGACCATATTATTGTACATATTTTCCTCACTTTAATTTGCTTTTTTTTTGTGCTTTCCTGTGTCTGCGCTTACCCACCTTGCTAGGCCTCGGCTCTCCAAGGGGAATTCACTTCTCTGAAGTGACTGACACCTCAGCCTCCGTTCACTGGACCGTGCCTCGCTCCCGGGTGGATAACTACCGTATTATCTACGTGCCACTTCAAGGAGGTACGGGTCAAGGTTATTGCATTTTTACATTTTAGGTTTGAATTTTGTTTAATTTTCAAATTGGATTTCCATTTTATTGATTTATATTATATTTATACGACTCGACAGTATGCCACCGGTCAAAGAACTAAAACTGAAAAGAATACAATTTCATTTTTATTTTATTTCAGTTAGATCTGGTTAGTTCAGTTTCAGACATAACAATGAACACATAACCCCTTAAAATCTCTCCTATGCATGTAAAGGATTATTGGAGTATATATATATATCTCCCTTTTTATTCTTTCTCCTCCAGGTAGCCCAATGACAGTGACTGTGGATGGTACTTTGTCAGAGGCTGTGCTGCCCAACATGATCCCTGGTAAGACCTACCAGGTGACTGTCACTGCTGTGAAGGGTCTGGAGGAGAGCGACCCCAGCACAGACACAGTAACCACAGGTCAGTTCTGATCCATCCATACGATACTGATAGTTTCCTGTGGCTCCTGTAATTACTACCTCTCTGAGGCACTGCTGTCAGTTCGTATTACGTTCAATTCATGCCGTTTCTACTGAGACTGTGTTCGTGTGTGCCCTCCAGCTCTGGACAGACCTCAGGGTCTGACTGCAGTAAATGTCACTGACACCTCAGCCCTGTTGCTGTGGCAGCCGTCTGTGGCCACTGCTGATGGCTACGTCATTTCCTACAGTGCTGACTCAGGTGTGTTCCTCTGTCTTTTTGGTCATGTACAATACATGTCGTCTTTATTCATCTAAAACTGTGTAACTTTACAACAAAGACACAATCTAAATCTGATGGAGTCTTATGTGATTTGATCATCAAGTGTGTGTGTGCTGTCCTATAGTGCCCCCAGTGATGGAGCATGTTTCTGGGAACACAGTGGAGTTTGAGATGGGCACCCTGGTTCCAGCCACCCATTACACAGTCGGGGTATATGCTATGAAGGACACCCAGAAGAGTGCCTCTGCCACCACTCAGTTCACCACTGGTAGGTCTAGAAAGGATGCCTAGAAAGATTGATGGAACCTAATATTTGGTGCAATGACAAAAATCTATATTGACTGTATTTTCAAGCTTTTATACCGTTATTGCTTCGGAAGATTGCAGTGGAACATTAAAGACGTCCTCTATTTCAGATGTGGATCCTCCTCGTGATCTGGCAGCGTATAGCATTCAAACTGATAGTGCTACTCTCACGTGGAAACCTCCACGAGCCGCCGTGTCCGGTTACACCCTCACCTTCTCCTCTGCTGATGGTACAGTCAGGGTATGTGTACCTCCATGTCCATTCACCACGCTTTGTGATGTTACATAAGTATTCTTCATAAATGCATTATTTGTGTGTGTGTGTGTGTGTGTGTGTGTGTGTGTGTGTGTGTGTGCGTGTGGAAACAGGAAGTGGTGCTGAGCCCGACAGCCACCTCCTACAGCATGAGCCAGCTAACTGGCTCTACAGAGTACAGTGTCAGACTGCAGGCCATTGCTGGAGGCCAGAGGAGCCAACAGGTTGCTACTGTCTTCACCACCAGTAAGCGCGCACACACACACACACACACACACACACACACACCATAGATCTACTGATACTCAACTGTGAACAGTCTGGGTACAGGAGCTGAATACACAATAATCCCTCATTGACGAGATAACTCACACACACATGCATGCACGCACACACACACCACTCCCTTTGTGTGCTCAACTTATTTCCTTTCACTCAAATGCCTTTTCTGTTTTTTGAGTCAGATCACCTGTGCTCATTTTTCATAGTTGCTTCCAATGGAAAAACCTTTTTTCCCCCTAACTTTTAACTTTTGTAAAACCTCCCAGTTCTTAACTCTCACACAATGGACTGTAGGAAAGATAAACCAATTATGTCCAACAGAGAACACCTTTTTATATATGTTTTATCTGTTTTTTTTATATACGGGTTTAGTTGGAAGGTTGTACCAGTACCCCAAAGACTGTTCTCAGGTGTTACTGAATGGGGAGACGACCTCAGGCCTGTATACCATCTATCTGGGTGGAGACGAGAGCCAACCCATCCAGGTTTACTGTGACATGACCACAGATGGTGGAGGATGGACGGTGAGGAAGAACTCAAGATCACAAGTGCATATTGTATAGTTGTTTAATCAAACAATAAAGCGAATAGGGGCACCAGATTTTCTACAGTGACCTAGTTATGGGTTGTGATTGTTGTGACTGGATGCAATTGAATTGTGTGACACTAATATGAAAGCCAGACTGTGATCATCAGGTCCTGCTGAGACGTCAGAATGGAAAGCTGGAATTTTTCAGGAACTGGAAGAACTACACTGCTGGCTTCGGCAACATGAATGATGAATTCTGGCTGGGTAAGAGCGCTCGTCCTTTAGCCCTTCGCTCTCTCTCTCTCTCTTTCTCTCAGTCACTCACTCCCTTACTGGCTCACACACATTAACCCATGTGTTGTTGCAGGTCTGTCCAATCTCCATAAGATCACGTCTCTTGGCCAGTATGAACTGCGCGTGGACTTGAGGGACAATGGGGAATCAGCGTACGCTCAGTATGACAAGTTCACTATTGCAGAACTACGGACGCGCTATAAAGTGTACGTAGGGGCGTACAGTGGAACAGCAGGTAGGCAGCAAGAAAACCCACCACCCTAGGCTTAATTTATCCTTTTAAATAGGATATCCACATTACACACACACACACACACACACTACCCACTGACCTACAGACTATAGGGTACAGCAATACTCTTACTCTGAAAATCCAGTTTAATACACAGTATCCTTTATGAATTGTCATATTCTTCATTATGGTGTGTAGTAACAGTCTCACTGTCTTTACCAGGTGACTCCATGACTTACCACCAGGGGCGCCCTTTCTCCACTTATGACAATGATAATGATATCGCCGTCACCAACTGCGCCTTGTCCTATAAGGGTGCCTTTTGGTATAAAAACTGTCATCGCGTCAACCTCATGGGAAAATATGGTGACAATAGTCACAGTAAGGTATGTATACACAAATCAATAAAGTTTTACAATTTGACATTTTGCCTCTCAGATTGCTCTAAATTAGACAGGTAGTTCACTAATACAGCCGTTTTTCTCATGACATGCATTCTGGTTTTTCACAGGGGATCAACTGGTTCCACTGGAAGGGCCACGAGCATTCAATTGAGTTTGCAGAGATGAAGATTAGGCCAGTCGACTTCAGAAATTTTGAGAGCCGATGGAAAAGATCCTAGACTTTCTGAACCCCTCAGCCCTTCCCTGTCTGCACCCCCCCACCACCACCTAACCCCTTTAACAACAATGAACATTTGTGTCTCCTCGTCCTCAAGACATCACTGTAAGATACAACAAGCCAAGGCAATCATGTACCAAATGTGGTTCGACCGGTTGTGAGAAATGTACATGAGATAACGTTACACCAAAGATAACACAATTGGAATGAAAGAAGAAGAAGTGTGGCTGTCCATCGGAGGATATAATATTGCCTATTGTATGTATGATTATATTTCTGCCTTCATATTTTCAGTTCCACGGGAAAGCATCTATTCAAACTGATAAATATGAAAGGACATACTTTTATCATAGGCTTTTCTCTACTTTAACACTTTGACATTCCACTTATCTTGCCAAGCCCTCTGAGCAACAAAAAAAAAAGTGGGATGATGAGATGATGTTGGGTTAAACCACTGTCTTCATATGAGAATGCTCTGTAAAATGCTGTGGATCCACTGAACCAGTAACATGTCACAGGCACATTGTCACAAGACTACCCGCATCCCTTGAATTCAATTCAATTGGAAGATAAATTCTATGGGATTGTACGGTTGACTTCTTTTAGTCCCTCTGTCTTGGATAGGACTAACCAATCAGACTATAATTCATTTTGATGCTGTTAAAGGATGGATGTATAAAATGATACTTCTTGAACCTACTGAAGTCCTTGAAATGGCGTCATATGTTTACTATACAACAAAGAGAACCATCATCAATACCATTGAATAGCTGTTTAAATTATGCTTGACTTATTTTAATAGAGTGAAAATCAATGTTTCTCTGTAACCTTCGATACAATAAAAGCTACTTTGTTAAAATGTGGCAGTCCTATTTTAAACCACATTTAAATCATTTCTAACTCCACACCAGCAGATGGCAGTGTTTAGTTTCTATTCAATACATTTCCTGTGTGTGGATGATGAATCTGGATGTCTGCTGCTACATGCAGTATACTGTATATAGCAGTAGAAGTCTAAAATCATTAAAAAGACTTTTTCCGACTAAATTTTGAAATACAAAATTAAAGTCCAGTCATGCTTTCATCAACTATTCATGCTTTTATTTCCTCTCATCTTAATAATTGGTATTCCTTGTACATACGCCTGAGTCAGAAATCAATACATTTTCAACCAAGAAAAATGACCATAGGACCTTAGTTTTAGTCTCTTCGCACTGACTGCTTCTTAATTTTAGAACTGATTTTGAAATTTAAAACCAGAATGGGTGTAGCGCCTGAATGTCATTAATCATTTGATTCCATATGATCATTCACACAGCGTGATATCCATGGGCAATAGTCTCTTCATCATCAAAGCATTATCCTGCTTTTGCTACTAGAGCCCTAGACTTTGGAACGACCTACCCAAGGCTAGCAAAATCAATATTTCTTTTTACAGTTGTCTTTTAACCCGTAGTTTGGGTAAACTGGTCCAAATCAGAAGGGAAATTGTTACATTGTCTCACTTGTTCACTAGTCCAATACGGTGCACTAGGCAATTACTTGGAGCCACAAACTTCATAGAACCTCAAACTTGGAATAATTGTGTTGTCCAACTTATATAGTCCTTCATTCTGATGCATTTGGAGATATCATCAGTAATGTAAACTAGGGTGTTTCATGTCTTTCATCATCAGACAGGTGACCCAGCTGGGGGTGATCAGTCGCCCAGCTTGTGTCCACGTAGCAAGTATAGCCCAAGGATTGCTCCTCTTGAACCACAACCGTCTAAAGCCGTCTGTGGTGGTTTTGATGGCCCTCCTCTTGTGAACAGCTGTGATACTCTAGGCAGAGAGACTGAGTTACAGACCCTCTGCAGCCCACCTTGATGGACACAAACTGTGCCCAGCAGCCCTTGGCTGGACGTCTGCCACGTTCTCATACTTGGCCCTCTTCCTCTTCGTGGCCTCCCGCATCCAATCCTCCCAGAGCAACAGTCAGACCGGGCATGACCACTTGTCTTCATGTTTCAGACAGCAGCACATGTCTAGTCTAGCCAGGGTCACTGCAGTGGTTTCTAGGTAATTGGTCAACGTTCACCTGCTGTCTTGTTCAGAGAACCCCCAAACTGACTCTCTTGGCTATAGGAAGCTTGGGATATGGTATAATAATGATTGAATATAGCAACACAGAATGCAAACAAGAGGGACATATATCTCTATATATTGTCTGGCATAGATTTGGGAGCTTTTCACGCAAGTTCAAGCTTTATAAATAACTATGTAGGCCTGGATTTATATTGCTGAAATCTAATGTCATGCTGACACCTCTCTATAAACGTGGGCCCTGATTTAAGCATTTTGATATAGCTCAAAATAGTACTAGTGCCATAATCAAAACAATGAGTGAGCACATCAGCATAAATAACACATGGACAGTATTGCCAATAAGTGTCAATTTGAATTCATAAACAAACTGTGTAGCCTGTTGAGCTTTTCTGTGTATTGCAGTGCCTGATGGTGGTTTATTTGAGTGCTGTGGTTAAGCTAGTCTGTCTAGCCCCAAAGTGTAGTTGTATTTGTGTTGTGAACCCGGTCCTAAAGCCTTAGGGGCAGTGATTGTGCCTCACTAGCCTTTAAGCCTTGCCTTGCATCTCCACACCTTATGAATTGTATTGTACCCCAATAAAGTGCTTTTGACTGTCTATAAATCGTAGTGTGCATTATTCAAGGCCTCTACACATACTGGACCTTACTGGTTCAGAAAAGGTGGTGGCAGCTCTGTTCTGCCCTGTGCAATCCCAAGTCTCAAAGTAGTTTACACTGGTGGCAGTGGTGGGATCTACTTTGTTCAAAAATGTCTGAGGCTGAGAATAATCCCTTTCAATCTATCTCTGCTGGGCAGAGTATTACAGCACCAATAGACCCCTCCATCCCTTTCAATTCTGTGTTAACCCCTCGTCCTGTGTTTATGCCAGAAACTGGGATGAACAATTTGACTTTGCTGCAGATGTAAATAATTGGAATGATTCCCTTAAACTCAAGTTTATGTCTCTTCTGCTATCTGGCCGTGGTAGGGATATTTATAGTGGAATTTCTGTTGAAGCTAAAAGTAATTATGCCCTGTTAAAAGCAGCCATGACAAAGTGTCTAGAGCCTTGTGATAGCAATGATTGGGGTAGACCACTTTTACTATCAGAAGAAGAGCGCACAGGAAACTGCTCATGAATTTGGCAATGCATTGCATAATTTGGTGGTTAGACCCTACCCCGCAGCTGATAAGCACACTCAGGGCTTACTGGCCAGAGATCATTTCATAACCCATTTTGCTACAGGCGATTTCCACATTAGCCTCTGCAGTACCAAACCTGAGAACCTTGAGTCGGCCATCAATCTAGCTGCAGAGATGGAAGTGCTAAGGGATTTGGAGCAAACCCAAGCTACTCCTACTGATGCTAAAGTTAGAGGGGTTTCAGAGCATAGATCGATGGATGAAGGATGATGACAGAGTAGAGACTTTATTGGCTGTGGTAGACATACACTGCAGGTCATGCCCCCTCCCACTAACTTGAGGCCAGGCCGTGGCCTTGAGAACGTGGAGGTGGTTGTTGGGAATGTGGGTGTGATCGACATACGTCACAACTGCCCATATTTGCAGGGAAACTAGTGGGGGCGGGTACAGTAGGCCCAATGTCTGTCCCCTCATCTTCTCAAAGTGAGTGAGCCTCTACAAGTGATGTTGGTGGCTCCGCCTACCTGGCCACCAAAGTAGGTGGGTCAGAATTCCTGCTTTTGGTGGATAGTGGAGCAACTCGGTCAGTAATCCCTAAACAAATCTGGTTAAACATCACCATTAAGTATAGTAGAGATGTGTCATCTGCAAATGGGGGTGGCATGGGGATTATGGGGCAGTGGCAAACCGTGTGCCAGTTTGACTCTTTAGCCTTGGTGGCAGAGTTTTTAGTGGCTGATATACCATACCAGGAGATTCTTTTAGGGTTTGATTTCCTCTCCAAATATGGGGCTGTGCTCTATTTCAAGGGGCAGACCTGTCGTATAATGGGGAAGATATTACCTTTAGTGGTTCCTGAAGATGTAGAGCGCCCCCAAAACTGTAGTGGTTCAGATAGATACTGTGGTCCCACCTCGCAGTGAAGCCATAATCCCTGGGGTAGTGGCTAAATACTTTGGGGAGGGTTTAGAGGGGATGTTGGAGCCCTCGTCTTCCCTATCCAATCATTGGGCCTCATTCACGAAACGTGCGTACTATCAGATTTGATCGTATAACGTTTCTACGAACATAGTCGGATTCATCATTTTGTTTGCATCTGAAATTGTTCGTTTGGTACGATCAAATCCTATGTGTGCTTGGAAACATGCGGAAAGGCTCTTAGAACGACTTATTCTTTATGAAAAATCCAGTACAGTAGTGCCAAACCTCATTAACAACAAGATGTTTCAGTGGCCTTGTAGAAATAAAAGACCTAGTAGGCTGAAATGGCGCCCCTATAGCATCCTAGAAAGGGTCACTGAAGTGTTGTACAGAGTAGTGCCAGTGCAGGGAGGGTCAGAGATAGTGTTACACGGCTCAAACCCTATCTCTCCCCTTGTCCACAAGTGCCAGCCCCTCAAGATGGAGGGGCACCAGGTCCACCAGAGCAATTGCCCAAATGACGACGACGACAGCCAGAGGTCCGTTGGGGGTCCAGCTGGGTCTATCGGCGGCACCAGATGCCATCCAGGACATCCAATGTAGGCAATGGCGAGGCATCCAAACTGACGCCCATGGAGGAGAGGCGTGACCAGGCAGTGGCAGTGCCGGTGCAGGATTCTAATGCCTCCGGTCGAGGAGGCACTTCGGGAAGTACCAGGGGGCTTCAGCCATCAGTGGATACTGGTCTAGGATGTGTCCCACCTGCCCCACCCCAGCAGCAGAGCACCCCTCGGGTTTCCCAAGGACAGCAGGAGACCCCAGGGGGATTGAGACCAGAAGGCGGGAGACCACCCCATAGTGACTCGAGGACGAGTCCTCTTTGCTAAGGGGAGGAAGAGTGTAGTGGAGCAGCAGTGATTGCTGTCCCACTGCAATTAGTTAATTGAATAGACTGATTGATCACACCTGTGATTGATTGAAGTGTGGCTAGAGACTGAGCTGATAAAAGGAGAGGGTGAGGCATTGCTCCAGTCTCTCGGGGGAGTAACTCTGTATCCTGCGCTATGGCACTCTGTTGGGCTGGGAGGGTGTCGTTTGCAGCTGTTTAGGGCTGCCGGCGACGAAGACAGGTACGATAGGGGGTAAGTTTGTTTCAGTGCTAGGAAGGGAGGTTTGTTTGCCTCCTGTAGTTAGTCAGGGCTGGGGTTTGTGTAGTGATTGGCCGCTTTGATTTTCAGCACCCGGCATACTGCAGTGTGCTGTGGGACCCTGCCAGTGTCCTTGTCCTTCCTGCGGCGCCCGGAGAAGCTTTGTCTCCCCGGGGAGGGTCTCGCTTACCGTGGAGTTAGGTTCTTGTAACATTTTAACCCTGTAGATCTCTTGTATGTCTTTCATTTCTGTCCTGGTTATTTTATGTTTAGTACTTAGGTCCCTTTTTAAATGGTGTGGGGCGTTCGGGGGGCAAAGCTGTTGGGAGGGTCAGTTAGTTGCCCTGGGGTGGAAGGCTCTCTTCCAAAGGATTTCTCCTTATGAGATTTGCATTAAGAGTGTAGCCAGTTGAGCTTTTCTGTGTATTGCAGTGCCTGACTGCATAAGCCTGAGTGGCTTATTTGAGTGCTGTGGTTTAGCTAGTCTGTCTAGCCCCAAAGTGTAGTGGTATTTGTGTTGTGAACTCAGTCCTAAAGCCTTATTGGCGGTGATTGTGCCTCACTAACCTTAAGT
The DNA here is from genome assembly GCA_034670405.1 of Hoplostethus atlanticus. Taxonomy (NCBI): domain Eukaryota; kingdom Metazoa; phylum Chordata; class Actinopteri; order Trachichthyiformes; family Trachichthyidae; genus Hoplostethus; species Hoplostethus atlanticus. The sequence goes on along the minus strand of JAXDDX010000151.1, from coordinate 559,129 downwards.
TCCCCCTGCAGCTCCACACATGAATTGTATTGTACCCCCAATAAAATGCTTCGACTGTCTATAAATTGTGGTGTGCATTATTCAAGGCCTCTAGACATACCGGACCTTACCGGTTCAGAAAAGGTGGTGGCAGTTCTGTTCTGCCCTGTGCAATCAGACAAATTAGTTTACAATGGTCAAATAAGAGCTGAAATAAATGTGCTTTCATCACGTATTGGTTGTGCAAAGGTTATCCTATTGCATAAGGAAACCTGTTTGCATTAGTCACGTCATACAGCCTTGGTGAAACCCACTGGCTTGCCTTTAATCATGTGTTTCAAGGAAGCTTTTTCCCAAGAATCTGTGCTATATTTGAATTGGCTCTATTCTCATAGTCCAGAGTCCCTAGTGCTGTGTGAGCCTGCATCATCCAACACAGCCCCGTCAGTATGTTCCACCCTTTCCACACCACTGATAGACCTTTTGTAATTGAGAGAAAAAAAAAGACCTGTCGTGTTCTATCTGAATGGCTCAGCCATGCAAATGCTGTAAATTAGAGAGCTCTGTGGTGTAAAGAACATGATTCCATTTCATAGTTCACATTTTAGCCTGTGAATGACATCTGAATACAGAAGTCCATTTTCATTTTGGCTGCTTTTGTACTAGATTGTGACGGTAAAATACTTTTCTAAGACTTCAGTGTATTATCCTTCCTTTAAAAGTATAATGTTTTGGAGAGGATGTAGTACTCTGATAAAGTAGGAATCAGAATTTCTTTAATTGAAGTACAATAAATGTACAGGAGTCTGTCTTGGTAACACAGGCAGACATATACACAAGTTTCACTGTACATGCTGACTGTACAACAACAGAACCTCACATATAGTGCAAGACAAACTATGGACAGACGATGCACATTATGCATTGATCAGTACAGCATAGCTATATGCATTCACGCAGCATATCATACAATCAGTTATAGAGGGAAGTGTAGTGAGTGACAACCAACCCAAGGAAGAGATTGGAAGAGGAGCTGTAGGTGGCCGTCTAGTACAGTAACACTGATGGCTACAGTCTTTTTCATTCGAGTCAGACTTACATTGTTACGAGCAAGCCAGGTATTATGATTATGTCCATGTGCAGCCAACAGATAAGAGATATTGTCCATAAAGATAGTCTTGAAGTGCTGTATAATCAAGGTTATCTTTTATGGAATGTTTTACGACTTAAAATTGAAGTAATTGTACTTCATTAATCATGGTCGGATACGTTATCTTTCTGTAGAGTCACATACACAACATCAAGGATTATGGGAAATTAAGTCATTGTAATGCTGTTGTGATCACCTCTCCTGACATCTGTGGGCGCGTCGTTCGATGTGCCCACCCCGAAGGATCACTGAGATTATGGGTAGGAAAATGAGTGCTTGAGTGTCAGTGACCTCCCACATATATACCCCCATGCAAGGGAGTTATTGCCCATCAAGGTGGTGAATTATCCCCTCTAATGGAGCCACAGGAGACAAACAACACTGCTCATTTAGTTAATTACTGAGGATTTGATAGAATTTATGGGTTTGATACTAATGCTCTTTGTAGAAAAGTGGAGCGCTTACAGCAGAGCCAGATGATCGACCCTGATTAAAATGGGAGAGAGCTTTATTAAATTGTACGTGAATTATTTTATTACAGGTTTTAAGTCATGCTAGTTGATGTAAGCCACGGATGATGGCGATTCATGGACTCCTCCATTGTTTTCAGGGTAATAAAGCTTCTTATGAGACAGTAGAGGATAGGTGAGAGAGATAGTGCTTGCACTACCTTCAGCCTCTATTATTGTTCTGACTCTGTTGCTTTTCATCCCTTTGTTTCAATGCAACTGATACTAATTCCTATGATATGCCACATGGTCACTCCTCCTCGCTTCATATTGACAGCATTAGCGCACACTGCATTTCATTAGATCGCTGCAGATGTATATGTGAAGTTGGACCTGAGCCTAAGAGGATTGCAGCTTTGCTAGTGCATGCATGTTGAACCAGTGATTGGTTCAAACTGGTTTGTGGCGGTCCTACATCCTACAGGGATCACAACCCCAATTTCTTTACCTCAGCAAGTTGCCATCTGGACTTACAGCGTTTTGTTTTGAAAGCTCCTTAAAGCAAAATAGTAACACATTTCATCAAGCAATATTCAATCAGCCTAATAGTATAGTCATGAATGTATAGTACAGGACATTCTGAGTGATATAGTCTCTATATGTACAGGCATATCAATGTGTATGCAGTGGTAATCCTGATCCTAAAGCTTGTTTTGATGAAAGACATGTTGGATTTTGAGTTGTTGCATCTTAAAATAGCCCATAGCAGTGCTTTGTTGAAGATGATGTCCTGTGTGTGTGTGTGTGTGTGTGTGTGTGTGTGCGGCTTGAAACTCTTCGGCTTCAACTGTGACACGACAGCCCCACTCAGAGCAGCAGCACGGGTGTGGAGACAGGGGGATTACAGCTCATTCAGAGCACTAGGTATAGTTTGGGGTCCAACTGGATGAAACAGGATTAGCACCACAATGAATCCCTGGGCGCTCACACCCAGAGGTCAGGTCCTCTGAGGCCTACAGCGTTTGAAATGTTCTTAAATCTCCATCTGTGTTATGATAGCTAAACGCAGATTTAATCAGCTGTCATACCAGCGATGTGTCCATTTTTGATAAGCGCCGTGTATTTGTACAGTGGCAATCTAACAGGTTTTATCTGGTCGCCAACGCATTCCGACGCATTCCATTCTTCCTCACTAAGCTGCAGCTCCTGTTCCATTTTACTTATGAGTGTACCTTTTTATTTTTATTGTGCGAGGGAGTAATCAGTTTGATCTCTGAAGTGAATGGAGGGTTATGGTGTTGCTATGGCAGAACTTTTTTAATTGTTTTGTAAAAATGTATTATTATTATTATCATCATCATCATCATCATCATCAATAGTATTATTGTTGCTGTTGTTTGCATTTTTTTACTCATGTACAAACAAAGATCTGATGCATGCTGTGCTGTTCATGGTACATGCGTTGATCCCAGAGAGCATGAATGTATGAAATAGGTCATAATGGAAACACAATTTATGGTGCCAGCCTTCACACAGTAGTGATTTCCATCCACACACTTTCACTAATCAGAGCTGACGTCATTGCAGCTGTGTGAACCCGCCTCATTAATTAGACCCACACTGCACATCAGTCGTGTGCAATTAGATAATCATGCCAAGCAGCATCTTTGAGCGTAACGGCATTATGGATGTACATTTTTCATCTGCTCTAAAGTATCATTTCTATAATCAATACACGTGTGGCATCATTTTAGTTGATCCTTCAAGTTATACATCATTTAGTTATAGGTAACTAACAGGAATTTGGTTCGTCTCATAGCGTAGTATCCCTTAGTATGTTGTTCTGCACAAAGCCGCTGCTCTTCAGATGCTAATAAACTGCAGGTTTGAAAATATGTTCATGCACTAATTTGTTTCAATTATTTGACTTTAAAAAATGTTCCATCATGCAAGTAGGAACAGAGCTGCGGCCTGCAGCATGTCAAGCTTTGACTTAACTACTCGAGTTCAAGGAACTTTAATAGCCTCCATTGTAAATTGCAATCAAGATGGAATTTGCCAGACGCTACGTATTGCTCAGACAAGAGTCACTTTGTCAGCACAATAGACTTGATTATTGATTAACAATCTAACATTGAGCATTTACAACATGCAAAGTACTGCAGGGCAGCCGCAGAGTGATGCCCTCAGCAGCATGTGACTACGGTCTAAAATCATTTTATTTCATTTCTGTCCTCCTATATTATGGAAGCTGAAGCCATGTACAGTGTGAGTAATCAGGGGTCGTATATTCATATGGCTGCACACATTCACACCTGGGAGCTTTCCAGTATGCAGTAGACTGCTGGCCACGGAAGTCCAGTGGGGCAGTTGGGAGACAAGAGCCTTTATCAGGGGCACGTCAGTTAATCGTGTGTGTGTGTGTGTGCGCTCATGTGCTTGTTTATTTAGGGGGGTTACTCATCCATTTTCCAGACCCAGATTTTCTGTGGATTCAAACTGGCGACCATCTCTCATCTATCGGCTACTGTTGCCCCTAGGAAGCTTGACAAAGGAACTTTGTAAATCCAATTGTAAATAAAAAGGATTTGCAATGAAACATCAAGGCGCAGTGCCAAAGAATGATACAGAGCTCATCCACATTTGACTGAGAAGTAATATCATGGTTTGATAATCAATTTCTTCCAAGAACACAAGATTGTTGGATCTTTGTTCAAACATATAGAACAGTGAAATATCTGTGTTATAAGGAATGATTCTCTGTGTCTGTGAAAGGCAGTCAAGATGATTGCCTCCCTATGGGGATGCGGCTTACTGCTCAAATGCATTTATTCCTCCTCATCTGAATTCATGAACTACCCCGCTTCAAAACTCCAGAAATGGTGGAATTAAGCATGAAATATAGGTCACTGGCCATACAAAGCTAGTTAATACTTTCTAGACCAGTGGTTGAAGGACTTTGGTCCTTAATTACTTCCCTCAAGTTCCCTGAGATCTGTTTCTGAGAGTTGCTCTTCGGCGCTTCAGCTACACCTAGCAAATATTAACAGAATATTGTGTAATGCCAAAGCCTATGCTCCCTCTATCAGGGCTTTTAAAGATAAGCAGTCTGAACCCACTGCGTTATCTTTGACCCTCAGCTTATAAAGCTATGTCACTGGTGTGGCAATGTTAAACTACACGCAACCGGCCAAAACGTATTTTGACTCTTTTAAGAACCATGTAGAGCAACTCCTGTTATGTAAACTCAATTTTAAACCTTGAACGTAACAGCGATCGTGTGCAAATTGCAGACATGAACACTTTGAAGTTTTAAAACCCCTGAGATTAAAAAATACAAAATAATACAACACTATATAATTATTATATATCCATAATGGGTATTGGTGAACTGCTGTGGAGGTACTGTAATTACAGAATAGAAACAGTAAGACTTACACCTCTATCATACTAGTATGCCAACCTGCTGATGCTGGCCAACGACCAACAGTCCTCCAATAAAACTAAGTAAAGTGATTTTACATGAGCTTTTCGTGTATCATTTGGTTCATCATTCATCTCAACTGAAGGTAGCGGACCTATCTTGCCCGTAGTTGAAAGCTTAGCCAGTGCAAATCTCTTCCCTGAAATATTCTCTGCAGATTATGACCATTAATCAGAGATGTGGGAGCTGCAGAGAACATTAATGTCACCACCCTGTGATCTAACACTGTGAGGATATATCTAAAGTAACATTATTACAGAGGTGCCAGATTGCAGGGGTTGTCTGCACTGTGAGAAATATTGTTTTTATCTAAAGCTCCCACATTGCTTTACTACTGCTTCTGCACGGAGCAGTGGTTAAATGCTCATATACACCAATAAAATAAAATGTTTTCATTTATACTCAAGTAGTTCTCAAATGAAATGCTTCTCTTCAGTTTGTTGGAGTGTCCATTTTTTAAACATCCTACAATCATGTGTGGTACAGCGTAGTTGTCTTGAACTTTCTAACGTCTATGTCCACGAGTCCACAATAAGAAAAACACTAAACAAGAGTGGTGTTCATGAGAGGATACCAAGGAGGAAACCACTGCTAGATTGCTGCCCGTCTCAAGTTTGTCAAAGACCACCTGGATGTTCCACAAAGCTCCTGGAACAATGGTGGAGGGAGCATCATGGTTTGGGGCTTTGCTGCCTCAGGGCCTGGATTGGCTTCAATCATTGAGGGATCAATGAATTCAAATTCTCCAGGAGAATATCATGGTAACGATCCATGATCTGAAGCTTAAGAGAAGTTGAGTCATGCAGCATGACAATGACCCCAAGCACAAAATCATCTACAAGAGAACGGCTTAAACAGGAAAATTCACATTTTGGAATGGCCATGCCAGAGTCCTGACCTCATCAATATCAATGAAGTGAGGAGGAACGGTCCAAAATACCTCCTAACTGTTGTGCAGGTCTGATCAGCAACTACAGGAAACGTTTGGTTGAGGTTATTGCTGCTAAAGGAGGTTACACCAGTTACTAAACCTCATAGTTCATATTATTTTTCCAATCCAAACTGTTAACATTTTAACAATATGTACAATAAAAGTACAAATTGTGTTTGTTCTATTTTTATCTATTTTTATTTTTATGATGAAGATCAGACCACATTTTAGGAGCCATCTATACAGGAATGCAGGCAATTCAAAAGGATTCATAAACTTTCTTACAACTGTACATCTGCTCAAATAGAGCTGGGAGGTTAAGGTCATGTGTTCTGCTATTTTTATGGGTACATTTTCCACTTTCTATGTGACTCAGCAGAGAGTGGTTGCTATATAGACTATATCCTGTATCAATCATGTTAGCATAGATCATTTTCTGGTACATAGGTGTTACTTTGTAACTATACTATGTTTGGAAATATGACAAACTACCTTTCAGCAAGTTGTAAAGAATGCATTCTAAAGTCCTTGAACCAGGGCAGGCTAAATACAGCCTGAGGCCAGTGGAGGGGGTTTCGTGTTTGAAAGGAACTTTAGTTAGGAGAATCCAGTCTGTATTTACAAGTTCACATTGTTTTGCAGGTTTGTTCTCTGTAGATGATCAATCATACGCTCTGGTATGAGAATAATGTCCGCTGTGTTTGTACGTCTCAAACACGAGATGTTACATAACCCAAGGCAAAGGCTGCTAGCTGACATTCAGGTACTTGGCACACTAATGTCTGTAATACCTCAGATTGCTGGAAGCAAAGCTCCATTTTCACAAACTAGTAACATGATCCCAATCTATGGGGTGTAGACGGCAGTTCTGCTTCAGCATAGTGGAGACAGATGGGAGTACAACTCACAGTTGTCAGAACATTGAGAATAGTTGCTCTAGTATTTATCAGATAAATGTTCTGCCACCATGCAAAGCAAGAGAATTTGCTTGCACTGTAACTGTACACGGTTAGTTCACTCATCTCAGTTTGATCTTTTTTGGTACTCACTTTTATCTGGCATTTGTTGCGCAACACTGCATTTTGATGATTTGCTTTAATAATAACACTATAGAGGAAGCTCTTGTTTCTTAAAAAGAAGTGTTTTATTTTCTTTTAACAAAGCCCAATACAGATTTGAAGCAAAACTGGGGAACACTGGTAAATCTCAAATCTCATCATCATGTCTGTGACATCCACAAAAAAGATGAGTTTGAAATAAAAATTTAAAAAAATACAGGCATACAGTCCAGAGGGGAGGAAAGAAAATCTATAAACCTGAAAATGGCGCATGTTTTCAAAGAACAGGTCATAGAAAATAAAATAAGAAAATTTATTTGATAAGAAGAAAATAAGACCATGTCAACAGAGCCTGGGGATGTAAATAAAATAACATTTCTTCAATTAATGTCCGACATATGAGAGATTTATTATCCATAATATCAGTTTTGTTTAGTGGCCTCAAATGAACCAATAAAAGCAAAGATAACAGTTAATATCAATGTGCTAACAGACAAATTATCTTTGTGAGAGTGAAAATTTCTTAGTCATTTGGTCAAATACCTCAAACAATTTATACCCACTGAATTGTGTGTGTAGCTTAGTTGGACTTTGCAGCAGTTGAGCGCTACTGCCAAGGGGGCTGAAAGTAACTTCCATGGTCTTGTTTCACAAAGCGTTCTTTTCCAAATGGATATTGAATTTCTCCTCTATTGGCCACATTTCCTTTGACGCAAAGCGACATAAGGGGAGCTTTTCTAATAATAGTACACATACACAATTTCCACAATATAACAAATGTTGCCAAAGATTGGGAGAAAAAATGTTACATTTGACATGTCAATGAAAATGGAAGAAAAATCAAAATTACAATAGGTTAATGTTCATAAGACTAATTTGTTTAATATTACTTAAAGATAAAGATATATGAAACAAAGATTTTAACTTGCCAGTTGTGCTAACCAGAATATATTTTGGGGGAAAAAATATAGCACATCTAAATTACTTTAAGGCGAGTAGATCTATGATTGCAATATCTAAAATATTTATTTTCAAATAGACTGGGCATGAATGACAGGTAATTTAGTTTAGTGATAGTCTAATTTGTAACTTTTCACATCAGTTAGGCTAATAATGCCAAACTTAAATGGTGACAAATTGGTGTAATTCAGGTGGTCAAAGTTAACGCACTCAAAAGATACTACTAATTATGTCATCTGAAAATAATTTCTGACTAATCCACTGGCATTTCACATCTACTAATCACTTGAGTAAAGGACTTGTGAAAGCTGGAATAAGAATGGGGCAAGAAAATATAGTTGAGCAGTGGCAACGCTACTACAGCGCTGGCCGCTAAATTTTGGTACTTTTGTCAAGCAACAGCACCACCATTCATTGGCATGTAATGTCTTCTGGAAATAAGAGTTTACAGACTATCTCAAACGAGCCGATCCACCCATGGAAACACTTAATGATTTTCTGATACAGAAAAAATACTAAGTGGACAATGTATATGGGAAGATACAATCTCTCCCAACTGATCTTTAATAACAATATCCATCGATTCAAAACACCAGTTTGCTTTGATATCCTTATGTGGGAACATATTTTATAACAAAATAAATCTCTACTGTTGTTTTCATGGAGATGGCTGAAAAGGTGTGTATAATATGATATGAACCATTTAGGTTACTGTAATCAGCAAATCCTACTCCCATCATTCCATGCTCAGAGTGCTCAAACCTTGATTCTTTGTACATTTCAACAAAGAACTACATGTAGCCCTAGCTCTGTAAGAAATAGTTCTTGTGACTGAAGCAGCTCAAATACTCAAAAAGGCTCTGCCTGAGAAGAACATTAGTTTGAAGCAAAAAAGACTAATAAAATACTTATCTTTTCCATCTTTATACCAGTTGATAAAGTGATTTGTAATAAAGTATATGTTACTATTATTTTCTTTAAAAATCAGAAGCAGTTTTTATCTTGGCATTTTGACACAAAATATCCTCTTGGATATTTACACAGGAAAAGATACTTTTCAAGCAATAAAACAAGCTTATATCATGGGTTGCAACAGAATAAAACACAAATTTGAAGAAATAAGGGAGATATAGAATTGCATAGCAGATCAGAATATAACCGAACATGAACTGATCTTTTTTGGTATGGTGCACTTAGATTCATCACTTTGCACATTTTCCTCTATGTACATAATGAACTATTTCCATACAAGTTTAACCTGCCCACAGTAGAGATAAAGTTTAAGTCTGCACTATAATGCACAACAATGAGAAAGCAGGGATCTTGCCATCTTGTCCTCTCTGCTCTTCTGATTTAAGTCCATAGGAGTCTTTTCAAGAAATCAATTAAACTTTGTCAAAAAGTGCTGTTTTGCTACATTTATCAGCTGATCCATGGTCTGCTACTGAACACTTAACACAAGAAAATGTGTTAGACACCCCGAACACCACACAGCTTCCTGATTCTACGAGTTTTGGTCACATGGACAATCACACACCTACATACATAAAAACATACACACGGGGATGACATGAAAGGAAAAACAAAATGAAGGGGAACAAGAAAGTTGTGGCCAGTGGGTACAGATCCATTCGAGAGTTATCTGCTGGCATTAGACATTCCAGCTGGTAAAGCTTTGAAAAGAACAAGCACCATTAGGAAAAGGCCTCCATGCCCTCCGATGGGGGAGAGTTCAGCAGTTTTCTGTGTTCTCACAAAAAGCAAAAGGGAAATAAATCTACATTCAGACTCGCCACTGCTCATGGTCAGTCAAAGTCACTGAAATGTTTCAGGCTTTGTTGCGTCCTTTCCTCTCTTGTGTTTAAAGTCTATATTGGGCAAGACACAGCCTCGTTTTAATCCTCGAGTCCAAGCACATGTTGCACTCCCACTCTAAAGAAAGGGGGCCTTTCTTGGGTCCGTTTGGATGTATATCCGAGTCCTCATCGTCTCTGCTGGGCATAGACGGGGTACGCAAGCGTCACATTCAGAGAGTCATTGTGCTGGACCAAAGACGTGTGCTGGTAGTGAAGTACGAGTTCTTTTAATGAGCTGTACAGGTTGTAAGGCTCAGCGAAGCCGAAACCTGAGGGCGTCTTGTTGATCACACAGTGCTTCACCTCACCGTCCACACTGCAAGTAGAGAAAGACAACGGTCATAGCCTGTTCTGTGCCTGTAGGTAATATGTTCTATTTGACAGCCAATATACTAAAATATTTTACATAGCTTGACCAGGCATTAACAGTCGGTAAAGTGTATATATATATATAGATAGATACATACACAACACTGCAAGCGTAGCATCCTGCTTTGCTGCTGTCTCGAACCAGGAATGTTCCGTCTCTCTTGCCCTGGAGGAGAGCCTCAGCCTGTAGTCTGTTGATGTTGCCCAGCTTCCAGGACCGTTCATCGTGATGAGGAAGGTCCTCATCATCCTCTACCGTAGAATATTGACTAGAAAAAATAAAAGTAACAGAAATTAAATATAAGTTGGATGCAAAGATAGCTCACAATGGATTTGCTGCATTTGTTGTATTAAACACATCAGTTAAGTTGTTGAAATTCAAAAGGTCCATGATACTTACTCCTCTGTGTTCTCATTCTTGATTCCCAGCCACTCGTTGAGTTTCTTCTGTCTCACTCCCTTCTGGGTCAACCACCTACAAGACAAAAACAGGGACAGTCCATTAGAAACCGAGACCAATCCATTTTGAGTTTCTCCAGAGGGGTGTGTGCTTTTTAGTGCCAATTGTAGCTGAGACATATTTCAAATACTTACATGAGATACTGATCTCTCGTCTTACGAAGCTGGATGAGGTCAGGCTTGATGCTGTTCATCCTCTTGTCAATCTCTCTGTAGTCTGCAGCCTGTTTCTTCAGATCTTCCTCCAGGCGACGCTTGCTGTCTACAATCTCACTGATCCGGGACTTCAACTTCTCATAGTTGCCCATGATTCTGAGGAAGACAATGGAAGATATTGTGTGTTGTGTATAATAAGGTATTTTGTTTGTCTCCTGATGTTGCTTCTTTTCAAGTGACGTGGTCAAATAAGGTGCGTGCTCACCTCTGGATTTCCTTGTCATTGCCTTCTCTCCTGAACTTCTCAATGTACTCCTTGCTGTACCGCTCTTGTGTTTGGCATTGCTCCTCAAATATCTTTATAGTTTCATTGAAAGCTTCTATAGCTGTCCTTTTCATTTGGATTTCCTGAAAGCAGAATCAGTATATCAGTAAAAAAAAAATCCTCTTTATGAGTTGATTGTTAAGGTTAAGATCTGTGACACTGCCATGGAGACTCACCTGTGATGTTCTGGTGTACTCCTCATATAGACGGTCATACTCCTTGTTCTTCTCCTGGTACTGCTGGTGGTACTCACACAGCTTCTTCCCCACAGCTTCAATGTTGTCCTCCTTAACCACCTGATCCTGGGGGCAGATTCATAACAAACAAATCCAAAATTTAACTTAAAGCTCTTTGATATGAGCATTTTTTTAATGTTTGAATTTGGATTGAGCTGACAGCTTACCTGCTGGTGTTTGGAGACCGGGTACTGCAGCTTGACGTCTAGCTTGGGGTTGTACTGAGCTAGCGACTCGTTGCGATAGTGGTTGATGAGCTCCACGACAGAGTTGAAGGTCAGTGGGTCCGAGAAGCCGTACTTCCCATCCCGGTGGAATATCTTGATGAGCTTATTGTTGCCTCCTTTCCTGTAGACAAAAAGAGTAAAAGAGACAGTTAAGCTAATGTTCAACTGCCTGCAGAATTGATGATAATAAATAAGAGAAAATGTTCCCAGATTGAAGGGCGAGAGGACTTACCTCAGAGTGAGTGTGTAGTCTCCGTGCATTTTTGTTGAGGCGTCTCGGACCAAAAACGTACCATCCGCAGTGTCTCTCAACTTCTCGTTGACCTCCTCCCTCGAGATGTCTCCCCAGTACCATTCAGCGTCTTGTAGAGCCATGCTGTTGTTCATACCGTTGTTAGTCACAGATGTGGGCTTGGGTGGCTTGGGAGGTAGGGCTGTGAGGACGAGAGGAGAGAACACCGTTTGTAAATAAATGCCATAATGCAATTTGATTTGAGACTTTGCGTACTCATGTTCAGACGAAACTTGGTCGCAATACTGTCTGGACAGTTACAACACATTAGGCCTTAAATGTGACACTTCCCCTATGTGGGAAATGTTACTTAATACTCATCAGTCAACACTCATTTCCGAAAAATGAACTGATCGTTTCATTTCATCGCCACTGGACAATAATTATGACACTTTTGTACACTACGAAATTTGTACACTACAAATTTAAATACAAGTTTCATTAATTTCAGACGTCACACCTTAGTTACACACACACACACACACACACACACTCTCTCGCTCCGTAGCTCTCTCAATCATCCTTTCCCCCTTGATTAAAATGTTGCCCCTCTCCAACAGTGAGGCAGTGGGAGGAGAAGTGGAGCGTGAGTCAGGTAGAATGGATTTCATTCAAGAAAATAAATAATTCTAGCTGCAAGTAGAGAGATGTAGTCTTATAAGAAATCATGCAGGAAATTGAAGCCCATCTATAAACAGGATTACACCAAAGGTTTATCTATGTCTTGCTACAGGAAATCAAAGAAAGGAAGAGAGAAAATATGCAGCACATTTTTACAATACCCTGCAGACCGTAGCTAACCCCTACAAATGACTGCAACCACCAAATAATAATAACTCTAATGTAGATTCTGTTGAAAGCCCGTCATCAATAACATCATCTTCACATTCAGATCAGTAAATCCCCCTTTCTTTCTTGTGGCTTTGAAGCAGCACTTCACATATTGCAAATTCACAGATTCTCAATGGCTCCGTGGTGGCTCACGCAGGAGAAATGGTGTGATAGAGATGGCCTCATAAAACAGCACTTATTGTTGTGTCAAAGCGGCTTAAATCCACAACGGCTAGCTCACAGGTTGATGGTTTCATGGAAGAGCTAACAGTAGCAGAGCTAAAATGTCAGGCTATTTTTAACCCACAGACCTGCACTCCCTTTGTTCACTCCCTCTGCATTAGCAACCCTTCTGCTGCAGTGGACCTTGCAGGATTTAGCACATGGAGACAGCATGCTCTCAGTCTGCCAGTTACCCAGACAACCACAGTTGGAATATGCCATCTCTTGCAAAGATTTACAATCTGTGCAAAACCTTGGCTAACAATTGAGCTTCATGAAATCAAACCTCAGCACATGGTTTCTTCAGTGTGAGAAGTTAAGCAGTGAACAGGTTTGCCTACCAACGTGACGACATTTCTTCTGAATACACTGGCTTCAGATTACCTCAATTCCTCAATTCCTAAAACAGACTAGTCATATAACATGCTCAGTCATCTAGAGGGTCCATCTTTATATAAATATACTAGCACAACACTGTCATCTAACACTATTTCTACTGAGAGACAAACTGCACATTTGACTGACTGTAAAAATGTAGAGAAACTGTTTGCTTCGGATAACCACCTAAAAATCCATTTGAAAATCCATTAAGGGCAGCCTGCACAGCAACGTGTTACATCACTTACCACAGCCAATCGCACGGGGGGTCGGTCACCAACCACTCCTGCATCTTTCATTTCCTGACAGCAATGAGGTCATTTTGCCTCTTTGCTTCAATCTCTTATCAAACTGCAGCTACACAACGGGCAAGAAACCAGAAAATCTACAATAACTGAAAATTCTCTCTTCAGTATCCAGCATTTTGTCCTAGTATGCATCCATCTTAAAAACAAATGCGCAGTAGCTCCTCACTAGTGCAGAGAGGGGGAAAAAGAGGGACCTGCAGCCTGTTCCATTCTCTTGCTCTGTCATCCTCTCTCTCCCTAGCTTGGCCGCTCATTCTCTTGCAGGTTGCTCAGCCCCTCCTCCCTGCATGTGTCGTGCAGAGGTTTAGTCCATCCCACTGTTGGCACTCAGACAAAGCCGGCTCAGCTGCAGCTGCACGTAGGCAGCTACATTATAATGCTTGGCCCGGTCAATGGCACCTAGAGCTCCAAAATACGCCTGTAATCCCATAGTGTGACACTCAGGAAATCCAAGGAGCCGTCTCTGCCGGGCTGAGTGACACTAAAATAGACCTAGTTCTTGGTAAGGTTTAAATGGAACACGGTCATTGTCATCCTCGGTCTGACTATGGAAGAGTTATTGGGACTAGTTTGGAAGTGATGAAATAGACCGCAAGTCAAAGTAACTGAAAAAAAGATAACTGAGCCTGTAACCTTACAGGCTATACGGTAAAACAGACCTGCAAAGATTACAGATTTTCTGCCCATTTTTTGTTTAAGCATACATGTAAATATCACTGTCAGGAAACCCAATACTTCACTAGGCATTTTCCATAGCAGCTATGAATTAAATGGCAATGTTTCAAGGCCTCTTTGAATAGCAAAGTCTAAATGGAAAACGATTAATACGCTTCTTTCACCGCACAGCAATGCAGTGATATATGCAGCCTATAAGAACAGCTCCTACATGTAAAGCAATAGAAGCAACACTAGAGAAGAGCCCTCAGGAAAACCTGTTTCCTGACAGCTACGGCGAGAGGCCAAGTAAAACTAAAACCTGTCATTCTTGTTCTTGTGGTATTTTTTTAGTTATCTTCTATTAACGTCTATGCAGCAGTATTTGTCCCAGTCTGAAGGCAGCAGCAGTGGAAACAAACTTCATTACACCATCGTAGTGCAATCTAACATATGACGCAGGCTATTCAACTTACGTTGCAGGTTGTGCATGTTTCGGTGAATCACCAATCTCTTCTTTGGAACTTCTCTTTCATTCCCCAAAAATGTATTAAATCCAACAGAGCTACTTCCGAGTCCTCCAGTGAAGCTCCATTTCATAGCTTAAGCCACTGAGATTATTTTTCTAGTTCTAAAGGGTGACGGCTGTACGTGGTTCTTAATGAAATCCAGGTAATCCGCTTGCTGTGAGGCAGGTGCAACATACGACTGCCTAGCTGCCTGCCTGGTCAGCTCCTGATCTGAAAAGAGAGTGGTGTGAGTGTGACGGAGGGCTGGGCCTCCCTGCCTCTCTCTCTATCTCTCTCTCTCTCTCTCTCTTTCTCTCTCTCTCTCTGAGCTCTGCTAGGCTCAGGCCTGCTTGCATGGAGGCAGCTAGTTAATGATTAGCTGTAGCTGCCCTGGTGTCAGCGCTGCCTGTTCTGAAAGCTGCCCCTCACGCCAACTGTGTGTGTGTCTGTGTGTGTGTGTGTGTGTGTGTGTCTGCGTCTCTTTGCTCACTCCCTCTTTCCCTCTCTCTCTCTGTTTGTAATGGAGGAGGCGGGGGGGTGTTCAGTCTTATGATTAACTTGCAAAGTTTCAAATATTTGCTGAGCTGGGCACTTCGAGACAGGGAGGACATGTGGAGAACCAGGGGGAGGGAATACTGAGGGGGGAGGAGAAGCGGCCCTCGAAACTAGAAGCAGCCGTCAGTTAACAAGAAGCGCTCTGTGGAGCAGGCCGACTTTCCAGCCAACCAAATCTAAGTGGGCCTTTTGTCGCTTACTTAAAATAGGCACCCAGTAACTGGGAGGAGGCACACAGACACCCGCACGCACACACATGCACTCTCATTCACAGAACATGTACATACTATATACATACAAAAAGGCTGTCGTATAAATTCTCACCCTCTCTCTTTCTCTGTCTGCCTCTCTCCCTCCCTCTCTCTCTCTCTCTGTTATCACATGGGTGAGAATAGTGAAATAAAACATCTGATCTCAAATGTCTGCTAGGGTAATGTGTTTATGTGTGTGTGTGTTGGAAGAATGGATGAAAACCAAGTCATTTCAGAAAAAATAAATAGCTGTAGGGTTTGCATCCTGCGTTTGCCCACCCATCCGCCAGCCCGCCCATCCGCCCACCCATCCATCCATCCATCCAGCCACCCTCATCGCCCAAGTGCTCCTGCAGGTGCAAATTACTGACAGCTGAAAGTGGCCCACGCACGGGAACATTATAAATAGCCCTAACAGGTAATAAAATGTTTAAACAGTCACAGCCAGACTCGGGCCTCTGGAGCAGCCAAAGACAGCGCTTTTAACTAGCACTGTAAAAACACAACTGTGCCACGCAACGCTCTGCGCTCACACACCACCACACTGGCAACGTCTATGGAGACTACCACCAGTCATGAAAACTGACTTTGTGTAGCTCTGTGTGTTTGATATATTGCCAGTTAATAACATCACCCATGAAGAAACCTGACCAGAGAGGAAAACCGGTATTTCAAATGAGATTTAAAGAATCAGTTACATTCTCTGTTTTGCTGCACACACAACGAGGGTAGTTAGGTATGTGTTGAATGGAATTCACCTGTAACCACACTCGAGATTTCAGCTAAATTCAAAAAACAACACTATCTCAAACCTCTATTTTACAGATTGGTAATATGTAACAAATGGCTATAGGAACCGTGTACAACATTTTACTATTTGCATAACTGGAAAAACGGAGGCCGATACCTCCCCGCGCCGGGGTAATTTGCAAGTTCAAAAAGCAGGAGCTAATTCTAGTTCTATAAGACTGAAAACTAACTTTGCAAGGCTATAGACCTATACGCCCTCAAATTCAAACAGTGGTTGTTTGCCTGCTCTGTAATAAAAGACATTAAGAAATGTGTCACAGGTAGAAATGAACCAGGGACTTGTAAATGATAAAGTAGTCCAAACTTGTAAAATCCATTGCAGTGATAAATTAAGCCCATAAACATTCAGCTGCATTAGCCCTACAATGACAGCAGTTTACCTGAGTGCAGCCTGCAGTAAGTCTCAACACCATTCTTCAGACTAATAAGAACTCAGGCAACGGTCACTCTGACCGCAAATTCAAGCAAAAATGAAGTTGTTAACTACCTGGGGCTGCCTGATTTTCACTCCATTCACTGGTCACCAGAATCTCAATGATCTTGATGTGAGCATCCAGGCTGGGTTCACAGCTGTGGTAAAAAAAAGACAAGTTAAATAAGTCAGCATTTTTCAAGCCCAGGTGACTGTCCCCGCCGCTCCGGTTATTCTGTGCTCGTCTCAAACTGAGGGGAATTCAGGCTCAGCTGCTTTAATTGCACGGCACAGCTGGCAAAAAAAAAAAAGAAAAAGCTCCAGCCTAAATCCATGCATGGCTAAAATACATGTGTGCCTGGCAGACTGTGCTCAGGGAGTTGTATGTGCACGTGCGAGTGCTTGCCTGAATGTCAGTGTCTGTACGTGTGTTTGTCTGGGTGTCTCAGTTGTGCATGATTGGGCATGCAGGCTCGAGTGTGTCTGATGTCTGAGCATGTATCTCTTGACAGGCCAGACCATATGCCGGCAAAGCATGGTCCCTAGGCAGACTGTGCAGCTCTGACACCCACCTGATGGCCTGTTGTCTGAAAAACACCGGGCTAAAGATCTCGCCCAGGGCTCTGGCAGTGAGCAGGTTCTTGGGGCCGTTATGGCACACCCTAGCAAAATGCCGTAGCAGACAGTGGAGAGTGAGCCAATACTGGGCAGGCAGGGTGGTGGAGTTGGCAATGCGACGCAGCAGCTGGGCACACTCCTCCGGATTCACCACCTCTGTTGGAATAGATAGCGACAGCAGGGAGGTAAGAAAGGAAGATACAAAAAAATAATAATAATAATAATAATATTACAATAATGACAATAATATATTTTACCCAGAAAAGGTGTGCACCCTTCCTCGGTCAAAGCAAGAAGAATCACATAAAAGTATTAAGTTAAAAGACGTTACTTCAAACAATGAAGAGGTGGAAAAACGTCTTGTGCACAGTTGGGTTTGAAACCACAGTGAAACTGTGTGGTTGACAATGAGTGTAAGGTACACTGGCAGGTGATTGGCTGCTGACGAGATGCTAGAGATAAACTTTCAGGCTTGTTTTAGTTCCTATTAACCACAGATATCCTGTTTCTGGCCATGTGACAGCAAGAAAACTCAACACTGCAGAACAGTGTGCGGCGTGTGAATATGTGTGCGTGCAAGAGAGAGAGAAAGCAAGAGCGGCAGAAACAGTAAAAAGATAGGAAAGTAGAAAAAATAAAATGCATTGATACACATTAGTATACAGTAAGAGAAAGAGAGCACATGTCAGATACTGCAAAAAGGAAAAAGGGAGTCTTCTCTGAAGGCCAAAGGGTGGATATTGACACTAGGACTAGGTCTTGTGGGTTTGTGTTCAAAGGTGCTGGGTGTTCAATAGCAGGCCAGGGGTAGATTAGGTTAGCACTTCTATTTTGGGCCAATTATTAACTAGACACATTGTACCTTTGGGCTGAGATACAGCCCTATTTGAGCCAATATTCAAATATCTAGCTGTGGGGGGCTTCCAACCAATTCATTAACGGCAGCATTTAGCAGACAGGATATCATTACTGTAAGCAAGAAGGAAGTGACAGAGGTTGCTGTGTAGAATATCTCAACATGTCAACGATGGCATAATTACAGTTATGAGAGGATGCTTCAAAGAAAAGATAAACAATAAATAAACACTCGATGCTTTCATCAGCTTTCATTAAAGAAATAAGCTTCACCATCAGTGACTGGTTTAAGTCCTGTACGTCCATCCATATGCAACATACAGCTCTGAAGCTGCTCTGATTTCTCTCACCTAACCAACTCATCGCTCAAGAGGGCTTAGGGCTCTCAGGATAGGACCTCTCGGTTTCATCGCAGCACCTATCCTTAGGCAGTACAAGTGCTAAGTCACTACACTTTCTTTTTCATTGATTTGACTTGTTTATTTATAGTTTTATTTTGAAACTTGTGACTTTTTGAACTTCTATAGGTCTATTGACTGGCCTTGCCTGACTGATTTATGTAGTTATTGCTGTCATTTGTAATGGGGGGTATATGTGCAGTACTGTGCAAAAGTCAGAGACAACGCTTTTGCTTATTTAATTTCCAGTCAAAACAGCCTCCACAACTAAACATAATATCATATTTTTCACTATTTAGTGTGTCCACCCTTTGCCTTCATTACTGCTTCCATTCCATCTGCAGGGATATTTTTCCATGCTTCTTGTAAACACCTCCAAGAAGTTGGTTGCATTTCCTGCTTCTCACAATCCAAGTAATCACAAACACATTCAGTGATGTTGAGGTCTGGGCTCTGGGGTGGCCAGTCTGTTGTTCTGAGAGCACCAGCAGCTTCTTTGTTTGATAAGTACGTCTTGATGTTCTTAGCAGTGTGCTTGGGTTAGTTATCTTGCTTGGGTTAGTTATTAATTTGTTCCCAATCAAATCTTTTCCAGGGGGTATTGCATGAAGTATTAAGATTTGTTTGTATTTATCAGTGTTCATGCCTTCAATCAAAAACGAATCACCAGCTCCAGATGTTGTTATACACCACTCCGTAAAGCCTTACTCCACATCTCAGGTGTTTCAGTTTCGGTGTTCTAGTGCAAATTTTCTTCTCTGTCTATTTCCTTTTCTCAGTAGTGGCTGTTTGACAGCTTCACATCCTTTCAGACCCATAGCATTGAGTTGTATTCTCACAGCGGAAGGATACACCTGTGGATTTTTTCAAATCTGAAGCAATAGTGGAGCTTGATTTTTTTCCTATCTCTCAAGATGAAAGCTTTAAGTACGTCTATCTGACAGTGATAGTTTTGGTGGTCTATCAGGTCTTGCACGGTTTCTAGGAATCCCATTTTCTCTATATCTTGCAATCATTTGTTGAACTCCAGTTTTGGAAACTCATGTTTTTCCACTTGTTTTCTTTTAAAAGTGCAAGTGAATTATCTTATATCTAATCTCATTTGTTTGATACCAAAAAATAAACAATCTGTTACTTTTGACTGGAAATTGAATCAAAGAAAGGGTGGTCTCTGACTTTTGCACAGTACTGTATATGAGTGCTCGATGTCCTGTCTTGCCTTTCACTGATTTCTATTGCAGTGAAATGACTGCCACCCATAAGATAAAGGGTATACCTTTAAACCTTCAAGCAAACTGTGACGTAGTGGGTGTGCCTAATCGTGTGTGAGAGAGCTGGCTGCCTGCTCTCTCAGAAAGAGTGTTTGCAGAGAGGGTGGAAAAAACTGAGAATAAAATGGCAACATAAGACAATACTACAGCCTGTCTCCAACTTGTTGAAAAGCAGGGAGCTCAAAGTGAAATACAGCAGCACTTTGCCTACAAAGCCATTGGCAGAGATGATATGCTGATATTACAGTGGCTGTTTTAAAATCTGTCTGATAAAGGGCGACAACACATCAACTTTAGCAAAGCATCTGCCACACATCCATCCCGATCCAGACAGACAGGTGTACAGTAAGCCAGACAGTAAGCCCGACAGGTGTACTAAGCAATGTTTCATTTCATTAGAAATTCTCGGTTATCAGTGATTTATCTTACAATGTGCCAAAGCTGGTATCCATATCAAAGTTCAAATTTTGGTATCGAAAACAACACTACTGTCTTGTGTCTACCCTGAACACATCGACGCAAAGTTTCTAGCAACCATGGTTGATAAGACAAATTGCTGAAGGTTGAATCTACACTGCAGCAGTGTGCTCTCACCTTGGGCAGTGTGGACCATCTGAGTGTAAATAGCAGTGGGGATGACCGGCTGGGGGAGATCCTGCAGGTATCTACGCAGACCATCACACAGGACCGGAAGTTCCATCTGATCCAGGTCTACTGAGGGGGGATCTGAACGGCAAAAAACACGTCTTACCTTCAGTCTGCCTGCAGTATATAATGCATGAGGTGCACAAACCTTTCAGCACAAGGATCACACCATGCAAACTACATGTAGAGCCACGCAAAGCAGGGCCTATATCTATTTACCCTTCTTATGTACAGGCACACATACACATTTAAAACACATATACATCTCTCTACACACATGTAGCTCTCCTCCTCCCCACCACTTATTTCAAATGCCTTTTTTCGGTCTCCATCTTCATCTTCCTCTCTTCTGTTATTTCACCACATTTTCACCCCTCTTTCTCTTACTGGATAAAGAAAAGACGACCAATCTGCTGCACGTTTTCTTCTTGTGGATGTGAAAAATTCAACTCAAACCAATAGAGTATGTCAACCGATAAATGGTTTTGTTTAGGAAAATAAGCTTGTGGTGTAACTAGTACTAATGATTACTCATCTAGGCCAACCTAAATGTCATAAGGCTTTAAGGAGTAGATTACAGCACATGAGTAGAGCTTGACAAATTGAATGTTACATAGGCCTACTCAATTTTAAATCGTGTTACCGGCGTGGTTATTCATTCACATTCAGTGCAACCTGCAAATAGTTCAGACATATTACCATGCTAAAACCATTAATACCAAAATGAAACAGTACAAACATTCAGTTTCATAAAGAGTGGCTTGTAATGGACATGTCCAGGCCTTTCTTTGTCCATAGCGGACATAAAGGCTACTTACCACATTCAAAGCACTGTCTGACCTCGAGCCCACCGCCGGCAGTGAATGTCCGATATAATGTAGGGTTATCTAGACCTACAAATAATGAAATGAAATAAGGGGCATTACATTTGCTGGCAAGACCAAGACCATATCAGTTAATTTGGTAATTGGTAAGTAATATGAGCACATTCAAAGATGTTAAAAACATTGCATTGGATCTTGTAAATTGTGAGTGAATGATGGGGTTCAGTCTGTCAAGCTCACCTCTCCTCTCAATAGCTTCCAGCAGTCTGGCCAACATGGGCGGAGCAGTCTCTGGAAGCGCAAACTGCTCTGTCAGGTCCAGCAGAGAGGAGCCTGGGAGAAAAACAAAGCAGGGTTTGAGTCAGGATGATTTTGGAGTGGATCAAATTGCCTCCCTACTAGTTTTCCATGGGGTCAATGCCTCATCTGAGGCAGTGAAAAAGAAAGGATGATCCTGCTTCACACACAGTAATAATATGTTGGTCATTGAAAATAATGTGTTAAAGAATTTCCTACCATAGCTTACCATACATCGTTACATATATACAATAGTTTCATTTTCCATTAATCACTGTTTAAGAATAACCTCAAATCAATTTATCTTTTTTAATTAGAAAACCTATCCCTGAAAAACCAAAACAAAGATGGCCTGCCCTATATGACAGGACCGAAAACCTAATTTCACCTTGGATATCACAGCCTAAGGTGAACTTAATATGTTAATTGTTCGTGTGGCTGCAAATTGAGTTCTACACAAGGATCTCATGGCGCAAACGTATTAACATGAACCTGATTAGATGTGGTTATTCATTATAACATTACAATAGAAATTTCCCTGATTAAATATTTTCACAGGAAGCTTCAGTGAGAGCTAGCAAAAAAACTAAGGAAAAAACATTTGTTTTAGAGGCATATATTATCATTCCATTAGCAGAATAAATTCAACGCATCCGATGCCTTCAGCACAATGCATCTGCAAAGAAATGATGCAGCGGTAACCGGTTCTCACATTTGAAATGTATGAATGTAATGAATGTTAACTGAGTGGTACTCGGGCTGGTACTTGTGTCAGTTCTGATTGGTATTAGTGCACCTCTAAAAATTACACTAGGTAAGTCACAACTCTGCAAATAGCATAATTAGTAAGGAAACTTTGTCCACTTTATATTATTGTTTGCAGTTTACCTGCAAATATTAATTTCTGAAATAAGAATTAGTTTATAGTGTAGCATACCACTTTATTTACCACTGTATTTTGTCAATGAAAATTAATTACAACCATTCAATGAATCAGAAACTGATTCAGAAATACATGAGCACAAAACAAAATTAAAAGGCATATCACTTCCATGACTGCCTCTTTCAGAAAATAACATTTATACCATACCATACCATACCGATACCAAAAAGCAAAATATTTGCCTTAAGCCTGATTATGGTCTTAAATTAGTCCTATAGCTAATATAGATTATTATTGGATTGTGTCCGTTTCCTACTGAAAATGCATTACAAGTGGGCCAGGCAAGCACAGGTACTTGTTCGATACAATCTCATGCTATAGCAAAACCTTGCTATATTGTTTCTTAGTGCAAATGATGAATCAAAGTTTCAGAGACTTGATTTCGCCACTGACTAGAGGTAAAAAGTAGCACCACTGGGAAAGCATAGTAGCAAAATGCAACACTGTGGAGGGCAGTGGCAGTGGTTTTAGCTAGAGGACCCTTGGACAGAAAAATAAATTAACAAATTGGCTTTGGGAAAGCTCAATGCAAACTGTATTGAAGATTCAACTGGGCACAATTACCAAATTCTAGTGGGATATTTTTTATTTAGGGGGGTTTCTTTCTTCTTGGTGAAATGGTGTGGCCTAGATCACACCCTGAATACAGGAATTCAGTCTCACTGACTATATGACTTCAAGGTGGACAGTAAGAGCACCCACACAGAAATGTAATGTTCTGGTAATCAAAATAGGTCCCCCACAAACACACATCCTCCTCTGTTAGTCTCTTGAAATATCAATCTAATTGTGATGAGTGTACATGTGGCATTAAGTGGCCCGGGGACTGCAATTCATCTGAACCAAGAAGAGGTGATTTCAGGGATAACTTCATCATTACTCAAAGCTTCAAAGGAGGCAGGCACGAGACCAAAGGAGTGCCTAAAAGACCAAAAGGTGACCATTTACAATGAACTGATTCAGAATCAGGAGGTGCTGAGCACTAGAATACATTAGGTTAGCGTTTGGTGGACCAAGGAACTAAGCAAATACCCTGTGATATGAGGTAAGCCAGGTCTGAGTTTTTTCCTCTTTTTTCTTCAGATCTTTGCATCCAGGTGTGGACATGAAAGGATGAGGAGGTTGGCAAGGATTTTATTTGGATTTGCAAAAGCTTATTTTGAAAAAGCACTTTTCTGAAAGGACTAACTGTTCAAGACTGAGTCTGCAGTTTCAAAATGCTGAGGACCATGAATGGAGCCCTTTTCTGGTTCCGTTATTTTCATTTCTCCCTACCCTAAAAATTATTGCATTTCTTGAATCAGGCATTAAACAGGCATCTAGTGAAGCCATCAACGCATGCATGCTTGTCATTAGCATGGAAATACCCGCTTCCATCAAAGTGGGCTCAATCAGGTAAATAATGAACTGCTTTATCCAACTCTACATCCTCTTTGGCCGGCGCAGCACACAGGCTGGTATGTTGCGTGTGAAGCAACTGGATTACCAAAGTCCTTCTAACCACAGAACACGCAAAACTCCATGTAGGACAACTAGTCATCTGGAAAACATTATTGGAACTGCAAAGAGAGAGAGAAGGACTTCTGAGAAGCAGTGAACTCTGAGATGGAACACCAAAGTTTCCCCAAATAGAGATCTAGACACGCAGTACTGCCACTGCACACCATGGAAGTGTAACCTTTCTCCCGGACAGATATACAACACGGCTCCCTCTCTACAGCCAACCTACTTCTGAGAAACTCAATTCACAACCTGAAGTTAAATTTATACCCCGAACCCGCCCAGTGTCCATACACATGGAATTAACCAATTACAAGCTTTCTAGATAGGCTTGTTTTATTAAATGCAGAGATAACAGAATGTCGCCTTTGTAGCAACACTATACGCACAGCTGCTTTCCATCCCTTCTGACAAATAAACTACTCCCTTTTTAATATAAAATGTTTTAAATATGTAAGCACAAGCTAGCATTCTGTGAACATTTGGTAACTAGTTGCACCAAAAAAAGTATACTTTTACATACAATATTGACCTCCCCAATAGATTAATGATATTCCTTAAAGTACAGGACACTTAGAAGTGATCCAAAGGCTTGTGTTTATTTACTCTATCCATAGCTGTCCAGTGAGTGACATGGGACGAGATAGAGTTGCTTCTGGGTACCATCAAGGGACGTGATAGTTTCAGCACCAATGGAAACGTGTCAAGTGACAGACAAAGTATGGCAGCAATGTTTCAAGCTATCAGTGGTGATTTCCAAGAAGCCTTGGCATGAGATCAATCAAACCATCAACACACTTGTAATGGCAGCACTTCATACCCATGGATAGACAGAGGAAAAGAAACAAAAGTAAGCGAAAGACTCTACAAACATTTCTAGTATTAATTTCAGGGTCTCCTGAAAATATAGGCTCGAACAAGATAGCCTTCAGTGTATTCCAAACATACAGGTATAGGCCTAGTTGACTATGCTACAGCTAGAGGTGCACCATGGGACCGTGCCGATCCATCTCCCAAGTACTCGTACTCGGATACTTTAAGGAGCTGCACTTTGCTACATTACCTTTCCGACGGGAGAAGAAATGTCTGCAGTGTGGCGATTCTTTGAAAGTGCCAACTGTACCAATCTAAGGTGTTGAGAGTGGAGGAGATTCTGCCTTCAAAATTAAAGTCCTCCTTAAATATATTCACCTTAGGTACTTTGTATTACTCAAAAAAGTGCAACACATATTCATCAATAGGGGTATATTGTGCAGTTTGGACCAGAAGGATTTAAAAAATAAAATGATTCTGTCTGGCTTGACACTGGTAAGTGAACCCACATAAAAACGCTGAAATGTTGCAATGAAAGTATGGAGAAAAATTATAGAAAACATCTACATAGTCAGTATATTCAGTGACTAGAAGACACCCAAGTAGTCTGTCTTGTATTCAAATACATTGCAAAAATAACACTGAATGTGTTACGATTCGCTTTGGTCTTGTTCAACAGCTGAGGCACAACACCAATCAGGAGGCTCTGTTAAAGTGTTCTTCCGACACTAGACGTTGGTTGCCCTGGCAACTCGGGTAAGGAGAGGAAGGGAAACAGGGGCCCCTTAAACGTGTCTCCACAAGCCTGCATGTTTGGCAGACCTTTTCATGATATCCCAAAAGGCCTCAGCCAGTCAGTAGTCAGTTAGTCAACCGCAGGTTGAGGAGGTCGATGCAGCTGCCACTGGTGCTGCTGTGGTGTGGGGTACAATCTCACCAGTTCAAATGGTCTGTCTAAACCGGGTGAACTGCAGACTGTGGGTAGGACACGCCAGGGGCACCACAGACATACTAAAGATAGCACACACTTCAGTTAAATTTAGAGGGCCTACTCAAGTAACCCACATTTTCAGAGGTTATGCCATTTCTTCTTGTCTGAAAAAGGTCTAGCTGAAGCATGCAAGTAAAACCTGATAAGTGAAAAAAAACATACATCACATGGCACCACACATTATAATTCATTACAGTGGCAATACCTATGAAGTGCAATACAAAAATGCTTATGTGAATCATGGAGGAAATGGTGCAGTTTCTGAACTAAAAATAAAAGCAACTGAGATATTTAGCAATAGATGAATACTGCTCATACGATTTGGATAGGTGTATGATTTTCAGCAAAGCAAAGAAACTCTTATTAGCAGGGAATGTAGAGCACTAACATGCACATGCTTTGGGCTATAGGCCAGTGCATAATATAGTTTGAATCTTGATAAATAAAAAGGAGTCTGACACAGCATTAGAAAGACAGGCAATGTCTCCTCCTGCAGGGTGAAACATGCAATGCCAAAGCTCAGCAACAACCAATGAGGACCCTGTTGCTACAGCTTGACAATTAACCCTATAAAGAGCAGAACATGAATGAATCACACAAACTAAAGAAGCCTTTTCTGAAGTACAATTTTAGATTTAACTGGAAATCAATATGCAGGTGAGCATAACAAATACACAGTAATTACTTATTGACCTTTATGTTGCCTTTGCACAATACCACTCTCCAAAGAGATAATCCAGATAGGGTAAATAAATCATACTTATTGTCTGCCTGCAATAAGTATAGTTTGAGTATAGTTATAGTATAGTTTGAGTGATACATATCACATTTAGTATACAGACACAGTATTCAGTATAGTCTAAGGTATTAACAGGATCCTAAGATCCATCTTGTTCACACCATTACATAATGCCACACCTCCCCAACACAAGGCTGTCACAGAGCCTGCCTACGCTAGCTAGTCCACTTCGTCTCACTCCCTCTCTTAATACACCACAATGCCTTTCCTTCAACTTCATCTTTCTCTCTTTTCTCACCTCACTACCTTATTTCACCACTTTTTTTCCAAGTCTCTCTCTCTCTGTCTGTCTCTCTCTCTTAATCCTGCTAGCAGACATGCTTTGCCTCCAGCAAAGAAGATTTGCCAATTCAGACTTCAGTCTCTGGAGACGATCAAGTAATGAAACACACATGTGCACGCTCTCACGCACACAGCCCCATAAAACAGTCTTACTGGAATTGTACAGGCCAATGTAGTTTGGTGGGCGTTTTAAAAGAGAAATCAAATTACAATGTGGATAGATTTTATTGAGCCCTCAAATTAAGCTCTTTTTCATTTTTCTTTTCTTTTCTTTAAGATTTCTTTAAGCCAATGTTGTGCATGATTAGAGCAACTACAATTTGCGGTTCCCGATGTTCTTATGTTGTGAAGAGAAGCAGGCTATAATGCGGAATAGCAATAAATCACAAAACCCAATGAAAATGACTACTGTAAAATTTCCAAGGCTAATAATAATAATAATAATCTATAATAATCTATCCATTGAAAAAAATCAAATTAGCCTAATCTGTGGAGTTAGACACAACAGTAGGAGCATTGATGACCCAACACTGGGTGAAACAGCAGGCGCTGGGTTCTCATTCACTGTGCATCCATTTATTGTCCGGCGGCATTGTGCCCCAAGTTACTGCAATCAGCACTTAGTACAATACTGATTCATCACAATGCTACAAATCAGTCTACCATGCAGTCTGTGTGCCCCCCCACCAGCAAAGGAGCGCCAACACATTCCCGACCCCAGCTGCCTTTAGTTCTACAGAGAAACACCACATTAGAGAGTACTGTTCTGTTATGAAACCTCAACTGCACGTTCATTCTGCCTTTGACTTAGATGGGATTAGTATTCCATTACAGCCCTTTCAAGTTACAAAAGATGAGAAAGGTGTAGGGCTATTTGGAAAGCCCGATTGCTACTTGCTCAAATTAGGAGAAAAGTGTATTCTTTGCATAGTGAAGCAACAATACTAACAGAAAGAGTGTTCAATACAGCAGATGTTTGCTGAAGTAAAGAGGCCAAGAGAAGCAGAGCTACATTATCTCAATCTCCAACTATGCAGCGTACTCTCCCTGCAACTGTCTCCCTTGTATAGCCTACTCCTCGCCAGTCCTCTCTCTCCCTTTCTAGTAGCCCTGGTCTAAACCATTGTATTCCATTCCACTTTTTTCAAACCCTTAGTTATTGTAATATGTATATTTTTTTTTTTTGTGCAAACCTCATCTGAGAGTCACTCCTCAAACTGCTCCATTGCTATTCTCCGTTTGAATGCTTTGGTTCTTTGTTTTAGTTTCATTTAGTTCTAGCGCGATGCATTGACATTTTGCAGGTGTGCGCGTCGGCCCCCTCTGTGAGCATCTGTGGGCTAGGGTCACCCATAAGCCCCTTCTCTCCATAGCTACCCTGAGATGTTTACATGTATCTTTGCAGAAGCATAACTCGGCCTTAACCAGTACTTTGACGTCACTGGACTGACAGCAGCTCCCACACCCCCAAAATAACAAGCATGGGCTGTTCTAGTGAAACGACTACAAACCACACAACCACACAATTGCCGCAAGCAAATACTGAACTGATAACATATCAACAAAAAATGACTGCTTACTGCTTAGCAATAGACCTACATTAGTACTTATTAATGTTATGAACTTAATAAGCTATCATTAAACCTACGAAAACAAGTTTAACAGCCACGTTTTTTGTTATTCACATTAGCTGTTTGTAGACTGCAGCTAATAAATGATAGCGAAACTTACCAGCCTAAAAGAAAAAGCCACATTACTCCTCATTGCCCCTTCTCATCTTGGAAAGGCAATGCCAGTATTCACTCTAGTTTTGTCTAGAGTTTTGCCCCTCAAGACCGTCGCTGTCCATTTTAGCGTGTTAAAATGAAAATGGGAAAGACTTAAGGTTCATAGGTGTTTAGAACAGCAAATGCAAAAGGTTTCATGAACTGGATATAGGTTGAATCATATTGTTTGGCGATTGTTAGTAGCAAAATGGACATTTATTTAGATGAAAAAGTTGCAGATTATTACTTTAAAATGACAACCTAGAAAAAAAATCGGACGGAATGATGGTGATGAAGACAATCTCATATTTGATGAACATATCAAGTGAAAATACTGTGACCATTTCAAAAATACATTTCACAATGTCCCTTTTTTAAAACAAAGATCATGTTAGAGACACACAAAAGAACTGAAAACATGTGTGCTGGTAAGCCTCAGGAAGGCATCAGACAATATAATGACATCAAATATTTCCTTAAACAAGACTGAGCATGTAGCCCAAACCTTGTGAGAACATGCAGAGTAACAACCAGTTATGCAGACGTTTATCTCCAAGAACGTTCCATTGGAAAATCTGGAAGACAAAGAGCAATCATACACACTGAACACTGAACTTGGGGAACATTTTTAAGCTTTTACAGAAATCGACTCAGCAATCCCCACAACCTAAATGATACAGGATGTTCAACATGAGGGCCTAAAAAAATCAATGTTACAAAGCCTGCAATATTGACTCTGTACTCCCTAACAGGAGTAACCTGCTATATGCTGAAGCAATGGCCTCTTATTCACCACAACAGTGAAGTGCACATGGATAAAAATATAAAGTATCCTTTAGATTTGTTAAGAAATATAACACTTTATGTTTATATTATGGAATCTAGTTTTCCATCTTTAACAACGTCTTTAACATATTTTAGTTGATTTAATACAATTTCATACAACAGTGAAAAGTAAAAGTAAACACGACACCCTTGTTGCCCAGAGCTATACAAGGATGACATCAGTACCCATGTAAAACACGGTGAAGCTGGAAGCATTTCTGTTTAAGTCAAATACGTGAATGGAACCACAAACTGAAGTGAGTGGTGCCTCGTTCTGTGGGTTTCAAGCTCAGTCCCTTTTGCATGGCAGGCCCAAACACATGTATATTCTCTCAACTGAGAGGCCCAGAAAAGGAGCAACACATTAGTGCTTTAAAAAGGCTGAGAGCTGGAATGAGGCGGAATAGTTTCCCAGCCCAGCCCTCTCTCTTTCTCTCTCCCTCTCCACATCTGCTGCACTGATGTAAACCCCTGTGGCTCAGACAGAGCAGAGGCCCCTTCCCAGGCCTCCACTCTCCACCTCTTCCCCGCTTCCAGAGCTGACTCTAGGAACATTATCAAAACATTAAAAAAAGGAGGAGGAGGAGGGATAAAAAAAAAACGCTGAGGAGTAGGAGGAAGGGAGCAAGATCTCTTAGTGGTGGGCAATAAATCACAAACACTCTGGAGCAACAAGAACCCAGCCTCCATCTCAGAGCCCGCAGCCCCTCTTCAAAGCCCCCTTGAGCCTCCCGGGCCAAAGTCCCACCCAAGGCCCACCCCTTCAGTCCCTCTTCCAAGCCCCCAGCTTCCCTCAACCCTGATCCTTTTGCACACTATCCCTTGCACTGACCCTTTAACTTGCACAAGGGCTCTTTCCCTTACCCACAGCCTCAGGGCCCCATCTCTCCCCCCTCTCTGTGTCTAACGCAGCCCGGGACACACAGAGACTTTTCTTCTCCTGGTGCTACATTCACACTCTCTCCAGGCTCAGCGCTGCCACTCAACCACCCCACAGCCATTCAACACATGCCCCCTTCATAGGGCTCCTCGCGCACCCAGCAAGCCACTGCAAAGAATTTCACAATCGCACCACAAAAGGGCAGAAACTGGAAACCTGGCAACCAGAGCTGCTCTTTCGGTGAGCAGAAAGATTTAAGTACAGGCACATGTATGCCAGAGTGTCCTAAAAGATGCATGCCTTAATTACTATTCATAGTCATGGTTAGACTGAATAGTAACAGTTGATTCAGATTTCAACACTGGAAGAAGTTGATGTTTATGCACACCTATGTTAAAATTCACTGGGATCCACTAGAGAACAGTGGGGAGGGGATAAGGGCTTCCAAGGGGCCCGGAGCAAATAAAATGAAAAGGTTGGAAGCCAATTCAATGTGAGGAAGAGCGCGAAGCTTGAAACGTGTTGCTTATTCAGTCTTCTATGTCTTCTATGTCTATCCTGTGTTTGTTCATTTCTCTTTGTGCACCTTTGTTTGCGCCTACTAAGTAAGCAGTACATCTTCAATATTTGCATTGAAGTGGCTTGCAACCTTTCCAGGAATGAAAGGACTGCAAGGTATTAGTAGGTGTGGGTATTCTAAGAACGAAATACGTACCTTCCTTGAAAACCTGACATTGACAGGCCCTGCGGTTATGAAGGTGCTATTCAATCATTTCCTAATCTCCATTTCAATGCAAAAAGGCTTTGAGATTAGGTTTGAATGGTTTGTCTTAATCACCAGTAAATAAGTGGATCTAAGCACCTTTCTGAATACTAGAAAGGGGCTTCTCTCCCCCTTTGGATGTGGCTTTGAGGAGAAACTACGAGATGTGATCCACTAGTAACATAAGGGCTGGATAGAGGCCAGTGCCATTGTCCTGTGGGGCTGAGCTTGGTTAACATTCAGTGGGGCTGTACTGCACTCGGCAGAGCTACTTGTTATCAGCAAAAATCAGCATCTTTCTTACACTTTGTTAGTCTACGTCAAACACCATGAATTACTTATTTTTGTTCTCACCCATATTAACGTATTAACCCTTTGACAATTCGGATTTTGCATTTCATTGGCACAGGTGCCTTTCGGGCTTCTTTCCTTAATCCATCGCCTGAACCAATGATATTTCAATCCTCGGACAATATCTTTCCTGACCAATCTCAAGTGGCAAAGAGTTTCTGTACTCATGTGGGTACAGTTATGCCAATAAAGGAATAAAGTTTCTTTGTACCATCTGAAGAACGGTTCTTAACAAATTTTCATGGATATTCAGCAATATTTGTTGTTGTTCTCTCATTTTTTTATGTCTTGGATTAAACACAATCTGACAAACTATACATGAATCTCTTTGCCATATACACTGAGTGGACAAAACATTCGCACGACCTGCTCGTTCCATGAAATAGGCTGATCAGGTGAATCCAATTCCTGATTGATTTCACCTATTAAACCCACTTCAGTCATGAAGGGGAGATGGAGATGAAGGTGAGGAGACGTTAAAGAGAGTTTTTAGTCCTCTTAACGATCACACACGTGGATTGTGCAGAATGGTGTGCAACTCAACAGCAGCAGGGAGTTCCTAATATTCTGTACACTTAGTGTATTTGGTACCAAATAAAGAGGAAGTCGTGCTGTTTAAAATGAAAACAACTTGCAACTGTCAGTGTATTTTAGTTTTTGAGATAGAGCGGTAGAACATTCTAGAATTTTACTGGGGCCTACATGGTTAAAGAGTGGATGAAAATATATATATATAAGGTTAAATAAAGTATCTACTTTAGTGCATGTCAAGTCTTTGTATTTCATTACCAAAACATTTAGGATATCTGTAAACACAATTGAGGTGAAAAAAATGTAATGTATTGTACAATTATGTTGACATAGGTTTGGTGGCAGTGCACCACTAAATGATGTGATTGTGCCACTAAAATTGTACGTTGTTGCTGCACATGCCACCATTGGAACATTAGAGAATTGGTGCCCTGAATCGTGACCCCAAGAATCAAAATCCAATCCAACTGAGATTCCCAAAGATTCACACCGCTAAGGATAATATACAATTCATTCTGCAGCGCTAATCAAAATAGACTAACTTGATACTTGAGGCTGTGTGCCTATATTAACATTGTAGTATCAGCATACCCTATCTAAAATGTTGATACTTTATCAAATAACATAAATACCTCAATTTATTTATTTCTTCTTTCACTGCCCTTTCCTCTACATTAAACCATTGTTTGACAAACACTGTCAAACACAATATAAACTAACTTAATTATTTCCCTTTCATATTTAAACCAAAGTAGCAGATATAAAACATAACCAGTATGGTTGTTTTTTTAGGTAAGCTTATTCCCATCCCATTCATCCTAATTTTGGTAAGCCCCAACCAATCTTCAACTATTTGAGGTCACACTGCTCTCCAATAGACATCAACCAATAGAAGATGACACAGTACACTATAAAAGACAACTTAAACCAGGCTTGTGTACAAGAGCTGCTCTCTGTGCAGGATACTGGATCAACGACGTTGCCTTTTGCATGATTTCAGTATGGCAAATGATCAGTGCGTGATATGGAACAACTAAGGGTAAAACAGCCTAAATGAGGCTTGCCTAGACTTGTTCCATCATAGACAACTTTGTTCTACTTTCTCCTAATGTTGTGGAAATTTTGCCTATAATTGGGCTACAACCCTATCATGCAGATAAAAAGTATGTAGAAGTTTCCACCAAGGGTGAGTTTTAGATATTAAAACAAGTGAAAACTAGCTTAGTGCTAATTTCAAGCACGCCACCTGTTTTGTCTGTGAAGCTGACCAATATAACAGCTTTAAGTCTCAAACCCAGGTAATATCAATTGTACACTGACAATTTCCAATAAATCTAGGCTACGCTGATGACAACATCACAACAAAAATCAAGAAGACCCAAGGCAACCTGTAAATGCCAAACCATGATTTTAGTCTCAGAGGGGGTGAATCCTGAAGTGTATGGCATCCACACTTTCTGTTTGAAAAGAAAGTGTAAAAGTAATGATTCTAACAAATAAAATGAACTAAGTATCTTATTTGTGTACAATGGTACAATGTAGCCTAGCATAAACAGCTTTCATTCACGCATACAGTCAGACACCTTGCATCAATGTCATCTATTAATGCATGTAAGAATGACATGCCAAACGTATGATTTGCTCCCTTTTTTGTTACATTTTAAACTGGAAAAACGACATGTTTTGAAATGTGTGCTTAGCTAAGGCTACTATTAAAAACTACCTCTGTATTCAGAAAAGCATTCATTGCGCTATGACACAGAGCTGTGTTTAGCTAAGTTAAAACCTAGCCAAGGATGCTGAGTGCTGAGTTAACAACTGTAACAATAATGTACATAATATGTACTATCTAAGTATAATATCTGAGACACTCTTAGCTGAGACGAAATGCTTGGCTGCCAAGGGGAGAAGTTTTACGGGGTAGCCACTGATCTCTCCTAATAGCTGCTAGCCAACAGTCACGTCTCCCTTTATAAGTGGGAAAAGATGGAATTTGTCCCCCTCCAATCCAACATTACAACAATATAATCGATGGCACAACATATTGCAGGCATGATAGCCAAGCAACCAACAACAGTGGCAACAGCCGTTCTCAAGCACTAAACACACAACACAACAGTCGGCCCATTATAAAGATTTGGAACGCGACCTGAAATATGTTTTACGGAGATAGCGCCATCTAATGATCAACAGAGGTAAGTGTCATAAATATGTGCAAGAAAGTATCCAAAATGAATTGACTGCCTAAAATCTACTTTTTTTGTTTACTTTTCATAGTTTCCATTGTGAAGGAAAAAATAAACTTCTCATTCTAATTGTGGAAATTTGGTCAAACCACAAAACCCTTCATCTGAAACCGAGGTATCAGTAGCTTATTTCCTGTTTACTCCATTAGCCTCCTAGCAAACTTATTATCTTATTAACTTATTAAACTTACTATGTTATTGGTCTGTCCTTACTCGTACGAGGCACACAGCCTGAATAAAGCTCTCCATTGTAAAAACAATAAATCTTTTAAAGCAACACTTTAAGTACTCAATCATTTGCATCGAATTCTGGAGATTGAGATGGCATTTCTAACTTGGCAAGTTAGCAGGCCCAGCATTGATGTTTAGTTTAGCCACTAGCTCCCACCAAGCAGGTTGCATCGATTCAGCTGACCTATCATGGCCAAGTGCTATACAGATTGCAGAAATGGCATTTTCAGTGGTGTATGACATTGCATTCATGATAATGAAAAGAGTACCATACAGCCCACAAGTAGTTTCCCTATTTCCCCAATTGCTAGCCACAGTTTAACCGAAACACATCGCGTTCACATGCACTTCCTGAACCAAGGATGGTAAACCAATACTTTTACAATAATTTTTTTTTTTTTTTTTTAAAACATACACAGTCCCACCATTCATTAATAATGACTGAACCTAAATAATGATGATGGTTTTCTGTGGTCAACATGTTTAAAAAATAGAGTTTAATTATTTTAATTGTGTTAATCTCACCTTGCTCTGAGTCTGAGTCTGCCTCTGCCTTGAAGGAGCCCGGAGCTACAGGTAAGGGTCTGAGGGGTCTCGGCTTGGGTGTGGGAGGAGAGATCCATTTCTTTCCAATGTACTCGACATATGTCCCAGGGAAGTCCCCTTTTTCCTGAGTGGTTTCATTGAAGCCTGGCAGCCAACCAATGTCCTCTGGCCTCTGTTCCAGCCCATCACTGTACCCCAGAGCCACCAGTGCTCCTTTGCTTACCATTAGTATGTCCCCCACATGCAGATCAATGTCCTCCTCCCTCTCCTTCTTGTAGTCATAAAGCGCTCTGTATTGATATCCTTCAGCACTCATACTGATCACTTGGTGTCAAGGAGTTTTTTCTAAGAAAAACGATGACAACCTCAGGGCCACTTGCTTGATGACAGTTCAACCAGCTAAGTTACTCTTCAGGTTTCTCTGATTATATATATTAAGTCAAGCCATGGACTCAAGGCATTTGCCAGAAGTTAAAATGATTGTATTTGTAAAAGTATAGTCTTCAACAGTTCTTTGGAGAAAACAATGCACAGGTTTGTCTTCATGTCTTCACTGTTCATGTCATTCTGAATGGTCTGCAATTCTCCTTGTGTTTCCTCGAGCACTATGTACCCATCAGTACATGGCCTGCAGCTGCGGCCTTGAGAATGCTACCCAGACCTGTAAGATGAGAATGGAGGCCATTTGCACATTGCATAAGACAGTCATACCACATACAATGCTCAGATGTGACTAAACTAGCAATAATACAAAAATAATAACAGTGTATGGATTCTGACAATGATAATTTTGCAAGCAAGGAAACACGGACTTGCACTATCCATAGTTTAAGAATAAACATTTTAAAGTTAATGTACTAACCAGTATCCCAATCATAATTAACACGTTGAGCCAAACTCAGTTTCAGTTTCCAATATACAACATACATATATTGAAGTGTGCTTAGTGCACTGTATTTAAATGTAGTTAATATTATTAATAGTAAGTTCACTGACTATAACTCTACAAATTAAGCTAAAATCCAAGTTCCAATGATATCCCATGTTGGTTTTATGAGTAAGGGATACAAATGTGTTTTTAATTATAGCCTTAAAGAATATACTATTTATAAAATATGTATGTTGCTATCATGCAATAGTAAAAGCTACAATTCCTGCATTATTTCTCTAAATTGAATTCTTTGCTACTAATACATAACATCTTAACATTTATTGATGCAGACTCCAACACTAGCTACTTTTTTAGAGTTACTAACAGCCAACTTCCATGTTGGTCGGTCAACATATGGTTGCTAACATTAGCATTACCAGTGACAACTGAAAATGCACAGACCTGTCAGTGTTACAGTTAATGAAGCTAACGTTAAATGCTTCGGCTATACGGTAACGAGAACCTGATCACTGCTGACCACAGTAAATTAAGTAAGATAGCTAACTTGGACAGCGACACATACCGAGTCTGCAAGGATCCCAGGCGAATCCACCGAGTCTTCCCTCCCTCCAGACTAGGCGCTTCCACTTCGCTCAACTCCAAAGTTGTTGCGTATTACCAATAAAATGCAATCCTCAACAGCTTCCTGACCAACACAGTTAAAAACACAAACTGTTCACTAGCGTTTACATTGGGTTTAACGAGCTTTACTAACTATTACGACCCACAGTCTCTCGATATAACGGGACAGTTTCACCCGAACAACTGCTTCGAACATAGTCTGAAGCCAACAAGGGGCAAAAGGCAGAGCACAGCCACGCATTGGCCCACGTCACTGTCAATCAAATAACGTCAAAACATAAACACCAATACATTCTTCGTCAGTTTTTGGCAGTCCCACCTTCATGTACAGTTACACACAACTCGCACGCCAAAGACCTATAGGGAAATTACTTAACTTCATCAGGCCATCTAATCGGCTACATAGGCAGGTTTGTTTTTACATCATGAGCAGGCTATGAATGTCTTCATAAGGTTTGGTCGCTATAATTTCGATAGGTTATTTTCCTGATTTGTTGAGGTCTGTTTAGAACATCTAGCCTAGAAAGGAAAGAACGAGTAACGAGTAAGGAGTACTAATGCCTTATAAACTAATAGGCCATAACTTAAATAAATAAATTAGTTATTATTATATTTTGTGATGTAGCGTGTGGATAAGACTATCAAATTACCACTAAGTGATGGACAAACAAGCAGTTCAAGGGATATTGTCTATCTAAAAAACAAAAACCATTGTGAGATATTTCTCATTCCTTTCTTCTCTAATTTCACAGACTAACAGTGGTACATTTTCAGTCTGGCTTGCTGTATTACATCCTTCCTCCTATGTGTAAAGCAAAATGAAATGCAAAGGAAGTGTGTGCTCTCTGTAAGAGATTCTATTGTATTTCACAAATAAATCTAAAGAAACCCAGAGAACAGCAAATAGATTTCCATGATTCAGGTTTTGATACATTACAGAATCTTAGTTTTATAATGTACCATTGCATATTTTCAGTATGCGGGATACCAAAATCCTACAGAGTATCACAACCGCATGAATGTGGATGTGGGTGGCCTAATTATGGAGGGGAAAGAGGGTTGGCTTGTAGAAATCCCCTATCAAGTATAAACCCTACTATCCCGGCTGTACTAAAAGAAGCTGTAAGCAGCTTTGTGCAAGGGTAGGCCCCTTGAAGCACTCTTCAGTCACACAGGCATCAATGGCCACCACTTCTCATAAAAGAGGAAGGAATGACAAAAACAGTATAATGGATGATGAAATCAACGGTGAATAGGAACTTCAAACTGCTGTTGCAGTGCAATATGAAAACTGAACCAAGAACACTTTTGTGTTTCTGACACATTTTAATCAAATGAACAATTACTGTAAAAACTGCAGTTCACAAATGTCTGTGGATATTATTCTCCTCCATTCACACTTACACTTGAACTTGGTTTAATACTTTACTGAATACTGTCACTAAGACATTGCTATTATTATGGATTTCTTTCAGTTATTATTCCACTGCTATGTTTCCATTTTCAGCCCATTTTCTATTTTCCTATACAGCTGCAGCATGAAATCTACTCTTTCTCCCTTTCAAATTCAAAAACCATATTGTGTCTGGAAGATAACTATTGAACAGCATAGATGGGATTTAGATTTCTGTTGCTGATAATGGAAATGAATATTTGAAGCACTAGACCATATAATCCCCCCCCACACACACACACACACACACACACACACACACACACACTCCGACCACCCCCCCTCACCGCCCTGTTTTAATAGCTCCGGTGACCCATCTGCTGCTCTGGAGATAACCACAAACCACACCTCTGTTCGGTTCTCTAAATGTTCCAAGACAGAACATTTAATGGACAAAACTTCAGGATGTCAGTCCCTGATGATTTTGTGAGGCTTATTGAAAGCTATGACAACAGGTGCTTGAGTTGTGATTAGAAATGGATATTGCAGCCTGATCACACACTCTTTATCACTCAATTTCAAATGCAAAGCCTTTCATCCATAAACACATGTGAACTATAACTTGCAATATTGTATGTACACCTAAGCACACGTTGTTTGAACAAAGACTGGATGGCGATTACTATTCTATCACTGGAATAGGAATACGTACAAAAACATTATTTTGTTTCACAAGTAATTTGACTGAAATCAAACTTGTTTTTGGCACAGTAAACAAAATTGGCAGCAGCTTACTTCTCAATAGTGGCAAACATCATTGGCTGCACTCCAACAGTAGCCTGCAGGCATTGGTATTATGTTACATAATGAAGTTAAAGCAGTTCTTCAAATCATCTCTGACAGACATTTCAGGGTGAGTCATAACACAAAAATGCAACATAGATACCAAGTTTTGGGATTTAGTTTGGCCCATTTGCGTGGTAGAATTAATATAGCAAAGTTGTGAACATGTAAAGGTTATTCACCTAGATTGTAATGTATGGCCATATATATCAACAGGTGAGCGTTGGACACAGACAGTGAGCGTTTTCATTCATTTTCAGACCTGTGTTTTGGTCCAGGTCCAAACTTAAATCCATTTATATGTAAATCCATACTATGTATTTCCTTTCAACCTGTCATCATATAAAATGACCTCTTTCCAACTGAGGCCCATCCCCATCAGTTCACTGACCTACTGATGGCTTACCACATTCCTCAATGCCAGGCACTGTCCATGGTGTAGCATATGTAGCTTCTTCGCCACTTGTATTCTACCTGTTATTATCATTACAAGTAATTTTTCTCATGCAACAGCTAGGCTGGCTCCACTGGCTATAGGCTAGTGACA
Organism: Hoplostethus atlanticus; assembly: GCA_034670405.1. NCBI lineage: Eukaryota > Metazoa > Chordata > Actinopteri > Trachichthyiformes > Trachichthyidae > Hoplostethus > Hoplostethus atlanticus. The sequence continues at coordinate 519,597 of JAXDDX010000151.1, read as the reverse complement.
AAAAAAGAATGCCACAATACAAATAATGCCTACTATATTGAATTCTTGATCTTGAAAATATATTGTTGAACTTGACCTTTTTCAAGGGTGGGATTGCTTTATAGACTGCAATTCAGTGGTGCAAATCCAATGTAAGAATATGGTTATAATGGAAAACAATAGGCAACCTCTAGGTGGGTCCTACAGTCCCATGTAGCTCTACTTTGCAGCAAAATAGGGGAACGGTCCCTTTTAAAATTGATGAATGGATGGATTTAAAAGATCAGATCTCCTTTGTTTACTCTGCACTACCTTCCATATGATTAACTATGAGAACTATGAGAAGTCTCACCATTTTTTTGGTTTACCCATTCGTAAAAAAGCTTCCCAGCATACCCACATTTAATGCTTAAATACTTGTCCCTTTTCAAACTACTTTCACATTGTTTCCTTATTCTTGTTACCACACTATTTATCTCTTTTTAAATTCTAATGACCCTCTGAGCTACAATGAGGACATTCCTTCACTCACCTTTTCATATAAACCCTTTCCCATCTCCCTTTTTCCTCTGTTTTGAAAATCACTTCCATTTGCAAAGAAAGATGCTTTTGGAAAATGCGTACGCTATTCATATCAAATGTTGCGTGTGATCTAGTACGCCACACTGTTATTTTGGCATTTGCAAAATAACATTTTAAACTCTGGGTTTTATCCTTCAACCAGCCTGGCAAGATATACCAAATACACATTATATCATTAAGGCCCATCCAGAGCTGGGAAATAACTGTCTGATTACATATACTCCAATATTTGTGTGGAATAATCTATGTTGGGATGATCTGTGCTACTATTTGTAATACTTTCTGGAATCTGCGCTTTTAAATCATTAACTTTTAATCTCCATCTCCATCTCCATGTTAGTCCTATAGATTGCAATCCTAGGATGCTGGTGTCACAAAAATGGCATCAGTTGACAGTTGACAAATCATTGGGGTTAAAGGTTTAGCGAAGAAATTAGCAAGAGAGTAGTGGTAAGTATAATATGTGGACCATGAATCAATGCATTCCACTTCCTTGATTTCTGTGCACCGCCAAAAAGTCACTCAAGATGTTCGGTAAATGTAAGGCTGGGCAATGTTAGCAAACTTTGTTATTTCTGTGTCAGTTCATAATTTGTGGGTCGCCATTGCATATTGCATTACCCATGCTGGACTGCTCCACTGAAGCAATAACAGGAAGACTGGTTTGCTATGTTTTTCTAAATGGTGGATATTTATTTTGGGAATGAAACTCTTCAGTTGTAGTGAAGATGTTATAGGGAAGAATTTTCTGAATTGAAAGTGAATTGCAGTTGTGCTGGCAGTTAACAAGGCAGCTGAGAGCTGTGGAGAAAGTCGATCAGTACAATAAAAATCCCTCCCAGTTTTTTGTCATGAACTCCAAATATTGTAGGGAGAGTTGGAATAAATGCAACATAATTTTCCTGCAAAGAAAGAAAGGAAGTATTATGAATACAAATATGTTCTCGTGGCATGAAAAAAAATCCTTATGGGTTCAAAAATTGAAAAGCCTTTGATTGAAGAACATTGTGGTGTCCTAATATCTCCTTTCTTACTTTTCAGTACAATTCCTATCCTTCAAGAGCACCTGTGGTTGTTTGGGAATGCATGAAGCGCTGTATCTTTCCCCATAGAGATCCTATGATTTCTGTGCGCTACTCAAGTCATATTCTAGACAAGTATACTTTCACTTTAAAAATATTTCATTGAAGGAACAGTACTTCAAGTCTGAGCCCACCAAACTAAACCTCCATCGGCTTTTATTATGGTAATCATCAAAGTGTAAGTGCTCTCAGGCCACCAACTGTGCCGTGGCATTCCACAACACTCTGAAGTAGGTCAACAACCACCAACTAGTGCTGCACCTCTTTCAAACTCAATCTCTTAAATTAAGTGGTATGTCCAGTGAAGTGTGATGAGTACTTGAGCACAAATCAACACACAGTCAACATCAATGTAATGGGAATACACATAGTTTGCTCATAGGGATGAATTGACAGTTTCAGCATATCTCCATTTCTCCACATCTCAACATTACAAGTTCATTGAAGTATGAGAATTGATGAACTTAGTTAAATTAATGTTGTACCTGAAAAGAGAAACGCTGTTACGCTTATTTCCCAGAATTCCTCAAAAAAAAAATGTTGTTCTCAGCTAAGGCGGTGGAGCAATTTGAAAATCGGGGGCTTTCAGAGATTGAATGAAACCTCCAGGTACATGGCAGAGGGTTCCTTTTATCTACCCGTCGTAAATGTGTGACCTATACCTTTTTACAAAATCTCTCCGCAGTGGATTGGGCCCCTTAAACCATTAATCTATGCAGTGTTTTCATAATGGCTAACATTAGTGTGTAGGACGCTCAGGCTCACAGCTTTTTATTTCCCCCCCTCTCTCTATTCACTGATTCTTTTGCTTTTGTGAGCAAGCTGAGAATTCTCACATGGGTAACCCCATAATGCTCACTGACATAAGAGGAACTTGCGAAATGCATCACCCACCAACGCCTATTTAAACAAATCCAAAAAAGAGAAACTTTCTCCTTATGTTTCCTACCGCACCAGGAACCTCTTCCTCAAACTATAAACTCATACTTCTGCTGAATTGTCTCCTAGTCACTTGCTGAAGATATGATTTTTATTTATTTATTTATTTACTATAGGTTTTTTTTCTACTTGTGCTGTTATGTGCACTGCACACTCTATATGGACATTAACACAAGCTGTTTTTAGTTTCCTACAGCCATGTTCAACATAACTATAGCACTGCTGTTATTACATGTGTCATGAAAGTCAAATGAAGTCCAGCGTGCTTTGCATCTAGATTAGATTAGATTCAAATTTATTCTAACTGTATTCTAACTTTCCAACTTTATCTAGTTATAAATGGCTTATAAAAGTTATAAAATTGAAAGTGTTTCTTATTATGTGGAATAACCTTTTATAGATTTTGTATGTAGCAGATGAGATCTACAGTGAGACCTCTTTATCGTCCTTGTACATCAAAACTATAAGTCTAGACTCAGTGCTCAGGCTCTCCTGCTTGAAAATGAAATGTTCTTTTACCTCTTGAGCCTTGAACTCATGATCACTGACAGACAAAATGAAGTAGATTTACACTATTTAGTTATATTAGTTATGTTCTGTGTTCTCACACGTTGAATGTAATTGATAATGTCTTTTTTTTCTCCAACTGGTGATTTCACATCCTGCAATTCAGAGAATCTTCTGCAAAAATCCTTTATGCAATAGAGAGGCGCAGACTTACTTGCATGCATGTTAGTAACAGTATTCCCTTTTGTATGAGAGAACCCTTCTGTCCACTCAACCACCAGCTCATCAAATACGGCAGACAATGAGTTTCTTCACTAGACTATCCCATAAATCATTCACTTCCAACATTAGCCACAGTTCAAATGTTTTCTAGTTTGAGAATTCCTACATCCAGAAGAGAAGATACAGAGACGCCCTACAGAAAGTAAGGCTTTAACTTTTAACTGTACAATGTGAACTGCATGCTCCTGCAGATCAAAACAAAAATTATTGATATGATGTGAGTACATCCAATGTCAGTACAACTGAGCTCCTTCATGATGTAGGAAGGATGCAATTATATTGTGTATCTTTGTAATCCATTTAGACAATGGACACTTTAGCAGGGGCGGACTTAATGATTTTGGGGCCCTCTGGCAAAGGCAAGCGTGGGGCCCCCCAAATCCCAACCTTCACTCTTTTCAATCCATCCTCTCTATACCCTCGTTACCGTCAAACTGGGGCTGAGCAAAGTCTACATGTAAGGCTAGAGCTCACTAGAGCTCGTTGAGCTTGGAGGCAGTGGTAACATTGCTAGCAACAAACACTAGCAGCAGTTGTCAGCAAAGCTTTTATTTTCCTCTTTAGTTGTTTGTCTGCATCACTTGGGTCACTTTTCTTCTTGTTTTTGCTTCTCTCACAGCAACTGGATATAGTATATTTCTTCTGAGCTTAAAGTCAAGTGGAATAGTTCACTGTAGCCTGACTGAGTAGGGCGGTGGCTATGACTCAAGATTAAATTTGAATTTCTTCTTTGTTGTAACAAGAGGAGGGGTGTTTTTCATTAAGTCATTTTTTTTAATACTGATGAAAAATAAACATGTAGTACTTGATATTCTTGTCTTTTGCGGGGCCCTCTGGCTGCTGGGGCCCAAGGCAATTGTCTACTGTTACACTTTAGGCATACTGTAGCAATGATTCACTGTCAAATATGCCTTCCAGGACAGCCGACCTCAACACCTCCTTCTAACAGTTTCAAAGGTATACATAAGGCAATTGATCCATACTTTTGTTCAAATGCAACCTTTTTGAGTTTCAATAACATAGCAAAAATATCACAGAAGGAGCTGCTGTGAACTAAAAAGGATGGTTTGTTTACTGCCAGATGTCAGCTGAGCTCCCCTACACAAATCCACTACCTCCCACCTTCTGCCTTGAATTAACAGGACATCTTGAACAATGCACCACAAGGTGATTCATGAATTACGTTGGCGAATTGCGTTGGGGCCTTCTGGGAAAACAGTTTTATAGATTTAATACTCAGAAACTTTGAACTGGCATCAAAGGATGACTGGATGTTATTTATTTTAAATTTGGCAGCAGTGTTTCCTACTCAGCTAAAGGCCACAGGTTTTGATCTCTGATGCGTCCGGCAAATAGAATATGTTCATTTTGACGCATTCAGAGACGGCGTCAATCGAACAGAAGTGGCTGTATCCGTCCACCTGTTTTCCCATACAGCGATGCCTTTGTGAGGCTTGTAATGCCTCTCAACCCATATGCGTGACAAAGCCTATTCATCCTGAGGCACACACACACACACACACACACACACACACACACACACACACACAATTAACCGACGTGCCCCTGATCAAGGCTCTTGTCTACCAACTCCCATCTTTGCCTCTCACTCTTTCTCTGCCTGTACACACCAACCCCTTTCCTCTCTTCTCAAATCTCAACGCCGGTCTTGAATGCCTGTTAAAGAGTGTATAGATCCACCCCCCCACCCCCCTCCTTTACTGCTGTGTGGGAGCAGAAGGCTGTGACATTTCATATAAACAAAAGAGAAAAAGTGGGCCGCATCATGTGGATGTGCAGCGCAGAACGTAGTGGAGCCAACAAATGCTGTACTGGAAGCCTCTGGTTGATCTGTGCATGCAGGACGGTGGCCTAGTTTGGCAGTGACATGTTTATGGCCAATGAGCACAGGCCAGTGATTTATCTAGCAGAGATTGCAGTCTTGCTCCACGGCCCTCTCACTTCAAACGCTGGGGCTTGAAACCATTCCAAGAGACGAGACACGATTCCTGCTGGGTGGAACCCGAACACTCCTCCTCCTCCTCCATCTTCTCTCTCTGTCTCGCTTTCTTTCTTTTCTTCTCTTACATTGTTGACACATATTATTCCCATATCCATCACTCCATCCATCACTGCATAATCACTTTCAATGTCAGTTCTATTATTAAGTTTTACAAGTGAATTAAAAAGGTTTTTTGATATTGATTTTTTTTTCCATTGTTGATGAATTTCATTCAGACATTCAGACAATCTCTGGAAGTCTGAAACTGGTCTGCCCCCTTGTTCATGGCTAAATGTGGTTTTCTGACTGCCCTAAATACCTTTATGACAATTTTCAAAATTGCTCATGCAAGTGAGCAATTTTAGTTATTCTCAATGTAATTTAGATCCATTGGCTACTTTGAGTTGGCATGTTTGACCAGTAAACCCTTCCAGACCTCAATCGCTCATTCATTCTTGTTCAAGTCTATGTATTCTTATTTCAATACAGGAAATAATGACGGTATTTGCCTTAACCACTGAGAGGAGACTCCTCATAATTCCAGTAATTCCCATGACATATCAATAGTATTATGAACAATTTTCATTACAAGAGTTCATGAGTTCAAGAGTGGTAATGAGTTGTAATTCCTTTGGCTGTGAAGACTATTTGATTATGTGCAAGGCCATGTGTGAGTTGCCAGAGGGCCAGCATGACAGCCTGAATGTATTCATTTTGCAGATTAAAGCCTCTGATGGGGCGCCTGTTCCCTAATTACAGGCCACTCCGCAGCTACTCTTTGTGAGATTCCCGTTACCCAGGCAACAGGAAAATTAAATATGTCTTAGATGCAAGTAAATACAGCCTTGTCTTTGGAAGTGGAGTCTTGTTTGCCACAAGTGAATGCTCGCTGTGAGGTAGGAAGTAATTCATAGTGATTGGACGGGTAGAGGGCCAAGGACACCAAGGCCACATGGAAAGCCCAGGCCTGTGTTCCCATGCTGCCTATGAACCCTGTCATAGCATAAGGCAGAGACAAGGACATTTTGTCCCAAAATCTTTTTTTTTGTTTTGACATTAATAACACAGTTATATAACCACAATGAAGGATATGTTACTTGTGGTTGCGCAGAGCTCAGAATGGATTTTCACTGTTATTTCCCCTCTTCCTCTGTGATGTGTTTGGCCAAAGTCCATCCTCAAGACATTATTTGATATTTACAAATTTTTCTCACACAGACTTCTGAAAATCCTCTACAATAATTGCTTTTTAATTATTTCTTAAATTAAGTAGGGACTCAGAGGAGGTTTCTCTGTAATTAAGATGAACATAAAGTTGTCAGCAACATAACTGTGAAGGTTATATATAGCTTACACTTATACCACTCAGGTTATTATGACGCAAGTAATATTTCATAGGTAGTGCAAGTACATCAATCCTCATGAACTTTGCTATGGACAGTCCTGAGACTTCCTTCAATGCTCGGTGCAGAACACACACTACACTGTTCCTCTCCGCTGCCAGCCAAAGATCTGTCCAGCTATTTCTCACCTTCATTTCAAATTCGTCATCAACACACTGCAAGGTTTACAAACTGCCGATTTGAATTACATGAGGGAGCTATAAGATCTGGCTGCAAATTGAATTTCCTGGTAGAGTCTCATTCTTCCCCTGTCACTGGGACTGCAGGTCTCTCTGAAGAATGTGACCCTTCAGTGAGCCCCAAGGAACATTGTTGGAGAGACGCAGCGACTCATTCTGCATTCTGCTGCTTTAAATAATATAATATATATGCAATATAATACTATTAATATTCACTTGCGTGCATGCATGTGTGTGCATGCGCGTGCGTGCGTGCATGCGTGTGTGTGTGTATGTGCATGTGCTTGTGCTTGTATGTGTGTGCCTGCTTGTGTGTGTGTATGTGCATGTGTGAATCTTCACCATGCTTGTGACTCTTGACGAGATTGGTAGCAAATGTTGCAGCCCAAGCAGTACTGCTCTATGTGAGGTAAGAGTAAACTTTAACTATATAGTATTGAAAGAAATGTCTGATAAACCTGATGATACCAAGAGCATAATTCCAAGAAATGTAGTTAATAAAACTCGCCAAATTTCATTCTTTCAGGTCAAAAGATGTATGTAAGATTCAAGTATTTCTTGCTTTTTGCTGTTAAAATAATGGAGTTGGATTTTTTGTATTCACCAGTAGTTTGTGTACTTGGAACAATTTGGAGATTTTTTTATAAACTAGTGTTAGAGAGATTAGAGGTTTTTTTTAATGTGACAAGATGAAAAAAGAACAGGAAATATTAATGAGGAAGTAACAGTTAGGTCATAAAAAATGCTTGTTACCGTTGTTACTGCTGTAGCAATTCAAATTTCACATGATCAAAGATGTTAAAACTTGATTTTGTTTATTGCATTTTCAACAGTCTACCTTTTTTTATAATCAGTTTCAGACTGAATTCACAAACAGCATCATAAGAATTGTGAGGAAACCATTTGTGAGGGAAGATCTGAGAGTGCCCTTTTCTAGTTTATAAGCTGGTAAATTCTGTTTTCATATTATTAGAGGCTCTATTGCACTTAGTGAAGTACTTCCTTTTCACTCTTCTACATTAAAGGTCTATTTATTTTTAGATTTCTAAAAATTGGCTGCGTTCATCAGGGAGATGTTAATACATATCCTGCATAATTTACAGGCACATTTACGGAGACCTGGGGTAATGCAGGTATCCATTAGCTGTGTTGTGCATGTATTGTAGGACGAAGCATTTAGGCTTAACTCTACATCACTGAAATTGTAAACGCAATTTCAGTTTTCCTTTTTTCCTGCTGGTTTTTGCAGCCGGTGTACCATCATTTTGGTAATATTCAGAATATTCTATTAATTTGCTTATTTGTAACCAAGATAATAAGATGAAAAAACACTTTTCCCCAAATTGAGTTCAACTAGCTATAGTATCTGTAATATTTCACATAAATACACACAATAGTCTTACAAGCTTTACATTGAATCATCTCAAGGGTTACACAATCTGGGACACTTAGTGAGGAATTCACTCAGGGCAAATATCTTCAGAGCACAGTTCAATCCTGTCAATAATAAATTGGTTCAATATGATTTAAGGACTACAGACTGCAGACGTTCGTGTTATGTACTTGTTTAAGCACCTCATACCACCTTTGAACTTAAAATGTCAAGTGGTAATCCGCAAGATTCTTCTTTCTTTTGCATTTGGTGATAAGTGATCACTTTGTCAACAGTGTCACCAGTACTTTGATGTCACTTTTTACTTTTTACAATTTTACTATAGTATACTATCAGTTGGCGATAGAGAGCAGCAAAACTGAAAAAGTTGCATTATTACTTTCATTTTTTATATCAAAATAACTGTTTTTTGTAGAGAGCTGACATTCAGCGGTAAAGAACGTGACATGGTGGTCAGGATCTCATGTTGCTTGAGTTGAGCAAGTGTGAAGCCTCAGCAAGGAAACAATATTCACAGAATCAGGTAGAGTTACTGCTGGAGATTGGGTTCCTGTGGGAACAAAGCCCAGTGTTATGGTTGGAGTCCAAGGTCAGAGGCCTCTGTTGAGATGCTTGTGCATGTCTAATACAGAAACACAGAAAGAGCTGAGAGAAATCCAAAGAAATCTCTCATTATAAATTCCTGATCATTATCGTAGAAGAAGCCAACAGGGCACTCACTATCCCTGCTAATATACACATGACCCAGCTCTGAAAGCAGATGGCAAGAGAATCAAAACACCTCAAGAAAAGGAAGAGCTAAAGGAAGGAAGAATGAAACAGAGGTAGAAGCAAGGCTGGGAGCTGGGCACTGAAAGAGGCGGGGACCGGGCTCAAGAGACCAGGTAAGGGAACAGTTTGAAACTACTGCTACTTAGATCTGGACTAGGTCTAGTTCCCACCGGAAGCACAGAGATGTGTGCGTGGGACATGATAAAGAGGGTGTTGCACTGTGAAGTGTAAGGCCAACCATCTGGCATCATAAAAACAGAGAGACCTCACAGGGTTGCCATCGCACAAGCCAATCACAAGCTGCATTGAGAACAACACGTAATAGAGGTTGTGAAACTTGTGGTTCTGTTTCAGATAGTCATCGGAAGTGCGACGAACATCAGAACATTGAATTCATGCGTTTAACCATTTCATGTTTTACATTTTACCATTTCGAGGACCTGCAGATACGAGCAGGTGGATATCGGAAGTGAGTTGAAGGAGAAGGATCCTTGTTAATACAAATTAATGCATCTCCCTTGGCAGGTATAGCTTTTAGATTTTGAGGTAACACCATCTGCACAATCCCCCTCAATTTGAACAAATTGCCCAATATGTGAGTCCTTTTCATTGTCTCATGAGACAGGATTGTCCATAATGTTATTTGGTAATACAGCAACTCTCTTGGCATTATATCTGCACCTGAAACATTTTCTAAACTGTAAGAAATGGACTAAAAATCTAATATTGGATGGCTTCATTACTCACAGTGCAGCCTGGCTTCATCACGCCAGGAGGTTCAGAGCGTGGCACCAAAGAATACACCCATAAAATTGGATTGAGCACCGCTTGACATACAATATCAATTCAATAACGTGCTCCCCTGATGGAGAATGATTGACACGTGTGAATATTGCTCTAAAGTTATTATATCAATCTGGAAAGTGATCGTCAAAGCCTCGCAGGCTGGTCATGACACTAATCTCATATCTCCCCTGTAGAGATGAGGTCTCTGAGACGGCTGCAGGGAGAGAAACGTCAGACTTCTTTGCACGTCTTCAAGGCAATGAAGGAAAGTGTGTTGAAGGATAAAGAAGATTGTAACAATATGCGTTTTAAAATCCCCAAATGATATATATGATGTGAAAACTGAACAGAAAATAACATAAAATTGAAAATACAATAATACTAACGCAAATCAACACACGGCCATAGCTCTGCCTACTTCATGTAATGGTGTGCTTCATGTGTGGCGCACTGCAGTAATTGTGAGAAATAGTGCCGTCTAGGTTGGTGACATATTCAACCCATTTCCTTGGGCTCATCCTCAAAATGTTAATTAGTGGGTGAACCCGACAGGAGTTTCTATAAATGTATCGGAGAGAAGACTGATGCCTGTAATGCTCATCAGGGAAAGTGCCCATTTTCAAACTGTCAATTACACAGTCAACTTCCTGAGCCAGTAATGATACCGGGATGTAAAAGCAACATCTGCGTAGAGGAGCGTCTGCTTTCACGGCACACAAATGAGCATGGATTTATGAATTCACATCTGGGGAAATGTCACACTAGACTTCAAACTTGATCTGCCTTGACCCTGATTCATATGAAATGAAGGTGCTTCTTCCCCCGGTGCAGCGGTGAAAAACTGTATAGTCTGTGAAACAATGTCGATGTCATAGTGATAGTGATCTTCACTATTCTGGTTTTTCAGATGTTTCTTGTGTATTCTTGCACAATCCTGCATACATGTCAGTAACATGTCAAAGAAGAAAAATGACCAGATAAAATATTTCATAGGAATTTGTCTTAGTGACGTTGGTGCTGAGGAATACTGACAGTCTAGATAGTATGACCACATGATATGAGGACAATAGGACCACACAAAGGTGCAATAAAATATACATCATTCAAAATGTACAATCAACATTGCATTTAAGCAGAATAGCATAGTCTGTTTGCAACAGAGTGTCCACTAGTGACAGGTCAGAGCTTCCCATGACTGAATCCAGTGCTCATTCTCCCATGCACACACAGAAACTCTTTTATTTCTGCCCACCGCTGATACAGATGCAACAGGCAGTTCATGCACCGCTGTGGGAATCTCGTCTATTTTGAGGATCCAAATTCACTGCTTTCACTCAGAGTCGGGGAGAACGTTCTTCTGCTTTATAACCCGATTTGGCTGCGCACTATATCATTATGCGTCTGCCCCTCTTTTAAGGCGCTCCTCAAAAGTTGGCACAGCAACACCATCTGATAAAGGAAATAGTGAGTTAAAATACAAATTGCTGCCAAATGACTTCCCATCTCTCTAATTTCCCCATGGGGAATGTGGAGAGTCCCTACTGAGAAAAAAAAATGCATTCCACTTTTCTTGTTTACAAACAAAATGTGGCACAGATACATAAAGGATAAGAGTAGGGAGTAGGTTTGTTATTCCACTCACAGAGTGTTCCCATGTTGCCACGGCAACCGATGCAGAGACACAGTATTTCATTCTGCTGGTTGCTATTTAAGGCCACTGTGGCAATTGGGAGCAAGCTGTCGCTTGCATTTTCATACTTAGCAGCATGGACCAACTGTTCAACTGAAAATGAAAAAAGTGCAACTTAGCACCTTTATGTGTTCTTTGGCTGCAGAATACTATTGATTGTGCTATTAAACTAAGTGCGTGCCTAGGTAGGAACCTGGTTATCCATTAGGTTATCAAGAGAGCACCACCATTCAAAGTCCCACGACACTGTCATAAGGTACAACAGTAAACTCTGTCATTCAAGAGCTTCAATAGTTGCACTTAAAGGAAAGATACTCTTCCACTGTTATGCATCATCACTCTGGGATGTTCAACGCATTCCAGGAGTTACTCTGTGATGAAGTGTTGTAATTTACCTTTTTGTTTTTTTGCCTTGTCTGCTTCTACTTCAGCTAGTGCTTTCCCATATTTCCCAGAATGCCCTTTGACAACCCCCAGAGAACTTGCCTGAACCTGTGGCTTTCAGCGCATGTAGGTGAAGAGAGCACCACCAATAGCCACAGCAAGAGCAAGAGAGCTTGTTTTTCCAGTTCCAGAGGAAAAGCATTGTATTACAGACTATTTCTGAAAAGTCAAGTTTTCTTTTAGTTTTTTCAAAAATGTTAGCATTACTTTAAAAAATGACTCTTACTTTATTCAAAATATAGTTTTACATTATATTGAGGTATTTATTGAGTGGTAACATGGTTGAGTAGACTGCAGCACAAAAACATAAATTTAGATTTTGTGGCTTGAGATGGAAAACTACATTTTCCTGAAGTCTTTGAAAAAGAGAAAAATCAAGGTTCATCTTCAAGAGTTTCCAAGGCCAAAATGGCACACTAATCACATAATCAACCATGTCATAATTTTTGGACAAAAAACAAACAATGCTTTCAGAGAAAGAGATCTTTTGTAAATGTAAATATATATTTTAGAATTACTTGCAACTGCATGTGTGACAAGTTTTATCTTTATGTTAGAACATTTTATATCTATCTGTCTTGTATCTTTCATACTGATACAGGGGGATGGGGATGATGGGGGTGAAATGGGGATGAAAAGGTCTTTTCCTTTGTTAACACAAATGATGTTATTAATTTCTCTTCTAAAATAGAGACGACTAGACAACAAGTGGTACTTGAGTTATACCTTACCACCGGAAAATTGGAATGTGGATCAATATCATTTGTTACTTCTTACCGACTTAAGGCATTCATCTCTATAAAATTGTTGACTATTGTATCTCTACAGTGGAAAACTCTTTAAATGTTTTCATATGCATTACCTGGAAGCCACAGGAAATGTTATTAGTGAAACAATCAATGTAATGTTGAGTGATGCTGCTCTGGAAAATGTGATTACCATAGTTCTGAATGGCTTTGGCCTGAAGCCTATATATGTTTTGCTCTGCTTCCTCAGAGATAACACTTGGCAGGGTGGTAGTGTTTTTGTCCATCCTTCACCAATTACCTACCTCACCTGCCTCATCTGATGACCTGTTCCTAGTTTGAGGCCTCAAGATGGTTAGTGTGGTGAGTGGGAGGCTTTTTAATGAAAACAAAGTCCTCTGGGAACATTGGACCATGTTCTTGTCAACAAGCACCGTGAGTCATCCATTAACAGGATGGAACAGTCCTTGAAATCTGTGGAAAAGAGGCTAAAATATACCTTGTTATTAAAATGTTTCAACTTTATCTTATTGATCACAGGAAACATTCGTTTTGCAATATATTGAATGCCTTTTATACAGTACTTGAATACAATGTTTGGAGATATCTGCCATATACTAAGATGTTTCTCCTGGCTGTTGTGTTTCTTGATGACATCACAGATCAGTCCTGATCCCACACACATGAAGCTTTTTAGAATAAAAAGACTGAACTCTGGCTCCTGGCTGCTCTAATCAACACTAGTATCTCTGTACACTCGTATACTGTTTGAAGAGTTGATGCTGGCATGTTCTCATTTTTGATCTTCAGCCCTTCCCTCTACAACATGATGAAATGCACATTAGACTACAGTCGACTGTACATTTACAATACTAGCCCCGATACGTTCTGTTCTCTTGGTTGTGGTGCCATAAAGGATGTTTTGCTCCTGCAGATACTTCAGCTTTCTTTTGTACACTAATATTTCAAGAATCTTGGAAATATGGAAGGACAGAGATGGGGCGACAATTACTAAATGAGCTTGGATCCCCAGATTTAAAAAGGTCATAAGGAATTATTCCTGTTAGTGTGAGGTTGAACTATATGAGACAGGATGGGGGGAAATACGGTTTCACCGTTTTACTTAAAATCAAAATCATAAATCAGCTCAGGCCACTCTGCTTAATAGTGTCTCTCGCCCTCTGCAGCTTTTCATCTCAATGTTGCGATGGCGTCTCTGTCGCCTCGTTCCCACACTGGAAAAAGACACACACACTGTTAGGTCGGTCCCAGACTGCCATTATCCAATTATGGGACAATTAAGGGGCAAGGGTTCACCCACACCCCTCCGGTCTGCCACACAACCATTATAAAAACTAGAAGAAATGATTAAACTTGAAAATATCGTTTTTCCACATTATATGCCTAAGCAATAAAGAAGGATAATCAGGCATAATTTGTTTCCATTTAAACTTAGTTAAAAAATATTGTGACTGTACCGAACCGTGTATTGTTACACTACTATTACCTTTTGGGAAAAACATGTTGTAGAGTCGATGCATTGAGATGGTTCCATTGGACTATTGAACAATTGTTCTGCACATCCTGTGCAGGCTGTTGTTGTCTTGGGGGGGTGGGGCCTAATCTTTTGGATCTTAGACTGTTCTCCTGCACCGCTCAAGTCATCAGTATTCCACTGCTTCATGCAACCTTCATCATCATTATCATCTTATCCTTCACGGGGTCATAGGGACTTGAGTGACAAACCACTCAAGCAACCACTTGATCCATTTTTTTCTGCTTTGATCGATTGGATTCAGATTTAATCATTTAATTTATTTTATTGAAAAAAAAAATTCTTGTGACCTCAATTTTATTTGAGTTTATTTTCAGTTGGGCCCTACAGATATAACAAGGTCAAACCAACAACAAGACAAAACACAGGCTTCAAACAGCTACCACTGATCCAATCTTGCTTGCCAGTAATCAGTTATTTTTCCATCTTGGCTGTTATTTGCCCTGCAGTGAACATACTGGAAGAGCCACTAGTATATGTAGAGAAAACGTTATGAGTCATAGCAAAGAGAAAACAAATGTAATACCTTTATGTTATTATTGATCCACTTGATGAGAAAAGATATGTGTAGGGTTAAGGTGTAAAACCCCACTATCAGGGACGGTACCTGCTTTTCTAGAGGTGGTGGAGGGTAGAAGAAAGCAGCATTAAACCATATTTCAGAGCACTTACCCATTCTAACCCCCCTCCCAATTCAGCCCATGTGGTAGAGTCCAATGAGACCAATCACCAGCAGCATTCTCACAGTTTCCCGCTAGGGTGATTACACTGCCACTGAGACCTGGCCTCAATCAGGAAGTGGACCTCAAAGGAAAAGAAGGTTAACAAACCAAAACCAATGTACAAAAGTACTATAAAGTCAAATAAAGTCAATTGAACTGAAATGGGCCCTTTTTCAGGAGAAACATCCTTCTATCAAAATGAGAATCTCAAACCAAGCAATAATAATATAGTCTAAAAATAGAGTGTATGTGTAGTGGCTGCTCACCTGAGAGTCGAGGGAGCAAGATTCTTCTCCCTCACAATCTAAAATAATACTTCAGCCGTCCGGGTGGATCATTTCTGGGGTGGTTTTAAGTGCTTTGGTTAAGTGCCAATCTCCTCACAGAATCTCAAATCCATTAGATCGAGCAATCCAGTCACAGTCTTCCCAATTGTCCCTGAGGGGTTACAGGTACGTTTGTGATTGAAGCAGGCTTCATGGGAAATGACTGTGGGGTGTGTGTGTGTGTATGTGGGGGCGATGGGGTGTATGGTATGTGTATGGTGTATGCCGCTTGCGTGTAAATCACGCCAATGACCTGAGCCCCGGTTTACTCTTGACAGTGAGTAATTGAATCTCCCAGATTCACAGAACTGAAGGCAGCTACAGAGAAGGGGTCATAAATATCCTTGAGATGCACAAGTCTTCGCAGAGGCCGTCTCAAGGCCCCCCTGGAACAGCGATTACTGTTTAACCAACGCTCAGCCCCGACAGCCATTTAGCTTCATTGCGTTCAAGAATTCAGCCCAAAGCATTCCAAAGGTTAACCGGTCAATATACTATGAATTCACGCAGAGTCTGTCTTAAAGTACGACTTTAAAACCTCACTTTTTTATTGTTAGAATCACAAACAAATCCATCAAGTTTCATGACATTCCGAAGACCATTAATTTCCTTTCGGTTGCAGCATCCGAACCCATTCCAGAGATGTCTCATTTGATTGAGTTTGAGTGGAAAACAATGATCTGGGATTTTCCCTTAAAACCTTACCATTGCTCACTGTCCCGTAAAAGCAATACAATGATTACTAAAATAGGCGAAACTAACAACAGAGGCTGGGTATTCCCAATGTCCTCATGGATATTTTGTCTACGGTCGAATCCTGTTTATCTTTGACAGACTTTCGGTATTTTAAAAAACAAGCCTCGTGATACGATATGTATTATTCCAAGGAGGAAGCAGGGACTTTCTTACCACAGCAGGTGATGTTCGTGTAAAATGATGTAATATGGAATGCTGTCAATGACGTGTCAATAACTCATTATCAGGTAAGTATGAAAACCAGACAGAAAGGAATCATCAGTACACAGGAGGCCAAGGGTTAAATGGAGCTCAGCGGGTTTACGTTCATAGATTAAGCCTCTTCCTTGACCCTAACTAAAGGTTCAACTAACGACCTAACTTCAGCAGTTCTAAGTACCTAAGAGGATAGTGAGACACAAGGTTCAATTACATTCAGCCTTTTAGTTTAAACATGATTTCAAACAGCAGTCTAGATTGGCAACATTGGAGCATCACAATTCAAACATCAACACTGTGTGGTCCATTACAGAAGAAACGTACTGTAGGTTGTATCCTGATGATGGTCTATGTCACATTATCATATATGAGACAGTATCAATCAGCAGCAAATGCAGTTTGAGGCTATTTGTCAATGAAAAGGAATAACTATGAAGTATGCACAATAGAAAACCCATGTACACACATTGCATCATCAAGCAAATTAGCTAACAGTAACTCAATAAGGGATTACAATCACATCAGACAGGTGCTTTGAAGGGTTATACTGGCTAAAGCCATAAACCTTCTGTCTATTTTAGTAAAAGCTAAGGGCCCCGAGGGAATATCATGAATGACAGATATCAGCCTGCAAACTACAGCAGATTTTATTAAAACTCCATCTGTTTCTTGTTACACCATCTTCTGTCCAGCAGCCCATTTGTGTCCACCTATGATGCCCATAGTTGTCTGCTTCATGCTTCTACCATGAAAAGCTTGTTCAAAGAGGGAGGAGACCCTCTAGGACAAGGCCCTGCCCCCAGCTGCTTTTTTTAAATTTAGCTAACAGGAAGTACTTCAAACTATGAGGTGAGAGCTTGCATAGTTTACACCGATCGTTAGCTAGATAACTAGCACAGTTTAAAATAGGCAAAACACTCTGCAAACTATAAGATTAGGCAAAACAGCAGTTGTCAAATCTTCAAGCGTTGGAGATACACCTCTGGGGCTGTTTGGACTTTAGGTCTATGGCTTTACGCAGACTCTTTCAGAGCCTTTCTGATGGTAGCTAAAACGTTAACCCAGCTGGAGCCCCCCCATGAACAATAGTGTGGCAGGAAAGTCAATATCTCACTAGTCAATATTGTCACAAGTTTCCCAAAGACTACCCCAGAGAACCTGAGAGATGCTGACAGCACGGCCAAATAGCCTCAGCATTTATAGAGGAGACCACCTACAAGGTGGTAATGGGAAGCACCTGTTATCTATGATGAAGCGTGACCTAATCTAGGGGCGAGCGATGCTTGAGGTGGACCAGCCTACAGGTTTTCTTACACGGAGATGAAGGCCTCCACAACCCTGTTACACTTGGCAACAGGGCCTGTCTCTAAGTGCTGATTCTGTTTGCTCAAGTGTTTCTTTAGGGGTCCATTTCTGCCCCGTCACTAGACCAGGCACTACACTTTCTTACTGCTGTGTCTTACTCTGTTAGCGTCATGCCAGTTTTACTTTCAGTAAGAAGTATCTCATATACTGTCAACGGGCACATTAGTCAGGGCAGTGGTTCCCAACCCAGTCCTCAAGTATCCCTTTGTCCTGCAGGTTTTAGCTCCAGCTCTATTCAGGCACAACTGCACCAATGAAGGTATCGTGAAAACATGAAGCCTCTAATTGGTTCAGGTGAACTGATATCCTAAGAGCTGTGGTTTGCTACCTGTTGCTGGATTTCACCATATTTGATCTGATACACACATTTGCTCCCACATTTTTCTTAGTTGGTTATTTTTTTTTCACACTTTTTTCACTCTAGTAATTCCAATGGATTCTATCAGTCACACAGGACACGCCGCATGTAATGAGAGGGTGAACACGCCAAGATCATTATTCCACAGACCTGTAATCTGGGAACATCTGCAGCTTGAAGTGTGTCGCCACTGGTCTCCACTGTGTGAGGAATCTGACAATAGCAGATTTGATGACTTTTGCTCAACTTCAAAGAATTACCTTGATCACAGAGTAGCAAGCTATATCAGCCAGGTATACTTCAGACGTGAATGGGAGGACTATTTACTATTTGGACTTGTATTTTTTTTTCCATCCAAGATATCATTAGGATAAGATATTTGACTAATTGGTAATAGTGTGCATTTGTAGTATCAGAACTTTGTCATGTAATTGGTGTATAAGTTGGGTTTGGAGAGATGGGCACTGTGGTGTATCATAACTATAAATAGTTCCCAAATCGAAGTGGCTGAGCTGAGAAACAGCTTTGAGTCCACACGTCTCCTAGGGGACTTTTCAAACTGCCATCATTTCAGAAGATTGAAAGCTACAATAGTAAAAACTACACAACAGCAAAAGCACTTATCTCGTTTGCCAGGTTAGAGTTAAAAAACCGACAACTGATTGCAGAACACAATTAATACAACAGTCTTCTCAACAGCAAATCATCTGAACGACTTCAATCTGGTATATATTTCATACAGGTTTATTTGACAGTATAGCTCATTGTTGCCCGGTGTCCCTAAGTGTCTCACTTGCAGCCGGGGGGCGGCCCTGCATCCTGAGCTGATGAAATCGGCAGCTGTTGGGCACATGTTCCTTTGGGCAGCTGAGTCAAGACTGTGCCACGCTGACAGACCAAGTGAGGTAAATCCACTGTATTCCAATTATACAGTGGTGCACTTTACCCCACTTACTGGGAGTAACTGCATTACCCACTAATCAGTGCCTGCCCGTGCTTGTTAGTGCATGACTCATATTCAGGCCGGGGTAAGTGCTTCTGGCAAATGAACTCTAATTTCCCATTCACCATGAATTCTTCCGTTCATGTATACAGCGCTGTTAAATGTGAAGAGTACTGCAGGTTGCCTATATTAACACCCCGGGGAATAATAGAGCTCACTAACTGAAAGTGAAAAAACATTCATGCAACGTGCAGAAATGAGATCTTGTATATCCTTTTAACATTATTATAATTGAATTCAAATGTCACAGTAATTAAATGATGATGATTCTCTATATTATAACCCTTGTACTTGACATTTAACAGCAGCCATGCTCTTATTTACCGCAGCAGCACTAGCCTCAACAGATATTTAGCTGTTCTTTGTTAGACAGTGGCGTGTTCAGGGACTTGTTAGATGAAATACGTCCGTCGTCAGTGTACGCCAGATGCATCATCCTCAGCTCGTTCAGCAAATGACTTCCCAAATTCAAAATGACTTTCAATAAACAAATACACACATGCAGTTGTGAAAATGTGGATTATTTTACTTCTGGTTTAGGGTGTACGCTCAACCCTTTGGCAACATGTTTCATGAACGCCACACAAATCGCTTGGGCGGCCAAAGTCTCTCTTTTGATTCCCTAGTTATTTGGGACAATCTCTATCCTGCGCTCATGTTAATCCGTCCTTTACGGTGCCATGCAATCGGTGCCTGTGTGAGACAAGACTGGACTAAAGCGGATTTCCAGTGAGCTGCAAACCAGCATGGCATACAGGGTCTGGGGCCAGGGCCATCTTATGTAAGTCCAGGCCAGCTGTGGCCATGTGGACAGTGTATGCAGGGAATGTGCTTACATAACATTCATTTGGACAACTTTTCCCCTCACACAGCGGTGGCCATTTAGTTTAGTTTGAGGATGGGGGGCGGGGAACTTGATTTCCGCAAGTTTGGTCTAATCCAACCCAGTTATTATTTTTATAGATAGCTGGATCTGAGGAAATGTAGAAATCATAAAGTGCAGATATGTAGGGCAAGTATACTGGCAATGAGACCAAAGTCCAAATACCACATCCAGGTCTTATCTCATGTTCGGAGATGACGGCACAAAATAGTTAAGCACATACACAATCGATTTCTTGAGCTTAGTCTTTGACACTTTTTCTGGGCTTCAATTGAGTTGTATTCTCTTAGTCTAAGACTGCAGCTCTAGCCAGGAAACTGGTGACCTGTGGTTCTCTCAATAGATCACAAGTTCCACACCGCTAAATTTGGAATTGAAACGGTTCGGTATTAGTGTCTCGACTGATTAGCACTGTGGATTTGGATGTTCATGTGACCGTGTAGGCAGAACAGTTCATCTAAACAGTCCAGAATTCAAAGGGAGAAGACTGTGTGAGGATAGGTCAAAACATTTCAACGGACCTTCAAACCCAACCCACCTAAGTTCCAAGATCGAGAGGCGGTGTTTATTTCCCCGTTGCAAGTATCTAATGCTAACTAGACGTGAACTACAGTATGTCCTACTGTTAATGCATGAATGTCTGTGTTTCAGGTACTGACCGTAATGCCGTGCGCTGCTGCTACCGCAACGGTCGCTCCCAGTCCGTTCCCTGAGGCGGGGGATCAGTGCCTGATCTGTACTAAGCCCCGAGCCTAAATCCCTCTCAGACGGCCATTAATGCGCTCTGTGTGGGACCACACCAGGGCTGTGTCACTGCCCTGAGCCCAGACCCTGGCCCTGCATCTGACAGAAGGATCTTCCCCCCCCATCATCCTCCTCCTCCTCTCTTAATCCCTCATTTCTTCTTCAACCACAATCTCTCCCTGCTACTGTCACAGATTCTGGCCCTTCAGACTCCTTTCTCCCCCACAGGTACCACTGACGGTAAAAGGAAACAGTCAGCTGTAATGCTTTACTCACACAGAAGAGCAGAGGTTGGTGAGGGCAGTTAGGAAGGAATGAAGTCCTCCCAGGGCTCACTTGGCAGACAGGCATCAGAAAAACCCAGCAAGCTCCCACAGAGATGTAGTGCACTTTCTGGAAGGACAGTAATCTAGAGCGACCTTGCACTTTTTTGGATGGACAGATTGAAAGATTGTGTGTATTTCATCCTTCTCTACATGTGAAGACAAATATGTGAATGTATTTTTGCACTTCTAGAGTATTTATTTCTTTTCAGTTGTTAAAAGATTCCACTTCACTTCACGTTTTACCCACATGTTACATAAGGCCGTGCTCCGCTTCCCTCTTAAAGCTTTATGCCTGGAGTTCCCAGGAAGTCATCCCAGGGTCGTTGTATGGGTTCCAGGGTATAAGCTGACCTGTTACAGTTATGTTTGGCCTGAGCAACCGAAACTGGGAGAAAAAAGGACTTCATTTTAATCCATTTTCAATGGATTCCACAGAGGCGCCATGTCATGACTGGTGACGCTCAATACAACTACATTTAGAAAGCATATAAAAGAAATACACTCGACTACCACTAAAATGTACATCAAGGGCATTTCATAACCCATCACCATTCCACATCAAAGCTGTGTAGTTTGCTAGTACACCCCCTAATCCAAAATATCGTCCAATCATACGTCATCCTTGTACACTCACCATTTCTACAGGCTCTGGAGAAGTTGATGCACAAGGAGCCTGCTCATTTTGCACTTCAAAATAAAACATCCTTCAGATTTGTCATCACTTAATAAGCGCTAATGCTTTCTAGCCTTTCGAGTCCCGGCAGCCATTTCAAATTAGGCATGGCTTCAAAGCAGCATGAAATTCACTTAGAACAGTGTTTCAATTCTATTGGTGCAACGTAACAGAAGCCGCTACCACGAGCACGAGGTCTAAAAATGTATTTACAAACAGACACTCTACTCTTCATCTTCTTCTTCTTCTTCTTCAGTAGAATGACTCTGCAGAAACCACTTTGAGCAACATGGTGAAATGTATTATACTAGTAAACATTTCACATCAAACGTTTGTTGGTCGCAGGGCCTATGACCGTTCGAGCGGCGTTGCGTAACAGGTTCATGAGTAATGATGTCAATCTGTCTCGGCTGATCCATTTGCTCCATGTAACGCACGAGAGCCACTGAGATACTTCTGCTGAACAACACATCTAGAGCAGGGCAGTTTAAACAAGCAAAGCACTGAACTACTTGTGTGGGAATATGGCTGGCTGGGTTGATTGCTAGATAAAAAGCCAATGCAACACTTTTCATACGTGTCCATTTTTTTTTTTAAACCTTATATTTAGTGGTTTATATTTTGTGGTCACTTAAATCTATACTTTCCTCACATACCACAAATTCAGCCACTCATGCTTGGATTCCATTGAAGTATATTATAGGCGCATTGTCAGCATGGCTCGCTCAAAAAGAAAGAAGAACATAAACAGAAAATGAACTGCCAAGACAAAATCCCAAAGCAAACACTAAAGATAATGGAATGCCGTGTACCCTCCTCAACCTCTGCCGTTTGGGTGCAAGCGTCTTGGAAAAAAAAAACCACGGTGCAATGGGAGCTCATCCGGTACAAATGGAGAGTTGACTGCAGAAAAAGTCGTTTTTTTTTAAATATTTCTAACATTAGAGTGGTCTTCATCCTCCACAATAAGCTCGCTCTCCCCCTGCGTGCATGAATGGCCGGTCTCTGTGGGACTAAAGCCCTAGCAGAAGCCATTATTTGCAACATGAGATATGAGAGCGGGGCTGTGCCTTTGGCGTTTTCCCAAGTCACAGAATGTACTTGAAATAATTCCAGCAGCAGAAGTTAATACTTGCCAGAGTGGATTTATCTGTGTCTCAGATTGCATGCGTCCAAAAAGGAACTGTGTCGGTCGGAATCAGGCGGTGATCTTTCCACAACAACTTTTTTCAGTTTATCTCTCGTCTATCGTTAAAAAAAGACATGTTTCTCCTTTTATCATCATAGGACTGTAAACATACATCTACCATTGAAGTTAGATGCTACCACATTGGAGAATATGCTGTGCTACACATTGCATGGTTACATAAGAAAACAAGGAAATGTGTTACAGTATGTGCTCAGGTTCTATTATTGTTTCTCTCAGAGCATGTGTGTGTGTTATGTGTGTGTTTGTGTGTGTACCACCTAGGTACTTTTTCCTCCTTTTAACTCTGCACCCTATTGATAACATTACACCCTGTTGGTCACATGGTTAGTATTGATCGGTCTTTGTAAAATGGATTACAGGGTCCTCTGAACAGCCAGGCCCTCCTCTCTCCCCACCCTCCGCTCCCAGGAAGCAGGCTGACGTCATTGAAGCGGCCCATCAAGATACATTTATCTCTGTGATTCGCTACCCAGACTCCTATCCATATCTCAGCCAGGCATTTACCCTTGTTTTTGTTCACCTCACCATGTATTATTCATCACCGTTTTCCTTTATAAATTATGTTACGGCAGGGTGGATGCTGCGTGACGGACAAGGCGAGCGCCACAAGACACACACGTGAGAACATGATCCATGGCAGTGGTGTAATGAAAGATGGCAACAGAGAGGACAGGGATGGGGGATGGTTGACACTGAAAGAAGTTTAAAGGGACATTTCTTTCTGATTCCATTTAAACACAGAGATGAAAGAAATATGTTTTAAAGGCTTCAAGTGATATTCTTTCTATAGATTTATCACAGAACCTTTTTATATAACATGCTTTTATAATGTAAGAGCAAGTAGCACCACACACACACACTCGAGACAGCATCTGGTTCTCTGGTGTCAAGTCACGTATTCACCTTTGCTGTAATTACCTTTAGTAATGACAACAGAAAGAGAATTCACTCGCCTTTGTATGATTCACGTACGGTTATCTATCCCATGCTGCAAAGTTTAATTTAATATCTCCACATGAAGAAAAGGAGAACAAACAAACTGCCACAGGCTACATGCACATGGAAATAAGATGGAAATAAGAGTGACACTATCCAGGCGGGATCTGTCGGTGCTGAGGGAATCGTTTTCCTGCTGGCAAACAACTCAAAGATGCAGCACACAGCCAATGACGTTAAAGTACCATCACTATATTCCTATTTTACCCTAAATCAGCTGCTGTTTCCATTGCAGCTTGGTTGGTGGTTCAACTATTTGTAAAAGAAAACCAGAGAGAAAACCCACTTTTATCTATTCTGACGCTCCCTCTTGCCTCTTAATTGGACGAGTGAAGATTGGGTGAGATTATGGACCTCTGTGGTTCGCAGTTCCACACGCTCATTGATGTCAAATTGAAACGATTTAGGTCAGAAGAGCCCCCGCTGTCTGTGCTTTGTGCTAAATCTAGCCCTGGGAGAGCTTTGACTTCACAAGCTCAGCCACGCCTGTGGTGACTGCAAAGGTTGTCATCAATACCTAAATCCAATAGACATTTCTCTATATTTCAACCCCCTCTCCCAATCCTCACCCCCGCCCCCACACCCTACGTGTTTTTATGGATTTTCATTCATTCTTCTTTTTTTATATTTCTGCTTAGTAATGGCTGTGTGTGGACATTGGTCCACCGGCACCATTAACATTGTAATCACTCATGAAGAGACGCTTACTGAAGAGAGATCATTGGAAATAACTTTATTTATGTCTCATCATGTGTTCCAATGTGTTCTTATAATGTTCCCTCTTCTGATCAGAGAGAGTATTGAAAACCAAGGATACTAAAAATCTCTATCAAATGTGCATCTTCAATATGCAGCTTGCTCAGGTTGATCCTAATCTTGAAAAGGTTAATAAATATATAGAGTTAAAGTGTGTGTCCTCTATATCTCTACTGAAAAGACATTGCATAACAGAAGGGCCATTCATTTGTGCAAAAAAAAAACTCAAACTCATAGATTGTGAGGCACTGCCCCCTGTTGATTGAAGGAAAAATGTTAACAACAACATCAAGTGGAAACAACATCAAAGCAGTCATTTAAGAGAAGATCTATCTATCTATCTATCTATCTATCTATCCTATTCTCTTCTATATAGTATCATCATTAGTATTATATATAGTAATATCCATGTGGCATCCATATCTTGTCTAGTTTAGCAGCCACATAGACAATGTCTACTAAAATCTATCTTTATGGATTAAAACTGGACTACGTCCAATCATTTGCCTGTTCTGTTGACCCGCTTAATACTGACATATTTATTCCTACATTTTATTTTATTTTATTTTTTGAATTGTATCTGTTGATATCTGAATGAATATCTGTTTTGCCACAAAAGAGTATAAACAAGAACAATAACAGCGAAAGGAACGAAGGTGGCAGCTTCCTCCTGCTAAACAATAGATCAGTTGTTGTTCTATAAACCTCAATTGAACAGATGAATTGAATGAAGTATATACATGACTTCTTTAAAATAAAGGTCCATACTAATTCTTATTAATTTAAGGTAGAAATACATTAAGGCAGTCCTCTAGATTGTGTATATAATTTATCAACATGTACAACTTAAGGCTCTTGACCCCTTCCTATTATAGTTATTTTTGAATCCTGTGATACCAACTCTCAAAACTGCGAAAAACTCTGTATAGTCATTTTCTTCTTCTCTATATTGAGGTTCCTAGGGAGATCTGGAGGAAGTCACAGCAGCACGGCTATTTAGGTTACAAAGAAACCTGTCAAATTTTCACCATTGAATGCTCAACAAAGGGCATTTGTTCTACAGGGAAGTAATTGTTAGCTTACTTCTTGTTTTTAGACACCCTTCCATGTGCTGTGGGTCTTTTCAGTGACATAAAAGGTGAAACAGTTTGTTTAGTTTAGATTGAAGTCACCATGAATAGATCAAGGTCCATATATCTATTGATCTTTTCATTCATTACTGGAGTAAAGAGTGTATGTAAGCCGGTAAGATGATTTTATACAGTTTACATTTCTGTGCATATATATATATATTATATTCATGAAATTGAATTTAAAATAATAAGTGGATTCACAATACATGTCACCATTTGTGGGTTAGTGTATCATTCATTCTGACTTCTTTCCTTCTGTATGAATGCTCATCCTGGATTATGGCACAAATGATTCTAACATCAAATCCTGTGCATTGGTAAATACAATATTTTTTTTCAGACAGCTGAAGGGTATGATTGTTCAGATCAAGATTTACAAACCATACCTGACCCTGATGATCTTCCCAGTGTCACGAAGACCCTGGACTTCAGCTTTAACCATCTGCCTGCACTGTACAACACAACCTTCAGCCGTCTGACTCAGCTTACCTCCTTAGATCTAACCAGGTAGGTGGTCAAAGTAACCGGATGGATGGATGGATGGATGGATGGATGGAAGGATAGATAGATAGATAGATAGATAGATAGATAGATTGATTGATCAAAGGTTAGACCGTGTACACAGTGTCACATTTCATATCTTAAAATATTAAACATTTAAAAACTGTTGTTTTTTTTATCTCAACAGGTGCAAAATAAACGAGTTGTATGAAAACAGCTTCCAGAACCAAAAACACCTGGAGAGTCTTATTTTGATTGGAAACCCGTTGGTATTTATTTCAGATTATGCTTTTGCTGGACCTTTGGCTCTTAAGTATCTTAGCTTGGTCCAGACATCAGTGAATCATCTCAAACTCATCCCTCAAAGTCATCTCATGTCTCTGGAGACATTGGAGCTTGGGGACAATGACCTTCAGTCCTTGCGTGGTCTGCACCAGTTCAATTGGAAGAAAATGACTACTCTCAATGTACAGTTAAATGCTCTCCAGAGCATATCAGCTGCGGACGTGGCAGCGTTGCAGAATGGTAGTGGACTGAGCATTAGCTTTAAAAGCAACAGAATTGTGTACATTGAACCAAAGGCATTTGAATCAGTCCACTTCAATAGCCTGGATTTTAATGACTGTTTCAGCGAAGCAGATATTTCTGTGATCTTAGCAGGACTGGCAGGAGTTGAGACCAATATCCTGTCAGTGGAAATGTTTGAGGAAAGCCAACCTTACACCATCAGGGTCCAGTCGTTACAAGGCTTATGTGATATCACCGTCAAAGACCTGAGATTCCAGTTGCAGCACTTCAGTAACTTTTCAAACACTCCATTCCACTGCCTGTCTGGCCTGGAGAGGCTAGACCTCACCAGGACACATCTACACTCTCTTCCAGTCACGATTGGCCAGATGAAATCTCTGTCCACACTCATCTTGAATGAGAACAAGTTTAAAAATGTGTGCCACACCAGTGCTATGACCTTGTCCTCTCTAACTGTTCTATCTATAAAGGGGAACTTAAACAACGAGATGCTCTTCAGCGACAGGTGTCTGAGTGGCCTGTCCACTCTGGAGTTGCTGGACCTGAGCCACAGTAGTCTATCGACAGGCACAGAGTGTTGCGAGGTCCAGCTGACAGGGCTGAGCCAGCTGCAGAAACTCAACCTCAGCTACAACTCCCCTATGAAGTGGAGTGCACTCCCGTTCAGAGAGGCTTCAAATCTGAGACAACTGGACTGCAGCCACGTGAATGTCACTCATGAAATCCAATGTGCCAAAGGAGGACCTCTTCAGAACTTGCACCACCTGAAGTGGCTGAGTATCTCTTGGAGCGTCTTCAACTTCAGATGTCCAGGGAAACTCCTGGAGGGCCTGCAGAATCTTGAATACTTGAGCTTGAGTCGCAGCTATTTCAAGGATGGGGTCGTTTCTAATCCTGAGATGTTTAAGCATGTTCCCCTTCTACAGAGCCTCGTTTTGTCACACTGTGACCTTGTATCTATTGATGATAACATGTTCACTCATCTCAGCAAACTCGCCTCTGCAGATCTTAGTGGCAATAAGCTGGCGGTTGTAAATACTAATGCTTTTTATTCACTGAGCAAAGTCTTGCTGAATTTTGCTATGAATAATATAGAAATTGTTTCCCTCGACTCTGTCAAGGAATTAGGGGAGGAAAGCAAACTTGATCTGAGTGACAATCCACTGGTATGCAATTGCTCCAATGTTCAGTTCATTTGTTGGATGCAGAGCAATATCAATAAAATGACTAACATTGATAGGACAAGATGTGGGGAAACCAGAGAACTTTTAACAGATGTGCACTTGAACTGTCTCTCAACTGGCATATTAGCAAGTGGACTTGTTATTGTGTTCATAGGCATTTTGGTAATTGCTTTTGTTATCTGCAGATTAAAAAGGAAAAACCAACGATATGAATATTTGTGAAGTGAAAAACTATGACATGGACGAATACTGTGGTTTACATATCAAGCAATTCAAACCTATGTTACAATTGTATTGTTTTTTTCCCCCTCATATTACGGTTCTGTGAATGTGCAATGCATAAGAATACATGTATGTAGGTCAATTATCAATGATACAGTATTCTTTCCATCATTTTGTTTGCAAAATGTACACCCGCAGAAAGAAATGAAGAATCAAAATGTAAAATTTTATCATTCCATTTTATTTTCATTATTACGCAACATTAGAAGTATAAATATCTGTTTTAATATACAACATCTATGACATCCATAGAGCTTTCCTTGGGCAAAATACAAAACTCAAACACGTTTTTATTGCACAGATCCTAAAAGACAGACCATAGTAAGCAAGTTCATCTAATACTAGTTTTGCACAGATGTGAAAACACGGAAACCGAAAAAACAAGCGGACAAAAAGGAACCTGACACATGATGAGCAGACATTGATAAGTGCACAAACAGATGTTCTTAATAAACAGCACGACTAGGTGGCAAGGGGAAAAAGTCACGCACTACTATAAACACACTATCTGTGACATAGAACATAGATTTGGCAAATCAATAATATACAAAATATACATCCATGATGTTTTGTAAACAAACAATGAATGTGCTTTTGAGGATTTGAATGTCCGTCTTGACAGGAAAACAGGCATGGGGGAAAAATAGATGCTCGATTGTTCAAAATAATATTTTTGTGATTCATTTCAGTCTGCATTCAGAGGCAGCTTAAAAGAGGACATGGAACTCGAAGCCATTCTCATTTCCAATCTTCCTCTTTTACTCTGCCCTTGAACTGAATGGGGAATATTGACATTAAAGAGATATTCAAGATTAAAATCACGTTTTTTTTGGAGCTGTAAACACATTTTTCATGACTTCTATATGGTGAAACTGGTCAATACTGGACACAAATTAAACATTGCCGATATAATGTCAGCAGGCTGCTCTCTGGGCCAAAAAATGTATTTGTCTCGCCCCTCCTTCAAGTTGAACATTTCAGCTCTGCTACACTGCCAGCTCCACCCAGATCGGTGAGGAAACACCAAAGATTTAGGGGTAGTATGAGCAGAAATTTGAAAAAAAAAATAACGTTGATGCCCCCAACTATCGATGGGCGGAGACTCAAAAGACCCTCTGTCGAGAAAGTGCCCTGATACTCTGCATCACACTCCACTGTGTAATGTTAGCTAGCTACTAATGTTATCGACACATCCCTTTCTTCCCTCGCTCTCCACCACCCAAATTGGCATTTTTTTCAAAAGTATCTGCTGGGCAGAGACAGGCTGAAACCGTGTATTCCATTCCTCTTTAAGGTGCATTTGTTCTCTCACAAAACATTAGCGATACATTTACAATATCTAATGCGAGTAAACATTAGATTCGGATAACAATAAAACCTCTACAAATCAATCTCATGTGTTATGTGTTTGAGTTTGCATTCTTGGATACAGTATGCCATTTAGATACAGTTCAGTTCAATTCAGTTCGTCTCTTCAACATATACTGTAGTAGACAAGAGTATTGTTTTGATATAGCCAACACAACAGAGCAAATACTGCATAATATACTTAGAAACCTAGGCTACTTTGTGGTTGACATTTAGGGTTTGCAATTTAAAAGGCATCTACAGTACAGACACATAGTGCATGTGTAAGTGTATGTGTAAATAGAGGAAAGTGAATTCTGATACACAACAATCTACATGTATAGTACCAAATATTGTTACGTCACCATGAACTGTATGTTGTCGACATCAACTATGCTATGCATGTCTTCATGATTCCTCATACAAAACCTGCACTTGACTGGGTATAGCTCTAAGCCAAGTGCTGAACAGCTTACAATAAAACAGTCCTTTGAGATAGAAACACTAACATACGGTATGAACAACGTCCGGACTGAAGCTTGAAATCAAAATCTTTTCGCAACCCTGACATTTCAGCAGTGCCTTTATGTGTATTTAAAAATAACCCCATACGCTTTATCTTGTATCATTTGGGCAGACATGGACAGAACTGGAGATGATGCCCAAAGCCTTTATGAATTTACTGCAAGAATTTATTGGCAAACATACACTGAGTTGCTGGTTCATCTCATTAATCAACACAAGGGAAATTTGCTCTACACAATCTGAATACCTCTTACACAATCATCATTCTCCAAACCACAGTTTAAGCCAATAATACATTATTATGGCACCATCAACAATAAAAACATTCTTGAGAAATGCTGACAGCCCTCACAGTTTTGTTATATGATGCTACATTATTAGAAAAAGCCCAGTTGCCCCTTCATGCCTTATTTTTCTCTCTTCAAGTACATTTTGGAATATGCAATAACATAATAATAATAATGTTAGTCAGAAAGAGAGGACGCCTTTTTGACAAGATACATCACATTAGCTTACTTTAGACCACAGAGTTATCAAGCAGAACATGATTCTGTAATATTGAGTTTACAAACATGACATTGCAAAATATATACATATAATACAAACAACACTCCTCTAAGCCCATGTGTCCCACTTTTTACAGTATTATCATATTTACATAAAACATATTGCATAAAAATCAAAACTTTAGAAATGTACAGATGTGAGGAATGTGAATAACACCACAACTTGCTAAGAACAGCGAGTTTTATTTCCCATAATTCTAAGGCCCCTTCGCTAAATACGATTTCTAGAACTGTAAGATGATTCCATGTTTTCAAAGTTCCAGGTCAAAAGCACAGGACATAGTGCATTCCTTCTATGTACCACTAAACAAAACAAAAGCGCACACTCCGCCGCTACATAAAGAATAAACAAAGTAACGGATTACCCTGAACAGAAACAATCGTGATATTTCATCTCTGCATTTGTTGATAGTGCTAGCGAATTGTCAGTCAGCGATCTCACCACTACTTGATCAAAATTGTTTTGTCTACTGCATTAGAAGTCTATCACCTTCAACATCAGGGGCTCCGAGCCCATAAGTAAGAGTGCAATTCAAAATCATTTATGGCACTGACTATACAGTACAGCCTTTGTGAGGCTCCTCCCTATTGTCCCTGACATGCTGATTGCACAATGCATTCTGCTATCAACACAAACAAAACATTCACTATGAAAACTTTAAACTAACTTCAGAAATAATCAGCAAATCATTGCCTACATTCAGTCCTATAGACATTTACATGTTATCATAAGTATTCATATTAAATGCACATTGTAATTATTGTAATGCAATGCACACGCAAACATGAGCACACACGCAAACATGAGCACACACACACACACACACACACACACACACACACACACACACACACACACACACACACACACACACACACACACACACACCTACCTCTCTATTAGCATAACAAACACTGTAACAGCTTCCCCGGTCCTCAAACAAAAAAGAAGGCATGATGATGGTTGCACAAAACATTTTTCTTAAACCCAAAATCTCTAAAGCAAAATTGTTGGCTGCTATTTTTAATTTCCTTCTTTACTTTTTGTTGGTAGAGCTACGCGGCGACTCCTTCAGCTGCTTGCACCTACCAGTGTCTTTGTCTGAACCTGCACCGCTATCTTTTAATGCAGAAGTAGCAGCTCTTGATGTGTCTCGTCTTGTGTTTTTCTGTGCAGACACAACTTCTTGAGCGGTTTCTTTCTTCTTCCTCTCAACCTGGTCCTTGCGACTAGAGGACATCTGTTTGTCAGAGGTGGTAGCTCTGGACTCATGTGTGCCATGCCTGGACCCCGGAACGTCAACTCCACCAGGGCCTTTGTGAGTGTCTAATCTGAACCCCTCAGACCTGGGACCTTCCTTGGATGCCTTGACTACAGGCTCCTGAGCTGCACAGTTGGAGATCCTGCCTGGGAAGGCTCCACTGCTGGGCGGATGTGCTTCTCTTTTCACTGCAGCATTTGGCAGCACTGGTGGAGGATCAGGCTTGGAGGGAACATCTGACGGTGGCAGAGGCTCCTTCCTGAGTTGCTGTGGCTGCTGTTGAGGTGCAGTAAGAGTTGACATAGCATCTTTTGGTTTCGAGTCTTTAATGACTGGAGCTTGGGTTCTGGGTGTGGGGTCTTTGTGTTTGGCATCAAGACTTTGTTTCATAAGTGGTGTTGGGGCTACAGAGGGCTTTAGAGCTGAGGATGAGGTTAAAGTTTTAGGAGGGACAGATCTCTGTTTTGAGTCCATGATTTCTTTCATTACATGAGTTGAGCTTGCTACAACACTTTTGGGTTGGGTCTCTCTTTGCTTCATGTCAGTGCTTTCTCTGGTAGCATGAGCTGGAGAAGGGGTCAGTCGCACTGATTCTTTCTGTTTTAAGTCAGAGTTAAGTCCAGTGGGCTGCTGCAAGGTTCCTTTCTGTTTAGAGTCACAGGTGACTTGAATGGGTGAAGTTGAGAGGGGACCTTCTTTAGAGAGATCTTTGCGTGTTGAATCTAGACTGCCCTTGACTACAGGGACAGAAGGAGCTGTAGTAAGAGATTTCCCTTCAGGGGTTTTTGCCTCCCTGTCCGTCTTCCCAATGGTGTGAGATACAGGTTGTGGGTCAGACCTCGACTTATTTTTGGGACTCACAACATTTTGATTCACAATCGCTGAAGCTTTTTGTTTCACTGTAGGGACCATTGTAGTCTCTTTCACATTGACTTCAGTTTTCTCTTTTTTAGAGATGGAATATTCTGCTTCAGGTGATTTGGGTCGTGCTTTTTCAACTGGATGGTTTGTTGATGGCAGAGGCTCTCGTTCTTTAATTTCCACATTGCCTCTATTCTTTGTCTTTGGTAATATGGCATCCTCTTTCTTCTGCTTCAATAGGATACTACCCACTACCACACCAACTGGCACAATGTCATCCTTCTTTTCATTTGAACTCAGTGGGACTTGTGCAACCTCATTTAGTGAGGTTGCTGTGTTCACTGTTCCTTTAGAAACTTTATGCTCCCCTCTTTTGTGTGCATCTCCTTTTTTAGAGGCATCACTATCAACTGTGGCACATGTGCCGATTTCCTTCTTAGAATATGTGCCACCTGTAACACTGGTCGCTTTCACAGCTGACCTGTTAGATTTTATGTTGTCTCTGCTAAGGGATCTTTCAGTACAGTCCTGACCCTGTGATTTTGAACTACAGGTTTTATCTTTCTCCTCAGAGCCCGAGGGTGGTGTTAGGTTAGCAACCTGTGGCGTGTTACATGAAGAAGAGTTGGTGAACAACTGCTGTTTTGAAAGGTGTTGGACATCTTCTACAATGTAGTGTACAGATACAGTGTTGTTTTGTATATCCCCTTGCGAAACAGAGGTCATGTTCGAGCTCTGTGCAGTGACTGGTTTCTCACAGCTCTGAAGCTGATTTGTCCCTAATTCAGGGTTTATATTTTGCATTAGTAACAAAGGTAAAGGTTCATTGGCAGTTGTGGTTGGGGTCTCCACTTGTGCGGGTGCAGGGGCAGTTTTCATGTCTGGCTCTAGCTTAGTTGAAATCACAGAGTCTGCTGTCTTGGAGCTGTCAGTGTGCTTTGATGTGATGCATGGTTTGACTTCCTGCTGTTCCATTTCATCCTCCTGATCTTCATTGCTGACCTCACGTATAGAGGGCGTTTTTCCACAGGAGGAGAAGTGGGAGATGTGTCGAGAGCCTCTATGTTCATGAGCCAGCGATGAATTGGATTTCATTGTCCTGCTCTCTTGTTTAGTAGTAAAGGTGGAGGCCTCCCCCTTGGAAGTAGGGGTCTTTAATAATTCACCATGTCTATCCTGTAGTTTCTCACCACTACTACTGCATTTCAACTCTGTGGTTGGATGATTTGGCTGCTCTTTGGAAGCAACTATGCAATTTAAAGACAAAACGGGTCCAGGGCTTGGTGCACAAGCCAGGGGACTCTTCGGTTTGTCTGCAGGTTTGAGTTGGGGGCAGGATATCTGTCTCTCCGTAGGGCTCTGAAGCCACAGTGGAGGCCCCATAGAAATGCTGTCACTTATGTTCTCCACCGTCTTGGACAGACAGGTGTCTGTTTTGGAAACTCTGGGCCCCGAGAGCAGCCCAATGTCCAGGGTGCCCTCCAGGGGTTTGAGAGAGGAAACAAGGCGCCCTTCCAGTTTATATTCAGAGGAAGTCTTCCGAAGGGGACTCTCTGCTGATGAGATGAGCTGGAGCTTTTCCACGGCACTCTCCCCCCTACCAGAGAAGAGCTTGGGCGCCAGACCCTCAGGGCTGGAGTGAACACTGCCCAGACCTCCCTTCATGTGGTCATGAGACATGGCTGAGTCCAGCTGGAGGCTCTTGGACCTAGTGGAGCCAAAGTGGAGGTTCTCATGGATGCTGGAAGACAACCGACACATGCAGTCTTCCCGTTCTTCAAATGACAACCTCTTCCTAGTAAACTCTATGCTGGGAGCTTTGAAATCCAATCTGTCTGGCTTCATACTCTCTTTGCCCTGTCTGGGTAGCTGCCAGTCTGGGTGAATAGAGCACAGTGGTGATCGGAGCCCCCCCTCACTTTCACAGCTGCTGGCACCAGGTTCAGGAATGCCCTCACAGACACGTGTGTTAAGTTTCTTATACAGCACATCTTTAAGGGTGGTACTGGCAGCTTTGGCCTCTAGTGGGACAGACTCTGGACTACTCTGTGATTTGCTCTGGCCTCGGACCAGAAAACCTTTGTCCCTGTCATCTCCACACAGGGAGGAGGAGTCAGACTCATGCAGGGCATCTTGCTTCTGTAGAGACTCCCTCCTCTCTGACCAGTCCTGTCTCTTCACAACCACCTTGGTCCTCAGCTTTTCCTTGTCAAGCTCCTCCACAGACTCCTGCCGGCCCACCTTGCGACTGACTGGCCTCTTCAAGCAACCTTGTTCAGCAGGTCGGACACGGGTGATGGCCAGTGGCTCACATGGTGTCTCCTCCACACTCAGCAAAATGGGGTAATCTCGGTCCCCAGACCTCAGCTCCTCACCCTGCGCCTCCTCTTGGGTCACCTCCAGGCTGTGTTTCCTGGGACACAGGTGCTTCTTATCGCCTGTGTAAGAGGGAGACAGTTTCTCCTCAGACTGGACACGTTTCAGGAGGGGCGAGCGGGGCGGCTCAGCACTTTTGGGGCGTACAATGTGGCGGACAATTGTGGGTGGGGAGTGTATCTTCACTGGGAAGGCCTGGGTTGTCTTGGTGATGGCAACAGCATGCCCACTAAGAAGGGGAGAGGGTGAGCGTTGAGGAGATGTTGGTTGGGGGGTAGGTGAAGGTGTTCGAGCCAGAGGAGAAAGGGGGATGCTACCGGCTGATTTGCGGCGCCCTTGGCGGAGCCTTTGTCCTGTCAGTTTGGGGCCAAGGCCATGGAGTGTGCTGGGACGAATGTGGCCTGAGCCTGCTGGGGAATTTGGGGCACTGGAACTGGGAGAGCTACTCTGAGAGGAGTTGCCACCTGGAGGTTGCAGGGACAAAGAGGTAACAGGGGATATCAATAATTTAACATAGTATTAGAAATGTAAAAAAATAACAGTAAATATGCTCAACAACACTTTCAAGATAACACCAAAATGAGGTATAATCTCAACCTGATTGGTTGAAATCTGGTGTGGGGCGAAACGCTGCAGTGGGGGAGCGAGGGGACAGGCTGTGGGTGGGGGAGCCAGGGAGACTCTCACCAGACGACAGAGAGTGGTTGAGAGAGGAGAAACTGCGGCTTGTATGCAGTAGAGGGGAGGGCTGCATGGCGAAACGCTTGAACAGGGAGCGTCGCCTGGGGAAAGGAAGAGAGGGACAGGAAAAAACAAATCAGTCCACACTAAGCTTGGGCAATATTTAGAATTTTCTGTTTGCAGTATACTTCTAATAAACAATACAGGATATTATTGTTCCTGCATAGGTGTAAAAGATGACTGTAAGACTATTGCAAATACCATAAAAAGGGCATGAGATGGTGCTATTGAGCTATTAC
Organism: Hoplostethus atlanticus; assembly: GCA_034670405.1. Taxonomy (NCBI): domain Eukaryota; kingdom Metazoa; phylum Chordata; class Actinopteri; order Trachichthyiformes; family Trachichthyidae; genus Hoplostethus; species Hoplostethus atlanticus. Next base: position 483,396 of record JAXDDX010000151.1, on the reverse strand, counting down.
ATAATAGGGTTTTATTATTCAAAACTAGACAGGCATGAACTAAACATGTGTTCATTTAATTCCTTCTGCTGGATAATGGATCTTTAGGTTACACTTTGCTCAGACTATACTTCTTCTATTCAACATCTTTCTGCCATGGAAGTCCTTGTGCATACAGCACATGTCCGGCCTGGTCCAGAGGGGTGCCGTTTTCCTATATCCCACAATCATATCCTTATATTTCTGCCAAGCATCGTCCACACACACTTAGGACATTTTGCTACACAAATGTATCGCGTAATATGTCAAGATGACAGTATGTCAAGGTCACAGCTACACCTTGTGGTTACACTATGAAAATATATTGTGGGAGAAAATAAAATAAATTGAACCTTCCTATAGAACAGTGGTTCTCAATTCAGTGCTCAAGGATCCCCTGTCCTGCAGGTTTTAGCTCCAGCTCTACTCAGGCACACCTGAACCAATTAGAGGCTTCACGTTTTCATGATACCATAATTGGTTCAGGTGTTCCTGAGCAGAACTGGAGCTAAAACCTCCAGGACAGGGGGTCCTTGAGGACTGGATTGAGAACCACTGCTAGAGAACATGAAATTTGTACCTTTCTGGTGTCTTCTCCTTCTTGGGCTTCTTGGTACATCTGACCATCTTGCTTCTGTAGCTATTCCTCCTGGCAGGACCAGTTTTTATGGAGGTATTCTCAAAGGGGGTTGTGGAGATGGCCACTTTAGGACCACTCTGAGAAGGAAACACACAAAAAGAAATTATGGTTTTTATCCATTTTGCTTTATACATAATCAGTATGCCTATTTGTCTGTATTTGTATAAGATTAATCTGTTTAGTTTATACGCATAAGACTAAGACAACACACAGGTTCTCACTTACCTTCAGCAGGAGCTCCACCACTTCAGTGTGGACTAGACCGTGGACTGGTTCTCCATTCACATGAGTAATCAGGTCTCCAGCTTTTAGTCCTGCCTTATGGGCAGGCCCACCATCCTCTACATTCTGACGACAGACAAGAGGAACATTTATTATCACCTTTTTCTTCACACAGCCCTTTGTGTTTTACAATATACTGGTTCATAATTATTAACAAGTTGTCTACTGGAGGCTGCTATGGTCCTTACCCAAACCATGTGGTAGACTGTGTAGATGTCACTGTCACAAGCGTACACCCGGATGGCCCTCAGTGTGAAGCCAAACTTCTTCCCAGAGCTGTGGATGATGATAGGCTGCCGTGGGTTGGTGCTACAGAGGGAGGAGTCTCGGCTTGGGGAGGAGTCTCTTGAGGAGGGGTCTGAGGAGAGGGAGTAAGGAGATAGCGGGCTGGCGAGCGGAGACACCCCAAAGATATCTGTAAAAATAAGAGATGATCATCAAACATTTAATCAATTTATTTTGACCTCTCATTTCAAGATGCTCAAGTTGAGGATACCATAAATAGAAACAGACACATAAAGAAATGGAGAGACAGAATATGATAAAGCCTGACATTGACTGGCTCTCCATTCAGTAGTCAGCTGTCGCTATAAAGCTTGTGAGCCCAGTTCATTCTGCCCCTGCTGTGGGTGAGACCAATGGGATTTTCTCCCTCCCAGCAGTGAAGGCCACTTCCCTTGCGTGCTATCCTTATTAGAGGCTTGTACTCAGCTACTTTCTTGCAGGTACTCTATAAAATGGAGCTCTCACAGCAGGCACCATGCTGGGCCAATTTGTCACAAGCCTGCAGTGCACTTTCATCACTTTGACATTATTTGTTGAAAGTCCATGGCTCTTATTCTAATTCTTGGCATGTTTTTGCTCTAACCATGTAGGGCATCCCATACTCCAAACTTCAAAAGAATTACCCAGGTGTGTGTGTCTGTGTATGTTCACTGACTTACCCCCAGGGATCGTAAGGGAAAGGGCACTGGTTGAGACAGACTTTGGGACCTTTGCCGCGGCCCCAATCTTCTCCCCAGGAGCCTCAAGCCGCAGAGTGGTGGTCTGGGCCCCCTGGTCTCCAGGGGTTTGACTGGTACTGTCCGGGCTCTCCATTCCCTCGCCTCTGGAGATCATTTGGTCCAAATGTTCTGAGAAACTCCCTAACAATCAGAAAAGATGAGTAGAGTGAAATTGTCAAAATAATGATTTGTCACACAAATCCTACTTCAGTCAAGTCAGGAGAATCTAAATAGTCACCCTTAAACCTCTTGAATACTGAGCAAACATTCTCTAACAATTTTGTTTTTTTTCCAATAAATACTGATTGAAAAGGTGGAGGGTTCTGTAGTGATGAAAAGTATCACCTTGCCAACATAATGCACCCAAATGGACAAATAAATACCAGAGAGTGTGGCTCCACTGTGGGTGCTGCCAGGAGTGGTAGCATCAGGCTCATCCTCGGGTAGCTCTCCAATGGAGAACGAGGCCTTGCTGGGGTCCCCAAGGCCCGAGGACTCGTCCCCCTCACTCTCAGCTGAGATGGCAAACTTGGGTAGCAAGTTGGGATGAGAGCCCTGATTCATACTCTCTGTGTCTGTGGAGTGTGACAGGGAGGGCCTATTGGAGGAAGAAGAGAAACGAATCTCATGAATCAATTGCAGGAGAAAGTATCTGGGTTAAACATGAACATTGTGAATAAGAGTAAATGGTGGGATGTATTTGTGTGGGGATGTACTTAATCAATGTTGTATCCAGCAGCTATCTAAATAGCTTTAATCAGACGTAATAATGTTGTAATGATGTAAAATATTTGTATGTATTGTTATTTTATGTGTTGTTTGTATGCTGCCTTCTCTCCATTGCTCACTTGAAAAAGATGTCAATCGCAACGCGACCCTAGTTAAATAAAGTTATTATAAGTTATATAACTTATGAAGCACTCCCGAATCTATGCAATTCAACTGCTAAATAATGAGAATGACTTTTACAGGCCTTGGATATGAAATGTTTTTTTCTGATGATGTCTGTGAGGTAGATGAACTAAAGGTTTTCAACTCCAAACTGTCTTCTGACTGCACTAGCAACGGGACTGTATGTGAAAGCTTCATATCCCTTTCATCTAAAGTGGATTATTTAGAGGGTCATTCAAGAAGGAGCAATCTTATCTTTGATGGGATTCAAGAGTGTCCCAAAGAGAGTTGATGCAGAAAACATGGCGAGGAAGGTGATCAGTGAAAACCTAAAGCTTGATCATGAGAACCGAGGTGGAGCGAAAAGGAGGAAAAGGCAGAAGAGCTTAAAGGAACAAACAACGATGTATCATTTAAGACTACCCTGAAGCAGCCTGCCAAAAGAGAAGAAGGAGCTCCAAGTGACGCTTGAAAAAAGGAGGACATTGCATACTTGCATTATGACAGACTTGTTATATATATATATATATCCTTATCACTCCTATGAGGAGTGATATGAGGAGTGATAGGAACAAGCAAGTCAGCAATGAATCAATGAGTGATTGATCAAACAACTCTCCCACAATAATTGTATTCCACTCCTGCCTATCTCTTTCATAAATAATCATGACACACACACAAAATACCCTGCATAATTTTCTGTTAAGAATCTCATCATAAATCCTCATGAAGTTGACCCAATTAACACTGATTCTCATTCCAGTTTGTTATCTCAATATGACCCTGATTTAAAATGTTTTTCTATTATGAAACACACAGATAGCTGCAAATATGTTCTAGAGGATTAATTGAAATCTCAATCTCAAAAATGAATGTCATTGCTGCACATAAATGCAAGCATTTCAAAAAACTTTCATCTTTATGTGTCAAGTCTAATCACACATTTTCTGTAATCGTGATATATTGTGGACGTGTATAAAATAGATCATTTTAAGGAGATCTTAAAAAAGTTGCCATTTTAACAGCAATTATTCTATAATTTATCCATACAGGAATTATCGTAATATTGTTTGGGCCAGCATTAGCACACAATATTATATACAATTTTTCTTTTACAGAAGCGCTGTGGTAGAATCATTTCATATGCTGGCTATAGAGCCTACACACACAGCAGCTTTTCCAGAACCTAGAAATACTTAATGCTTATCAAATTAATACCTTTCAAATCGCACTTTGTCCATCAAGCCATGCACAACACCTTGCCCTCTACTTTCAACAGTTACTTCACAAGGAATGAAAATAATCATGAACACAATACAAGATGCAACAGTCAATGTCGGTTACCTGCTATTCGTCTCAGTTCAATAAACGTTTTAGAGGTAAAATCATTTATAATGAACTCCCTCTTACTGCTGCTGGTCTCTCCCTTTGTTTGTTTAAGGATAAATAGTTATTAATGCATATTAATGTTTTGACTTCTTGCGTAATTAAAGTTACTGTTTATTTATTGATTGTTAATATTTTTATAGTATGTATAGTTTTTCTCAAGCTCTTCCGAGTTTCTATGGTCGTCTTTGTGCAGTCTGTAAATTGTTCTCTTTTTATAATTTTATTTTTATTGTTGTGCTAAATAAAAAGAAAGAATAAATAGTCTTTGCAGCACAGCAGCCTCAACATAGCATTATTACTAAAGTTTGGCAAGAAAATGATCAGCAATTTTACTCATCAAAGTTGCCTAACAACAGAGATTTTAAGCTTTTCTAGTTTCTGTTATTGTCATTGAGAATTGTCAGTATTCACAGTGAACGTTACGCAGAAGTGCAATGGGAACTGGCGAGGTGAAAGTTGAAAGATTGTAATTACAATTGTAATTTGTAGGACGCAAATGTTTGTTAGTTAAGGAGCAACGGGCTGACTGAAGTTACAAGGCTACCATTTTTTCCCCCGACTTTTTTACATCTTCTGTTTAAGATGATATCCCACATGACTGGGAAGAATGCGCTTCATGCACTGCACTGACTATTTCATCTCTGCTGTGTATTATCTTTATGATGTAGAGGTTTAATGACTCCTAGCTGTAGTCTTGATGTGAGGAGTGATGAGTGGAACGTACATTTCGGCAAAGTCTGGCGTCCAGCTGAGAGAGTCCACAGTCACAGGGCTCTCGCTCTTCTTCTCCTCCGTCTCCCCCTTCTCCTCTAGTTGGCCACGGGACAGATCTAGGCTGCTGTACACCTAAGTATCATACACACACACAAAGATACAGTCTAGTAGATGCATGCTGTGATGTAAACGGACAATTCAGTTTTGTGTACAGACCTTAAGAAACACAGCTTCAGACTACGGTACAAAGATACATAGGTAAACGCATAGTCATAAAGAAAAGATGGTTGAAAAAAAGAGAGACATACAATTATTAGTGTTATGACCTAAGACTCTATAGTCTCTATAAACCAATTGTAAAAAAAATTATATCATTTAGGATTACATGGAGACCAGAGACACTGTGCTGTCTGGATTCATGTACACAAGAAATGAGCTTGGGAGCAACTGAGGAAAGGTACAATGCAGCTCATCACTTCCTCCGAGACGCCCCGCTGCTTTCCGAGATACTCTGCGCTGCTTTGTTTTGATGCAAGAGGGAAAGCATACTGCAATGCAGCACAACAATGACTCTGAGCTTGTGCGAGTGTGTACTGCGTTCCACATTAACAAAAAAAAAAAAAAAAAAAAAAAGCATCTGATTTGCAAGCAGAAAATGTATGCAAAGCCGAGATCTACATTTCGGGAGGTGGGGGGGGACGGGTAATTACGCACATTTCCATATGAAATACAGATTGTCCGTGTTTTCTTTCCCATGAGAACAGGATGAGGAGGGATGAACTCATTTACATCACTAATAACTTTACAGTAATGATGATGCACTTTTGCTAGTCTGAGACGGGGAAATGTGAAAGAGACATCTTGAGGACACACCTTTGAGAATCTGTGAGAACAAGAGGAAAATTGCCGCAGCTCCACGTTGAAGTCTTCGTCGTTTGTATCTTCCTCTTCCTCCGTCTCCAGGTGATGGTATCTCTCAGAGCGAGCTGTGGGTGAAGTTTTATAGTTTTAGAGATTCTTTTTACTGCACTCAGTTATTGCCTAGGTGCTACAAGCTTACTTAGATAGAGGAACACGGGTCATATCCATATGATAAAAACAATATAGACCAACAGATCGTGAAAATATTATGATTGGAGGAATATTCGGTCACACTAATATAGCTGCTCCTCTTCTTTTTTTGTCTTGCACCGGGTAAGATAACTCACTGTCGAAGTAGCTGGTGTCATCTTCAGACTCCAGCTGGGGAATAAACTCAGCCTTCTGCCTCAGTAGGCTGTTCCAGTCCAGATTGTGGAAGAACTGATGGTGCTTCACTTCAACAGCCCCACCTAGAGATGGAATAAATACAGACGAAGAAGCATAAAGTTTGAAATGCCAATACATAGTGTGTGGACACATACTGGACACACACACATTGACAACTGTTCCAACATACACAGGAAGAAATGTCTACGCTGTATCTTTTCTTCTCCACAGTGGCTGCAGGCCAATATCATGACCATAAATTAGCAGTGCAATTTCCTGTCTGTGACCTTTTGCCGAAGAGTGGGGACGGCTGTGAATGTCAACGTGGCTGGGCCAGATCTTGATGAACAAAGAGGTCCAGCTCTCCCTGGACTAAAACGCCTACGTGCATCCCTATTCCCTGTGTCGAGCAGCCTTTGTCCCAGGTCACGGCCACAGACCCACATAGCGCCTGACCTTGGATGGCACACGATTCACAAGAAGGCTAGGAAATAATTGTAAAACGATCAAAAGGAAAAGCTGAGCAGACCACATGATAAACTGTTCCATTGTTGGCTGACCTCATTTCTCCCCTGGTGACTTGGAATAATGAGCTGTGCTGAGGTGGCACTTATAGTCACGAGAATTTATAGTGGCTTGCAGTGCCTGTCTGGTCCTAGCCAAGTACTGGTTGTGCCACACTCTCTGCGCTTGAAAGATGGATGTGTGTGTGTGGGTGTGTGTGTGTGTGTGTGTGTACCTGTGCCCATCCTGTCCAGAGGATTCTGTCTGAGCAGCAGGGCGATGAGCTCCTGAGAGTCAGCAGGTGGGGCATCCTCTCCCTCAGGCCAATTGATCTCATCTGTAGACAGACAACACATCGATACCCAACACACCAGTCCTGCACTCAGTTACTCAGGATGATATTTATTCAGAAATAAATCTATTTCAGGGAAAGCAATACACATATTTTTACAAGAATAAAGGCATGCAAGAAAGAAGTCAATTTATTGAAACTATTTGACAACCTTCATTGCCTTAATATAAACTTCACCAGATAAGCCCACTCATGTTCACATTTACTCCTCAGCACCAGCAAAGTCAGACAAAACAAAGTTAGTTCTTAAGTGTATGCTCGATAGGAGGACGAGAGCCTTATTGCACATGCTCTACCATTTAGCGAAAAAGCTTGCGGGTATGTAATCAAGAAGAGAGCAAAGCTAAGAGACTGTCTGCGCCATGATGATTGTCTGCTCCGCACCATTTGTCCCCCATTTTAATCAAATTTGGGTGGGAGCTATGAATATGTATGTTCAGCCCGAGGCCCTGGCAGCGTGCATTCAGTGTGTTCAGGCCCCTTTAATTAACAGTCAGTCCCACTGGCTTGGTATGATTGAGAGCATACCAAATCTGTCATGGCATGCCATTCATTTCCACAGGACAGACGGAGGCCGTTATCCAGCATCTCCGCATAACACATTTCCTCCAAGCCTCGCTGCTGACAGCATAAAAGGGTCTTATTTTCAAAATATTGTATATGTGCTGTCACCGTGAGAATAAAAGAAGAGGACGAAACATCATCAGAATATTTTACTTCGCATGTGGTCTAATGTCGAGATGAATCCGCTTACTGCCATCTGTTTTGCAATGGGCCTTCAGGGAAATCTCAATCTTCAATAAATGGAGAAAATAGGCACCAGCAACTAATTCCATGCGGCCACGGAGCAAATTTTAAATTCACATTTGAATGAGGTTTGGTATTTCTTTTGATGCACTCATCGGAGTCTATACACCAGATGTTGTGACACTTGGACTCAATCTTTCACCTCTAGTGGCAGAAAAAAAAAAGCTTGTCTAGTAAACTGACGACAGTAAACTGTGGGAAACACAAAGAAACTTGTTGATGCTTCTATTAAACGTGAAGTGAAACTGACCACTGATGACCTGTCCGAACAGCTCCTCTGGTGTGTCTCCAAAGAAAGGCACACAGCCCACCAGGAACTCATAGAGGATGATGCCCATGGCCCACCAGTCCACGGGCTTCCCATAGCCCTGCCTCAGGATCACTTCTGGGGCAATATACTCTGGGGTTCCACATACCTATGGAGACAAAATACACCGTGAACTGCGATCATTATTGGGTTAGGGAAAAGGTGCTGTGTGAGCAAAGACTGTCAGTGCTGCACCTCTCCATAGTTAATAATGAGAAGGCCTTACCTGCTTATCAGAGAACTCTCTGGCATCTTTCTCTATATGTCCCTCATACAGGTTAGTGGTCATATTCATCAGTCCCACCTTGGACAGTCCAAAGTCTGTCAGCTTGATGTGCCCCATTGAGGTAACCAGCAAACTGAGGTAGAGTGGAAGAGGTGGGAAGGAAGGATGAAAGGAGAGACAATTTGAGACACACACACTAAATGAACAAACACATAAATACGTAGATTCACAAAACAAAATGTGCCAATGAAAAGATAAGCTATGAATCTACAGGACAGCTACCAAACCTGTGAGGTTAAGATGTGCTTTAATTGTGGAGTACGGAACAAAGGTCTGTTATGGATATATTCTGAAGGTTTCTTGTTCTTGTTCAATAAGTGAACAATTACTTTTTCAGTCAACATAAGTCAGTATGCCTCTAATGGTTTCCTTTAGACATGTTGTCATACCGTAGGGTTTTTTGTGCTGCTGTTGTTGATCAAATCTGGATCGATTGAAACCTAGCTAGTGTCAAATATTCTGTATTTTATAAAATTACAGAAAATTGTATTTTTAATACCAGTAAGGCCAGGCTTTTGAGTCCCTTTGTGTGACTAAGCCATGTCAGGACTGTCTTATACACTAGTGAAACTATTTAACGCAAGATTATTAGTCTATTAGAGTTGTCTCAATGGATAAATGCAATGGCCATCTAATTGTTGAATAGCAGCTGGAGGAGGAGAGCCATTAGGAGTGCCATTAGCACTATTCACATGGTGCTAATGGCATTTTGTGTGGAGAAAATGTTTGCTAGACGGTAGTCATTTTCCAAGTGATTTCATCTAGACTTCTAGAAATGCAGGCATGTAAAAGAACATTATTTAAGTGTAAGAAAAATGTAATTTTTAAATCCCAACACCCAGTGGCAAAGGCTCTTGGTCTTTGAAGTGTTGAAACGTGAGAACTCACTTGTCTGGTTTCAGATCCCTGTGAACAATGCCATAGTTGTGGAGGTACTCCAGGGCCAGGACTGTCTCTGCAAAGTACATCCTGGCCATATCCACAGGGAGGGGACCCATATTTTTCAAAAGGGTGGCACAGTCACCCCCTACATGCACAAACGTTGCAAAGATCAGTAATGTTATACGTGTTTCATAGACCACACAAGACCTATTGTTCAAAGTATTACAGTTGAAAAAACACTGAAAACCAAGTTGCTGACCTTCCACGTATTCCATCACCATGCACAGGTGCCGTCGCGTTTCAAAGGAGCAATACATGGAGACCACGAAAGGGTTCTCAGCAAAGGTGAGGATGTCCCTCTCCACGAAAGCCTGTTGGATCTGGTTTCTCAAAATGAGATTCTGCTTATTGATCTTTTTCATGGCAAAACGCTGCTTGGTCTCCTTGTGCCGCACCAGATAAACAGCACTGTGAGATAAAGAGTGGACAGTCAATTGGGAAAGAATAAAGCTACACAAAGCACTACTCATAAGATCAATAAGGTGTCAGATTTAGGTTGAGTCCCTTACAAAGTCAATTGCTTTTAAGTTACAGTCAAACAGAAAAAAATAGGATGGGGAAATTCATATTGATAAATGAAAACCAGAAAAGACAATTCCCTTTATGTGAATTCAGAAATAGTCTATTCTAACTGAAATTCTGAATTGATTCCTAGTTTGGGACGGCAGAGGTTAGATTTTCTGGTGTGGAATGAGATAGCCTTACCCATAGGCACCGTTACTGATGAGTTTCATCATCTCAAAGTCTATTTCACAGGGTTTACGCCGGGATCGCAAGGCGGCACTCAGGCTCTGAGACTGAGGGCAGGGAGAGAGAACAATTATAAGATCTAAAACACAATATCTGTATTTCACGGATACAGGAGATCAATGCAATATATAGACTACTTAATCAATTTCTGAATTCTTACAGTGTCGTCCGTTTCAGGAGTTTCTGCAATACCACTGTCACAGCTGGTCAGCTGAGCGATTTCTACGGATGAGAAATGTATCACAAGTCAGGAATGTAGCAGTTTCAAGACTATAAAAGGAGTAGTTGCTGGTGCATTACATGGCTTCATTCATGTGATGCAATTTTCTCCCAGATGTTTTTTACACCAAGGTACTTAATTAAAGCCTATATAGAGACCACGATGCTGAGATGTACACACCTAATCTTAAAAAAAAACTAAAAAAAACAGCAGACTTTTGACTTTATTCACCTATTAGGTTTGAGGTGCTGACTCCAAGATATTCCAAATTGAGAATAAATGGAGTGGAAACCAGAAGTGGCAACACTAACACGTCTAACATCCATTTAGAAAACCACAACTCCAGAACAAACACTCATTATGAACCACCTTGCATCTTTCACTGTGTGTGTATGTTTGTGTATATATGTGCATTTGTGTGTCAGCATGCTAAAGTCCATGCGTGTAATTCCACAAGGGGGTGCTTGTCTTGTCCTCGGAGAGACCGTCAACACATTTGCAATGCCATTTAACATCTGTCCTTCCTTATAGGTCTGCTTCAGGCACTCCAGGCATTGGGCAAACGAAACCGTGGGAGAGATGCGGGGGAAATGAATGGCGAGATTGGCTGATGAGGAGGCTAGTGAGCCAGCCTGTGTGGATCTGTCTCGGGTCTGTGGGGAGGCCATTCCTTTCTAATTAGTCATAATGAATGTTGGTTACTGAATCTGGAGAGATGGAGGGTCATTAGAAAGGCAGTCTGTTCAGCACAGGACATTCAGTCAACAGTATCTTTGTCTTACAGCTCACTCTTTCAGTAGTTACCCTGTATCCAATTTGGTCATATTGGTCATACTGGATCACTGACTTATTATTGATACAGCAATGTCAGTTTTCTCACTGCTAGGAGTGTTCGAGGGTTCGAGGACGGAGCTTAAAAAGCCTGATGTCTGCTGTGGTTTGGATTTGGAGGATTTTTGTGTCATTCTAACATCTGAGTTGGGCTTCTATGAGTGTTCGCCCTGGAGACAAGGGATAGTAACATCATATCCTGTGTATTGATAAATGCCACTACAGATATTTATTATTTGATGACCTCATCTCACTTGTGCAGCATTGATATTAATCCCCACTTCCTCCAGAGATACGTCTATTTCAATCACCTATGCTATTAATACATCTGGAGTCTTTCTGTACCTTCCAGAGGGTCTCGTGTGAGTCCCAGTTGGCTGATGATGTAGCGAGGGATGTCAGTTTTGATGCCCTGGCCTTCCTTAGCATGACCCTCGGCAGCCTCCAATAGGTGGTAAAATTCCTCCGGGTCAAACTCCTGGGGACACAACACACTTCAGTATATGCTGAAACGAACAACATTCAAGATGATGACTAGCATTGTCTGAGGGTGAGAATGGAGGTAAAGAACAAACTTTCATACGGTGTGGTTTTCCTACCAGGACCTTAAGTACCTCATACCATCATGGGAAAATACAGTTCTGGCCAAGGTTATTGGCAATTGAAACAAGTTTATGTGTTTTGTTTAACAGAACATGATCAAACAATACAAATCTAAAAAAAAAACTTTTAAAATTGAAAAGTCCATGAAAGGCCATGATTATTGGCACCCTTTTCTAATACTAGCACAGCCTTTGGCAATGATGACAGATTCCATGCGTTTCTTGTAACCATCAATAAGCTTCCTGCATCTTTCTGCTGGTAGTTTCTCCCACTCTTCAATTGCAACCCTCCAGTTCTTCAATGTTTGAAGGATTCCTTTGACCAACTGCACGTTTGAGGACTCACCATTGGTTCTCAATGGGATTGAGATCAGGACACATCGCCGGTCCAACGTTTTCTCTTGAACCGTTCCTGGGTGCTTTTGGATGTGTGTTTTGGGTCATTGTCCCATGAACTTCGATTGATACCCAGTTTTCTCACACTGGGTAGCAGATTTCGCTACAAAATGCCTCGCAATCTTCTGATTTCATGATGACCTTAATACGTTCAAGACGTCCAGTACCTGTGGCAGGAAAGCAGCCCCACAGCATTATGGAACCTCCACTGTATTTGTAGGTAGGGTGGTAAGTTTCATTTCATTGTCTGTAAACAAAGTACTGATCTGCGTTGCCAAAGAGCTCTAATTTGATTTCATCGGTCCACAGAACATTTTCCCAGAAGGATTTAGGTTTGTCCAGGTGGGTCTTGTGTTTCTCTTTCGGCAGTGGGGTCTTCCGCCGCCTCAGATCATAAAGCCCTTTATGGTCCAGTGTCTGGCATATGGTAAGGGCTCAAACAATTACCCCAGACCTCTCCAGGTCAGCCATGAGCTCTTTGGATGCCATGCAAGGTTTTTTTTTTTTTTAATGGCTTGCACCAACCTTCGACAACACCTGAGATCAATTTTCCTCTGATCACAAAGTCCTGGGAGATTCATAATTCCATGAGCAGCAAACTAACATCTTAATAAATTGCCAACTGTGGAAACAGGAATACTAAGGTCTCTAGAGATGGCTTTATAGCCTTGTGAATGCTTATGTATGATGGTAATAGTTTTTCTGGCTCTTTTCTCTTCACCATTCTCACAGACGACCAGGGAAGCAGAACAGACTGTTTTATCATTTTAAAATTGATAAAAAAATGTATACCATGTGGGCACCTGCAACCTGTCACAGGTGAGTTGAATTACAATGCAAATGTGAATCTATTTCCTCCAACAAAATTGGTTTGAAACCATAAAAGACTTTTTAAAAATGTTATTATTATTGTTTGATCATATGCTGTTGTAAATCGATAAATGAATGTGTGAAGACCAAAGTTGTTTCAATTTCCAATTATTTCAGAGTTCATTGTAAAGTATCTGCATAAAATGCAAGAGTGGCAATACTCTTGTCCAGGACTGCAGCTAAAACATCTCTTAGCTCTTAGTACACCAATAATTGCTAGGGTATATCTGATGCGCTTTTTAGAGGCAATTTAGTGAGACATACCAGGCATTCCAACAGTCTAGCTGGTCGGGCTATGATGATGAGGATCTTCTTCACCAGTTCCTTGATGAGGTTTACTTCCTCGCTTTCAGACCTTTCCGTGGACTACACAGGTACCAAATAGAGAAGATGTTCATTCACATGTAACTGTAAGGAGTGCATTGCCAGCTCAAGGCATGTAAAATGGCAAATTATAAACATATTTTCAACAACATTTTAATTTTCATGCAATTCCTCTATAACAAAATTGTGACAAATAAATGCAATTGACCTGTGACCTGAGAAGAACAAGAGAAACACACTTAAAATCAGTCTACTCAGTGTGCTAGTGTGTGTACCATGACCTCAAGACTTCATGAGTATTAGTCTTCACCTACTTTCCTGTCTCTCCTCACTGTATCACAATCAGTCTGTCTAACTCCTGGATGGCCTACCCCACTGTCCTTAACAAACATTCCAAGAATTTCTGGAGAAACACCAACCTCCTGAAAGAGCCTCTCCAGTTTGTCAGTGAGCTCACAGAAGTAGCTGGAGGTGATGAGTCCTAGGCGGCTCTTCTCCAGACAGTCCCTGGCCAGCTCAATTATCTGGTGGTGGGCAAAGCCCAGCACACCATCTGCCAAAGGTAGGACGCTCTCTGGAGAGTTGCTGCGAATGATCTCCTGGATTCTCTCCTCCATCTGAGCTGTGGCCTGCAGTAACAAACAATGTTAGGTAATGCAAAGTTTTATTAATGGCCAAGGATGGCTGCAGAAAAGCTGTGAGCCCTTGCCTTTGGAAATCGTTCCTTGTAGACATGGTTCATCATAATAATCTCATGGTCATAGCATGATGGAGATCTTCCAGGGCTAAAAAATAAAGAAAGATCTTAAATCTTCAGCCAACCCAAGAAAATCAGTTAAAGTGTGGCAATAATGGTGTGCGTTACTAAGTAAACATTATATTGCTTCAAAACAAAAAAAACAATGCCAATACCTGAGACTGCGTGAGCGGGGTCGCATGGCTGTGACTCTACGGCAGTCATCCCCAGATATGCTCTCGGTGCAGAAGTGCTTGGAGAGGAAGTGCAGTTCATCAGGCGTGGGCTGGAAGGGCAGCTGGTGCAGCTTCTCCTGTGATGAACAGGATGACTGGAAATGAAATAAATATATATTGAACAAGAAAAGAAAAAAGATGGCAATGTTTTTATTTTATTATTTTTTAGGGTGGATGAAACAAGACCACACTATCAGAGCATGTTCCTGAGTTTCAGTTGTTCACATTGCAAGTAGCTGTTCACTTTAAAACATCCTAAATAGCCGCACTCTGTATTCATAGTAACAAGCCATGAAACAATATTACAGCCCTAGCAGATTTGCAAATTTGTTCTAAAATGAACAGATTTCACCAGGCAAATTACAGAGCGGCAGACTCTTTATGATTATGATAATAGACTCATATTTGCATTTATAGTCTAATATCAACAAATAAAATAGTTGCACAGTATAACTCAACTTGTACTTCATTGCTGAGAGCCTCATCCAACTCCAACAACAAATTCTGTTTGCAATGTTATGACTTATTACAATACCATGTCAATGGGGTGCATTTTTTCTCCTCATGAACCATCTTTGTAACCCCTGCTAGTGTGTGTGTGTGTGTGTGTGTGTGTTTGCTTCCACTAAATTATGATTGGCTTGTATATTACACTTTGACTACAATTCATTACTCTATTTAGTGATACCATTTTCCTCTGTAAGTAAACACTGAGCAAGAGAGTGTATGCGTGTGCGTGTGTTTGTCAAAGCCGTGTTTACTCCTAAACAAATCTGTTGCCCTCCATAAGCGCCTTGTTGTGCTGTGAATCAGCCAGGCGAGACACTAACAGGAGCATCTGTTCACACAGGCTCTCTAGATCAGCCGCAGAAAACCGCAGTCACCACAGTGAACCACGGCCAGTCGCTACAGTGAACAGAGCCAGCCTAACAAATAATCATTCCCATTTTACCTTCAAACACAGATTTGGTTTCCATGGTGACTGAAACTGATTTCCATTATACAGACATTCCATTATGTTTCCCCAATATGCATTTGGGTCTAACTACTCTACGCTGCTGTTAATGAAACGCAGCTCTGAGTTAGTTTACATGTCCTCCTTCAGATAAGGGGATGTCAGATGAGTCAGGCGTCAGTGTGAGTGGATGATACTTACAGAGACGGTGGAGCTGGGTGTGTTGGTTCCATAGCCAGAGGAGGGAAGAGAGGCCAATGACCAGCGCCGTCCATCAGTCCTGTCATGCAACCACAAAGAAAAGCACAGAGCTGTCATTAAATTGCTTCAAACTTAGTGAATACATAAATGAACAATGGATACAAATATATGCAGGTCCAGCTAGTTACAATGCTAGTCAGTATAAGTGGAATCAGTCTTTGAACTAAGACTAGTTATTACAAAAGATTTATCTTCAGAAAGAGCCTCATGGTCATATGGATATAGATGAATGGTGACCTGTGTGTGGTGTTGTTCAAGGTCATGAGATATTATGATTTTCAAACACAAGGAAAGATTTTACTTTCTGCTGACTGAGCACTGTCATTGAACTATGCTACCAACCACCTAGTGGGTCCACAAGTCTGAGTCCACTACCAAGTTGTTTTCATCATTTATCAAAAACTAACAATTGTTGTCACACCATATATTTCATTCAAATATGAACACATGTATGTTCCTAATGCCCAATTGTTTTGGTCTTTTAACAACTAATACCAGATATTGACTGAATTAATATGGTCGTCTATGAGTTATTGTGCTTTAACTTTGAAAAATATTTATTAAATTATTTTTTAAAAATGTAATATTGTTTGAGAAATATCAATTGTCTAAAAATGTGTATTAGTTTTTGATAAATGACCCCACTGTACATATAGAGCAAAATGAATTCTGTATGCTAAGATGAATAGGGATACAGAAACTGGGAGGAATAGTAAAGGAACTGAATTGGAGGCTAGAAAGATGTAATACAACAACATTTCAGAGTTAAGATGTAAGGTGAACTGTGGAAGGGAGTTATGAACTATAAAATGTATTTGGAACAAATACATTGCGGGGTTATGGAGATTAGGCCTAACATGAATTTACCTGTCTGCTCTGTGGCAATGACTGTGGATCATAATAAAGATACATATTAAATGATATCATGTTGAGAGATGGTATAAAAAAAAACATTATTCAGGCTATGTTGAAAACATTGAGACAAGCTCTCCATAAACTAAAACATGAGTTTTTAGAAGTAGAAGACTTCAGCTTGTGTTGTGAAAGCTGAGACGCTGTTAGTTTCTGTCTTCACATTACTGGCTGAAGCTGTAGAATGGCTACATGTCAGAGCACAGCAGACTCAAATCCTGAATCTCAACTCTCCAATTGGTCGTTTTCAGATTTTAACAGCAGAAGAACACACTGATTGCTTTATAATGGGCTGATACTTTTCAGCTGAGACTCCACTGTCTTATTACCTTCGTGCAAAGGAGAAATGAGCAGAGGCACTAGGAGAGAAATTTCTAGGACTGTCTTGTGGACTTGTTCCTGCAAAACAAAGAAAATACAGGTTAAAAATCCAATAAGACTGTGGCATCCCATACTGTGGCATTACTGTAGGAGTAACTCACAGCCAAAACAATGTCTCAAAGAACGACAAAAATGGAGTGCAATTAACCTGCATTATCATGGTTCATAGGCAACACTCAAAACCTGCCGGACAAATACATTTAAAAAGTAAAGAAGTTGAGAAGAAGAAGCTCAGGTTAAAGGGATGTATCACACAAATGTCTCTTTGTTTCTCACATCAAGTCGGATATGGACCGTAGTATCCCGGTCCTCCTGTAATGCATTTTAGCTTGTTTCTCCCAGTGAGTTTTTTTGCTCCATGACAGGCTAACAATTAGCTCCCATGCATTATATGTATGCACTAATTAGAGCCTCCAAAGCGATGTTTCTGAAAAATAATTTGTTAAATACATAAAATGTTCAAAGAAATAATGTCTGGTCTGTTTTATCTGTATTTCAAAAATTCGGAGATGAAATTGAAACTGAGTTGTGATTTTAAAGGCGATATGCACATGAGATGCTATGAGATAAAGGTCAAGAAATTCTCAGTCCTCTTTGAGTCTATTTACTGATTTTTTTTTTTTGAAACTCAGCCAGGAGGCGATTGTTGTATAGATGATGCTGTTACCATATCACAAAGCTTTTGACCACGTGGAGGAACAAGTTCAACAGGATTAGATCTTCCTGTCCAATGCAACCACCCCAAGGTAAGACACACAATGCAATATTTTTTTGTAAGTGTTATATCCCTTAAACCTCCTTTCAAGACTTTTTTTTACTATCCCATAGCACAGAATAACCATAAAATATCTGCTGGGGTTTGACAGCGTTGTTATACCAAGATTACTTCACCAGGTCCTGAGATGTCAGGCTTTCAAAATGTACTTTCCTGCTGTGGTCTGTTTTGGAACAAAAACTCCCCACCCATTCCATTTTCCAGTGCTCAACAATGGTGGACGGTGTTACAAGTGAGTGACCGGCGTCACAAGATGTTTTGGTGTCAAGCCAAAAAAGCAAATGACAAAACAGTATTATCATTACAGTATTTTGCATTGTGATATATTAGATATATTGAGGATTGTTCACTTGTCTCTATTGTGAAAATGTGAGTTATTTATGTCAATTACAGGCCACCGTAAGCTAGAGACCTAGTCGCCAATAGAGTGAATAAAAGTCATAATTTACTTAATGGACTTTAATGTGTAGCTAGGCAACTATAGAGGACTGTCCTGAAATTGGCTCTTGAAGGCCACAGCACTGTGGTGATCTAGGTGGTGAATCTCAGCGACCTCAAACAGCATTGAAATAATACCAATACAATTTTTAAAAACATGTCAACAACAAGTTTCCATAGTCCATCAGAACAATAATCACATGGGTTCAGTGCATGAAGACCGCTGCCGTCTGACATCACACAGTCATCCACACTACAGCGCACTTCTAACAGCAGGGGTGAAAGTCAACAACCAGGCAAACCAGATACACCCACTGTTCAATTTGAAGTAGCTTTTTCATGACAGGCATATTCATTCAATGCTGAATGTTTGATGCAAGTTTTCAAGCCAACTAGATTATTGATTGCACTGTAGAACATTTGTGGAGAGCTGTCTGGGGAGGGGGCACCAATAAGCTCTTGTGTCGCCACACCTGCAAGGTAAAAAACACTAATCAGACATAATTACCTCCCTCGCCAAAGGGGAAGAGTAAACAGTTAATTAACCAAAGGCTACAATGCCACCTCCTGTGATGACGAAGACGGGCCGTTTCCATACTAGGGAAGTCACTGAATCTTGTTAGGTGGTGATGAATGTCACCTATTTAATTGGACTGTAATTTAATCACAGCTGATAACAGATGATAAGTGATCACCTCTTTTGGGGGCCAGACTACCCCTGAAGAGACAACACAACTTGTCTACTCTGTCAAGAACATTCTCCGGGAGAAATAACATGAAATTATTTGTCATTACGAATGAAATCATTTTTGTAAACCGTTCCATAGTAGTGTAGCTACAGAGCTAGAAAAATAATCCAGACAGACAAACTCTACGGAGAAACCAGTTCTTGGTGTACACACTAACGCAGCCAGTTACACTACGGCAGTAAGTGGAGATGAAAGGCTGTTTTTCTTACCTTTTGTACCTACGTTACGTCTGTGCCACACGGTTAGGTCCTCCCAGAGCTGGGCACACGCATTAGCGAGATCACTGTGGCTTTCTGAGCCTGACTTCATCTTAAAGACCGGGCTCCTTGGCTCAGGCCAACTACCGACTGAACACGCTGAGTTACGACTCCGCTATCGCTGGCCAATGCCAGGAAATAAAACGCCCAGTGGTAAATGAGGCCTCCCCTCCCTCTGCTTCTGTGCATTTCCTCTCTCCAGGCCGCCACTTCCTCCTCCAACACAATTACTGCTCATTGCCTTGCCACTGTACAGTAAACATCTCCCCCAGGCAGAGTATTGTCCTCATAAAGACTACTACTGAAATGCTGACAATAAAATAAGACTCCTTTTTTATCATTTCTCAATGCTTTGCCTCTTATCATTGTTTAATGAGACAACCCACCGAATCCTACAGTGCTCAGTTGTCACATTATTCAAAGTGTACAGAAATATCTCATCATTGTATTTTTCTACTTTTTGATGCTACCAAAAATAGGCTGGCATTTGGTTTGGGAGACTGAGGAGGATTCTATGGGCAGCTAGTGAGTCAGAAGTAGACTGCACTTCTCACAAATGTTGTTTTCCAAACTAGATCTTTATTTAAACCAGACAATGGTCAGCATTCCTGTTAGAGAACAATGTGAATTAATGCCTCCCCCTTTGTGCACCAGTGAGCATGTTTCTAACCCTGGGGCATGTCACACACACACACACATAAAATGTAACGGTACATAAACAATAAGACACACACATCACTCACCTGTAAGTGATGAGAGGGGGGAGTGGGGTCGTGGTAACGCTGAAGACTGACCGCTTCCTATCAAGCTTTTTCTGTTGCTTGTTCTGCAGCTGTGAAACCACAGAGGCAAATATTAGACAGGACACGACACATGAACACAGTATACCTTGGTTTACCTTCAGGAAACCTTTACTGTGCTACAGTGGGCCCAATGGCAGTGGAACAAGCCATCACCATCATTAAAGTTCCCAGCACATCATCAGTAACATATTAATATCCGTAACGGGCCTCATTATCACCTCAGCTTGGCAGAACATGAGCTTGCCTCTGGATTGTTAAACAATAAAGAGCTGATAGAGACGTGGCATAGCCTATAGTAGGATTGGGGAAATTAGAAAAAAGGAAATGGTGATAAAGTTGGTAAAGAGGATTTTAAGTTTCATGTCATGATCAGAAAAAGTTCCATATCAGCACAATCCATTTTAAATATGATCAACTAAAGAGCAACCCCCTCAAACTGCAAAGGTTCAGACGTCTCCAACCAAATATAATAGTAATAAAAAATAGCCTAGGTCTGCAGAGACAGGCTACACTATATTTGACATATATACAATCTTTTTCTTTCTTTTCTTTTGTTTCTGACAAAATACTGCATTACATAACCAACACAATGTCCTACAAATATTATAATGTACACATGTTCTCTGTTAGATATGATGACAGTCGTTCAGTTTACTGGTGAACACTGGTGCATACAGTGGAGTAAATACAACAGACGGAGCATCTTGGCTTCGTCAGCTGTGGAGGAAGCTGAAAGGCAGGTTCTGTGTACAGCATGCAGCTCTCAAGTGAGAAACTAACTGTTCCTCTTGCTTATCAGGTGTCATAAAGAAGATCAAACATCGGATTTGATTTTGACTAGTTGAACATTATGTCACTCCAACAAGCTTTCAGACTTCAATGTCTGTTGGTTGCGTTAATGACAGTTAAGACTGTTTTTGTGACTCATGAGTAAAAAGGCACTGTGATCAAACATTTCTGGTACCAAGTGGTTGATGCCTGTGATGTGATTCATACAATACAAGTGACTCAAAAATGTAGCCCAGTGTAGCGACATTACAATGAAGTCTAGACTTTCAGATTGAAGGCAGTGAATGGAAATACAGAATTCCTAAAGAACATGACTACACTTCAAGGTCAGACCTCAATGACACTAGTTACATAACCTGCTGAGAACCTAAATCCTGTACATTATGTAGACATCACAAAACATATTTACTCTCCAGTCTGTCAGTGTTCAAACATTGAGGCTATGAGCTAAAAAGACCTTTGATGAAGAGCAAAAACGCAGTGTGACGCATGAATAGAGGACACTCGAGTGACAGAGATACAGCACTACCACCACTCTGGGGGGGGAAGAGAGAGAGAGAGAGAGAGAGAGAGAGAGAGAGAGAGAGAGAGAGAGAGAGAGAGAGAGAGAGAGAGAGAGAGAGAGAGAGAGAGAGAGAGAGAGAGAGAGAGAGAGAGAGAGAGAGAGAGAGATGCAGGTTGCCTGTGTCTTTGAATGGTGGCATTGATCACACAGCATCAAAGCGCTCTGGCTTATGCAGATGTGTGTGCAGACTGCCTTCTGCAAGGAAGCTACTACAGGTAACATTGCAGAGCCCTTTGTGCTCTGATGCCAAACCTGCAATGGTAAAGGGCTCGTCTATTTATCATAGGAGTAGATAGTGCCTTTCAAAAGCCATTCACACTCCATGCTTCTCTACTGAAGACTATCATCTTGCCTCTTCTGAATCTCCATTGAGATCGTCCCATTGGTCAACTTACCCAGTAGTTATGAGACCATAGACACCAAAATCATCCATGTACCCCCAGTAGATCATTCAAAGCTAAAGCTTTAGCTCAAATGTTTTCACCTTTCATTTAATGTTAGTCATCTATGATCACTTAGCACAGTGTGTTTTAAAGTGTTAGCATGGCACGCCGTGAGCGAACAACCTACCGGGGACCTATGGATGATTTCAGTGTAAATGTTGGTCTTGGTGACCAACAGCCTAACCTATTTCTTGACAACAGGAGCGTATAAGCAGCTTTGGTCCCGCTAAATGACACGGCAATTAGCCCGTAGCCTGATGTCTAATCTGATCCTGAAGAGACGATGAAAGAATGTGTAGAGATGAAATAACATTAACCGATAAATCACGGGTGCTATGGCTCTGTGCTCTTAGAATTACCGTGGAGAGTATGAGAACTCCAGATGATGATGCCGAGTTTCTTCCAAGAAACTTGTAACTTTAGTCTTTTGTAATACACAAGGCCAGCAGTGACTACTAGCCAGAAGTGAACAAGCCTAAATTTCAAGTTTAATGTGAATATCACATGTGCTTTCCCAAAACTGCGAGATGATTTGACCTACCAATACATGCCAAATTTGAAAGGACATTTTGAAGAAAGGCTACTGGTCTTTCTTCCAACCCTGGGAATTTTTTATTTTACAACATCAATACTCATAAATGACATCATTTTACATACTGCACTACTGGTTTAGGCATTATATGGAGCTTTATTATACTAACCTAACTATCCTTGAAGGAGATTGCTGTTTACATTTACTGGTATACAAGTAAATGAGTAGGTGGTCTCACACATATTTCAGAGGTCTGAAATAACAAATTGAATTCAAAAGACAAGCACATGATCGTGCCACAGTGAACAGCATATGTCCTATTGAAATTCAATTCTCACTGTTTCTCACACGCCATCTCGAGAGCAGAAAGCTGGGGTCACATGATTCTACAAGGTATGATTAGAAAAGAACCAAAGTGGTGTGTGAGGCTGATCCATTTATAGACAAAGTGCTAAGACAAAGTTCGTATCCCTTCCCACCTCCAACTCTCAACTTCAGTCGTTCAACCATAGGGAACACCTGCTCAGAAGATGATTGGCATCTCACCAGTGAAGCGTTCCAAGCTACTTGCAATTCTGTTATACAACAAAGCAAAACACATTTAAGTACATCAACAGGGAAACCCCATTTTGACTCAAATCCCATTAATCTTTGTTTACTCAAGTGGTTACTGGGGGCTAGCCTAACCCTTGCCATCGGAAGTTTGGACACACGCCATGAAACATCTATCATGATGAGGAAGGAGTGAATAATATCTGGTACACAGGTGCTCAGTCAAAGAGGATCAGATTTAACAAGATCTATTTATACCCTCTCACTGTGGATTAAGCCAAGAGAATGCCACGCTGCTGCCCAATCATCCCTCCTGTTGCTTCACTCTCCCATTCCAGTGTTGTGTACCAACACAGCCCCTATTACACAGCCGAGTGCCACTCATATGGCCACATTTGACAGAGATACACTGAAATAAATGCTTCCGGATTACCTTACGCAAAAAGCAACATTTGCTGCAGGTACCAAACATGACAAGCAGGCCAACCAGCCACATTTGAAGCTAAGCTGAGCTTTGTTCGAGGCGCCACTGCAGCCAGAATGGCAGAGTTAGACTGTGATTGTCTAACAAAGCTTTAAAGAGAGGATAAAGCAGCCCTGGGCAAAGATGATAGGGGAGAAAGTGGGCCAGTGATGTTTGCTGTACTGCAGATGTGTGAGATTCCTGGAATGGGTCCATGTGAGGTTTGCCAGTCTCAGTGATGTGCAAAATCTTTAACCTTGTCATGCCATCGTTGCACTCCATGTGAAATCTACACAAGCATAGCAATGAATCTCTTTAGAAATGACTAAAATAAATATTGTATGAAGATATTAGTCAAAGCTAGCAATACTTTGCAAAATACTTAGCAAAACATTGCATGGTCTAAATATATTGAACAGTACCTCAATAACTATAACTATACACTATAATCCATTAACACATGAAAGAATTTGAATTTGTCCTAAACAATGTAGTGTCTTAGCCTGCAGCTTGCTTCCTTATTTTGGGTGAAGGAAGCAGCAAAAATAGATAATTTCTTTTTAGGGTTAGGGTGTCTGATCGTGTCTGATCTTGACCCATGGTAACAAGCAGCCACGATTCATCTCTTCACTTCTTTGAGTTTTGCTACCTTGTCAGAGCTGTCAGGTGAGACACAAGCCCGATATCACATAAATTGGTACTACTCACTGACAAACTCAAACTCCAAACACAGACACGCAACACGCACAACGCTATGAATAGCATTATGAAAATTTGTAAAAGCACTTCAGCGCAGTTTTTTGACACTGAAAGCAACTGTTTTTTTTTAATATGTCAGTTTCCTTTCCTTCACCAACTCTTAAGTTGTACAGTATTAGATACCCTTACAAACTTGAGGCCGTTTGAACCACAGCTGTGACACATCTCTCAGGTTGCGGGAAGCTTATATTTTTTACATACAGACGTGTAGGCATAGACATATTCAACTTTGTGACAAACTTCTGGTGACATTTTGGTGAATAGTTGCACCAAACGTCTCACATGTGGATCCAACTGTTTACTAGTTACCACAGAATCTATTTAATCTATTTAATTCATCTTCATTTTTATTTTGACCTTTGGCAAAAAGTTGTGCCAATTGCCCTTTTCACTTTGAAATTTGGAGTGGCTCGCTGAGGGTAAATTATCCAGACTGTAACTTGAGTGAAAAAGTGTCAAAGAGGACATCTTTCTAATGACATGGTATGGAGTTTGCTATGTGAGGAGTGCTTTGAAGGGTAACAGCCTTTCACACCAGCCAACTCAGTATAGATCAGGGAATCACTGGTGGTCTGTGGTGTCACATGAAACATCCCTTCCATCTGTCCTCAACTCAGCTACATCTGTATAGAATGAAATCGCCACTCTATTAGAAACACACAGCACCAAACGTGGTCTTCCAGTGATCTCTGACCCTGCACATTTACATTGCTTCAATTTCTCAAGCAGAGGCAATGTTTTCCACATTCCCCAAAATTTGACAGTGGTTTTCATATGAAAGGAATAGATTATGCACTGGTACAAGATGTCCTAAAAGAGCCCACTATGTTAAGCTGTTCTGCACTATAAAATAGGTCAAGCCGCGGATTAAAAATAAATATCAGTTATATGGGCTGGACCAATACAGTAGCCTCACCATATACAAAGAACTGGGATCCAGTGGCTTAGCTATGAAGCAGAGTCTAAGCACTGAATCATACAAATCAATGTAGGGTCATTAATTCTGTAGTGTTAATAATCCTGTTGAGCACTCAAATATAATAGGAAGTACTGTAGGAAATCATACCATTTTCTCATTTGAAGCATTACATTTTAGAAGGATAACATTTCTATGTGATACCCAACGCATTTCCACTTTCCAAGTCTAAGAATATTAGAGATGCCATACAGAAAGGAAAACATCCTCTGTGTAAAGAGCATGACCTGAAAGAGAATGCCTCAACAACAAACATTCACCTACCATTTGGCTCACAAAGCAAATAACACACAATAAGGAACCAGGGAACACCCAGCCTCTTATTCAAGACGGCCTCATAAAACCTCTTAGATGACCTAAACAGAACATCACGCCTACCGCTCCAAAAATACTATTGTTTCTTTTGTGGGAAAATAAACCTTTTCTCCTGTGTACTAAACAGACTGACATGTATACGCTAGATAGATTTCAAAGTAACATGCCACTGAAGTGTCGCACCATATTACAGAAATAGAAATGATAGCATTACTTCAAACTGTTTTGAAGGTTACCTTTTGGACCGGCGGAGTCGGGCTCCACTGAAGAAATGCGGCATGTTAAAGTTGGACAGGACAGTCCATAGACTGGAGTCAGACATTGCGTCCAAGTCATGCCAGCCTCCAGAGAGACGGAGATGTAAAGAGGGCTTTAGAAGACCTGGTGAGGAGAAGCGGCGGCTGTCAGGGTTGGGGGGGATACAACCCCCAGGGCAGTCCTGACAAGCACTCCTAGAACATCTCTCCTCCTCTGGACCAAACTTGCTCTGCACAGGCACATCTGCAAGCAGCTGCGGCATAGACACACTGGCAGAGAGGACACTATGTCCTCTCCTGTCCTCAAATGAAAAAAGGTAATCCAGGGAGGATCCTGAAAGCCACAAAGAATGTGTGATCCAGGTCAGGTGTTGACAGCCTCTACTGTGGCTGGGATATGACACTATATAACAGCTGACTTTTTGTTTTCCTGTCTCCCTGTGGCTGTGTTCTGTATCCCAAACACTCACCCGCTCCCTTCGCTCAACATGCTCCACATCATGTAACAGGCATCTACCACTTCACATCCTGAGGAGGGGGGGTTGTGAGTAGGGGTGCTGCATCATCAGCAGATGCTGCTGTGCAAACACAGCTTTCACAAATTGGCACCCCTCCAAAAGCCCTTTGGGTCAGCGTATTAAGCAGGTCCTATTTGAAATGGAAATGCTGTGCTTTTGCATTGATGTCTTCTGCTAATACATAAATTCTTCCCTCAACTGCTCCCTGTGTAGGCAATCCTGCCTGATTTATTTGATGAGAACCTCACCTCACCTTTCACCTTTGATCCATGTCTCATGATTTCTGGTTTACTCTATAGCCAGATAAGATGCCAAAGACTCAATAACTATGGGAAAACAGATCTGAAGCCTTTTCTATACATTTTCTATATCCATTTATGTGTAAATGGTGATGAACAAAAGAGACCTTGGTTCAGAAACTACTGACTACTAACTACTCAGAAAAGGTTGTACTCAAGTATGCACGAGCACGTGGACACACACACAAAAGGTGGTCTGTTGTCAGTTCAATGTTGAATTTGACTTTGCAGGCCTGCATATGTGTGAGAGTAGTGCCAGGTCATGACAGCAGCCGGTGGGGAGGGAAGTATGCAGGCACATTCTGTAACAGTTGCCATGGCAGGGCGCAAAATAATGTTCTGTCATGTTTGGCAGTGTCTGCCAGATGTCTGTAACACCCCCAGAGTTCACCTGGTATGTCTGGTGAGACACAAACACTACCCTGTGAGGGCTGTTATCAGCCTTCCACAAAGAGCCTAGCCTCAAGACATAGGCATTGATTACTTACAACCAATAATTATTCTCCAAAGGAGAGAGCAAAGTTCACCCCTGCAAAGATTGTGTCATGGTCTTGTGGACACCTAGACACTTCGGTCTGATGTCAGCTGTAAGGCACATGGTAAGCACATGGTAAGCATGTGCCTTACAGCTTTGTGCCAATATGGCAAGGGATCTTGCAGCTTAAGTGGTCCCCTGAGGTGATTTATAAGCGCACCGCATGTGGATATACCCTGGCATCAACCAATCACTGCTACATTGTCTTGTGGGTATGTCTACCAAGACAAAGACAAGAAGAGTACACCTCACCATGCTAGGATGAAACCTTCTGTTAGAAGGAGCTGAACGTAGGTGGAAGAGCATTAAACTACATATCCATTACCTACATTTGAATGACTTAATTCAAAAAAATTCTAAAATCAACAATGCATGAGATAACTATTTTGCTTATCTAATTTCCACCAATCAGCACAATGCTAGGTTTCTTTTGACTACTGATCATATTAAAACCCTGCTCCTACCAGTGATTTTGCTTCTTATACTGATGACTATAAAAAGGTCTTACCCTTTTTTGTTGATAAGCTTAAGGGTATTAAATCCTTAATAACTACAGGCATATTTCTAAGTTACCTTTTATCTACAAGAGTATGTAGAAAGTGGTTTAAAAGTACCTCTT
Source organism: Hoplostethus atlanticus (assembly GCA_034670405.1). Taxonomy (NCBI): domain Eukaryota; kingdom Metazoa; phylum Chordata; class Actinopteri; order Trachichthyiformes; family Trachichthyidae; genus Hoplostethus; species Hoplostethus atlanticus. The sequence goes on along the minus strand of JAXDDX010000151.1, from coordinate 455,894 downwards.
AGTGAAAATAATATTTTTGAAGAATTTCTGTCAGGTTTTTGCCAGCACCATAGTACCGAGTTCTTAAGGTTTTACATTTTTACATACTGCCACTTGGACACCTCATCTGCCAGCCTAGCACTGCCTGTTACGCTGATGACACTCAACTATATCTGTCAGTAACAGTGGAAGGCAGTGCTATCCAAGCAGTGCTATGCACTGCCTTCCACTCTTACTGACTGGTTTGGTGTCTATGTTGTCATCCCTTAATAGGTAAGCTGATTAAGAGGCCAATCTCCCCAAACCTTGGTGTATCCCTTTAAGTGAAGCTATGCTAGACTAAATAAAAATAACCTAAAGAAACCAAGCCATCTATCAAGCGATCTACCTCACTTAGCTTGTCTACAGTTCAGTCTCTTACAGCTGCCACATTGAGCTCCCAGAACAATTCCACATAAGATACATGCAACGCATCCTCAGAATCACCTAAGGTGGTCATGAGCCACCTGCTGAAATACTTGCAATGGATGAAGAAATATTGAGGATTCAGCACCAGCTCTGCTGACTCAGGCAGGTCATTAGGATGACCCATTATCAACTGTCACGTGGGATCCTGTATGTTACACCATGGCCGATGGTCAGCAGGAGAGCAGAAGAAGCGGTTCAAGACCAAGTGAACGCTTCACTAAGGAAGTGCATAATAAGACCTGAGGACCTGGAGGACACTGCAGATGACCGTAACACCTGGCAGCTTCACTGTCTGGAAGGAACTCAGGCTCAGGATGAGAGGGCAGCCAGGAGACAGCAAAGGTGACCGTCAACATCATGAGTTCTACTGACACATACCCCTACTGCAGTAAAACATCACCAGAAGTCACCTTCCATGAAGATAAAAGTGAGTGTGTGTGTCTGTGTGTGTGTGTGTGTGTGCTGATGACATCACAGTCAGACCTCCCTCAGAGTGGCTACGTCTGTCTCCCTATAGGCCAATGTGACAGCTTTCACTCTAATTATGGCCCTGCTCTGTTTCTGTGTTCCACATAAGAAATGATGGTTCAAAGACAAACTCACAGTGCCATTGGTTCCCTTCCAAACAGATCTGTAGGGAGGTCAGAGGAAACATTGACTTTGCAGGCAGCTGATGGTTACTGTACTATGACAGACTTATGACTTGTGCCTACAGATAGGCCAACTGGCAGCATAATGATTAACAATTACGTCAATCACACATTAGTGAGATGAGAAAATACAACGTGTTCTGTATTAAATACAATGCTTTTGTAGTTACCAATGCTAGAATGGCCAGAAGTAACCAACATACTGCATTAATAAACTGCTCAAAGAAATTAAGGGAACACTTAATCATCACAGTATAACACCAAGTCAATTAAACTTCTGGGATATCGATCTGTCCAGTTAGGAAGCGTAAACGATTGTGAATCAATTTCACCTGCTTTGGTGCAAATGAAAGTGACAACAGGTGGACAAGAGAGGCAACAGCAAGACAACCCCCAAAAAGGAAATGGTTTTGCAGGTGGTGGCCACAGACCATTTCTCTCTCCTTATCCTTCCTGACTGATTTTTCTCTAGTTTTGCATTTTGCTAGTGCCCTTGTCACTACTGGTAGCATGAGGCGGTACCTGCAGCCCATTCAGGTTGCACAGGTAGTCCAGCTCCTCCAGGATGGCACATTCATACGTGCCGTCGCAAGAAGGTTTGCTGTGTCTCCCAGCACAGTCTCAAGAGCGTGGAGGAGATACCGGGAGATGGGCCATTACACGAGGAGAGCTGGACAGGGCCGTAGAAGGGCAACAACCCAGCGGCAGGACCAGTATCTGCTCCTTTGTACGAGGAGGAACAGGAGGAGCACTGCCAGAGCCCTACAAAATGACCTCCAGCGGGCTACTCGTGTGCATGTTTCTGACCAAACTGTCAGAAACAGACTCCATGAGGGTGGCATGAGGGCCCGACGTCCTGTAGTGGGACCTGTGCTCACAGCCCAGCACCGTGCAGCTCGATTGGCATTTGCTAGAGAACACCAGAATTGGCAGGTTCGCCATTGGCGCCCCGTTCTCTTCACAGATGAGAGCAGGTTCACACTGAGCACGTGACAGACGTGAAAGAGTCTGGAGACGCCGTGGCAAACATTATGCTGCCTGCAACATCATCCAGCATGACCGGTTTGGCGGTGGGTCAGTGATGGTCTGGGGAGGCATATCCTTGTGTTCCCTTAATTTCTTTGAGCAGTATATTTGGGGAGAAATTGTAATTATTTGCAGCAAAGCAATTTGCACAGAAACAAATTTCTTATCATTCATAAATCCTAAAAGGTACGCATGTTTTGTGAACTCACTGTCAACTCAGATAGCTAATATTAAAGATGAAAGCTGAGACAAACCAGACACTGTGCACCCAGGCTTTATTAGCTAACAGTTAATATCTCTGCCTGGACATTCCCTTGCTTTTCGAGTAGCTGACCAGTTAATGCCTCAACTATTTTCTCCAAGAAACTCATTCTAGGTATAGGTTAAAGAGCAGTATATATGTACAAATTGTGATGGACTAAAACATTCACATTATTGTTCAATAGCTTTACTATTCAGAAAAAAAACACTCAGGCAAAAGCCATCGCCACATCCTTTGTGGAAGTGGTTCACTTAAATGCCTGTTCCACTCGACTTTGAAAGCCGAGTGGAACAGGAGGAGTTCAGAGGTGACATGGGTGGGCGTCTCATGCTATTCATTGATAAATGCATTAAAACTGAGTGCTTTGAATTGGTATTGCTCAGAAAAAAAAAATCAAGCCTTACTGCGCTACCTATGCATCCCACAGAGTCTATTTTTCACAGACTGTGAAACTGAGTATGTTTACATGCACACTAATGCTCCCATTACTGGGTGTAATTGGTAGTTTGATTACAATGTTTAAATGGATTCATAATCAGTCTGCCACTGCACTGCACCATGTTGTTTGCCTTGTAAATACAACAATACATTGTTGTGTCTACTGACCGTTGACATGCAGTTTGAAAAAAGGAAAACAAAACTGACTTAAAATTGAATTATTAGTGTGCATGTAAATGCACTGTTACAATCTATCTTACATTTATCTATCTAACACCTATCTAGGAAAAAGAGAGACATTGATCTGATGCCATTAAGAGACACTTTGGGGACTTCCGGTGGCGATGCGACAAGGGTAGCAGCCTTTTAGGGAAGCTGCCACTTCAAATGGTTAAGCATAATCATATCTAGTCATTCTACATAATCTGAACCTTAAAACAAAGTCCGAGAGATGAGAACACATGATTAGGTGACTTATCAGAAGGTAACAACAGACCAATTTGGGTTGATATAGAACAGGAACTGAAAGATCCCTTTAGAGCAGCTGACCTATTTAAGCCAGAGTACCCAACTGGACAACCCAATTATGTTGCATGCCAAAACCATATGGCACAAAATACACAAAAGAGAGAAATCTTCCCCCTTCTTAATAAATTCAGCATCACTCTGGAACAGCCCTTTACTGAGGATAGGAGGGAAACCATTCTGCTGGAGGGATTGTTACAACAAGGGTATCAGAAATATTGGATGTCTCTACCAGGAGAATATCTTGAAATCCTTTGAGATCTTGAAGGGTCAGTATAATCTGCAGAAAAATGATTTCTGGAGATATCTCCAACTCAGAAACGGTCTACTTAAAGTCTTTCCACATACAGCAAGCTCAATTTATAGCTACCTTACATGCAAATATAGCATAGGCAGTGGAGGATTGAAAACAGTGTGGGAAAGAGATTTAGGGGTTACATTTGATGATGATGATGACTGGAGTACATTGGTAGAGCAGATGCTTCTCCCTATGAGAGACGGCAGATCAAAATTGACTCAATATAAAATTCTCAATAGAATCTATTTCACTCCAAGGCTACAGACGATGGGCCTGATACCATCTGGCCTATGCTGGGGATGCAACTCTTAGGCGACATAGTGCACATGTTTTTCAGTTGCCCCTCATTGGTCACTTTCTGGCAAAGGATCATGGAGAAGATCAGCAACAGTCTGGGACAGTGATAACAATCAACCCAAGTTTATGCTTCTTGAACATTACAAAATATATCAAAGAGCTAAACATTTGAAGTGGCTAAAAGCCGCCATTACCACTGGTAAGAGGGTCATTCTAAGATATTGGAAGGAGAGGGAACCTCCAAATTATCAAGAGTGGCTTAATACCCTAGCAGAAACAGCCTCCTATGAACGCCTCATCTATAAGATGTCTAGCTTGACATATCTTGGAGCCAAAATCATATAGTCACAGCCCAGTTGTTCAGACAGGTGGTATCTGTTCGAGTTCAGGGGGTGGGAGTGAATACAAAATATTGTCTCCTGAATAACTTTGTTGCAACTTTTATTTAATTATATAGATTTTGTATTTTATTTAATTTTATTTGTAGTATTTATTTATTTTTATACTTTTTTGTAAATATTATTGTATTATATTATCCACCTTAATTACAGCATCTATCCTGGTGCGTGTGAATTTACGTGGGGGCAGGATTATGGGGATATAAGTAAACGTTGGGATCCTGCTGTGTACATTTTTTTTATTTTTTTTATTTTCTCTCTCCCTTGTTTTTGATTATCTTGCTTTCATTTGTTATCCTTTTATCTATTATTATATGTACATATTATTTTATTTGTTATGGCTTTGGTTGTTGTAAACAATTGTCTTAAGGAAACAATAAAAAGCACCAAACCCAGTTCATATGAGAGTCTAAAGATCTATCACAGAGTGATGTTCAAACACGAAATCTAAAACAGTTAAGACACAAGCAACAAGCTTAGAAATGGAACTGGTACTGAGAAATCTAAAATTGACTTTTTTTCAAATAAATCAATCCAGCCAGGATTGAGACCATTCTCCACTTTGATGTATTGCAAATGCCGCAAATCCTACTTAGCACATGAAAGAGGAGCATAAACCCAACCATCGAACACAGAGGGGCGGGGTGGGGGAAGGGGTGACAGTAAGAACATTATATAAGCACTGTGTTCTCCTCTTTCATCAAAGTCATTTCAATGACAAATGATTTTAGGAAGACAGACCAAACACCCAGTTCTCTCATTCCTGCTTAGATACATTCTGATAGATTCTGATTTGCTTACAGACTGATGTATGCCCATAGGATTGACACAAACTTCGGCTATGACGGGCTTCCTAACTGAGCAATTGAAAACAAAATAACAATGCCTGAAGACGCACACGCTTACCTCCAAAAATGAAATGCGTGCAGCGGGCTGCACGGACTGCAAGGGCTAGTGGGAGTGGGGCTCAAGCTCCGAGGAGTGAGGCTGTAAGTTAAATGGAGTGTGGTGAATAGCGGTCCTTGAACATGCAAGGTTTACACAGGACAAAAGCCCCCCCCCCAGCAGTAACAAGTGCAGTAATCAAGACAGCAGCATCATGAAGAGCAAATGATCCTTGTCAAATACACGAAAATTGTGTTTAAAAAAAGACTACCAAGGAACTTGGTACTCTGGTTGCGCACTGTATGGGTCAGTGAGAATACAGCACTGAAAAACTGTGTCATCATATGATACTGCAGGAATTTCCATCTGCCTATGTGATGTAACATGTAAATTCCAGTTTCCAACAGTGACACTGCATAGCATTAGGAGTTGTAGAGGTGAATATGTTTTACTGCAGTGACACTCCGACAACATTATCTGTATCACACCAACAAATGCGCACTATGCAAAAGACATTTTGAATTCTGTTGTTTTTGTGTCTATTGGCTCTATACACAAAACACTGGCCGTGAAAATGTTGCTTCAGTTCGACTACGTCATTACAAAGACGCTATCTGTGTGATTTCACTATCTACACAAACAGTATAGTGAGCAAAAGGTCTGAAGCTATGAACAGGTGCGCAATGTATCGTGCCCTACTAGAGCAGTGCAACATTTAACTCTTTAAGAGTCTGGTGCTGGGCACAGCTCACTAGCAGCGGTGCAGTCGTATTAAATGCTGGTGGATTAAACACAGCATAGTCCTCAAGTAAATATGATGACAGTTTGTAAATGAACAAGCACAGATTTATTTTAGGTAGATTATTTTTTATCTGTTTGTCATTATGTCCCAAAATGTACACAGAACTGCTGATTTAAGAGGAAAAAAGATAAAGTCAGTGAATTTATATCTTATGTAGCTATTCTGATTTTGATTCTTTCCATTGCTTGTTTTAAAAATGATGGAAACCATAACAAATGCTTTGATGACCTGCAAAAATTGCTTATTCTTGTAGTCACAGTTACCATTCATGTTTAAGGAAAATACAGAATGTTCCCTGTTTGTATATCAAGTCAAACAGATGGCCGTGGCTGTAATTAAACACACAGCCTTCAGTGAGGGCACTTCACTGCTTTTCACCTTATTGATCATAGCCAACAAACGTTGCCAGTTGATCACAACACTTATGATTAAGACGTGTGTGTATGGATGTGTGTGTACGTGTGTGTATACATGAGTATGTGTGTATGTGTGTGTCAAGCCAGCCAAAAAAAGCATGTTGTGCAGCTGCGGCATTCCCTTTGCCTGACACATGGTAGCTCTGTGTCTTTATCAAACACACGCACACAAATACAAGCACACACAAATACAAGCACACAAACACACACATACATGCGCACGCACATAGATACGCACACACACAATAAGCTAGTGTTGGCTAGCTGTAAAGGATTTTGCATCACACTTCCTGCTGCAGATGCTGCTGCTAATGCTAATGCTGCACAAAGCTTAAGGCACACAGTGAAAAACAGAAACCGATACGATGCAGAGACCGATGAAGCTATCTACTGCAGAGGAGCTGTCACCCTGGCTGGGTAGGATAAGAGAGGAAAATACTCACTCTAGTGTCAGCCCTGGAATCCTCAGCCTCTCCCGCTGGGCTTTCATGGCTGAACCGTGCTCGTTTGCTCTATTGTGGACATGATATATATTCACACTGCCTGCCCGCCGCCCCCCCCCCCTGCACTGACAAAGAGCCAAACCCAGCCACCACAGAGCAATGAGGCGGATTACTCCTCTCTCTCTCTCCCCACAAAAAGGGAGGAGGTTAAAAAGGGGGAAAATGGTTCTTGTTTTGGTCCTTCTACATTCCACCTTGAGGCTGTCAGATGAGATCGTCAGTTGCCTGCGGAGGGCATGGAGGCAGGACAATACCCCTTCTTCCCTCCCCTAATACACGCCCCCGGATGCTTCACAAACACACACACACACACACACACACACACAGACACACACACACATTTGTGTCTTCCCCCCCACCCCCCCTCCTCCACCAGCTGGTGACATAGCAGAGATGAGTGAATTAAATACATTCAACCTATACTGTTTCTATCCTACAAGCTGTCACCTTGACAGAGGCGAACGTGAGCCACCCACCATACAGTGCAATGTCACCATAGGGCTGATGTCATCTTCAAAAGGAAAACATAATGCACCACTACCTGTCAGTCCAGATCAGTGAAGACGGCATACAGTAAACACACACATACACACACACACCTTGCTTCCTGTACGTTTTCCACACAGTCGATATGGACATACATAAAGGAAAGGAGATGAAAAATAATAATCTGTCTCTGCATTCAGACATTCAGATAGTATGAATTGTGTGTTTGTGATAAAATTGGGCAGGCATACGAGCACTGGTGTGACTGTATAGTGAAGGAGTGAAGCCCAGAGGAGTGATAAAGCATGATGAGGCACCAGACCCCCCCCCCACCCAGCCCCCTGCAGGGGTTTACCATGCCTGAGAGGCTAGCACTCACTAGTAACATCCTCCATAAAATCTACTATCCACCTTTATTGCCGCATTGTATTCCATCAGCATCCCAGTAAGCCATGATAAATCAATGACTAAATCATTGGAAATCTGTCTAAGAATGAACTATGACCAAATAAGAAGTAGGTTATTGAGAGACACACAGCATAACACATTGTATTATTAAACAATATGTAGTGTTTGCATTGACTCAGCTCAACTACACCAAGATCTGGTATGGCTACTGTAGCTTAGCCATACAGTTAAATGCATGATAGTGGTTTTCTAAGCCTGGTATGACAGAACAAGTGTAGAAAGCATGGCAGACCAGACAGATAACACTCAACTGCTGCCTCTCTCCAGTATACCTATAAATTGTTTATTACCATGTGTAGGTGTGAGAAGCAAAGAGTCATGAAGAGGACAACACAGCTATGAATCAAGTAATTGAGGCAGGCAGGAACTGGAGCGTAAGAAGAGAGAATGCAAAGCTGTATCTAGAGAAGGTCAGGTCTAGGCCACAAACCACCAGCCAGCCACTCATGTCTACACTGCTACTGTACTCCACTCTCTTACTCTGCTTCTTTTCACACTAGTGCAACAATGGTGCTATCCTTTAGCTTGGTCATTCTATGAGAAATTTCAATCTTAAGGATTACACTGTTATATATATCATCAGTCATCAGTGTGATGAAGGGTTGTAATTTATCTTTTTGTTGTATTGTGAGGTTACTTACTGTAACCCTGGTTCTCTGATAACATAGTGAGGTATCTAGACTATAGGTGAGCGCTCTTTAGCAATCAAACCACGGAAGCTCCAATGACAACCAGCCTGCAAAAGACAGACCAACCACAGCAGTAACAAGGGAGCCCGTATCAACCACTGTGATCCACAGGTATAGCATTCTCATCTTCATCCCAGTCTTCCTCGCTCATGGAGGACCAGAAAAAAGATGCAGCCAAGCTTTAAATGCATTACAGCTGAGGGTCAACAGTGACAAGGATATTCTTCAAGGTCGGTGCTCACTCGTCTTTGGAAGCCCTGAAGCAGCACTGCTAAATGAGTGTAGGCAGATGATGACTTCCTAAGTCTACAGGAGACGACTGTTTGATATCGTCATGGAGGAGGTTCATGTTGCATATAAATGGTAAATAAATTTGTCACAATTTCAAGTACAGTATGTCTGGTAATAACAGATTCATCATCAACAATGCAGAGTACCTATCGCTGTATGTTCTGCATGCAATATCAATGATATATGCCAAATTAACTACAACTATCACTATGCTATTCCAATGGCCTAATGCAGCTCAGCCAGTATTTGTATGAACATATAAATGAAACATGAGCAATAAGTTAGAACTCTCAAAAGTCCACTGTCAAGAACTACTTTGTTGCACGACCCCACACCATCCAATCCATAATAAGTCTCTCCACAGACCCGGTAGGTGTACTTGACTGGAGCTGAGCCTGGCATGTTGGCTAATGGAAGCTATTGAGCTTAAACTAGCCAGCTAGCATCCATAATGCATTAACTGGGTTATGTCCAAGAGTGAGAGGGATTTCAAAACCATAGGTACAGAAAATCCTCCAAACAGGGCCCAGGATGTGGCCATGCCTCAAATGGAATGGGCTCTAAAACGCATCAGGGTCTGTAAGCTTTTGCTCTCATACCCCAGCCTAATAGCCTCCAAATTCCAGTGGGATAACTGCTGGCGTGAAATGGGTTTACCCCCATGAGGTAAAGCCCAAGACACAAATAGTTTGTATCTTATACAAATGTATAAAGCCCACAGAGCAGTGCACAGAGAGTTCAACCTCTGCTCATTTGGAGACAAGAAAGGACAACTCAATAGGAGCACAGTAAGAAAGGCTGATCACCTTGGGAACAAATGCAGGGTTAGGTTGAAGAGACACCTTGGAAAACGCTAGGACGAACTGCATACAAAAAGGCTGTGACAGTGACGGCCTGCATTTCACTCTCACACTTCACTGAGGTCAAGGCCAGGAGCAATGTGGTCTTACGTGATAAGAATTTAACATCTCTGCTACGTAAAGACTCGAATGGCGTGTTGGAGTGTTGAACATGATGGAAAGATCCGAGGATGGGGATAGAGGCTAGGAAACAAGGAGCCTGCGGCACGCACCCTTCATGAAACTGCTGACAAGAGGATGCTGACTGACTGAAATGCACCCACATGCCGAGCAGTAAACATTGATAAAGTTGAGAAAGCTTTATACTTGTCTAAAAAGTCCTGTAAGAAGCACAACACCTCGGACACAGAATAGCAATAATTGAAAAATCTGGTTCTGATTACACCAATCCTCAAAACACACACACCATTTAGCTCCGAATAGTCTCCACCACCATGGGGGCAAGACCAACAGCAGTTCAATTCAGCCTCTCGTGAGCCCAAAGAACCATGCGCTCCAGATGATAATGGTAAATCTCCCCATTTGCCTGTGACAACAAGTCCCAGCATAACAGGAGAGGCCATGGCTGGGTGGACAGAAGTTGAATTGAATCTGCCAGCCAGTGTTTCCCCGGGCCAATCGTGATCAGGGACAGTTTGTGTATTAGACCGAGAGCGGGAAACATCAAGTAGCATGCTTGGCCACATGTGAGCCAATGCATTTTGCGTTCAGCAACAGAGAAAATACTGTACATATAAAGAATAGGGGAAAGAGTGCAGCCTTAAGCGTCTTAAAGTCTTGGAACATGGCTAACCACTGACAGCAAAAACCTTAGAGGATCTATAATGACCAAGTTAATGACATGTGGTGAACAGCATCTCTTGGTATTGAATTGGTACAGAATCTGCAGTGAATCTCTCTTCAATATCCTGTTGCATGGCCAAGCAACTGACACAGGTGGTGGCACCTTGAGCTGAAACTGCAGGAGGCTTTTTGTGTTTACGGTAAAAACTTAGGAATAGAATCTGACACAGTGGTCAATGACACATGCTGAGTCTCTTGTATCTTATCTTGAGTTACCAATGCTTGCATATGATCTATTTTCAGTCATTTGATTGTACCCTGCAAAACACATCAAGCCATTAAGGTCAGCCTATAAATAGGTTCCAATAAACACTCAACTAGAATTACTCTAGCATACACTTAATAACAAACGAGAAATAAATGTATCTGACCAATTTTTAAAAAGCGGGCCGATATTTATATGTTACTTGATGATGTTTTGCTGGACACCGTCCTTCTCAGACTAGGTGACAAGAAGTATTCCAAACTTCTTGACATCTTTAAAAACCGTTGAATGAATATGAGGCAGTGATAGACCAGCATGGTGTCATGGTGAAATCCTTCTCCACCATAAAACATGTCAAAGTGAAGCAAACTTCACGTCCTGGAAGTAGATCATGTGACTTAATAAAGCTTAATCTCACCTGGATGTCATATACCAATGGCCAGCAAAGCATCCATTATTACTTTATTACATAGACAACCTTACAAGTTGTAATGGTTGTAGAAATGTCAGCGTGTCTTTCTAATGACACTACAGAACATTAGAAGGACATACTTTCATGCAGTAAATATTTGCCTCTCAAAACACATGCATCACATCCCATCAACTCCGCTTTCCAACCAGTCTAAAGATAGATAGCAAGATAGCAAGTCCATTTCTTCACCATTTGATTCTGACAATAACCACCTAGCTTGTAAAAATGGGCTCTGGATCCAGTATCCATTTTATGTAATATTATTTATCTTAACCCAATTAATTAATAATTCCATGTATTTCAAATCACTATTTCACTTCAAACACACTGTGCATTCCTAACAAGGACCATCTGGGAATTTCATACTCCGTCAGAGTTAATTGTATTTACTATTTGGTAAATTCACATAAATTTACAGCTTGTTTGCTGACATCTTGACATCTTCTGAACAGAGAGCATACTCATGGAAAAACAGAAAAAATTACCAGAATATCCACCAACCCTTACCAGGCGGCTAAATATCTCAAACAATTTGTTCTGTTTTCAGCTAAAGAACAAGAACTTCTCCATGCTGTGAGTGTCATGTAAATGGGTCATCTGCCTATTGTGGTGAATCAGCATCAAATGTGAACTGTATATAATGGAGTGTAAATAGAGTAAATGGATGAGTTAACTTTGTTGCTTTGTTGGTGGTGTTCATTACACTATTATGATTCTAGTGAATCAGAATTGAGTATTTCTACTAATGATGGGGGAGGTAAGTGATAATACATGGCATGCCTGATAGACAATTTGAACGGACCACCCAACCACCCAACATGAAGCAGAAGCAATGGCCTCTGTAACATCTAGGGGTACTTACAAACTGCCTCTTCTAGGAAGACTGAGCTCCTTCTGTGAATAAAAAGAGAAAGAGTTAGTAAACATACAGCAATTCAAACCTTGTATATATTCATACATCAATCTTGTTATGACTCTCCTCATACACTCATATTCAATATCTAAAATTGAACAAGTTATTGTGTTGGTTTTATTTCTTTTGACCAGTGCAAACAAAGACAATTGCATACACAGACCACAGGGGTTAAAGCTTATTGTGTGTATTGGAAAAACAATTTCTTTCTTTCTTGGGTAGATTATGGACTTTGGTTCTCACAAGATTGTTCCTCAATGGATAATATTATTGTTAAATATTTGCAGTAATGAAACATCTTTGACTCAATACATAAACGCACTGTATGAGGTCCTCTAATAATCTCACACCATGCATTCCATTTACAGCTTATGTTTCTAATATATACTAGAGAACAATTTATACAGAGAACAATGATGAAAATGATTATTTATTATTTATTTATTTTCATTTTTCATTTCATTTCTTTTTTCAAAAGCACAATTCTCTCTCCCCCAAAAAATGCAATTGTAATAAAATACCACCAGAGGGGAGCATTTACAGTATATTTGACTTGTGATATCTAACACAGAAGTGTGTGACTGCACTGAATGGGTTCACGGTATCTTCAGTCATTTTGGACGAACAGTTAAGAAGCTACAGCCCTTTTTATTTATGGACCCCCCATTTTTAGTGTGTCCAAAAGTGTTCAAACTAATTTAGACATTATAGTAACCCTTCCTTTCACAGTCATCTTAAGTACTAGTTATTTACTAGGTAGATAGTACATGGTATGAATATGGATAATGAATTACCAATTATCAAATTGCTTAGTTATAGCTGTGATTACCAGTTATTACAGCTAACTTTATAACTATTATAACTAAGAAGGGAAATAGTGACAGCTGAAAACAGCTGAATTAGAAGACACTGAGGCTTCTGTCAGTGGAGAGAGGTCTATCTTCCTCTTCTACAATGGATTTCTCCATGTATGATTGTTGAACGTTGGTGAGGCAAATGGTGGGTCCAGAAAGAAGCTCTTGCCTTTGAGACTTAGTGACTGACACCAAAACCTCACCTGTACCGTTGATGTTTTAGATTGTTGAAAATTAAAACTCTATTGTAGCTGCAACATCACGTTGGCCATTTGATCACAGGAATATGAAAAATACACCGCCAAATAACAACATGGACCCAGAAATACAAGGTAAAGCATGTTCTCTAAGGAATCTGGCCCTGATTAAGACTATAAAATATATTTATATAAATACCCATCCATTTAGTTTTGCTACACCAAATCCTGCTGATTTGATCATTATCATTACATGTTTCCATTGTCCAATAACAACAGTAAAAGGGTGAGGCCCTTAGTCTGAAAATGAGTGGGACAGTGAGTTGATGAGTATTGGCTATTCTAGTCAGCGGAAAATACGCTAAGCCCCACAGCCCTTGGCTATCAATTAGGGCTTAATGTCTAGCCTCCCCCACTGTCTACAGATGACCAAGGGCAGAGTGTTTCCTTGGGAGACATGACCGCACTTCACACAACACTAATTACCAGCAGGGAATGACTTAAACCGATATGAGACCCGCCAATCACAGCACACCAAATCACAGTGGGAATCCAGTCTACAATCACGCACATAACTTGAGAGGAAAAAAAGAAAACCTGAATATACAACATACTAAAAAGTGGAGGAAGGATCCGTGATATAACAAATATCATTTGGAAATGAAATGTAAGCATTTGCTCCAACAAAAGAGAGTTTGTCTTCTGTTTCACAGCACTGTAACCGACTACAGTTAAAGGGGAACGATGCCAGGACAGCGTACTCCATCTGGGCGTGTGGAGCTTCTGAGCTTGCTGACAACACTTCAAGGAACAGTCATACTGGAACCATGAATGCGGTGTAGGATGGGCTGCATAAAAAAATAAAATACTCCCTGAAGCAAAAATTCAAACTTCACAAGATTATCTAAAACACCTGAACAACAACTCTGAACAGGGAATTGGGGCGAGCTTCAATATATGCCCGAGCTCACAGTAACTATCAAAATTGGGAGAAACCCCCCCCACCCCATAAGCCTCAAAATCATTAAGGAGACAAAGTATTAATGAACGGCTATATTTCCAACTAGCATTAGTAGGCAAAGCACGGAAACATCTCTCTATTTTCTTTTATCACCTGACCTCTGTGATTAATTATCTCCGATCGGCTTTTCTGCTGATGTGTTCAGTATCAGATTGAATGACCTATGAGATCTGCGGTGGGTTGTCATGGCCAAACAGCTCATACAGAAAGGAGAATCTAATACAATCAGAGACTTTCACGAGGCCCAAAAACAAATGTTATAATTTGACAATTTCATGCTTAAAAAGGGCCATTTCATAAATAATACATGTAATTTTGCCCCTACCTTGGGTATAAATGCATCCACCAGAACGGCTTTCACTTACACGTTCTGTTTTATGGATATTCAGTTTTAATTTGTTTGGAATCCCTCCGGCAATCACGATTCCTCTGTTTAGCACCGTGTGTGAAACATCGTACTCATTTAATAACTCATTTACTAGCAACAACCTTCAACAAGGGCTTTGGGTCAGGCGGGTTTTTCAACTAAACTATTGAATTCTGCTGTAATCAACTCGGCATAATCTAATTGATTTCTAATTCTCAAACCCAGCAACTCTTCTAACCAAATAAAAAAGTGTGTACAGTGTTTAGGATGTGTGACATGACTTGTAGATAATGTCAGCTTTAGCTTTTAGCCTTCAGCTCCTTAAATTCATTCAGAAATGAAAGGCATGAAACTTGTTTTAATGGTCACGACTTAGTGAGAATGGAAAATTCTTCACATTTATGCTTTCCTAACTCAATATAATAGCTTAGAGAAACAAGCAGTTACTAAAGTATTTTTTTCCAGAGGGTTTTTTTTTTCTCCCCAGTGGATTGAATAGCTTTTCAATCAGGCTATACAGGGCATACAAATGTGGACTGAATACATGAAAACCTTTTCAGAGTTTTTCCCTTCTCCTTCCACTTACAGAGAGAAACAGTGGGCAGCAATTTAAATTCTAATGTCCTTTCTATAGTCTGAAGGATCACTTAGCGCAGACATGGCTGAGATTTTATAAACATTACACTGTGGTAAATTCAATGCACAACCTGGAGAAACGGCCTGAGAAGAGTTGAGGAATTAAGCCTTATTAGAATGTAGTACTCTTTGTACTTTGAGGGAGTGTTCAAGGTTTGCATCACAGAGTTACTCTCAACTATCAATGTCACACTAAAAACGTTTAAATTGTCTATTAGTATAACTTGAAGGGTAGCCAGATTTCTCCCCATCCCCTGTTGTGCAGGCTTGACAAAACTAAAACAGCATATTTACATGCATGCATTTATACAATTCAGGTAAAACTGTCCCGTCTGTCCTGCCGGTGACCTTTTACCTATTTTATTAATACACAAGATCTGGCCCATGTCCATGTTGCTATTTTCGGGGGACTTTTAGGGGACTTGTGTGGAAACAAAGGTTGAACGTAAGAGGAAAAAGGTGGATGGATGCAGGTATGTGAAATAGGCTCCTCCCATTACAGATGTTTTGTTGTTTACTCTTTTTATTTTATTATTTTATTATTTCTTATAATATCTTTTCATATATTTTAGTGTGATTTTTTAAATTTTATATTGTATTCTTGACCTTTGCCTTTTACATGCTTTTATTCTTGTTTTTTTTACTCTTCTCTTGCTATGTTAATTGTTATGCACCAAACACCAAGTCAAATTCCTTGTATGTGAAAACATTTTGGCAATAAAACTGATTCTGAAGTGGCTCACAACACCTCATGCAGGATCAACAAAAGTTCTGTCATCGCTTAACCAGCCCAGTCTACACCCTGACCAGGACAGGATCATCTACACTACCCTGTACCTACGCTGTGGCTAGTCTAGTTCACAACATTATACCCAATCATTTCTATACTCGCTATTAGTCTCCACAACAATGGACTAAAGGTATTACTGATCCTCACTTCAATTGACCTTACACCCATCAGCCTTCAGTCAGAGCAATTTCTCAGGAATGAAAGGTGCATCAATGCTTTAGCAGCTAGTGGAGATAAGAGGTGCAACTCGTCATGTTCTCATTTTTCATATGTGCACCTCTTCTCAACTCATAAAGCCACAAATCAACAAAAAATTATCCTTACATAAATGTGATACATTTATAGTCTGTTACACCCACAACTATGCAAAACAAGAAAAGAATAATATATGAGTGTTTTTTAGAGAAGTGCAGGAAGCTGCAAGACCAGTAGGAAGCTAAACAATAGCTATAAACAGTAATTATTAGCAAGGGAATAATGTAATTAGGATTCAACCAACTATATTGTCTTTACACTTGGTTTTAGCACTATGGTGGCTAGCCGCAGTAGAAATGTCAGTAAACCAGCTATAGTTAACGTTATTCTCCCAAGCTAATGGAGCTGATCTCTCACAGTTTCTATCTCTTCTGTTAGCAATATAACAGCAAGCTTAAGGTTTTGTTAGTTTACCTTCATGGGCACAACCTAACAAGAGGGAATTAGATTAGCAGAATCTAACTTAATAGAAAAGGCCCTAAAGCTGAAGAGTCAGTATTCAATTTGCAGATACAGCCTCCTCATCCCCAATGAAACCCGAGACAGGCAGAGAGGGAGACATTAGTTGTTTAATACCAATGATCTTCTACCTCTGCAAGGTAATGAAATGATAGAACAAGATCTAGGAAGAGTATGTCATGTTGCCTTAATGCAGGACTCCTCAACCCCAGTGACACCAGAGATGGGCAGAGGGGGAGGATGCAGGTGAAATACTGTGGTCTATTCTCCAAAGTACTGTAATGAAATGATGGAACCAGAATACAATTTCAGAATCAGTATAAACAAAAGGGTTCATTCCATCTGGTTAAGCTTATATCATTCTACCATGATTCAAATGCACGTGACCAGAATAGAGCAGATTTCAGTATATACGCCCCCCCAACACACACATTGCCAATGTTTCTCCTCCAATCTCAAAGTCCTTCCTACGTCCTTGCCTACACCAAAACAAATCCAATACAACTGATAAGGGTAGGTGACATCCAATTGGCAACATTCAGCTAATCGTTTTCTAGACCAAGCAGGAGAACTGAAGAGGACCGGGAGGAACTTTGCGTTAGTTGGCATCGACAGAAGAGTTAACAGAGACCTGGGGTACAGAGTGCCTGAGAGACAAAGCTTTTATCTACTGTGAGTACTAGATCCTTATCTTCCAAAGTGCCGGCGAGGGCAGCAAAACAAATACAAGTAAACCTGATGCATCGAAGCACCCATTTATCAAGAAATGTCTTCAGTGCATGAGAGTATGTGAGAGGGGAGCAGTTGATTCTGACATGAACAACCGTAGATGCTTCACTGTTCCACAGGTCCAAAGTCAATGAACGACCGCGAGCAACAACTTCTCCTCTCCAAGACAGGACATCAAAGCCGTGGTAGTGCCTTTATAAAAAATAAAAAAAAGGCCTATGCGTACAGCTTCATTAATAATTCCCCTTGAATTTGTTTTGGTTACTCCTACGTTTCAAGATCAAAAGTGGACTTGGCTTTACTGTGGTGCTGACTAGCAGGAAAACCCCAAGATTAATGTCATTAAATCAAAACCGCAATGATTGACATCAGAATGAAGGAAGCTGAATACACCCGATCCTTCCTACCCCATCTGGATGCTACTTCAGTTTGCCTTTTAATTATTAAGCGTGCCAGAGGTGGTCATTTAGGATCATTGACCAGATCCACTTGACTACCTTATAATCAGAGGCTACATTGATTCTATATCGGCACCCCCCCTCTGACACTCAGTAAATAGCCTTGGGCTAGTTGTACTTATGACAGTGAGACAGACTGTATGATGACACAAGTAGAGAGGTGTTGTCAATCTAAACTCATGAAACCACCCATGTTGGGATAACAAGGTTGAAGAATATGCAGCATGTATCTCACATGTAGAAATCTAGAAACAAGCGTGAAATGTTACATCTTTGGAATAGACTATAATAACTATCCATGGCCCAGTGAACTTATGTCCTTATTTTCAATGGCTAGTTTAGAATTCACTTATCAAAATAGACTATGGTGTGATGTACAGGATGTTAAAAATGTCTTATTTATAAAGAATAACTGAGTATGAGTTATTGAGTATAAGTATGAGACTAAAGAGAGAATTTATTGTCTTATTAATAAAAGCTATATAAGCCATAAGTTCTCTCTGTGCACAGTAAAGGCCAGGCCCATTACCATTAGAAACTGCAAGGTTCAGAGGTACACCAGAGGAGGACAAAATCTGTCAATTATATGATTTTGGAGAAATTCAAAATTAAATACATTTCATTTTCTATTGTTCTTCGAATGGTGATTCTTGATTAGATAATGTCGTGGAAATTGCCTGTAAGCACTCAGAACTCTTGAAATAACACACAAAACATTGATAGGTTGAAGTATAAAAATATATTGTATACAGATATATTGGAGAGAAATACCTTGAACCAGGCCCTACAGAAAGTCAGAACCTCTGCATGGTCTCTCTCACTAAAAATCAGCTAACTACAATCTTTATAGTTTCTTTAGGAACAAAGAAGTCTCCTATGATTGGTTCACCATACTAGGAAAACATGGTTCATCCTATGGACTATCTCCACATAGTAGTGGTCTGGTCAAGGTCAGATTTATGACTTCCTTGCAGGGCCTCACTGGCTCACTGTGCAATACACAGACACATGTTCAGGGCACACGACACAGTATCAGACACAAAATAATAACTAATAAATGATAAATGATAAATTCTAGCATTGTGTGCAAATTTACTTTCACAATAACTCTTCCAGTAGCTATAACAGTAAAAGGCATCCATTCCAAAGAAGTATTTTTCTGCGCTTGAGCAAGCACCATGCAGTGATTTTATGTTTTGAAGAAAGAATGAAGCCCATTAGATTCTTGACTGACCTAAAGAATTAAAAAGGGTCTTAATGAAAGATCTTATAGAAAAAAAAAAAAGCTTCATCTCACCAAAACTTCAAACACATTTCTTCAAAGTCAGGGGCCAGAGGTCAGGTATATCAATACAATCAGTTATCTGCTTCTAACACATGTAAGACGGGAAGTAGACACAGGCTAAACCGTATAGACCTGGGTGAGGATCTTCTGAAAGTGAATTAGAAGGTCAAGCAGTGCCACTTGAAACCAGCCAATCACGTGGATTTTGATCGTGTAGAAACTACATACATGCAACAGTTGACTTGACTAGGACAACTAAACCAGCAAGCCCACCCCTACTGTCTGAAATAGTATTGCCCACCATTCTGCGCAGCTCTGACAGGTATCGATTTCTGTACCATCACGGGGAAATTCAACAGCAAAGCCCTCAAATACTATTACAATGTTTTTCTGATTAAGTCTAAATCCACTGTCTCACCGAACGCTGTAAAGGAGAATCACTTCATTTCTAGCCTGGCATGGCCACATCTTCTTCTTTTTTTACAAGGCCCTCCTCCTTTTAAAGTGATGATAATGGAACCTGATAGCCAAAATCAACATAGAGCTTGAAATGTTCCACTGAATTAGGCAGCCAATCATAAGAGTCACTCAATTAAGCCAGAATCTAACCAAAGCACTGAATGATTGGCTGATTTTTTTCAAAAACAGCCTTTAACTCCATATTGTACTGGAGAACTGCTGTGAATTCACAATTGGTGGTTCAATGGACACATGAAAATATTCAGTTTTGTGTGCATTTAAAAAAGGACAAGGTCAGTTGATATGATACAAGGAGCGAAGGCGAATTACAGCACACCTACTCCACGTACATTGTGACCAAATGTCATATATGGCAAATTGTGATGCAGTGGCCTGGTCAAGATAATATACTGGGAGATAGAGATAGATAGATTGAGAGAGACAGACTTTATTAATCCCCTGGGAGAAATTCAGGAATCATAGTAGATCATGATAATAGATGATCAACCACCTTCACATGGCATTTCACCAAATAGCCAATCATAAGCAGTTTCACACTCTGTCAGTCAAGTCCTGCAATTCCCTTCCCTTGCAATAAGTGTTTTCTGAGCGAAGACGACGTAGCCCATGGGATCCACACTAGAGGCTGCTATCGTACATGGTTTTGCTAACGTCTTGCATGTCTCGTCATTTCTTCTGTAGCGGTTAGAAAAATCATACATTTATTACAAATACTAAAAAGTAGGAGTGCAAAATATGGACAAAACATATTGAGACTATTAAGACATGTATTGCAACCCTGTACCTCATTCGATTTCCGACTGATGACAAATCTTTTTTGTTGTTGTGATTATTCAACTGCAAGGGAATCTTTTCACTCATCTCCCGCCACAGGGTCAATGAAGTGCCTCTGGGGCTGATGGGGATTCGTCTTGCTCAAGGACACTTAAGCAGGGCGGCTGCTTGCTGCCATGAGGGATTAAAGCTGGGCCTTCCAGCTGGGCCTTCCTTACTCCCTTATCACTAGCTGCTGCCTCCTGTATCATATGTTACAGCAGTTCTCAGTGTTGTAATCTCAGTCGTTGAGTATATATACAAATACAAAACGACCATCAAATAAAACATTATAGTTCAGCCCTAATAAAAAAGGTGCTGAAAAAAAATGCATACTTTATACTTTAACAGTGTTTTTTTCTCAGCCAGCCTGTACCTCACCAGCTGCCTCACACCACACCAAGCAGCTTTTGGAAGAACACCATGTCACTGCATTGGTTTGAATAGCTAACTTTTATTGTGAAGTAGTGTCAGGACTCTGTAACTTGACAGGCTGCTTCTAGTTACGTCAAAGGACTTGTATAGCTGCTACAGGCATAAATAATTAAAATCTATACACATTTTATATAATAAGAAAACTGGTTGACAACAAGCCATGAAAAACAGACTAGAGACAGTAGAGAGGTGTATAAGGACGTGCACAATCGCTCCCTTTAGACGATGGAGAGGGCTGATAAGGGACAAAGGATCCAGTGGAGAACAGAAGTACCTGTAATACTCGTAACACATTGGGATGAGCCATTGCATACAGGATCATCCCCAGGCATCTTACTATATATGCTAGTATACTCTCAAAACACACCAGCCAACACATTTGGACCGTTATATACTGTATATTGTATATGAAATCAAAGAATGACAGACACTTATTTTAAATTTCCTGATGTATGAAGTGACTTGGAGGTCGGCCAAATCTCAGTTGATTCAAAAAGCAATAGTCATTTTATTAATGCCTACAAACATTTACTATGTCAATTACCGCCAGCATTGCTTTTTTCAAATCTTGTTTACAACGAAGCCCAATTATTGGTGCACCCATTGTACTCGGCAAAGCAACATTGACTCTGGCATTATATTAAAATGCAAGCAGTCTCATTTGGTTGTCTCAGTACTTTTACTCTGTGCAATGACAATAAAGTTGAGTCTAATCTATTCTAATCTTCAAGGTATGAAAGTAATTACTTTTATAGAGGAAGCAGAGGTGCATCACATCAGCCTGCCGAAGCCCAACTTATTGTTTTTAAGTGCAGATCTAAAAGAAAAGTGAATGAAACAAATGCAGGGAAACCTTTTGGGAATCAACATGCTGCAGTAATTATAAAGACAAGAACAACACACACACACACACACACACACACACACACAAACTGTCACATCACTCTAATTAGAGCCCACCACTCCCTCAATTCATTATCCTTTACTTGCCTCTGGACCACAACAAAGCAAAAGCAAGCCATCGACAACGCTGAAAGACATCCATACCAATTTGAACAACAACAGCTGAACAATACATTCAGAGAACTCATTAATGTGTCCGGTGACAGGGAAACAATAATTCTTAAGTGTACTGCTAGTTGGTGGTCTTAAAATACATCCTGCAAACTGGCCCATTATTCAGGCATCAACAAGCCTAAAGCCTCCCCTTCAAAAATGTCACATTTTTTTTCCACATATTTTTGCTTGCATTTACCACACTATTGAAAACCACATGACAAAACAAAAAAAGGAAAGCCAATCAATAATGCAGAAAGCACTGTGAAGCTAAATATTTGAGGATGTTTTGATGTATGAATTACTAAGTAGTAAAGCACTGTGTGTGTAAGTAAGCCCACATAGTTATGATGGACAGAAATAGCCCTTAATGCATGAAATTATATTAAACTTCTACTAAATTGATCCAGTCTAGTGCATATGAACAACTGGGAAGTTGCTAAATAACTGTCGCTATCTTTATGACAACAGAAGCAGCAACACACCCAAGACGTCTATAATGTAGAAATGTGTCAACATTCTGCCGGACACATTTGTCCCATTTCTCCATTTAGCGTAAACATGGTCCTGACCAGAATGATGTCATCCCTTCCTGGCCTGAGAATGAATGGGCAGTTGTGCAGTTGCAGCTGTTATATTAATTTGCCTGACAAATTTCAGTTTACATCCTTGTTTCCATTTGAATCCTGAATCCTCCACATAAACAGCTCTTTTGTTTGCTTTAGCAGGAACCTATCAGGGCACATGAAGTGTGCTACTGTGTCTCGTGTGGGAGTATGAACAAGGAAGGAGGTAGTGGTGTCATTTAAAGGAATAGAGATTATGGCAAGTTTTGGTAGATTCTGATAAAAAAAAAAAAAAAACAGAGCAGAAAGTAAATGTCAGAATTTCTGCTGTCAAATACTCAAAGATGTATAATCACAGAGGAACACAATGGAATTTTGGATGTGAAAGTGAAAAGTCAAAACGTCATCTGCTTCACTCAGATTGGTTCAACAGTCGAATAAATAAAACATTACACAGGGAAATAAAATCTCAAACAAAGAAATTAATGTTGTGAAATTAATGTCGGAGCATAAAACCTGTTCCAGTGCTTTAATTCATCCGCAGAGTGCAGCCTAATTAAAACTAATGACACATAAAATGATCACGGGGATTTAGGATGCAGAACACATACTGTAGTTTTAGTTGAACAATAAAAACATCCCTTTGAACGTGTTTATCAAGCTTCATTTACTCTGTATGTGATCTCACCACCATCACCATGTCATCTTTGTCACCTTGCTGGAAGAAAGGATAAAAGTCTGACATATGATGTGAAATACATCAAATGCAAATCCTCGCCACTTCCACTGGGCTGGTCTGTCTGTATATCTCATGTCATGGCACAATGAACACAATAACATGGTGATAAAGTGCGGCATTTGTTATTGACGGTTGTGCTGAACTCTACCAATACTTCAATTAAAGATTTTCTTTCATCAGAAAGACACAAGCTTCAGTATTACTCTGTTATCACACAAAGTCAATAAGATCCAGGCGGACAGTCCTTCACACAACACAATCAATCAATCCAGCTCCAGGAAATCAGAGCTCTCATTCCCCCTGCAGGCAGGTAATACAAATTAAGTCTCACAGATAATGTGAGTCAAAATAACACATTCAATTGGGGGGACATAAATTCAGTAGTAGAATTATCCTCCGTCTACGCGCTGCAGTGAAAACTACCAACACAGTTCTGTGAATAGACTTGTATGTGCGCACACAGACACCAGACACATCCAACAGCATGCCACAGAGACAAATTGATATTCACTCTGTACTGCCAAGTGTTAACACAAAATGTCTGAAAGTCCTAACTGTGCTCTGTTGCACTGCAGGAGCCTCACGCATAGATGCAAACTAAACTCTGCAGCTCAAACGCACGTAGAAACAGCTGCTTCTGTTGCCTTACCTGTAGCCCTCGTCTCCTCAGAATGCTGGACTCGTCCATGGTACAGAACCCCACTTGTCATGCCTCCCTACCGGTGCATAGCCACGCTGTACTGCCTAGCTCCAGCCTCCTGCCTTCCTCCGGCTAAATCTGATCTTAGCAGCTACTAAACACTTCCATCAGAACTTATCTGATTGGAGGGGGGCAGTCAGCTGACGCCTGCTCTTGTTCCTCTGTAACTTCAGCGGAGCGAGAGAGAGAGAGAGAGAGAGAGAGAGAGAGAGAGAGAGAGAGAGAGAGAGAGAGAGAAGGGAGGCAGTTCTAATTTAGCGTAGCCACTGGGAGGAGTAAGGGGGCGACTGGGCGACTGAGCGACTGGGCGACTGGGCCCCCCCCCAGACTCATTTCTCTGTGCAGCCACGCTTTTTGGGCCCCCTAGGTGACCATGAAAATTAGAGGATATCCTTCTCAGCATTGTTCTGCCTCAACCTCAACAATGAATCGGGCATCCTGTCTGCAGCAGGCAGACCACCAAACTTCAGTCGTCTTATTCCAGTCAAAGAGTCATTACTCTGATCTTTCATCTGGATTCAAGACCAACACCGAAAGGTTAGGCTGGCCAAGGAAACGTGCTGCCGGGGGACTACGGCCGACACACAATGAGGAAGAGAGAGAGGAAGGAAGAGAGAGAGTCACAGTGAAATAATAGTCATGCACGCTGCTGCTGCCCAAGGACCTGTGATACAACATGCTGTGGGCTGATTTGGCTGTATGAAGGCTCGCTTCAATCCAAAACACCACAGTGTTAACCGTTACCATGCTGTTGACTGGACTGGACCGCTGCCACTTCCCCTGCACAACTGCGTAACCTGTCAGTTTCTGACAATTTCATGCATTGCATTGCTATCCCCTCTATCTATTTACAAGTTATTCCAGGAGCACACGGAGCCAAGTTTTACGGCAGTCAGCAAAGCGGCCACAGATCGTCACAGACACAAACTCAATGTCCCCACACTCGGCACCCCTTGTGAATTATTGGCGTTGAGAAAATAAGTTGTATCCGATGCCACGGTGCCAATTCCATCCTGCAATTTCACAGTCCGTTTCAGTCTGTGTTTTTCTTTGCTCCCCCCTCTCTTTTTTTCTCCCTCTCTCTCTCTTGCTCATTTCCATTCACTGTGGTACCGCTCTGTGAATATTAAGTGGGCCTCTTCCATTCTCCTCGTCTCCAGCCAAGCTCAAATGATTTCTGTTACCGAGTGTGGACTGGAATGACAGATACCCACTACGGTCTGGTGGTGGAGGAGGGGCACCGTGGAATGTCAGACAGGTGACTGCTACATAAACTTTCTCTATTGTTTGACCTGTGCGACGGAGAGCGGACGGGGCTGTTGCGGCGGCCCGGGAGCGACAGTCATTTGTGCCACGGCGCTGATAAGGGAGAAGACGGCGGAGAGGCCCGCGCCCGAGTAATCAGGCTGTTTTTGCATAAACCTGTAAAACCTCAGAGGAGGAGGATTACAGTCATCAACTCTCTGGGCTTGAACAATGCCCTGCAGATTACCTGCGGGAATAAAAACAGCCCGTTATGTCCAACCGACTAGTGCCGATTCACTGCTCAGTCTGCTGCTCAAAGGAGCAATTAAGAAAATTCCACTTTGGAGAGAGGATGGGAGGATGAGAAGCTGCGGGAGAACAGGGGAAGGGTCATTTGTCTTATTCAATGGGGAGAACTCATCCTGCAGTGTAAATTGAAAGTAAATACTGCAGCTACACGCAGCATTCAGAGAACAATTCATACAATGACCGGCCTCCAGCTCATTCAAACGCCACTTTATGGGCAGGGGCAAAGGCTATGAGAGCAACAACCTCCACTGGTTTGCAGTTTTTTAAACAACTAATCATAGCCCAATCACACAGCAAGTGCAGCTGCTTTGAATGCGGGTTCAGGAGGCAGGGAGCCATAAAGGCTGATAGCCTCTGCCAGTGGCCTTGGAACGGGGCCGCTAAGGGAACTGCCTCTAAGGGAAGTCCAGGGGGTTTCTGTGACTCATTTCCTCCTGGCAGGTGGGTAGCTGAGGTTGTTTTCTCCCTGCCTGGCGAGAGGAGGGAGCGTTGGTGCCGAAAGCACGCAGAGAGTGCTGATTGACTGACCCGCAGCCTCTGCCCTGCCCGAGCTTATCAGAGCACGAGGCAACCTGCGGATCTGAGGCAGGCGGGGGAGGGACACGGCCCGTGGTGAAAGCAGAAAGAAAAGAGAGAGAGAGAGAGAGAGAGAGAGAGAGAGAGAGAGAGAGAGAGAGAGAGAGAGAGAGAGAGAGAGAGAGAGAGAGAGAGAGAGGCGAGGGTCTCAACCTTGTGGTTCCCTGCATGTAAAGCAATGCAAACACAAATTGTCCAAAGCCAATACTTTGGAGTGAGAATATATCTCCCCTGACAGTGGTAAAGGTACTTACCAGGAAGAGCTCAGTGGTTGTAATCTATCACTCTCAATACCCTTCCTGTTTTCCAATTTCAATCAAAGAAAATATGACATGCATGACCACAAGACCATGTATAAAACGATGCATCTATCCAAATGTGAATAAAATAATTTGAGATGTTCTACTTGCTGTGATTTTGCTGTGATCCATTTGTTACCGAACAAAGATATTTCCCCGCTACAAGTTAAGAGGTCTTGAATGCGCTAAAGGCTAACACGCCCTATTCAGTGAAAACCAGCATTTCCTACAGAATTGTGAAAATTCCCTAAACCGATTAAGTCCGATTATGGGGGTACTATCAAAATAAGACAGGGTGGATAGCCACACATACTCGAGTCCCTACCCTTGCAGGCTACACATTGCACCAACAAACAGTCATATCAGTAAAGGACATCACTGACTACAATAATGAAGGAGAATGAGAGTCCACACAAAGCCACAACATCAGGATTATGACAGTCTTATCTCCATATCACACTAGAAGTGAAGTATTGATTTTCTGTCAAAGAGCATCGCAGTCAAGAGAGATGTACCACCCTAGGGAAAGGGGCTTGCACCCCCAGGGGCATGATGGGAGAGCATAAAGGAGGGAAAAAAAGGCAAAAAGCAATAACAGGTGTCCTGCGAGGCAAGGGGGCAAGGCATGGTTGACAGAACGAAAGAAGTCTTAAATCAGCAATGAAGGCGCAGACAAGTAGAGGAGGAAAATATTCCTCTTGTCTGTGTTTCATGCCCTTGAGCCATTGAAAAATTGCTATATATGTAAGCAAACAACAATACCAAGAACTGTCAGCTTAAATGTGAGGATATTTTCAACCATACTGAATAAATACTTGTAGAACTGTATTCCTTTTTGTACCTGGTCCACAATTGACGGTGCCAGAGGTATTTGGACTGAATAAGTTAAAGAATCAAATAATCAAAACATGACAAATTGACAAAATTGTCATATTATCAGCAAAAGGTAGTTATCAACAAACAGGGAGCAGTTCCTTTGTGTGCTCCAGTGTTCGACTGCAGTGTTTTCCCCTCTCCAAATGATCCAAACTAAAAAGGGTTAAGTGCTCCGGTACTGAATTCAACCGCACCAAACAAAACAGGTGTCAAAGTGCCAGTTGAAGCTGGAACGGATGGCCTGGTTCTCTGACAATCATCACACAAGCATCAGAAACATTTTGTCAAAGCCAATGCATAGGGGCATAGGGGCAACTGCAATAAATTCAATGAAAAACACTTTGTTTTATACCAATTACTTTTATACCTTACTCTACATTCAGCATTTGTGGTAACTAAATGTTGTTGATGTCTATACGGTTTTAACCATGTTAGAACTTTGGCCATTTGGTTTTAGTATACTGAAAATGGTAGAAGTTTCAAGGTGAAATACTGGATTAGACAATTTGTATGCTTTAGTAATCACATGGACTGATAAAATGTGTGGAACACAGACTGTGCAAATGAAGTAATTTTAACACTAAATCCTTAAGTATTATTTGACTCCTGTCTGGTTACAATCAAATAAGCAGGTTTATCGCTATAGTTTGCCAACCTTATGCTCTCAGACAGGCTATTCTGAAGCTAAGGGTTGTGTTTGGTGATTCCTGGGAGGTTGTGCATAGCAAGCTAATAATGTATAATATGTTTTGATAGTGTCAACACATACCGATTTGAGAAACACTTGGGGGCATATAGGGGCGCTAATTGCAAAAACTATCACCTTCGTTATTTAGAGACTGTAGAATTAGTATACATGTGGTTGTGAATCTCTTCGTATTGTATTAAAAGGTCAGCAATATAAAGTGACTCATGCCCTGCTTGATCAATAGAAGAAAAAAAAAACTTAAATTAAACTCTAATCTGTCATAATATTGCCACTTTCCTTGTTTCTGGTCAAAAAAAAAGCAACGATGTAGCCCACACAGACCCCAACTATGACATATTTCAAAATTGCATATTTGAGAAGTGAATAAACAGAAACCAAATCCAACACGAGCCAATTAAATCTCTTCAGACATGGAGAGATCTGCCAAATGTAAATCCCAGTCTGGTTAGAATCTACACAATCTCATGCTCAACACGTTAGAGGCAGCGGGACGGGTCTGTATGCTGGCAGCCCTCCATCCATTCACTGTCAATGAGGCCAGGGACCGATGCTCTTCGGCCAAGGGATTGGAAACGATCATTATGGGAAGTGCCATTCAAGTCTGTCTCTATAACTAATTGGTATCATCATTGTTTTGGCTCGTTTCAGGAATGCTAAATATGTGTCTAAAGATCGCATTTTATCAGGGATAATCTTTTCAACACATCTCTATAGCAGAAAAAACGATTCACAATGACCACAATTTTAAAATCGAGAATTTAAAAATCTATTCTGAAGGGGGAAAAAAGCGCCGAGCAGTAACCTTTGCTTAAGTAGGTAAAAAGATGAGCTGTTTGTCTATTTCAGTCTCTTCCCAAGGTCAAATGACTCACCATCTCTTCTAAGCCAATTTAAAAGGCAGGGTCATGCAACTGCTGTAGATGCACCCCCGAGGTTTCAACACAGTGCAGTGTACTCCAAAAAGATAGCATTACGATGTGGCAACACATCAGCAATTCAACTCGTGTCCACACAAGACAGCACCATGAGAAAATTCAATGCCGGTGACCATTGCTCAGAGACATAAGCATGAAGTCAGAGGGGAATGCTATCAGAGTGATAACAAAAGGCATTACAGCACCCGCCATTGTGCTGTGGACTGATACAAAGCAATGGTAGACAAAAAGAGACAGAGACAAAAAAGCCACAATCAAAGACACTTACAAGCACATAAATAGAAACACTTGTATACAAAACAAAAAAATGTAAAACTATAAAAAGACAATTTTGTAGCTACATCCATCTGAGTTCAAATTGCATTGCATCTGTGGCCATGGCAATGATTCATTTCAAATCATGGGTCGGAAATGAATCGAATAAGATGTGGAAGCTCGTGTATCAGCAAGCATCCTCGCTGCTGAAGTGTCCTTGGACAACACACTGAATCCATGCTAGCACGATGGGCTGCTGTTATGTAGCTGATCCTGCGCTCTGACCTCCGCGCGGAGCTTGGCCAGTGGAAAAAATATTATTTCTATAGGGATCAATAAAGTATAACATTAAATGCAAACATCCCAACATCCCGGCAATTGTCACCACTGACATGGTGTTGTTGTAGGTGGTGGAGAATGCGCCTGTGTGTGGAAATGACACTCTACATTTAAAAAGGTCTCTAATAAATATGTTGATTCAATCTAAATTACACAAGTTAAAGACCTTTACAGTATACCATGTACTCATTCCTACAGTCACATATGGGTTCCATTTCCAAGTATTGATGGAAACGCACTAGCACCCTCCAGTGTTAGCCGTAGAGAAAGATACATTACAGTCACCTGGGCTGCAGCCATTTCTACAGTGTGTCAAGGTAAGTTACCAAGTTATGTCTAAGCTCTTGAATGCTATATCTGGTATCGTCTGAAACCTTGACATCAATCATCAGGAGTATATGGTCGGATTAGGTTATCAGTGTACACAGGATCACCATGATGACTTCAGCTGTCAAGAGTATTTGTCAGACACTTCTAGTTCACGTTATAGTTCCAGGGTCGATCCACTCAGATCCCTTACTCTAAAAACACCCACGCAGACACACAAAAGAGCTTCAGATCCTTTATATTAACACGTAATGAGCATATATTGGGGATAAATTGAATGACTCAGTTCTAGAATTGGATTAGCCTCTGCTGTTGATTGCATCTCACTAGGTTGAGCCAAAGATATCGTTATATAGCCCATCAAAAACAGCCCACGGTGTTGTCTGAAAGGACACAAGAACAGATGCATGCATCATTCCCCTCTGAAGGTCACTGCTGTGGGGCAAAAGCACCTCGATGATTACTTGTTTCACTCCAAACTAGGGATTTAGATAGCACAGAAGCCCTGAGAGGCAAAAGGGGAACAAATCTGGTGTTTTCTGACACCATAAATGTGATATATACACCATATAACAGGCTAGCAGGTAGCTTCAACTGTAGCAACTGTATTAACAGGATGTCCTAGTTGGTGCAGTGGTAGTGTTGTTGCTTGGGAACTGTGAGGTTCTGGGCTTGTGTCTGGTCATTATTTGAGTCAAAATTGTTTTCAGCCACAAGAGGGCAGGAATGCACCTCTGCTCTGTGTTCAAAACAAGCCTAAACACATTGCTCTCTTTTAAGCCTAGCTTTGGTATCTGTCCTTGCCTAACTGTAAACAGACAGCTTAAGTAAGACAATCACAGCAGCCTCTTTACACAAGGGCAATGCTGATCCATAGGCTATGTTGAATCCCTTGTTGGCCAAATTGTTTTCCCTCACTGGTCAACCTCATAATGGCTTCACCTACACAGTGCAATAAATTTCACCCAATATTGGATGTGCCTAAACGTGACCCTTGTCAATCAATTAGCTTCAAGTAATGCAACGCCAGATGCTACCATGTGGCGGCTCACCAATCTTTGAGCAACTACTTGGTAGGCAAGGGACAAGAGTGACATCAAATATCCGTAAATGACTCCATCAGATCACTTAAACACAGTATGGGATATATGGTTCATTCATGGATGACATTACAGTCCAGTTACTCAGTTTTTATCTGTAATGCTGTGCTGTCTATTGGCATCTTTGCTTTGCTGAAGGGCTTCAAAGTCTTGCCTTTGTAATGTGCGCACGTGCAAAACATTTGAAGTTTACCAACGCTCTTTTCCCTTGGTCTAACGTTATCAGCTGTGGCCAGCAGCTAGTATTAAGTCACTCTCTCGATCAGTCGGCCGGTCCCAAAAAGTAAAAAAACAAAAAACAACCCCACATATGGAGCCACAGGATACGGAGATACAATATAGGTTTCTCTGGTAGCCACACTGGTGCTTTAGCTCACTTAGCAGGGCAGCAGACTTTCATGCGGCATCCTGGGTTCTGTTCAATCTCGTCACAGTTTATCATGAATAAACTGTTACAGACTCAATTTTCAAAACATGAACAATCATGAACGTAATGCCATGGTGATTGTCAGTAAGATGGAAGCACAATTTTTCACAAAGTCTAAATACCCATCATGGGATTACACAACCCCTAGTTTAGCTTCTCCTTACTGGTTCACTGTTAGTTTTAGTATTGAGTCTAAGATTTTACTGATTACTCCGCTAGGTCCGGCTTCTAGCTCAGGGTTCTCCCAACTAAAAATGTCTCACAAAATTAGGAGCGCCCATTAAATTGAATCTGTGCACTTTTTATTTGATGTATTGCACATTGCATGGCATCTTAATATATGAAATGTGCTATATAAATAAAGTTTGAAATAAAGTTGAATGAAATTTAAAGATTAACCAACATTTTTTTATGTGCGACTAATGGAGTTTGTGTCATCACCCATCACACACATTTACTATGACATTTCATGTTTCATGAGTGTTTTCTTTGTGCAGCACAAAGTATAGACATTAATAGGATTTTATGGATGCCAATACCAGTATTTATTCCTCTTAATAACAATATTTTAATTTTAAAACAATTATGATGAATGCATTTCTGATGGAAATCCCATTAAAAAATATAAATAACAAAATACATTCATCTAATTCCTACGTTAATGAATTCAAAGATATTGGTTGATATTTGATTAGATCACCTATCATGGGTTTGCAAACTATATACTGTAGGTCTACTGTAGGCATACTGTAGTTGATATCTTAATTGATATCTCAATTCCATTTTCAAAACCTAGATTCCATGATGAAACTACTCTAAAGGCACTCCATTACTTATTATGATCAGTAAGTTCAAAGGATGAGGTAATGGGAATATGCATCGTGGGGGGGGGGGGGTCACGATTCAGGAAGTGCTTACCAGGCTGGAGGTGAGGGACGGGTCCGACTTTCCAAGGTTCAGGGCATACATGCGGACCAGGTTAGAGATCTCAGACGACGGCTGTTGTGGGTTGGCGTTTAGCAGAAGGTATTTTCCTGCGGAGCAACAAAAAAATGCTGCATTATCGTGTCCTAAGTATGTCATTGGGAAACAACAGAAGTCCCACACTACACTATCCCTGACCCACAATAAAGGGAGCAAACGGGGATAGAGTAGAGGTCAAATGACATAACAGTGAACCAGTTCTCAGTAAGGTAAGGTAATCTTAGCTGCACAGAGCTGAAGCCCCTAATGTTAAATCCATCCGGGCAGGAAGGACTGAAAAGGGTGAAATTAGGCCAGAGTGAAAGTAAGCCCATTAAGAGATCACTGACATTGACAACGTTACACAACCACAGACCCCAACACACCTCAAGATCAGATGAAGGTAAAGAAATAGAGTAGATCCACCCAACACGTTTTGTGTGGCTAACATACTATTCTGTGTAAAACAGCAGAAGGCAGTGGGCAAATTCAGCTCCCAGTGTTGGTAGCTAGATGGCAGCAAGTGCTCAAGTGGTACTTCTTATATCCATCCACTTTCAACTACCCACTGTCTTATATTCTAATAGTACAACGGTGGATTCCACCAAGAATCCCAAGGCAAAGCAAAGGTCAAGACATATCATAAGGTTTGCAGTATGGGCGACTGGATTAGCAGGTGTTATTGTACCAATGACTCTTTCTGCATAGAAGTGTCATCATCTCTTATCCACATGTGTATATTTCCATTTCCTGTTGAAGGAAACCCACCGAGAGACAGACAGAGGAGGATTAACAGTCTATAGTGGGGGAAGAGGAGACAGACTGTGCTCATAACACGTAAGTGAACAGGTCTAGTCCTGGACAAGGACTGTTTTTTTCAGGTTTTTTTTCATGTGAGCTAAAGCAAGTATGTCTTTTCATCAGATTTTGGGCTTTTGTAAACTGAGTTCCCTGATTTCCCTAGCCTGCTAACTGCCAAAAATGATCAGTGAGATGAAACTACTACTGCTGTGCAATTAGTGAATCGCTTTAGAATCACAACTAAAGGGATCGTTTTTTTATGCATTGATGGAAATGTGACAATGATGACAAATTTAATTTCATGTACTCAATTAAGATTCCCCCATACAGTACTATCTCAAGAGAAAGGTTCATGATGCTGCAAAGCCTGAGGGAGTAGACGTGGAGAGACAGATGAGAGACAGATGAGAGACAGATGAGAGACAGATGACACCATTACATATTCCAGCTAAAAAGCCAATGGTTGTGTGGTTGTATGTAGGTGAGTTTGAAAGCTGGGTTGGGAGTGTGTAAATATGAGAATGTGTCCTGTGACCATTGTTTATGTGGATGTATTGGTTAGATTAGTGTTGTATATTGTGTCTGATGTCTGATACTGTGTTTTTGTGTTACATTGCCTTTTGCTGCACTGTACTGTATGTTTTATAATGTTAAAATAGAAAATATGTTAAAAAAATTAAAAAATAAAAATAAAAAGAGACATCACATCTCAAAGTGCACATCTCACCTCATGCATGAAGTGCAATGTAGGCTAACTGGACAAGTGAACTTAAATCTGATCAAATATGACAAATATGAATCACTTTTGTGATTGGCTGCACTGCACACAGAAGACCTGTGAGGAGATCTCTAAAAATAGTCTTTAAGTTAATGGTAAATAAATAAATGGCTGCATTCATATATCGCTTTTATCCAAAGCGCTTTACAGTATATGCCTCTCATTCACCCATTCACACACCTGATGGCAGTGAGCTACCATGCAAGGTGCTGGCCTGACCATCGGGAGCAATTTGGGGTTCAGTGTCTGCCCAAGGACACTTCGACATGTGGACTGGAGGAGCCTGGGGATCGAACCTCTGATCTTCTGATTAGAGAACGACCCGCTCTACCTCCTGAGCCACAGCCGCCCCACTACCTAAGTTGTAATGTTAGGTAGAGTGGAAAAGCATCTGGTCAGACCGAGGGGTAAATATGGTAGATATGTTAGGTAGACAAGATTATTGATCCACAGGGTAATTTGTGGGTGTCTTCAGTGCCAAAATACAGAGTATAGTGAAGATAAATGGATAATACGACTTAATTAATACCACATAATCAGACTTGTAGAGAGAGAAGAGAAGAGAAGAGCTCCCAGCTGACTATCTGGGTGTACACACTACAAGCAATATGATCACCAAGTCACCAGAAGTCTATTCATTTCCTAGTAAACTGTGACCAGGGAAACTTGACCGATGTGTGCAACCAGGTAGACAAATTACAGGTGGTCCAGGGAAGTTTCCAGGTAATCCAACACCAACCGCTCAAAAGTCTGCAGAAGACTGCACAGCAACACGTTTGGGTTGTTCAGCCCCATCTCAGGTCCACAAGGCTATGTATAGCCCACAATCGTCTTCTCACTCCGAACATCCTTTGCAGTATTTTGCTGCAGTCTGTATTCCAACTGCACTATGTAGGCTCTTTTGACCCTGTTCAATAAGACTCTCAAGTCTTTGATTATCCGTGATTTGTTGCATCCTGCAGAGCCTCCTCTTGTGATCACGGTCTCACAGTCATTGTCGTGACAGGCTGCTGAACAATGGGCTTGTCGGTTAGGTCAGGATGAACAAAGTTGTGACCAGACACGACAAAGGGAGGGTGAACACATGAGATGTATGCCCTATTTATTGTTACATCGTCCCACTTTGGAGAAAGTCGCTCAGGGTGGAGGATAGGGAGCAGTGAATGAAATCAAGAGACAGCCAGAAAAGTGTAGGTATTTTTGTTTCAACAGCCACCTAATCATGAAGTGAAAACGCAAAAATTAACAAAAATATGACTGCATTCAAAAATCTCATCCAACCTTCAATACACATCCTGCTCTCTGAGCCATCACTCCATGTGTAAGATACACACTTTTCTGGATTTTTGGTTGAAAACATTTGCGTGCAAAATTGTGTAGCTATAAAAAGGTAGCAAATGAATAAATATCAACTTATTCTATGACATATTTCAGAAGTGGAGCCGTACTGTAAGTTTCCTTATATCAAGTGATGTGTAATGTATTATAATA
Source organism: Hoplostethus atlanticus (assembly GCA_034670405.1). Classification (NCBI taxonomy): domain Eukaryota; kingdom Metazoa; phylum Chordata; class Actinopteri; order Trachichthyiformes; family Trachichthyidae; genus Hoplostethus; species Hoplostethus atlanticus. The sequence goes on along the minus strand of JAXDDX010000151.1, from coordinate 420,450 downwards.
GGCAGAAGAGAACTAGAGATGGGCAGAAGTGACGTCAACTTCACCTCCCTATGTTGGTCATTCAATCATTATTATTTCTACAATCTGAGAGGAATGGAAGTTTTCAGCTCTTCAAACATATGAGAAATGTCATAGCCAGGCAGGTTACTCACTTTTGTATTCAAAATATATATATATGACATTCTCCACTCTGGCTTCAGAACATGGAGACAGCTTTAATAATAACAAACACAGGGCCTGCTAATAGCCACTGACCAGAGCTCTGTAACAGGTCCTCCTGATTTATGTGCAGCTTTTGATAGAGATAAGGTCATTCTTGTGGGGACGAAAACTCACTGGCCTCTACAGTACTGCTCTCAGCTGGTTTCCATGCCTGGCATCATACTACATGGTAACACCTTTGCCTCTCCCTGGGTTCTCTTCCCTCTCTTATTTTCAGTCAAGTGCCCTTGGTAATGTTATCCGTAAAGCTGATGTTTTGTCTCACTCCTCTGCAGATGATACATATCATAAAAACACAATAGGATGTGGTGAAATAACACAGCTAAAAACATTGAACATGAACATTTTTCTTTCACCTCTCCTCCTCTGTGTAGACAAAAGTTTTAAGTTCTGTTTACAACCTAATAAGGAAAAGCTCTACTAATACATACATATTCATACAATGTCTGCACTTCACACCTATTTGCCTGGTGTGTCACAGTATACGCTTGCAGTTGCATCCTGAGCCTTTCAGTGAAACCAGGAGAATTGGGGTGGTGCAAACAGGATGAGGGGGGGGAAAACTGTGGTCCTTCCTTCCTTAGCGTTGAATACTTTCCTCACTATAGCCCATCACATCCTAGCAAAAAGGAAATCTCTATTGAGGGAGTGTTGAACATTTTTGGAAAGGGGTATATTAAGAAATGTGGGAGAAGGGTGATGCTTTTTAATTTCAGCCTAGTCCAGGTTTTGCGAGGTGAGTAGGGTGAAATTCTTCACGCTCCCTAGCTCCCCATCCAATCTTGTGCAGAGGCTGCAGTTGAAAGCGCACTCACTCTCTTAACTGAATCATGACTTGAAATATAAATGGACAAATAAACAATCTTCACACGATGCCAATTTTCCATTGGGTTTCATACAGAGTTGAATTTGTTATGTTAGATCATGTTTTCTCTGCAAAGCTCATCTCTGCTGCTCCATCCTATCGGACTCACATAAGGGTAGCCCAGGCTTCTTTTGAAGGTGATTGCAACTTGAGGTTGGAAAATTCCTGTGATTCCAACTTCTTAAAAAACAGGAAAATTGTGTATCTTGTCACATTACCATCCTATCACAGAGTGCAAAAACAGCTTTTCATTCCTCGGGGGGACAAAAATACAGCTGCGCTTATAACCCTGATAGTGGTTGGCATTAGCTTCTCATTCCAAAGTAAAGATTAGATTGTAAGGTTGAAGTTGCATTAGGAATTTTTTTTAAGGACCCAGTTTTATATAAAGGGCATTCTCATTCTGATCCAAGGTTTGAGAATCCTGGCATTGTGCCTTTATGTCCTTGTGCAAAGAGAAATAAGAGGTACGTTTTGGCTAAAGAATGCATTTCTCTGATTCTGTAACTTTGAACTTCTGTGTCTGATGTTAGAATATCATAGCCTTGCCTACATTTCTTGGGCTATCTTCTTGTAATTTGTTAGAATATAAAGTTTGCCTACCCATACACCTTACGCTTATTTAAACTATGGAACGGCCTTTCAAATTCATTATCATTATTTTGAATTTAGTAATAAAGAAACATCTAAATGAGAAGGAGAAATGAGAAAGATAGTACACTTTTCTTGCTTTACTAGCATAACTATCATTCAAATAGAGAACTCATTTTTGGTTTGTCTATTTTGCTTTTATGTAGACCAACTGGTCAAGGGTAACACATTTTTTCAAAGTTACAGATTATGAAAAAGCACTGTTTACTTGATGGTGGGAAGGTCAACATTTTTATCAGTGAGGTTTAAAGTCCTTCATATACACCGCACAAAGAAATACGAACGTCCTTCAAGGCCCCGCAACAGCCCTGAGCCTGAGGTCCTACCAGATTTTTGAATGACAGCCAATTTGCCCAAATAGACTAGGGAAATATTTATATCCATATAAAATAATTACCTACACTGAGTGTACAAAATATTAGGGCCATCTTCCTACTGTTGAGTTGCACCCATTTTGCACAATCCTTGTCAATGATCTGTGGACTAAAACCTCTCTTTAACCGTCTCCTCGTCGTCATCTCCCTGTCATGAGTGAAGGGGATTTAATAGGTGAAATCAAGCAATCACAGTTTTCACCTGGTCAGCTCATTTCGTGCAAAGAGCAGGTCACCCTAATGTTTTGTCGACTCAGCGTACAGTATATACCATACGTCTGCCCCCTCATGTACCACCAAACCCCATCCCACTGTCCAATTACAATACAGAAAAAATGCTACCTGCATTACTGCCATTCTGTTAAGTTGCAAACCATCTGTCATCCTCTGACTTTATCAAGTGAATACAATTTTTTTAAATTCCATCAGTTGATGTGTACTTCTGATCACAGTAGGCCAGCTGTATCTAAAGGCCCACAAGAGTGAGGCGTGGAAAAGTTAAGACTAGGGCTGGGGCTTACATCTGATGAAGTTGAAAAGAAACATGCTCGTGTGGACCACTGTCTGCAGCCTTTTCTCAATTCATTCAAGCCTAAGCCTACACCCAGCTGCAGCTGAAACTGTGAAACTCAAGAAACATACCAAACAATTCTATTTTAAAAAGTTATATCAAAATGGATTTATTGTCATATACAAAATCAGGATACCAGGGCCCACTTCTGGAGCCAGGAATGTGAGTGCCTGATGGCCGTGTGACCCCTGTAGCTTGGCCAGGCACATCCTGAAAAAGCAACATGTGGCCCTTGTGGGATCACCACCCATAAGGTCAAGGTTAGGCTAAAAGCAGGGGCAGAGCAGGCATAGACATGGCAGATCATAACAGAAACTGGCTCTCGGAAAGTGGAATGGAACCACTCTTGGGGGGATTTGAGCTGGTGCAGAAGGTAGAGAAGTACCAAATATAGTTGAGCTCATATCTACACACAGTGTTGGCTCTGGAACAAACTTGACTCCTTGATAGGGGTCGTGTCACTCCAACAAAGGAATTGTCCAGGGTGATAGACACTGAAGGCTTCACCAACTGGCTCCATAGTCCTACTGGTAGACGTCAGCACTCACATTGGCAAAGACTGGGAAACCTGGAGGGGTGTGATTGGGATGAGCAGCCTTCAAACAATTTGGCAATTGCTCAGGCTGTTCTCAGCAGTAGCGGGGAAATGTTGACCTCAGCTGATGACATATGTCATGTCATAACGTGGAAGGAACACTTTTTAGGAGAAACACACTATTTAGGAGGCACTGCTGGAAGATCCTGGAGGGTCTGAGCCCATCTCCTTGGCAGAGGCCACTGAGTTAGTTAGAAAGCTCTGCAGTGGCAAGGCATCAGAGGTGGACAGAATCAGTCCTGCTGATGGCTAATTATAGCTGTGCCCCCAGAGGTATTCTGTAGGAGGTGAGGTAGTGTAGGAGTACGGGGTGCTGGGGCTGCTGTTGCAAACCATTTGTTCTCTATACACTCAGAGTAATAGCTCTGTTAGCATTTTTGGCATTAAGTCACGCTCATTCAAGGTGAGTGTCAGACTCCAACAAGGATGCACATTGTCCCCTTGTGATGTTCATGGAAAGGATATCAAGATACATCCAAAGTCTGGAGTGTGTCCAGCTTGGTGACATTAGGGTGGCATCTCTGCTGTTTGCAGATGATGTCATCCTTTTGGCCATATATTTTGGAACAGTTTGTTGCTGCGTGTGATGCGGTCCTAATCTGAGGCCAAGGCTCTCTCCCATTCTGTTTGCTGATTCACAAAGCAGAGCTCTCTATTTACCAGTCAACTTTTGTTCTGACCCTCACCCACAATCACAAGCTCTGGGCAGTGACTGAAATAATGAGAGAACACCATTCAATACAGTTCAAAGAGCAACAGATGTATGTTGACAACTTGCTGGTGCCACAAGGAGCCTTGGCAGATATCAGAGAGATTATGATTATTGAAAATTGCATGGTAGTATTCAGCTGGTGTTTAGGGTTTAACCACAACAAGGAAAAAATAATAAAAAACACAGTACTAAAAAGGCATTTGTTATGGTGGTAACTTTTAAACCCACAGTAAGCCTTCAAAAACTGTGGTATTGGGGCTAATGCGGTTACTGTGGCAGCCATAATTTAGATTTAACCAAGTCTGTCAATGAGGCAGTCTTAATCTGTCCAAATACCAAAATATTTGGAAGACCATGTATAATAATAAATAGAATATAAATATAATATAAAATATCGATATGATGAGTCATAAATTACCTGTGAGTGCACCCCCTAGGCTCCCTCTTCGAAGGTGCTTTCCATCTTCACTGACTTGTCGCTTAAACTTGAGTGCAAGACTGGATCCATGAGTCAACTCTGGGTTGCTAGACTTCCTGAAGTGTATGGAGGGAGGGTATAGGATGTTGTCCAACTAGAGGAAAAGACAGAAAAAACAACTGGTACTTTGGAGGATCAACTTTAAGACTCTAAGGTAGATTTCTGTAGTCATAAATAAATAAAAACTGAGGTCCTGATCATGTATAATATATGGCAGGATTTCCCCTAGGATTTTTTTAACCAGGGCATCAGGGACCCCAAATGTAGTGTGGCACTACAACACTTTCCCCAGCCTTTGACTTCACAAACCCTCCTACCAAGCCCCCCCTCTCCTCCCTGTTTGGATATCAGAGAACTTCTTCACTGAATATCATTTAGACCCCAGTTGGGTCCTTGGTGTGGTTCACTGGGTCATGGTTTATGATATACTTACTTTGAATTTTATAAAATTAATAAGAAAAAGCCGTCCCCCTGAATAAAATGATCAGAAATGCAAAGCTGTGAATCACATATTGGTGGTTATTCTGCTTTTAAAAAGCTTGTCCCTAGTACAGAACCTGTGTATATATGGAAATATATATAGTGTGCTCATGTTCTGTAAACCTGTTCACTGTTATGAGACATAACAAGACACAGCAACCTGACTGGGAGACCAGAGATCATATCCTGCTCCAACAGAACATTAAACAGACCCCTCATATGTACCTGTCAGTGCCACACCAGACTACTCTAGCAAAGTTCTCAAAAATCACTCCATAATGAAGACTACAGGGATTAAACAAAACAATCTCAAATCCTTTTAGGGAGGGAAGTTACCCTTGTAGATAAAATTGCTGTCAAGCCCACTTTTCAGTCGGATAATCTATTATTCTTTAACAACAGGGCTGAAGTTGGCTGCTGCAACAGAGAAGGAAGCTGTATAGACAGACAGTACAGCGTCGTGGTATCAGAGAAAATCCGATGCGCATGCAGGGTTAATTGAAATGTGTAATAGTCATGTGTAAGAAGGAAGAGCAACGAGTCTAGTCTAGCTGTCTAACTTAAAGCACTACAGAAGAAGGAAACGTAGTGGTCTTGCTTGATGGGAATAGCACAAGCTAAAATAATGATAATGATTTATATAGCACTTATCAAAACACAGTTGCAAAGTGCTCACAGGAGTGAAAAAGCGTACGTTGTTTGGTGGTGTCCTTTAATGCATTCTGACACCTTCATTTCCTTCAAAATGCAAACTGGTAAACTGGTAAATGAAACCCTCTACCTCAGAAAAACAGATTACAAATGTAAACAGAGTGTGCAACAACTAAACAAAAGGCTGACTATATGCATGATGGATAGACAACACAGGCAAACAGACTTAACTGTTAACTTAAGTTAAATATACCATGGCCTGCTGTGGATTAGTGATGATTACATATACCATCCTTGCCAGTTGTCAGAGCAGTGTGTCAAGTAAAACCAGTGTGTAGGAGCAATGTTAACCTTATCAATGTATTGGGCAATTTTACACATCTCTGACAACTAAAGTGTGTCAAGTTAGCATAGTTAAAGTAGCACTTCAGGATGGGATGCAAAAGCTCCTTGTTCCTTGCACTAGCAAAGCATTAAAACCAAATGCAATGAATTGTGGAGATAGATCTGTCCTCACAACAATCAGATTTCTAACTCAGTGTGTGAGAGATCACAAGAATATATTAAGAGGAAATATATGCTATCCTAGTGAGAGTAAATACACTATTCAATTGCTTGCATCAGGGAATATGACAGGTTGGGAATCTATTACAAATAACACATTACACACCATGACACATTACACCAGCCTAACCCATTGTATTCCCAGAAGATAATGACTCTGTAAGAAGCTCAGGCTATAACAATACCCAGTGGTGAGGAAGAGGCCCTCCCTGAGAACACAAACATATACATGGCTCAGAGTGTGTGTTTTCTGCAGGGAAACGCCCTCCGTTTTTCTATGGGACGATTAATGATCCTAATACAAGCACAGAGCACTAGGACACTGCCCTGAACTCTCAATTAATGTAGAGATCCAGAGCCAGGGAGGCTGGCATATCTTCACCTTCTTAAACTAATGGCCTAAGTCATATTTTGAGGAAAATGTTTTTTTTGCCTAAATCATCTCTTCATGATGCTGGCCACCTCTGGTAAAATTGCCTACATCCTTATTGAAAAGATCATGCTGTTCCTACCCTGGTAGTATAATGGCCTATGTCAAGAGTGTGACTTAGGCAATTAAAAAAAAAAAAAAAATGGCTTAAGTCACATTGTCTTGTGACTTAGGCAATTTTACAAGCTTTACTAGATGGCGGCTGCTTCCAGAAGAAAGAAAAACAATATATTTGGTTCAGTTCTTTCTGTTTTTGGAAAAACTTTAAAATATGACTTAGGCCATTAGTTTAGGCTACAAGAGAACTCAAATAAGACAGAGAACAAATGGTACAAACTATTATATCTCTTTGTTGAAACCAATATCACAAGGTCCTTACTGTAGGAGCATGTAATTTAATCTAGCCAAGCTGTAGAGACACAAAGTTCATCAGTACACTGGAGGCAAGAACTTCTAATTTCTTGGCAGTTCTGCCTGAAGCTCAAACACATACTGTAACTAATGGTTCATTCAGGCATATTGCATAAGTATCTCATGACCCTGACACATTGGGACACAGAAACAGCATCGCTCACTGTTGGTCCATGAAAAATAGTTTCAGTCTAGAAAAATAAAATCAAGCAGCTCAGAATTCAAAGCTTTGAGGAGCAGGTGAAGGATGCTGTCTGTCAACAATTCTGTTAACCAAGGAGAAGGTTATCCATTCACCTTTGTTTACTACTAGGTAGTATTAATATTCACCAACTACGACCTAGCTTGCACAGATCCAGTTTGTTACACTCTGCTGTATTGTTGGGTTCATTATACTGCATGTCAGTCCACTGGATATTTCAAGCAGTGCTGCATCCCGGCACCACTGACATTAATAAGACATATCTTTTATGCATACAACCTGAAAATGTATAAATAATGCAACGCATCAATGATAAAAATCATTGTTGAGGCACATGCATAATCAACCTTGTTGATAATGTTGACTAATCGTTGCAGCCCTCAGTCTGTAAACCTGTTGGCCATCAAAAGGACAAGTGAGGCAAAAAATGTAGTCTCGGGGAGCCTAGCCTCTCTGCCGTTTACGGTACATACTACACAACTTTAGGCACAATTGAACTGTCCCAGACAGGTTTGGGAGATCTGAGACAAAATGTCCATGTCAGAGCCAACTCGGTCATAATGAGTCATAACACAATGAGCCTCCAGGGATAATTCATTGAGTTGGTGGAATATTTATTTTATTTCAAACAAGCCTCAACACAGGCATCATCTGTATTTATCCTCATGTATATGTCCACTATTAAGCCATTTTATTACATAATAAAAAGCTACAGAGAGAGTAAGAGAGAAGGGGGGACAGAGAGAGAAAACAGTCCGTCTGTGCTGATCTGCTCTAATGTTGTAGGGAGGGGATCAACCTAAACTGAATACCGTTACAGTGAGAAGGGCATGGGGGCAACTGGGGATTTGTAAATGAGCTGAAGCAAAACAAATTGTCTTCACTGTTGTGCAGGTACTAGCTGTTTATGGATAGAGAAATTCTGAACCACCATCACAAGATCCCCCTAAATTTGATTTTGTTAAAACTCTTATTTGTAGGCCCATATTGTATGCACAGTAATCTCAAAACAATAATCTCTGCCTGAAGCACGCTAATTTTAACTGCATATTACGTAACAGTGATGCACTGACATCGATGCATGGTCAAATAAATAAACCTTTTGTTGTTGATAATAATGAACGGTAGTGAGATAAAAAACAAATATAGCACCACTACCTGTGACAGACTCAATGAACACAATGAAGTCTTTGTTGAACGGCAATTCAGCCTTTCTGGAGGCCTGCTCCTGGTAAACATTAAGCCCAATAAAAGCCAATTGAGTCACAATACACCCAGAATGCAGAGTGGGTCATATTTAGATATAAACACTGCTGAGGCAGAGATGAAGTGGTAGTCAAATGTTTGAAGGTACATTTCAGAGAGTTTCAGAAAAAAGTACCTTCACTTCACAAACAACTACACCATGGTGCATACAATAGGAAAAGTTCTATTCGTTTGAACTTTGAACTAAATCGATCATGACTGCCTCAATGGGTAACAAACTCCCCCCTCTATTTAACCAGAAGAGCTGCTGTAGGACTAGGTGATGAATTGTTAATCAATAGTAACTGTCTACTTACTAGTACCATAAAGGGATACAACAACAAACGCCTGCTGTGCGGCAGCTTGCTAGAACATAGACCACTGTTCTGATCTATTTATTGCCAGCACTGGTTTCCTGTCTTATTCTTTCCCGATGAATAGGATTTGGGGCTTATTTTAAGCCCAGGTGTTTTAAGGCAAATACATTCAGATTAATCACACTGATATAAGGGCTGGACAGAGGATTACGTCATTTCTAAGGAAACAGATAATGACTAAGCAATGACCCAATGAGCAGCTTAGGGATATGCTGTAAAAACAATCACTGATGATTCAGCTCCAAGCAGTCTCAGAACAGACTTTGGACCATCTAAATTCTGTGCAATATGAGATGATGAGGGAGGCCTATTTGATTATAAAATTAGTCTTACTTCCTCTGTGCTTTAGCAATCTTATAAAGTGTTTCACAGTGCAGCTCAGCTTGCAGAGAGAATTTAACGTGACAGCGACTCTGCCTAGAAGTGGACGTTCTACTAAAATATCCAAGATCCACAAGAAAAAAATTAAAATAAGCAAATAACCCAATAATAACATCCAGAGATCTACAAGCCTGCATTGCTGCATCTGATGCCATTTTACATCCATCTATAAAAGCACTGAATAGAAATTACATTCATGCAAGTGTAGCCATGGAAGAAGCCTTTACTGTCTTAAAAGAACAAAGATGCTCTTTAGACCAACTGGACAAACCTGAAGATTTCTGGAAGTCTGTTCTCTGAACAGATGAGTCCACGATTCAACTGTTTAGTTGTAATCAAAAATGTTTGGTGACAACCCAAAACTAGCCACCTCTGAACAGAACGTCAGCCCATCAGTCTGAGAGCTGAAGCTGGGCGGAAAGTGGCTGTTCAACAAGATGATGATCCTCAGCATTCAAGCAAATCTACCAAAGAATGGCTCAGGAAGAGGTTTAGTGTTTTGGATTGGCCAAGTCAAAGTCCTGACCTAAATCCAACTGAGATGCTGTCAGAACCTGAAGCGTGTGTTCATGCAAGACCCTCAAACCTTACTGAGTTGGCCGAGTTCTGTAAGGAGAAGCGGGAGAAAATCCCTCAGGAAGATGAAGAGACTGATCGGAGTGGCTGTAGGAGACAGCCAAGTCATCACTGTTAAAGGAGGTGGCACAAGTTATTGATTTAAGGAGTTCACGAATCTGCACACACCTGAGCTTTGTTAAATAAACAATGTAAGTATATCATTTATCTCTGCATGTTTTGTATTTGGGATATCTTCATTAAGATTGAGGTTTAATTACAGATTTTATAAGGTTATTCCTCTAGAACATATGATGTAAGGACCACTCCCTGCAGGGTTCACAAACTTTCAAAGTATGACTGTATGTCAGTTGAGCAATGCAAGGATGAGTGTCATTGGATAACTGTAGAATATGATGAACATTCTTTCTTTTCCCCCCACAATCAACCAGCAATCTACAAGCAATCGCTCTAACTCTAATGGTAAAAAATATTAGACAAATCTGCCAGTCCAAACATACTTGCATTTTTGTGTTACGGAAAGGGTGTCAGCCCTTGTAATGCCTATTTGATTAGATCGTAAGTACTGCAGTAAGCCAATAGTAATTTGCTTTCCGTACTGCATTTGTATCCTCTCTATAGGGTGTCTACAGTAGAAAACTCTACAGCACAGCAGGCACAGACACATGTTGGCAGCTGCAAGTGCCCTTTCACCTACCATTCCTTTCTCTTACCAGAGATCCGCACTGAGCTACTGTATGCAAGACCAAACTTGACCTGCCCCACCTTTCCTCCATTCTCTTTTCCACCGGTACACAGTGGACAGTACCAACAATTCATTGTTGTCAAAGCAAAGAGCAGACACTGGTCCTTTCATGACCAGGACTTTTGAATGAAAGTAGGTGAACTGCCCGACATGGAAAGCCAGTTGTATTAACAAAATCAAGAGGTAAGGCCACCTTAACCGTACTGTGGATTGTATGAGCAACAGAGCTGAATAACAATAATAATGGTGGAGAGACAGTAGTATAACAGCAGAGGTGGAAAATAACCACTTACACCCACTCTCATGACTGTACATTTTTACAGTAATGCTGCTTATCGGGTTATTTGTAAAAGTCTGTTCCTTTATTTCAATTTTTCAATTATTTATTGTAAGGTTTGTTTAGACATACAAGTAGTCATATTACATTACACAACTTTTACAGCAAATAGTCACTTTGTAAACAGTTACTTCACCTCAGATTACTGATAATGTAGCTCTGTTGACATCAGTTAAACCTTGAGCTGATAATGACCCATCAAAATATTTGCAAGGACCGTGCCAAAAAAAAGGTAATCTGTTTTTGTTTTTTTTACAAATCCACACAGCTGTTCTTTTTTTGTTTATGCCCATTTGCTTTTTGGAGAATTTAATATTTTTCTATTAAACACGGGAGGGAAAATCTAAAATCATCATATAAATGTCACCACCCGTTTTTAAAAATGATGATTTCCTTATATTTTTCAGTGGTAATTTACATGTTTATGGTTGTCAAATGAACAGCAAGCGCGCTTCCAGGTAAACACTTTGTCTCAGAGCCAACACAGAGGTCAGCCAGCATGTTGTTACAGGGTCAGCAGAAATAGGGAAAAGGAAATACAGAGGCAAACAGAGGAACAAAGTGAGAAAGAGAAATGGTGAAATGTGCTTACAGCCAAGAGAGCATCCAAAGTTAACAACCATCAATGCATGGAGGAAAGGGTATTGTTTCCAGGCTATCGTGGATAAGACAGACAACAGAGCGAAACACTCTGTGGAGCCTTTACTCCTGCTGTTGACCATAACCAGCTAAGCCTACAGAGACTAAATGCATTGGAGGCAGGGAAAGACACTGTGGCCTACATCTACCCATGCTGGCACATTAAGGAGCAATTAGATACCATTAGATACTAAAGCAGCTGGACTCACTACACTGCCAAACAAAGGGACAGAACAGAAGGAAGAGTGAGCATAATACAGAGATGAATAATCAAAAGCAAGGCTCCAAGACATTATCACCAGGTAGTACCCTAACAGTTCAAACCTTGGGAAACCATGGGATTCATAGACCAATATCACTGTTTCCTACACATAAGCTCATCACCACAAAATATAAAGTTGGTCAATCGATCTCTAAAGCTGCACCTAAGAGGTGCGCATCATGTTACATCCTCAGCTAATGCTTGCAATCGCACCGCACGCACATGCCTTTTTCCTCATCCGCTTGTGAGAGACAGACATCACCTGCTAGATGGACAAGGGCGCAGCGTGACCTCAAAAAAAGTTGGTTGACTCGACAACAGAAGTTAATTGTATTGTATTGGGATGTTACCGTCCACATAGTGACGTTGCCCCAGCTGCTAGCAGAGTCTATATATTCAACAAGTCACAAAATGATACATTAACATGTGTAAAATTAATTTTCTCCCGTGCATTGAACGTCTGTTCCCTCAGATGACCATCGAAAAGTACTCCCCCCCCCACCCCACCCCCCCAAGGATGCCCTACCACCACAAATGTTAAGGGAAACACTGAATATGTGTCTGTCTAAGACAACACATTACTGGCTAGAGACAGCAAAGAAATAAAGTTCTATGGGACTTAAAGTGCTGATTAAAGAAATTAAGCAAAATAATTGTTGACCTACCATCAGCATCATTTCTAATCATGGTACAATGTTGATTCTGGTTTTATTGTGTATTCCGCTAGCCAGTAAGGCAGATCTCACTGATCAAATCTACATTAGGTTCAGCATTACAGACCTGAAGAGAAATGAGTCATTGTTTCACCATGAAGAAATTAAATATGAAGGAGTTGTACAAAGGGCCAAACAGTGAATCTATTCACAAGCTGGGACATTAATCTTCTTTGTATTTTTGTGGGTAAGTGTTGTTTATCATTTCAGTGAGATGGATGAAAGGAACCTTTTATAAGTGGGAACAAATTGTTATCAGTGCTTTTCATGGGTTGCTAAGACAACATTTATAAGCACAAAGACAGACCACACCGATCAAGAGGCAATGCACCTTTGTAGATATCACTGTCACTTGCGATGCTCATTGATTGTTTTTTCTCTATCACAGCCTGTTCCGATTCACAAATGAGAGTTACGCAGTAATAAAATCATACCTTCTCAGACTATAGATTATATCACCATCAGTGCCTTGGCGCAACTAAACTATGTTGCCTGGGTATGGGTCGGGTCCTACATTTTCCATTTTGTGAAAGTTAATAAAATCGTGGAATCTGAATTTAAAAATAGAATTAAGAGATTTGTTAAACATTAGTTATTTTGAATGATTAGATCATGGAAAATGACATAGATTTAACTATCATGGTAATGTGTATGGGGATGGTGTGCGTATGTGTGTGTGCAGCCTATATGTGTACAGCAGAAAATGCATGTAGAGTTGTTATGTGATATTAGCAATAGTCATTGACAGCAAAAAAGAGCTCAATGGCTTCCTTGCTAGGCACTCCGTGCTACTTTACTGTAAGTGCTGAATAGTGAGCAACATTGTGCTGCTCTATTTGTAGACCTTTCCAAAGCCTTTGATACTGTTGATCATTCCCTGATATTACAGAGGCCGTGGTTACACCTGTCTTTTCAATGCGATCTCGGTCATCGATCGCCAGCTGCATGAGTGACAGGTGTAGACGCACAGAGGTCGCTTTGTGCTCGCATTGTGTTCGGATCAGCCAGGCCACCTCGCGAGGTGGACGAGCTCGCTTTGTGTTCGGAACTCTGAATAGTCTAGACGCAGTCAGGCACCTCAAAACGCATACAGCGGGGACACGTCATCAAATCACGCCCATTTCCCTCCAGCCACACGCTTACGCACAGACACGGGGGCGCGGAGGTGAGTGTGCTGGCGACACAGACGGGGCTGTAGCTGTTCGCAGATGTGATCAAACGTATGCTTTCGCATACCAAAGTTCAGCAACCAGTCTGTATCAGTAAATGTTTGGACGATGTTTTCCCCACCAGTGCTGACTGCGTTCTCGGACCCACATGCTTCTCTCCACAGATGTCGTTGCACCAAGAACCACAATGAATGAGCACATTGCGCGCCGCTGCTGTTGTCTCCTCAATAGCAAACGCCTTGTACGGGCCCTACCGCGACTACACACAATTCTTAACATAAAGTAAAGGAGCATAATCTCTCGCACACCCAGCACCATTTTCAGGGATTGTTGTTATGGTTATTTAAATACTGCGCGGGAACCGGAAATCCCAACACATATCTGGCCAAAGAGCTCGCATTTAACTGTCAAGTCTAGACGCACCACTTGTGTGTTCCGATTAGCAGATTCTGATTACCGAGATCGCATGAAACGACAGGTGTAACCACGGCCAGAGACGTTCATTCATAGGCCTAGATCCTATAGCCTGTGGCTGGTTTAAAAAAAACAAACGATAGACCTCAATGTGTAGTGTTGTATGTATTGATGTATAATCACCATTTTTAAAACATATTTAATAGAGTTCCCCAAAGCTCAGTATTAGGTCCACTTTTCGTCACTATATAATTAATGATACTGGTAATGCACATCTCTATGCTGACGACACAGTCCTCTGTTGTTATGCTGATTCTATGCACTTGGCTATCAAAACCCTGCAGCTCGCTTTCAATTCTCTACAAAAAGCTATTATCATTCTCCAACTTGCACTAAATGTTGATAATTTAATTATGTCATATAATTATGATTAATTATAGTGACTTGGAGACCAGTATTCTAAATGGTGCTCATATTGAGAGTCTCTCAAATAAATATTTGATTAATCATAAATTTACTTTTAAGACCCACAAAGATATGTTGAACAAAAACATACATATATACATATATATATATATATATATATATATATATATATATATATATATATAACTCTAAAAATAAATAAATAAAAACATGAATCAAACTGTGAATGAAGCTTAGTTTTTTGGATATAGACATGGCTTGCTTCCCCATGTTGTATGGGTCTACCACTTGGCTCTTAAATTTTAACTGGAGATGCTTATCACTGTTTTTTATGTCAAAATGTGGGCTGCCTGTTTCTTATGTAAGAAGAGATCAGCATTGGTTTGTGTTTATTTATAAAGCTCCTCTCCAAATTTATCATTGCATAAGTAAATCATTGACTGGAGAGTTCAGTCTCAGTCTCAGGGCTGGCTAATGCTACCGGTTCCTCAGATTTGCGCTGACCTGGGATAGGCTGCTTTTAGATTTTGTTGTCCAAACACCGGGAGCAGTATACCATGAAGCGTGATGCTTTGTGTGAATGTGTGAATGTGAATGTTTTAGTTGATGATTGTAATTATTGTTTGTGTCTTGTGTCCTGTCTCTTGGTTGTGTTTTTCTCCATGTATGTAAACTTGGTTAAAACAATAAATAGTGTTGTATGCCTACTGGAAGCATGGATATATTGATAAGACAACAAAACTGAGATTACAGACGAACAAAACCAAAAAATCTATAAATAAGAAAAAATAAAAATGAATTTGTGGAAAATTTTAAATGGAAGCCCAAGACATTTAAACAGCCATATTTTCAAATCACCAATGAGCCAGTATTTATAGATTGAGATTAAATGGGTACAGAGTGGAAAATCAATCAGAATGTGCCCAGATTGCCACAGATCAACACGTCCAAGAATTAATTAGCAGCACGACTACCGTGACTCTTGGATGTCAACTTCAGCAGCTCAGCACCCCATCTCACATTTCCATTTCTCCCCTGACACCAGACATGTCTCGCTCTCACTTACACACTCATATGTCAATTACTAATCTTGTGAGGAGGACATTGCATTGACTTACTTTGATTCACTTACCACTGAATATCTAACACTAACTCTAAACTTATCCATAAAACAATTATTTTTTTAAAGTAATGAATATATTCACACCTGGATTTACCTCATCATACTGTTCTCAGGATTAGGATATTGCTTCTTGTGAGGAGTACAAGAACACTCATGCAGCATACAACACATACAGTGCATGTCCAATATGTTACATACACAATATAGCATGCATTAGAGATACAAGCACACGTAAAATCTCTGTTTCACACACACAGAGTTGTGAAGCCTATTGCTTGTGCTGCTTCTGCACACCCCAGAATAGCCACAGACTACCAGGGCAGTGGTAACATGAGAGCAGGCACTACACAGCCATATACTGTAGCACTGCATGCATAAAACATCTCACATCAAAACCACATTTAAGAAGCAAACACATTAGAAAGACAAGCAAAGACACAACTGAATTGGACAACAGAATTCATGCGGCAACAGAACACATGATAGAAAATGCATAAAATAGGAAGGAAATAAAAGTGTGTGAGAGAGAAAAGAGAACTGACAGTGAGTAGGCCAGAGTATGGGAACATGCAGGACCTTAAGAGTGTCTGATGTATGAAATTGTGAATTCAATTCAAAGTACACTTTTCAGGGAAACAGAAGGAATTCTGGTTGATGTATATATTATCATTATGATGTTATATAAATAAAAATACAGTGGTATTTATGTTAAGTTGAGAAAACAGCAGTGCCGAAAGTTCAGTGTAAACTGGCTCAAAGGACCTAATCTAACAAATATTTTCTGTAAAGAATGGATCTTGAGGAGACTGGAGACAAGTGCGGCAGCCCAAATATTATTGCAGCATGTGAGGCAAGGGTAAATCAAACTATAATAGGGTGTAACAAGACATTTCTGGTGAACCAAAACAGGTGTTATGTTTTTTCTCATCAGGCATGTTGATGGAAGTTGGCCCAATTTCATTCTTTCCAATGGACAGATGGGTCTTTGTTTTTTTCTGTGAACATGATGAATTGAATTGTATTTCATATTCAGGGATGGTTTGTTCAGTTGAGCTGGGCCATAAGTGGGCCGTAAGTACAGCACCATACATTGCCCTGATGTTTAACATATCCATGCCTGGAGACATGACTCACACACCAGAACAGCCCAGCCATCATTAGGGACACTTGTTTTTTTAGCATATGAGAAAGAGAAAAGAAATGTTCATATACAGATAAAGTTGCTACCATCAGCAAGATCTAGTTGGTACCTTAGTGAACTCACGTTGAACCAACACTTAACCAAGGCATGAATAGATAATTGTATTAATTTAATTGTATTATTTTGCGGAGAGTAATTCTCACATTTAACACACTTAAATCTTTTCAAAGACACATGTATGGATTAAAAAACTGTAAATGTTGCAGTCAAATAGTTAGCATAAGCAACCAGTTATCTCCTGTTTACCTGCAAAGGGAGAGAGGAGAATATTTCAAGAAAGATTGAACATTAATGGAATATGGTCTACTGAGTACACTGAAAATCCTCATGTAAAAACGTGGCCACCCCTCCACCATTTATAGAATTCCTACAATAAAGAGCATTTTAGTTAAAAGGGGTTATTGACTCCTCTGTTAACCAGGTTTTTGAGAGCCACAAATGAGAACCATGACAGTATTCCCTACTAGTTGCCAGGCTAAGACTTTTGCTCACACTTTTGCTTGCTACTTAATGTTTAAAAAAAAAAAAAAAAAACTTCCCAAAAAGGTCAAAACACAATCGACCAAACAGGACGCAATCCAGAACAGGAAGTCTTGAGAGTTTGATTATTTAGTAGTAAGGAATGCAATGAGATCTAATGAGATACTCGAGGCCCTACAATGATCCTGTATGATAGAAAAATGATAAATAAGGGAATAAGAGATGAGGAAAGAAGTTAAAAGGCTTCTTGATCTACACATCATCTCTTTGTAGTTAACAGACTTGCCGTCTTGAATCAATGTAACCTTCACTGCTGTGAAATAGCTTTAGCCCAACATTAAATCTGACATTTTCCAAGCACAGCGCTATCATGTGATCAGTCAGCCCAATATCTAGTGCACTGTCAAGTCAAAGATATGAAACGTTGCCAAGATCAGCAGCAACTCGTTCTTATCGGTATCAGTTACAGCGCGTATGATATTCTTACACATACACAGCTTTCAGTTGTGTATGTGTGTGTAGATGAGGCAGAAAGCCACTAGATCAAAACAAATCGGCCAGTAAAATTGATAATATCAAATGTTAGCCATGATAGCAATGTACATCAATCAAAGCCAGTCATGCTGAGGTGACAAAATAACAAAACCATTTATTTTCCACGGGACATAATTCCCCTATCAAGTCCCATCATGCTTTTTAGAGCAGCAGCAGCATCAGAAGTCAAATGTTTTATCAGTGACGACAGATTAATCTTATTACCTGCACACTGAGCTCTGCAGACAATAAACTTGTCTATTTAACTCAAGTTTTTATTATGGTTTTATTATCCATGCTTCAAAAGAAATATTACTTGTCACTTACATTTATAACACATTTGCATTGCATGCTTTAGGTCAATTATTGTGTATATGTAAAAAATAATTTTACAGATATATTTAAAATGCTTCTGCTACAACTCCTTGGACATTAATATTGTAATATTGTGTT
This sequence comes from Hoplostethus atlanticus, assembly GCA_034670405.1. Lineage (NCBI taxonomy): Eukaryota > Metazoa > Chordata > Actinopteri > Trachichthyiformes > Trachichthyidae > Hoplostethus > Hoplostethus atlanticus. The sequence goes on along the minus strand of JAXDDX010000151.1, from coordinate 402,169 downwards.
TGGCACAAATATTGTAAAAACAACCAAATGCTAAAAGTATCCAAGGGAACAGAAAATAATGTTTGGTAACCACCTCACATATTCCAAGAGAAAGTTTGGATATGATTGGCTGTTCAATAACACACCATAAAACCAAACTACCACTGCACTTTGAAACAAGGCGTGATATGAAAAACTATGAATAAATCCACAATGACAGTGACTGAAGACAAATGGGAGCGAACTGGATTGCTGCTGCTACTAACTGCTCCGATGACTAAACACTGAAAAGCGAGCCATTTTAATCTTCTCCAGAGAACGCTGTCTGATAAACACCTCTGCCTGCTGAGGAAGCACAGCAGACCGGTGGGGTACTGCAGTTTAAACAACTGGGCTCAGTGGCGAGAGTCCTAACATCATGTTGACGGTGCTGTCCCGACTGGGGAGCGTTACATAACAGGAGGGATGCCCTCAGTGTCATAGTGCTGACATAAGCAGGAACATCCACAGAACTTCAAAAAGATCCCAGGCCAAGAATAAATATCCAATTCAGAGCTTCCTCCTAGGGCCTTAGGTGGTTTGGTAATATTATAACTGGGGTTGTAACTGTGTAGTGTGATTTCCTTTTCTAATACGATTATAATGTGTTACCTTCTAGTCATCTGGTCCTTATTAAGTAGCACATTATTCACCATATTCTTGTTATGGTCATTTCATTTCAAGTTTTCTCTTTGTGTACTGAACTCACTAATCCCTAGAGATAGTGAACATTTTCATCATTCTCTTTCTCAGGGTCAACTGCAGTGGAGCAAACCATGTTCAGGCCGACCTTGTCACCCAACATCTGTCTTCTTCAACTCTCCCCCAATTCCAGTCTGGGCTGTATGCTCTCTGCTCCGAGGACCTCAATGTTTACTAAGAAAGAAAACAGCTCGCTAAAGTTCAAGTCTCAACTCCAAACAACCCTGCATGATCAAAATTCTCCAGGGGTTGCACCACTTTTCAGTAAGCCAGTGGACACTCTGGTGTTCCCTTCCAACAGATTAAGTGTGATATATACGCATCTTGGACATGTTATAAATAAAAACCATGCGTTATTTTTCAAATTACAGCACCAAATATTTGAGATAACTGACAAACTCTGGCAGTAGTGTGCAACAACTTCTAAAAACTCAGTCAACAGTTCATTTCTATCTAATGCACTGTGGCAACACAGTGTGTGTGGCATTAGTAAAGGACTCAAGTAAAGGACACGTTTCTTAAAACATGGCGTGTCTGAAAATTTGCAAGATACATTCGCCAAACTCAACTTAAGATCTTTTATGTCTGCGGCTGTTGGAAAGAAATGAAATCAGATATGTAATAGTAATAGTTCAGGAGGGAAAACAAACAGTCTCGCCATTCTCTCATGTTTGTTTTCACAGTAGTTTGCCTCAATAACTTCCACATTAACCTTGTTTGGTATGAAGTGCTTCCACTACTGTATGGCTGCTGTTGATCTCAGTTCATAGTCCATACTGAAGGAAAGCACTGATTACGGGCTACTTTCTGGAATTACATTAAAATGTAGACTTGCAGTTGAAACTCTGATTCCTTTGGCACATCATCGCCGCATTCAGATTTTAACTTTTAAATTCAATATAGGCTGTAATTAAATAATGAAAGGGACTTCTCATTCCCAAGAGTTAAACCTAAAATATTTTCCTGCTGTTCCTTTTCCTCCTTTACACATACCCAATGAGGATGTACAGAAATCTATCAATCATTCTCTTCACCATAAAACCAAATTTAATGATGATGCATTATTCTTTCACAGAGGTGAGCAGATCAAAATCCCACTGTATGCAAAGCAGGCAAGATAACATGGGACTTTCATTCACCCTACTATCTATTTCTAAACCTTGTAATTGCCAGGGTCTTACCTTGCTTCGCTCCGATGATGTACAGTCACCTTTAGTTAAATTCCGCTGCAGAGACATTTTGATTTGAAACCTATATACTTTAGCTTCAGTATCACTTTGAAGGTTCAGTCATCACAGACAGTGTTGATTAGGCCTAGACGTGCACATAAAAAGCACAGGATAAAAAGTCAGAAATCAAAGCTAGATCCTGAGATGACACTACCCGCCACTGGAGTGAGAAGAGTCTTAACCAGATTGTGTTTATCCTCTTAGCCACTAAACCACACAGTGACACTGGATGTCCCTTTAGTCAGCCTGACTGGCTGCCTGCTAAAATAAATGGCTCCTTAGGGGCATAGCACAGGGGACGATTAGAAACACTGCACAGAGGGATAGTTAAACATTGTCAAACAAAAGCAAATATTAGTAAGTATCGATGCAAAGCTCGTCAGCTGCCCTTCCAGCTTCAGGAAATAAGCCGTGAAGGGATAAACCAATTTGCCAACCACGGATTATGTCAGATTGGGAGGGACAGTAGAAAGGAAACAGATAGAGATAGTCACTGACCTGGCTATGTAGGTAAAGATATTGTAGGAAGGATATTCATTATGCTAACAAGACAGGTTCATTATTCAGTCAAACGTATAGAATGCCAAACAGACCTAAGATCAGCAGCCACACTTGACCCTTAAAAGAAAAAAAAATCCTTTGTTAGCCTACAAATGCTGGTTTTGTGCCTGCTCCCCATTACAAATCAATACCATAGAGAAACACCTCCAATTTGTATGTATGAAAGGTGAAGCAACAAATCACTCTCACAAAAAGACAACGTGACTTGAGTTGTAAAGCCTATTCTCAGACGGCTCTCCATTTTTTAAATGAGTGTTTACAATGCTCAGACAGGTACTGGGACAGCAGCACACAAGCTGTTCTGATCCCCGAACGAGATGGGCATTCATGATCAGCTACCTTGAAGATGTTTTTACATTAAACAATGATTAAGGTGTTTATACTATTTGTGGTTAAACTAAAAGAACTAAAAAGGAAGGCATCCAACCAAAAGTCTACACGTCTTCTAAGTAAAACACATCTCATCAATTTCATTAAATTAATTTTGTTTCATTTTACTGAAGGCTTTTTTTTTTTGTCTCACTGCAGAAGCCGTCCTTAAATGCTAAACATATCCATATCTAGACCAGATGTACATGGTTTACGTGAGGTAAATACAACCACAGAGGGTCCTGTTGAGAGGTAGAGCCTTATCTCGACACAGAAGCTCAAATTCAACAAAGCTTCTCAGCTGGTTTGATCCTCTCGTTAATCCAGTTTCTGCTAGGCGTCAGGACATGGTTATGGTGCAATCCATTATACTTGGAATTCGGAAAAAAACGACCTCCGACATGGAAAAGTGCAATAGAACAGTCATTCGTGTCAGAATTCCCAGTCGGAAACTCAGGCCAGATCCAACTGGTCCGAGTTCGCCAATATAAACACACCTGACATCACGGGAATATAGCGGTGAACAGTAAACACAATTCCCTTTGCATCAATCTTTACTTCATATGTCGTTTTTGTTATGAAAACATGGTGAAACAACTTTGTAGTTGTAACGTAATTCAGTTTATTTGAGCTCAACGTTACGAGATAAACGTCTTTACTAGCGTGTGGTACTAGCTTACTAACGTTAACGTTACTAGTTCACTGATACGCGCCGTTTCTCTTCACTAATGGCGCTGTAGTAGTTCTCTTTAGATGCTTGTGAAATTCAGAGACTTGCCATACAAACATGAATTTGCTGCGGGCATCCATGTTTTCCCGAGCAGATGCACTGGAACACATTCAGATTGGAAGTCGGGAATACCGACTCTGAACTATCGACTTCCGACTTACAATGGATTGCGGCATTAGTCCCCATTTCAACAAAGTCATCACTCACTCGTGACTGTACAAGTGTGCCAGAGATACTATTTTCTCTTTTAAACACACATATGCCTACACACACACACATTGTGGTTTGCTTTAACTGAAGTAATTTGCTATTTGGCCGATGCAGCCCTGTTATTAATTAACAGAATCATATACTACCTGACTAAAAGAGTTTTGGAACTCCTTTCTTCAGTATGTACTCCTATTTAAGATTGCTTTGATTGTAATTGTAGTGAACACCATGTCAGTGGTTCTTTTTTTATGGGGTTGGCACGAGGACGGTGTGATGTGTTATGTAATGTAATGCATGCTGCATGGTACAGTTAGCCCTGCCCACGTGGATACCAGCCAACTCCACCTTTAATATGGTATGAACGCGGTGGGTAAAGACATACTGTACACTTGCTGATGGAAACTTTGACGTTCTGCTGAGGTCTTGATTGCCTAAGTGTGCTAAAATAGCTAATTAGCCTGATTGTACGCAGCTGTGTAGCTACTCAATGACCATCTGCATCTGTCATTATCAATGTAGGTTGGTATGGCTGATGGCAGTGAAACTGACACTAGGTAAGAACGTGGAATGATGAGTATCCTGATGAGAACAATCTACAAAAAGGTATCTAATCGCTTTTACCTGCCGTCCCGGGTATAGATTATTCCCCGATTAGAGTTGATAACCACTAGTCTATTCCATAACAGGCCCAATCTATCTACACTTTCAGTTTACTTCATAATAAGTTTTTTATTTATTTTTTTTTTTTTTAATTTCAAATAGCTTAAAGTAATAACAGTTAAAGCAGAAACGCACTGGATGAAGATATAACTTTAATGACTACATGCAATGTAGTCGTTGCAGCAGCAAATAGAATACATTAAAGAAAAAACAACTGCAACTGACCCGTTAGGAATATGGTAGGTTGAAATGTATGAAAAAGTATGAATGACAGCACTACGAGGATGTGCAACATAACAGCAGTAAGACATGTCGAGATAAGACAAAAATGAGGAAGGTCTGAGTCCACTACCAAGAACTGTTTGATTTCATCATTTATCAAAAAACGAATAGATTATTTTTTTACTCAGTTGACACTTTTTATTCAAGAATATATTATTTAGAACTGTTACACATCAAAATGTTTTATAACTTTGAAATATATCAGAATATCTTGTTCACACCAATTGGTAATGTTTCTCAAATTGTTGTCACACCATATATTTCATTCAAATGAAACACATGTATTCTCCTAATACACCGTGTGAATTGGTCTTTTAAAAACTAATACCAGATATTGACTAAATTGGTCTTCTATGTGTCATTGCTACGGCTAGTGCTTTAACATTGAAAAATGACTCTGTTGAAAAATATTGTCATTTGACTAAAAAAATGGTATTAGTTTTTTATAAATGAGGAAACAAAACAGTTTTTGGTAAAGGACTCTATGTCTGAAAATGAAATATGAGTAGTATGAAATAGGTGAAAATTCTAGGAATCTAGGAATGCAGATAGACATGTCATGTCATGTGGTGTGTGTCAACATTAGACACAAGTGTTCAAACTCCACACCAGTTTTCCAGTTTTCAATGGCCTAACATGCACTGAAAAGATCAAGTGGTGCATCAAACCGATGTTGACACATCTGCACCAAACTTGGCTTGATTTTGGAGCATCAAAAGAGGACCAAAACAGTAGTTTTTTTGTGAGGAATCTGGAGCTACTGTGCCACTACTGAGTCCAACAGAGCTGATGATAGCATCAACACTTTGCTAGCAGCATACAATGGTTCTGATGCATGGACTAAACTATATTTTTTCTACTGGCGTATCTCTACGAGACAGACTGTAGAACAGACTATGGAACATCTTTTGTCATTCTAAAATATCATGTAGTTATCCATCGTCATGGTGTAATACAGATACAAATTCTGCTGACACTCTATCGCAAACCTGCAATGCACCACAGAAATGATAATATGTGAATAATCACATCCAGTGTGTTTGGGCCTTGAGGTGACAGAAATCTGTTTAAAAATTTAGACTGTATGCTGTCCCTCTCTTCAATTCAAGTCAAGTAAAGTTTATTTATACAGCCCTTCATCAATAAATCATGTCTCAAAGGACTTTACAGAGAACAAGCCTACCTAGATTTAACTAATCAACAATCAATCAAAGAACAAAATGATTCAATACAGTAAGCAAACAAAATAAAACAAAAGGAAACAAAATAAAAGCACAAAATAGGATGTCAAAAAGATAGAACTAACCGACCTAGCCTAGCCTGGCACCACTAGACCCCCAGTGAAGACGAGGAAAAATCTAATTATGAAAAAACTGGAAGAAACTTTGTGCAGGGCAATTCAAAGAGAGATCCCCAGATCCACCAGGACAGCTAAACGTACAATAGATAAAAAACAATAAAACAGGCAGTGGGATAATCTTATCCTGACTGTAGACAATGCCCTCTGTCGCTGTCTACAGCATTAAAGCAATCTAGATAAATGAGCTAAGATGCATACTTTATTTAATTTTGAGTTTTTTTGTTGTTGTTTTTTTTTTTTCCAGACAAACGTATTGCGGAAAAATTCCAGTAAGCACCATAGCAAGTAGTTAACCTCTTGATACACTGCATGGTGCTAAGTCAGGAAACATGGCTGTAATTGAGCCAGTCAGTGCTGAGAGGTGATGTCATAGATAAGTCAGGGTTCTCAGAAGACTTTCCTTCTTTAACCCCCACAGCAACACGACAAGGGTCAAAGGTCAGTGTTCCCTGATTAACCCTCCAGCAATGCCACTGAAGGGCTACTACTCTGACCTGGTTTTGTGGTGTATAGGCCAGTTATGTATTTATGTGTTATTAGTTCTACAAAAGTAGGCCATGTTACATATACTGTTCTGGGAACAGCATAAGAGAGGTTACTGGTTTTGACAGAGCTCCAAACTGACACATATCAGGAGAAAGGGCACGGGCTTCAGCAAATGCAGGCTGGTGGTGGTCTAGTTTGGAATTAGGGTTGATTTGTTTTAAAGCTATTCTCTTTATCATTAATAATAATCCCAGTTTGAGCTCAGGTATGCCTTCAGATAAAAAGCAGTAAAATTGATGTGAAACAAATATATCAAATGTAACATAAAAATTGTATTGAATCAGGTGGGAAAGGAAACGTATGGAATTTCAGTTATATATTCCTTTGATGCAGAACAGAGAATAAAATGAGAGACAAGAGTTTCTCCTGACCTGTGATATCTCAGCTCCATTGAGCTAATGGATTGTCAAACTGTGCTCTAGAACCAAAGAAGTTAAGTACCACTGTTGACAACCGTGACACCACCATGGGGATTTTCCAGGGAGTATCACTACATTTTCTGGTTAAGTCCTGCTGGGTGAACAGGCAGACTACAGAAACAAAATATGGTTATGATTAAACTTAATAATATTCCCTTTTGGCATTATAGTCATTTCCTCACGTTTTATGCAATTTGGGCGCTGTCCGCAGCTCTGTGTCATTCCTACTTGTATGAGCAACCGATGAATCAATAATTTGGCTTGTGATGGAATCTTGTGTCTTGCCAAAGTGAGTCTTGCCTATCAGAGAAAATGGTAACCCACAGCTGTCAGCTTTTCTGGGATTTCACATCTGAGAAGTAACAGTTGCACAAATTTCCGTTTCCTCACCTACAGGCTGAAGTCATGCTGCATGATACGACATGCTTTAGGGAAGGTTTGTGCGTCAGGCAAATGCTTGAGATCTTGAACATACCCTTGCACAGTTCATCATAGCCAGTCAAACCAGCCTGCCACCCATCCAAACTCTGAAATCAATTATAAGGCTAGGGAGCCTTTTGTACTGCTAATTTGTCCCAACCATTTCCTGCACTTACATCACAGTGAGTACACATTCTTCTATAAATAGGCCAATCAAATTACTTTTTAACAGACCTGCATGTGCAATATGGCAAATGTCCATTTGACATGTGACTTTGAATGAGGCAGGACATGACACATCTTAAAAATGACTGTGTCTGGAGGTGGTCTCCTTTCAACAAAGGCTGCATATATCAAGCACAAACTTTTTAGTATTTATATCACTGGACATCGAACAACCTTGAACTCACTGGTTAAAATGGAATGCATTGCAGCTGCTTTCATATTGGAGGACTGAGAGTGTGACGGGTGAGTTGACTGAATGAAATCAACAGAACACACTGCGCAGAGAATATGAAGTATCCCTGCATCTTGTACACCTAACTGATCCATGTGCAAACCATCAGACCTGAGCCGAGCTACAGTGCCTTGAATGCCAATGTTAGCTCGTGCAATGAGTGGCCAGGTGAAGAAAACATTCTGATTACAAATATTTTGACAGCTGATGAAAATTAATTCGCTTATTGTCTTGAGGAGTGCTGGGGTTAGACACGCCTCACAACTCTTTTGGTGTGCGTGTGTGTAGTCCCTCTTTGCCATAAGATTTAGTCGTATTCACTTACATGCAGCAATGCGTGTAAATAATGACACCTGCACATATGTCAAGCAATCTGCACGCTTCTTCACTCACACCGGTTGGGACACCTGAAATTTAAACTGGCGTGTATTTACCTTCTCGTCTTCGTCTCCTCCCCCGCATTCTTTACTCCCTGCTTTCTCCCCGTCATCTTCTGCCGCACTGTCGTCCTCTTGTCCTGTCGCTTTTAAACTTTGAAAATCGACGGAGCGACCCCCATCTCCAGCAACCTCCTTGTCCAGTAAATCCGTCATACCTTCTCCTTCAGACAAGGTGTCTGAACCGGAGGACGTCCGGCTCATGCCGCTGCCAAACCTCTCGAAATGGTTCCGCTCCATAATACCAGGTAGTATCATCAACACCTACAGAAGTAAACAGACATTACAAGAGACATCTCTATTAAGATGCACCACACAACGTCAAAACAACATACAACCATTACAAAAAAATTCAGTGTACCTGTCGAGTAAATTCATCTTGGTTATCATCGCGAGCGCACACAAGGTTTTAACTTTTTGACCAAGCCAAAAAAAGGGGGAAATTGTTCTATCTTCGAAATTCAATCATCACAACAAAGACGTTTGCCGTCCCTGCTTGTCATTCGGTTTAGGCATGAAGTCTCGAATGAAGGTACGTGTTGTTTTGGTTTAGGCTTGACGCTCATTACTTCCATGTAGCGTAAGATCCACGCTGTGAAAGTCCCGATGCTTTCATGTGTAGGCGACGCCTGAAGACCAAACATAGCCCCGCCCACAACGTGCGAGGGCGGAGCATAGGATGACTTGTGTACTGTCAATATGGGACAGTTTTCACCATTTAACCCAATGCACTCCATTTAGTAATAATTATCAGTAATATGATTGCTGGATTGTGTATGAGTGTAAAAAAAAAGTGTCACTATAGCTGTGATGTCATGTCATGAGATAGTTTTATGGCCAGATAACACTTTATAATAACCTGTTAGGGCCCCTACATGAGGCCTGTGTTTTGGGGGGGTGTGTGTCGTGTCCTATGTGTGTCTGTAGGTGTGTCCCATTCCAGACCTGCCCTCCTGCTCTGGTTGGCCACCGCCCAAAGTGCCCACACCTGACCCTCATCTCAACCCCAAGGAGTAGTGGCATAAAAGCCAGGAGGAGGCTCCACTCCGGCCCCTGATGGCCACTGATGCTGCAGCCTGAATGTGGTTGCCATTTACCGCTAGCATTGTTGGGTGTTTCTAGTATTGCAATTGTTGAACCCTATGCTTGTTGGAGCTCAGTAGGGGGGTACGCTGTCATTTCTGTTTGAATCACCATTTCTTGTTTTATATCGAGTAGGAAGCCTAACTGTGTGTTTTTCTTTTGTCTAGGCTTAGTACCTTTTCTTTTCTGGTCAGGGTGGGTTTCTTTTGTTTATTATTTTGGCCTTGGCTTCCCCCGAAGTTTAGTTGCTCCCTTGTGTTGTTTAGTTGACCCCTGTTCAATAAATCTCCTTTTTGTTAATGACAAAGCACTACCCATCAATTTCTGTGTTACTCCCCTCCGACCCTAGACCGCCATCTGGGGACGTAACATAATTGGGGGCTCGTCCGGGATACAGTTCCCATTTATCTGTTGTATAGTTGTGGTGTTTTGGTGGAAGTGTAAGTCGAAGATGGCTCTCTTTGATTTGGCTGCATTTGTGAATAGCCCCACACTTGAAAAACTTGATAAATGTAGGAAAGATGACTTGTTTGTCATAGCTGAGCATTATGGCATTTCTGTATCGACATCTTTGCTTAAGAGGGAGCTAAAAACAACTGTCTTGGAGGGTTTAATTAATGAGGGGGTTATCGTATTGCCAGTCCACCCTGTAGCGCAACCAGAGACTGACCAGGCAGGGGCACCTGAGTCTCCGGTAGGAGGGCTGACCGTGACTCCTCCTGTGTCACGGGTTGAGGCAAAGCCACCTTTTACCTTACCTCCTTTTGACCCGCTCTCTGCTGACTCTTCCCCTGTGTCTGCCCGATTGAAAGTTCGCTTGGCTCGTCTCCAGCTCGAGGCCCAGGAAAAGGCTGAGGCTCGAAAAGCAGAGATGGAGTTCCAGCTTGAGCTTTGTAGAATTGAAGCAGACACCGCAGTGAGAATGCGTGAGTTGGAGTTACAGTCCCAAGTGAGAGCTGGTGATATGTTTAATCCACCTAAAGTGCTTCCCTCTGTCTCAGGAAACACAGATGTGCTCCCTGCAGTTCCTCCTGATGTGTCCGCACATTCAACTCCATCCACTACTGCATTCGATGTCAGTAAGCATATTGTCCTCGTGCCTCCTTTTCGGGAAACTGAAGTAGAGTCTTATTTTAGTGTGTTCGAGTGCCTGGCTGCTGCCTTACAGTGGCCAAAGGATGTATGGCCTTTGCTACTGCAGTGCAAACTAACTGGCAGAGTGCAGGAAGCTTGTTCATCCCTGTCTTTAGAGAATAGCCTTAACTATGATACTGTTAAAAGTGCTATACTTAGGGCTTATGAGTTGGTTCCTGAAGCGTACAGACAGCGGTTCCGAAACTTAAGAAAAATACCGTCCCAGACTTTTGCGGAGGTTGCTAGGGAGAAGGGGACCCTGTTTGATAGGTGGTGTGCGGCCAGCAAAGCCACAGATTTTACCTCATTACGCGAATTGATGTTGCTGGAGGAGTTCAAAAGTTGTGTGTCAGAGCGGGCAACAGTATACTTAAATGAGCAGAAAGTAAACACGCTGCAACAAGCTGCTGTCTTAGCAGATGAGTTTGTGCTGACTCATAAAAGTGTGTTTGTAGTTAAGCGTGAACCCTATACCCTACATGATTCTTCAGAAAAGAAAAGTGGTGATTCCCAGTCTCCTCACCCAAAACAGTCTTCTCAAGGTCCAACATCTGAGAGGCAATGTTTCTATTGTCACAAGGCTGGGCATGTCATTGCTGACTGCAGAGCCCTAAAACGTAGACAGCGTTCCCCACAGGGTAATCAGACCAAGGGTATGTGCTTGATTAAGACCGTACATTCTCTAGGTCCCCAGCCAACACCAGATAAGCTTGTGGTACCTGATGTATCTTTGAAGGGTTTGTTTCCTTAACAGGAAAACTCGAGGATCAGCGGCCAGTCAAAATTTTGAGGGATACAGGTGGTTCGCATTCCTTCCTGTTGGCTGACGTCCTGCCCCTAAATTCTGAGACCTCATGTAATCTGAGTGCCATAGTACAAGGTATTGAGATGGGATTGATGCCTGTTCCCCTCCATCGCATTCATTTGCAGTCAGACTTGAGCTCTGGTTGTTTTCCGGTAGCTGTTCGGCCCTCGTTTCCTATAAAGGGTGTTGACTTCATTATGGGAAATGACATAGCGGGTGGTAAGGTACGACCAGTACCTGAGGTAGTAGACTCCCCAGAACTTGAGCCAGATGCAGATGCCGTGCTGAGAGATTACCCAGATGTGTTTTCGGCTAGTGTCCTGACAAGAAGTCAAGCCCGAAAACAGATGGAAAGTATAGACCTAGCTGACTCTATGCTTGCCTCTGTTTTTGAAAAGGATAGATTACCTGGTGGTAATTGTGTAGAGTCTAGGGAGAAGGAAGTGTCCGATGTACCCATAGCTCAGACAGAGATAAAGTTGCCCATGACACGTGAGGCACTGATAGCTGCACAGAAAAGTGACAAAACACTCGCAAAATGCTTCACAGAGGCTACAGGCTTAAGTGAGGGCAGGGGCAAATTGCACTCATTTTACCTTGCTGACCGGGTGTTGATGCGCAAGTGGGTACCTAGGCCCTTACATGATAACTGTGATGAGTGGGGTATGGTGCGCCAAATTGTTGTCCCTACTGCCTACAGACAACATGTTCTTGAATTGGCGCACACTCATCCCTGGTCTGGACACTTGGGCATCACAAAAACGTATAACCGCATACTTAAGCATTTCTTTTGGCCAGGACTGAAGTCTCATGTATCAAGATTCTGCAAGACTTGTAGCACCTGCCAAGTTAGCGGCCAGCCGAACCAAGTTGTTCCGCCCATTCCTCTCTGCCCCATACCTGCCATTGGTGAGCCTTTTGAGCATGTTATTGTAGATTGTGTCGGCCCATTGCCAAAAACTAGGTCTGGTAACCAGTTTCTTCTGACTATCGTGTGTAGCCACTTGTTTTCCTGAGGCTATTCCTCTGCGGAAAATTAGTGCACCAGTGATTACAAAGTCACTAATCAAATTCTTCTCTACCTTCGGCTTGCCTAAGGTTGTGCAAAGTGACCAAGGAACAAATTTTATGTCCAAAGTTTTTAAGCAGACTTTGCAGTCTCTGGGTATTTCTCAGAGGATATCTAATGCATACCACCCTGAGTCGCAAGGTGCACTCGAACGCTGGCACCAAACATTAAAAGCGATGCTTAGGAAGTATTGCTGGGAAACAGGCAAGGATTGGGATGAAGGCGTACCCTTAGCCCTTTTTGCCATTCGTGAGGCTAAGCAGGAATCTCTTGGTTTCAGTCCTGCTGAGCTGGTGTTTGGGCATAGTGTGCGTGGTCCATTGAAAGTGCTCAAGGAAAAATTTCTGTCTGCTGATACTGCCCCTAAAGTCAAAGTGCTAGATTTTGTCACACAGTGTCGGGAGCGGTTGCACCGTGCTTGCTCCTTGGCGAAGGAACTGCTTGCTTCTTCCCAAGGTAAAATGAAGCGCCATTATGACAGAAAGGCTGTTGAAAGAAGTTTCCAGCCTGGGGATAAGGTGTTAGTGTTATTGCCTACCCCTGGTTCAGCCCTCAGTGCACGTTTCTCTGGCCCATACATTGTGAAGAGCAAGTTCAGTGACACAGATTACATAATCCCCACTCCTGAACGAAGGCGGAAAACGCGCCTCTGTCATATTAACATGCTAAAGCAGTTTCATTCCAGAGAGGACTCCCCTCAAGTGGTCACGCCAGGTACTTCAGTCAACACGCCAAACGCCAAAGCTTCTGTCTCATTAGTGTCTTGCCCTGCACCTACTGCAGATGACGACGGTTTGAAGTGGTGGAGGGATGTTCAGCAATGTGGCAGGTTGCCGAACTCCGAAATGCTGGCTGACTTAGACAATCAGTTGTCCTATCTTTCTGACAGTCAGAAGGATGATTTGAGTGGGTTAATTAGGTCATATCCCATGCTCTTTAGTGACGTGCCTTCCCGTACCACGGTGGTTGAGCACGATATTGAAGTGGGTAATGCCACCCCACTTAAGCAACATGCATATCGTTGTCCCATGCCAAAGAGGGAACTAATGAAAAAAGAGGTACAGTATCTGATTGAGAATGGGTTGGCGAAGCGTAGTTGTAGTCCTTGGAGTTCTCCCTGCTTGTTGACTCCTAAATCCGATGGTTCTCCTCGATTCTGCACAGATTTCCGCAAGGTGAATGCGGTCACTGTGCCCGACTCTTTCCCATTACCCCGCATGGAGGACTGTATTGATAACTTGGGTTCAGCAGTGTTCATAACGAAACTTGACTTGCTAAAAGGTTACTGGCAAGTGCCATTAACCCCTCGTGCTTCTGAAATATCTGCCTTTGTCACCCCAGACCATTTCCTGCAGTACACAGTGATGGCATTTGGAATGCGTAATGCACCCGCCACTTTCCAGCGGCTTATGAACACCGTGCTTGGTGATGTGCCCAATTGTAATGTGTACCTTGATGACGTAGTGACATGGTCTTCCACTTGGCCGGACCACCTCAAATCCCTGGCAAATGTGTTCGATCACCTTGCGGAAGCATCTCTCACTCTGAACCTGGCAAAGTGTGAGTTTGGGAAAGCGACTGTCCCCTACCTCAGTAAGCAGGTTGGCCATGGGCAGGTACGCCCCGTGGACGTAAAGGTGGCAGCAGTCCTACACTATCCTGTACCTACCACAAGGCGTGAGCTTCGCCGTTTTCTCGGGATGGTTGGATATTACCGGTGCTTCTGCAGGAACTTTTCTGTGGTCGTGGCTCCTTTAACGAACCTTTGCAGCCCAAAGAAACCTTTTGTGTGGTCCGATGATTGCCAGTATGCATTTGAGTGTGCCAAGTCTCTCCTATGCAGTGCTCCTGTGTTGGCTGCCCCTGACTTCTCTCAACCTTTTAAGCTGGAGGTGGATGCAAGTGCTTCCGGGGCTGGAGCTGTGCTGCTCCAGGATGGTGCTGACAACCTTTGCCACCCGGTGTCTTACTTCTCCACCAAATTCAAGCGGCACCAGCTAGGCTATTCGACCATCGAGAAGGAGGCCCTTGCCTTGCTGTTGGCCCTGCAGCATTTTGAAGTGTACGTGGGGTCCAGTTCTGCACCAGTGGTTGTGTACACCGACCATAATCCGTTGGTGTTTTTGGCACGGATGTACAATCACAACCAACGGCTGATGCGCTGGGCACTGCTGGTACAAGGCTACAACTTGGACATACAACATAGGAAAGGGGTTGATAACGTAGTTGCGGATGCACTGTCCCGTGAGTAGACTAGCATGTATGCTGTGACAAGCTTGGTATGTATTCTTTGGTATATTGTATTACTGTATATTCTCTCACTGTTTGTATTCCAAACTAGAAGTTTGGTCATATGGGAGGGGGTGTTACGGCCCCTACATGAGGCCTGTGTTTTGGGGGGGTGTGTGTCGTGTCCTATGTGTGTCTGTAGGTGTGTCCCATTCCAGACCTGCCCTCCTGCTCTGGTTGGCCACCGCCCAAAGTGCCCACACCTGACCCTCATCTCAACCCCAACGAGTAGTGGCATAAAAGCCAGGAGGATTAATAATTGATTAATTTTTAGCCCTGATAATGTCCCCTAACATACCAGCATACCTCTGTGTGGAACAGCACTTCTTCAGATTCAGAGGTTTCGTCCTCTAAAAATCCCCTTGTCTGGCAGTGTTTGGAAAACCATGCACAGATGAAATCCACTGTTTTCATAACAACAGTCATCATGATCCATGCCTGATGAGATGTTAGCTCTCTGTTAGAGTTCTTCATTTTCTTTCATCTTTTCCAACTAGTCCACTCCATCCCTGAACATACCAGGGAGCTATATTAAAAAAACTCACATTCCTTTGTAAATAAAAAGTACAAAAAATATTGGATTTTTTGGAAACAGTTGGATAAAAGTATACATTAGATTAAAGTATAGGAGGGGAAATTATTAAATCATTAATTAATAGACACATGAAAGGGCTTTTAAAGGTATTTTTTTCTTATTGCAGAATATACCTTTAAAAATATGACCGGTTTAGCACTTTTGCCTCAGAGTAAGAAGGTTCTGGGTTCGATTCCCTTCTTCTCCTCATCCAAAGACATGCAAGTCTGGTATATTGACTCTATATACCAAATCTTCCCCTGGGTCTTCATAAGCATACATAAGAAAAGTCTTTTGCTCAGAGTTGTCTTTAAATATAGAAAATAGAAATAGGGGAGATCTCAATTTTGTGATCACCATCTGAAATGTTTCTCCTAAAATCCCCTTAGGAGCAATGAAGGGATAACAGAGAGATCCTTGAGACTTTATGAGATCAATGTGAAGATGCCAACATGTGACATATATAATGATAATAAGCTCCTATTATATGTCTGTTGGCCCCATGGCTTCAATAGTAATGCATTTTCTTTGAGATCTTTCTCTAGTCTCATGGTCTCCTATTCAGGAGAGTTAAATTACACTTATTTGAGATCATTTGGTTTTGATCAGAGTGAGATCAACATGAGCTGATATGTGGTTGTTTCTCCTGCGTTGAATTAGAGAATTAGGGAAAAATGCATTTAGTCTCACCCTAGTGTTAAAAAAAAACTCTTTTGGGTCTAGGAGACATAAAAACTAGAAATATGAGATCTCTTCTTGGATTTTGCTTTCCTATGGGACAGTACAGAGCCGACTGAAACAGATGGAAAAATGTGAACACACAGCTGTGAGTCTTAATTGATCGCGCAACATCAAGCACACAGCCCATCTCGAACTGTCAGGATGCTTCTCTGTGACGGCTTTCATGAGTGTGTTCTCTCCAAGACAACTTGGGAAGAACTTTCTCCACAAGGACACCAGTATTGTCTTGGCATTCTTGGATTTGATATTTAGCAATAGATTGTCCCCAAAGCTGTGAAAGATATCCTCAAGAGTTGGGGTGACTCCACAATAAAACAAAAAAAAAAACAGGCCACGTGGGAGAAGGCAGGCTGCAAAAAGAAAAAAGATTATTTCATCTTATCTCATAGATGGTTTTGTTGTGTTGTTGGGTAGCATTGGCAAAGCACAAACTGGTAGTTACAGAGATCTCTTTAGCTGCAGAACAGATCACCCACACAGTTCTTGTAAACAGTAGGTGTAAACAGAATCTACCTAATGAGGAGGAAAAGGCTGTGGTTTAAATTCAGTGGAGGTCCTGTGTTTTGGCGGCCCCATTTTATAGCCAGCAGTTTCAATTTCAATAAAATGTCATAGAGATATAGTATGTGGCTAGAAGTATAGGCTATGAAAAGGACATTCATGTAACTTTCCCTACTAGGATGAATTAAGTATCCTGTACTTACACATTTCTAAGTGTTGCAATCCTTGCTACTTGTTGTGCAGCAGCTGCCCTCAAAAGACTAAAAGCATTAAATATATACCTATAGAACAGATATGTGCACCTGTTTCTGGTATTGTATTGGTCAGTATCATGTCCTTGGGCAACCTAATGCTTAGGAATAACTTGACAACTCAAACTAAGCCATTTTCCCTTCCTATGGTCTTTAGAGCTGTAAAATCAAATAAATAAAAAAACACCAGCTATAGTCAAGGGAAGACTGGTATTGCTGGATCAATTAATGCCTGCACAGCACTATTTAACTTCAAAATGAACTCTTTAATAGTAATTTGAAAAGAACAGCCACTAGGTGGCACTGGATAATAGAAATGAACAGAAGTTAAATAATTCAAATAATTGTAATGACATTTTTGTTGAACGGCAAAATAAAACACTGAAAGCAATCGGGTAATTATTCACTCACTATCATATAGAAAACTAAATTCAAAACTATGGCACCCCCCGGTTCTGTTCTATGACTAATCAATAAAAGTCACTGTCAATACATGAGTTTGATTTTCTCTGAAAGATAACCAGGGAGGTGGGAGCTGAGAGCAGGAAGGTGGGAGGTCAGGCTGAGAGCTGTGTGGCAAAGCTGAGAGGTGGGAGCACAAATATTTACCCACCCGATTCTCAAAATGTCACAAGGGGTCACTTTCAAGTATGACTGTACCTATAAGGTCAAATCTTGCTCATGTTCTCTAATTACTAACCCTGCAGACATTAATGATAGTGTTCAATGATTCTTGTTTTTGAAAGTCATTGAACTTTGTACAATCTATACCAAAGCCATCTGGCCCTGTTGCTTTGCTGCGGGGAAACCCCCTTGATAGCTGTAGGCGCCTATGCACCAAGTTTAGGGAGCTCAGCAGAGCAAAGAAAACTTGTTTTGTCTACTGAGTCCACAGTACTCCAGGAGGTGTACAACTCTTTGTAAAACAAAAGACATATCTGTCAATCCAAGGATGTTGGCAGCCTATCTTTACAGAATTTCTACTGGGCTCATGCTGCTAGAGGTTGTTTTAGGTCGTTGTGTTACAAATAAAACGGCGTGCCGGCCAGTAATCATAAAGTCTGAAGTTTACACCGGTAGTCGTCAGTTTAACTGCTTTTCTGCTCAGCTACATTACCAAGTAACCCATTATCACCAAGATAGTGTAACAGCATTGTTCCTGGATCAAACAAACAAAACATGTGAATCATTGAAGTGAATGATATTCCTTTGTGTCAGATTTCATCAACAGCTTTATGGATATAAATGCTTGTCATGATCATGGACAAAATACAGACATTTTTGTTGATACTGTCAATGACGTCCAGCACCAAACTTTCTCTCTCATTTGAATGGGATGTTCACACACTAAATTTCCACAAGGGGGCACTGTTCACCCAGGTGGAAGACAAAAGATTTTAGATGACAGCTATCCTTATATGATCCTCTCATCATTTGCTCTTGGTATGGCCAAAATACAGGAAAATACATCATATAAGCTTTCCTTAGCTCTTCATACAATCATTTCAATTAAGTATCCAGACTCCTCATCTTGATCATCTTTAAAATGCCATCTCCCCTACTATAAATGTTCAATTTGGATTGCATCTGATAATCGAGAAGTAGTTGCAAATGCTAGTGTCGCTCTTATTTTTAAACCATTGGGCGGTCACTTGTGCCTCGATGACGTAAACCTTTTCATTTTGGGAACCACTACCCCTAGTCAAGAGGGAAATGCAAAGGAGATGGAGATGGCCTAATTGCTCAGAGTTGTGGTTAGTCATAACATTTTGCGTAGCCCCTCTGGGAAAATTACATTTACATTTCATCCCACAATATGCACACAATACCAGTATAGTATCCAGCAAAAAGCTTCACTGTACTGGGGCTTTATTCTGGTGTATACTTTATTTTAAACCATATTATATATATATATATGGCACAATATTCTTTTTATTCTATTATTATTATTTTCTTATTTCCTATATCGTTTCATATATTTTAGCGTGGATTTCTCTATTTTATATTGTATTCCTGACCTTTGCCTCTACAGTACTTGCTTTTATTCTTGTTTTGTTCTTATTCTTCTATGTTTATTGTTTATTGTTTATTGTTATGCACCAATCACCAAGACAAATTCCTTGTATGTGAAAACATATTTGGCAATAAACCTGTTTCTGATTCTGATTCTGTGTATGTACTATTGAATCCTTGATCGTTTGTCTCATAGAATTTCCATAAGAAACAAAATAGTTTGATTGGAGCAACCTTTTTTTGTGATGCATTTCCATGGCACAATCACTACAATCAGAAAGTGCATTTACATATTTTATCGAACACACAGAGGAAATGATGACTGGTGGAATAGTGACTTCAGAGGACTCTCATCAAAGCAATAGGCGACGAAAGGAACCCACATCACCTTTCAGTATCTCTCAAGTGATCTCTCTAAAGTACAGCACTGATCGCAGCGATGATAAGAGTTAAGGTGGGGAAATCCATGCTTGAGATAACATAAGTATAGGCCTGCATTTGCCAGTTTCGCAGAAATACATTTCCTGTTGCAAGGATCATCTTACATCATCATACATTTGATTGACAACCTTTGATCATGCTGCAATTTTATTCCCCTAATTTATTACATATTTGAATAACATGAATTTGGTCCTTTGCGGAAACATTTGTGAAATCGATTTTGAAGTGATCAACTATAGCACAAATGACTTTTTTTATTTGCTTCATATTTGCTGCACAACTTATCAGTTGGTTTCCACTGTTAAATGCCAGTCTGGTGAAAAACCTACCTGCTAAGACTTAAAAAAAAACTAAAAAAAACTTAACATCTACATAGCAACAGCCAACTTTGGTTTACACAAATTACATCTTCTGGTACAGTGATTGTGTACCAGAGCATGTTGCTGAGATGAACAACATGATAAACAGCATTAATGACCTCCTTTTTCTAACTGCAGTTACTGAGGTGTTAACATGACTTCCTGTGTGTTTATATAGATAAGCCCTGAAGGAGGAACATCAAGTGTTGTCTCTCTGTATGTCTCCTTTTCACTCTTCTATGCTGACAACTTAATTGTTAGTATATCCATTAAATTCATATGAATTCATTGTAATTTGACTGTAATTTGTGTCTGCATATGACACCACCCCCATGTGCAATGGATTCGATAGGAACCAAATCAGGGTGCTGAACAATGACTGAACGGTGATTGTCAGGGCACCATGAAGCCAGGCTAGTTGGCAGCAATCTAGCATGACAGTGAAGAGTACGTTCACGTCTACAGCAGCATGGTAACAGATGTAATGTGACACTGAATGATCAGCCTGTGTCCTCCTGGAGCCTCACTCTAGCACAGTGTTGTTTTGTCTGTTTCACAGGAGTACTCGTCTCGCTGCTATCTGTTGTAGTGCACGTTGCAATCGTTGAGAGTGGTCTCCACAGTCACATTAGGATCTGTGACCACTGTGTATGAAACCAGTAAGTCCATTTCAGTTTCCAGCGGCTTTCCTGTTGACGCCCATGGCTGTTGTCCTCATCATGAGTAGCATGTGTCCTATGGGACCTCCGACACCTGCAGGTCCAGTAGAAGTGAAGCCCTAGCCAGCTGCTGAACTATACTGGTGGCAGAATAGATCCTCTCCACATTCCTAAGACCTTTAAATCAAGAAAACGATTTTAAGACCTAGACAGAGTGAATGTCACACAAATGTTGAAAACGTATCATTCGGTTATTAGTTGTACAATCATTTTGTATTTGTTTTCCTTTTTGAATCGGTCAGGTTATTGTAAATTGTAAAAGCTGGTATATCCTCCCAATCCAAGTACATTTTTAAAAAAATGTCAGTGCAGTGCATCAGGAAGTACATCACATGACACCATATGCTTTAGAGGAGCTGTTATTGTTTATTTTTACTGTACAGGAAAATGCAGCAGTGTGCACACACTACAGAGGCCATGCTCCCTAGTTCCCTAAAACCATTCGGCTGCAGAAACGGAGAGGTGCCTTTTCTAAGATGAAATAAGTCTATCTGTGATTCGAAATAAAACATGTATTAATCATACTATCACTGGTGTGGTCTAATTGTAATTTTCTCGACATTTTTTTTCTTTTACATTTGATTCCTTGAAAGCAAGTTTCTAGAGTTCCTGAATTAGCAGAGCAGAAATTTGTTTTTGTGCTATGAGTCACACCCGGGCTCATTTTCGGTAACAGCTCAGAGAAAGGAGTCACCCATTTACTCAAGTGATTAGGTTCATGAGCACCCTATATTTTACACCCTATTTTAATGGTTTGTAAGGTGTGTAACATTGTGCTTGCCTCCAATATAGGTAGGTAGGTACTTTAACTTGTGACTTTACTTTGAAATGCTATGATCTCGTATACCTCTATTTGTAGAAAGAAGAAGTAGAAAGAAGATGACAGTTTTTTTGCTCCGATCTAATGACGTGACCACGTGGTATTTCATTCTTCAGTTTAGGATCCTATTTTCACAAATGACCCCTGTTATCTCATGATTGAATTGACTTTGGTTGGTTAAACTAAGTGGTACTGTAAAGGGCAATGAGGGTGGACACGTGGAAACCATACACCAACAATGATACACACTCACACACATCATTATACAGTGAGGGTATACTAGATTTTGATATTAGATCAATATTAAGCAACGAGTAAGTGATATTAGATGTGATCCTGATCAGCGGCGACGTAACCATTCAATCCGAATGGGTCACTACCAGTGACATCCTGTAGCGACGAGAGAAGCGTTTCCTCTTTGAAGTTGAATGCAGACTGAGGACCACCATGTGCATCATGTTGCATCTTATGATCTTTCTGGTTGAGGCAGGAAGAAACATATACTAATCTGTATGTGTCTGCCTTTTGGAACGTCTTTCTGAGAGACAATTTTAGAAGAAGTTAATATCTTCTAAAATTTGGTCAGGGGATGTTGCATCACCAGCAGATATAGGTGTGAGGTTTGAAGAGGTTGATGGGAGGGTGGGTGCACTACAGTGGAAAAAGAGATGGATGATGGTTTCTTTTGCAAATCCACAAAATTTACATAATTCCTTTGTAGCATGTTAAATGATACTTTCTTTATTTTACCATTAATGTAACATGTATTAGTAATTGTCCAAGTTCTCTTCCACTAAATACCCTCAAAGGTTACCAGAACACTGTTGACAACGGAACATAATTCAACTTATAAATTTCTTTCTTATAAATCTGTTTAAGTGCATTGATTTCAAATGCACCAATATATTTTAGGTTATTTACAAGTAACAGGGTTGACAACAGTAACTTGATAAGTTCAATAACATTGTTTTTTATAGTACAGTTGGATATAATATTTCTTTTGATTCTATATGACTGATTCAAATATATTAGTTGCAAATGTAAGCACAATAATTTATTTTTTTTAATTTCAAAGATCCTCAAAATGGCCAACTGCATACATAAGGCTTTGAATGCCTTCTTTGTGAATCTAAACAATACAGCACCATTTTAGATTTTATTAAAATGTATCGGCAATGGCTAAGTTATAAGAAGTTTGTAAATTACATTCGTTGAAAATAAATAAACACCCTAGAGAAGCGTGTCAGAGTTGAACAGTTGAACTAATAAAACCCCAGAGTGACACCGCAGTATCACGTGACCTACACTTCCGTCATGCCACGGGCGTGTCACGCCAGGGACTTGTCTCCGGAGTACATCTACAACTCACCACGCCTCAGCACTGCCTTCAAGTCAACTTTGAGGGACCAAAACATTCTTGGTTTGTTGGTTTCTGTCTTTCAGTCAGTCAAAGACAGAAATGGTTGGCCGCGAGCTTCTCAACGATGTCCCAAAATGTACTTTCCGTCATTCTCATGTTTTATCCTCGGTAAGTGGCCTGTGACATTGTAAATATTGTGTTGGTTATTGTAAATAGTGTGAACCTGTTATTTTGCACATTCTGCTGAGCATTGCCACTTTGCATTTCACTGCACACCTCGTGTGTGTATGTGACAATTAAACTTCTTGAATCTTGAATCTAGATTGGGCGTTTTGCTATGCTTGTACATCACTTTTATGTTGCTGGCATATTGGTGTGTTGTTTTCTGATACTGGTTTTAGTGATCGGGGGTTAAACATTTGGAAACCTGCCTATGACAGGCACCGGTTAGGTGAAATCATCTCACGAGAGGGCTAAAGAGGGTTTTCAGCTGTAGGGATGAAATTGTAATCTATTATTATTAATTTATTATTAGTGATCTACTGTTTGTGCGCGATAAGCAGCACACACATTGGGTTAGAGTTTAGTTGGTTAACAAAAGCAGATTTCTTTCCTCCTGAAATATTCAGCTATAGCAAAGTAATTTACACGTTCTTCATATTCCAGGTGTGGTCATTGCTTACTGCACCAGACTCTCCCTTCTTGTCCAAGCAGCTTCAGGTAGGCTTGGCTTACTTTTTTTTCGTCAGACGTCTTTCATATATATTCTAAGATAGAATATAGATCATATAGATAAATGAAACGTGAGTTATTACCCTGCAAGTAATTTTACACCATATTTCAGTGAAATGCAAGAACAACTCTTCCATGTATGAACACTGCGGGGATTACCCAGGTAATGGAAGTAAATTAGTCATTTCAAGTTGAATTGTATTGGAGATCTGACGTCAAAGAAGCGCCAGCATATACATTTTGGGGATAAACAACTCATATATATTGTTATATTATTGTATTATTGGGTCCAAAAGTCTGAGTGCACTACCAACAACTCTTGTTTCATCATTTATCAAAAACTAATACACAAGTGCTATTTCTCAAAACAAGTTTACATCGTTTAAAAAGTTTAGTCAATATCTGGTATTAATTGTTAAATGACCAAAACAGTTCACACTGTGTATTAGGAGCATACATGTGTTAATATTTGAATGAAGTATATACAATTTGAGAAAACCTTACCAAATGATGTGAACGAGATATTCAGATATATTGCAATTTATTGATTTCTTGAATAAGAAATATCCCCCCAAAAAAGTGTTCTTGGTAGTGGACTCAGACTTTTGGACCCCACTGTATCTTGACCACTTTTTTTCACCATGTTAAACATTAGGCTACCTATCTTTCAGATGGAGTCCACGATTTACATTGCTTTGGTAAACCTAGATTAATTGGCTCTGTGAAGGACTGGCAATGTGTGTGGACACCTGGAAACCACACAGCAAAAAAGACATACGCACTCATCATACGACAAGAGTACGTAATATCAGAATTGTTTCCTGATTGATTCCTAGACTGCCAGTAGGCTACATAGCAAAAACCCACAACCGTAGTTACTGTACAGACAATATCCAACTCACCCACCCCACAACGCTGCCTTCACATTTTTTGTAATGATTTTTTTACATTGACCATCAGCTCCGGTTTGTTCTGTTATCATCCTGCTAATAATAATTTTTCCATTGCAGAACCAGAAAAACTTGCCAAATGTACAGCAGCAACATATCTGTAATATCTGGAATCAAGTTATATGAAAAATATGACATGACAGCTCATATTTATGAAGAGACTGGTCCGAGGAACTGCACAAGAGCATTTTTCAAAGGTTCACCACTAAAACTGGGTATGTTCACACAAGAATTCATTTTTTCCAAGCAAAATGTTGTTGTAGTTTTTTTTGGTGGTAAGATTCAGTGATAGAGGAATCATAATGTATGTGGATTTTTCCCGATTTTAGTTCAATGTGGTCCTCCCCGTGAGGTGACCTTCTCTCGCCATTCAAGTCAACTAGAGGTGAACATGAGCTGGAGACCGGCGGACATGAAAGTCATCCAACAATACTCTTTGAGATATAAAGCGCTGGGCACGGAGGTCTGGATTGATCATCCAGCCGTACAAAAAGTGTGTGTTTTACCATTTACTGAAGATATTCAACATCATCTTACAAAAGTTTACATATAGCGTTGTTTTGAAAATATTGCTTAGAAGCAGAGGAGCTCCTCGACAACATACTATCTAAACCAAGATCAGAGTAGGCAACTGCACTGATGTCCATGTTGTTTCCAGTCACCGGTGCGGTCCCAGGTTGTGCAGAGGTGTGCAGTGGGGAATCTGAACTCCTCACTGGCCTACGAGGTGCAGGTACACTGTGTCCAGAGTGAGAAATGTCCAAAGTGCCCATGGAGTGAAATCTACACTGTCCCACCAGGTCGGTGTGTCCCCCTCTGCTTTATTTGTTCACAAATTGTTAAATGTTATGGCGTGAAAAACGGGTGTGTTTTCCATCAGGTCCGCTTATTACTGATTGGTATGGGTAACATAACATCACACATATCATGTAATAAACAACCACTGATTCCAGCTGTTTACTTAACTTTTATTCCACTCCATTGGTCAGAGGGAAAACAGGAAGTGTACCGTGGAGAAAGACTGATCGGTTGTTTCTTATTTCACTGACTCAGAACTGACGGCGCGGCCTGTCATTCTCAAGCTGGAAGATGTCGATGCCGCACAAAGACAAGGGCAGCGGCTTCTCTCTCTAACATGGAAGGTTCGTCCTTTTCATTGAGTACTTTTATCTCTTCAATCAAGCTTTACATAGAATACATCCTCTGTGTAGCGACTGTATCAAAGCGCCAGCAGATGTTTCCTGTGCTTGCATGTGGTTAAGGCTAATAAAGTTATTTCTTCACCTATTCGCCAGTTTCCTGCCACGGAGCTTGTTGAAGGCTACAATGTGATCGTCGGGAAAGCCTCGGACGCGGCCGCACGTCAGTCCATCAGCACCGCCCGTCCTGAGATCAGGCTGATGCTGTCCTATTCAGCCTACTGTGTCAACATCACCGCCTTCAACAGTGCTAGCACCTCCCCAGCATTAAGCCAGACGGTACTACCTCGGGAGGACATGGGTAGTGAGTACTCACCTGCATGAACACAGAGTTAGAAGATGAGACAAAGAACACGATCATACACTACATGAACTGTTTTGCCCCACCCACACACACAGATATGGGAGCTGGGAGGCTGAATGTGGCTTTCAACAGCAACACATCATTCACCATCTCTTGGAGGGACGCTCTTATCAAGAACTACTCCTGCTTTTCCGTGGAGTGGCGCAGGACGGGACACGAAGCAGCTCACAAGTCCTTTTTTGAGAAAACAAACAACTACAAGGTGATCTCCTTTGAAAAGGGTGTGTAAATATTTCACGTATTTTCAGTCAAGACGAAGATTCGACTCCCAAGCGTTTCGCACCTCTGACATCGCTTTGTTTAAATCAGCAGATCCTCTGGAGCCTTACGAGAGATACAGCTTCACTCTGCACACAAGGCCGAACAAAGAACCCTGCAACATGAGGCGGGTCAACAACAGCGAGAGCACCTATGGGATCACGCAGTCCTATTTTATTGAAGGAAGTAAGTCGGAAGCCTCTTACCCTCTTACCCAAAACTGTCTGTCTCTTCATCTATGCGTGTTACTTACAAACAAGCTTCCTGTTCTGTCCCCCCCCCCCCCCCCCAAGCCCCCATCAGCGCTCCCGCTAACATCAGCAGCTGCAATGCGACTCTGAACTCAGTGGTCCTGGTGTGGTCGTCCGTCCCAGAGGATGACATCAGAGGTTTCCTGCTGGGTTACACCATCCACTACGCTGAGCACCCCCAGAAGGGCACAGACACAGAGAGAAGCAAGCCTGATCCACTCATACACCTCTTTTTTTGTTGTTGTTTCAGACATTTAATTCATATTGAACAAGAAAATGGCAATTTAATGTCATTTTCACCAGGGACGACATTTGCTTCACACCCATTGTTTGACTGCAGCTGCAAGCAGCAGTGCACCTGATATTTTTAGCGCTGCCTCAGTCTCTGGAGGTTTATTTCACACTAAAGCAGAAGTGTCCAACTATTGAGTTTGAAGTAAAGCGCCAGTGGCTGCACTGTAACGGATCACTGCCCTCTTGATTGCAGACGTAACGGTGGATCCGGGATCAGACAGCCACAAACTGGAGGATCTGAAAAGCGGTACAACGTACCTGGTTAAGATGTCGGCCTTCACCCGGGCGGGAGCAGGAGTGCAAAGCACAGCAAGCATCTTTGAAACAGCTACTCAAGGTTTACAACCATTTTATCCATCCATTCATTTAAAAAAAAAAAATCATAAAAGTGAAGGAATATCATGCAATCAAGATCCCTTGAATTGTCCTTACCTTGTGTCGATCTCCTCGCCAATGAATTCGCTGTCTTTGTTTTCCCCCCATAGGTTATTTAACTCTCAGTGGTGCTGTTATACTCTTTGTGGTCGTGGCCACTGTGCTGATATTTGGATCTCCGTTGTTAAAAAGGTACAGTACATCAGTCACTGTAGCAGCTGGAACAAAATGTCGCTAATCCTTCAATCAGGCTGAAATCAACCCAGCAGCAATTGGAACAATTCAAAAAGGAACTGGATCAATATTGTGTGATGTACTGTATATTATCACTCACAAGTGCACGTCCTGCAGGCATGAAATATCTGTCGGCGTGAGTCATCAGTAAAACATTATCTAGCACAATTTGATTTTAGCCATCCATAGTGAAAGTGCATCACAAAAATCAAATCACTTTCATGGCTTTTTGACAGGAATACCTGAAGTAAACAATGTATTTCAGAATATAATAAAAAATATTAAATAGTTTAAAAAAAAGTAAAAGTCTGTATTCTAGACAAAACTAATGGCACATGACTTGTGCACTTCATTATATATACTGCTACTGAGGTGGATGAAGGGTGTACCTTTTTTTTTCCCCAGAGCAAAACGGATTCTTTGGCCAAACATACCAAACCCGCAAAACAGCAATGCGATGCAGAAAATAGAAGCTTCCTGTGTGCTGGCAAGTATCTGTGTTTTTGGTGACTGTAGGGTTAGGATACCACTGGTTTCAACACCAAACGCAAAGAAAGTGCATTCACATCATAGATTATTTTGTTCATCTCACTCAGGAACTCCTAGACTCCGTCAGCACTCAGAGGTTAGAGGACTGGGACGCAGCCAGTCTTCACATCGTTGAGAGAGAAGCTGAGGCGACCCCTGCTGGCTCATTGCGGTCAGTGTCGCCGAATCTTCTCCACAGCACAGACACCGAGGGAGACTCGGACTCTGAGCCGCCGTCGCCAGGTGTGAATCGCGACTCGTTCCGAACACACACGGGGAATGCGATCGGACTCTTATCGGGCGGTACCGCGGCCGCATCCTCGGACGCGCAGCAGAGCGCCTGTCCGAGTTCAAGCGACTACACGACCATGGAGATGTTTCAGCAGGCGATGCCTCAGAGTATTCCAGCGGTCAGCCAAGCCACGGCACTCAGGCTGGAGGACACAGGTTCGACTGTGACGAGGTCGGGGATGGACTACGTACGTCAATTTAGTACCAGTCCAGTCGAGAGCGGCGAGGATTCTTCCACTTTTTTTTGAAAGTGTTTGGAGTGTGGGTACTTTCTGTAGCCCGTAGGATTACAGTTTTTCTCAATTGCTAAAACACTAAACCCCATTCTCTGAACCAAATGCTCAGTGGCCTAAACCTATTTGTTGAATCAATCACTCTTTTGGCAACTCTAAACTCATTCTCACTCATTTTGCACTGTGATGCACTTGTGTACAAAATGGTAAACACGGGCGGCAAAAGTTAAACACAACTACAACACAGTTGTCATCGTTTACACACAACAACTCAAAATTGTTCACACTTGTTTCAAATGATGTGATCAAACCAATTGGACAGAATATAAGCCAGTTCAGAGAGCACAGGTGGCACAGCTACGTTGCTTGGCAAGGGACAACATTGCATGTGATGTGGACGAAGTCCTCTGGCCGGATCCAGCACAAAGACGTGATGCTGAGACATGATGCTGTTCTTTGGGCTTACTGTATTTTTGCTGCTGAATATAGACATTCAATACTGTATTACTTGCAGAACTTACAGTATACAATATATTAACTGTACTAAGTTGTGATTACTATACTTTTTTTTTTTATTACAAAATGCCTTTATATACAATAAACATGTTTTTCTGTAACTGATCTGAAAGCATTGTTTGATTTTGAGCACAGATTCAATGGTTTTGAGGCGATTGTTTGATTTTGCCAGAAGAGTCAGAGGTTTTGTGAATGTAGTTTGAAGATTTGGTTTTGTGTTTGAAGTTTTGAGAAAATGGGTGAAGGTTTCAAGAAATGTGTCTTAGCAATTGAGAAAAACTGTAATACACACAAGGACGTGTTCACCAGGAGAAGACGGAGTTGTAGAGTCTGTGAACGTTCAAATCAAACGAGTCCCCTTACTGTACTGGAGATTCAGCAACGTCAGAAGTACTACCAGGAAAGTGGGTTATGAGGGGCAGACAGAAACACAGCATGACTTGTTCATAAAAAGTCCTTTTACAGCACATAAATAAAGACATGACTCAATAGCGATGCTACAGTGACAGTATTTGGTGATACTTCAGCTTCAACCATTCAAAAACAACATACAAAATAAAGGGCACACTTGATGAAGGGGTCAAGACACAGATTTACTGAATGAAAAGTCTCTTTATTGGGATCATTTTTTAGGGGGGGAACATATCATATCATCGCTTTGTTAAAGATACAAATTTAGGAGGATCAACTACACACATCCAAGCTCTTCAGAAAACAGTACTACCAACCCTTTACACCGAGTCACCTCAGACATCGAGAGCCCACCCGTCACAAGTGAGCCAACACGGTTTCTACACACGGTTTTAAAAAAATAAACTTCTTCACATACTTATTAAAGATGTCAGTTTAATTGTGTTGGAAATGACTTTTTTTTACCAAACATTATCACAAGATATATTACCACTTCAAGCTGCGGCCTTGCATACGCATCTTTAAAAAACAAACAAACAAAAAAAGAACACATAAAACTGGTCTGTTAAAGTCATAGAAGCAGAATTTGGCTGAGAAGGAAATAAAGTGAATTCATTCTTAAATCCTTTAGCAAACTAAAGTGTTAAAAATAAAATCAAGCTTTGATAGAAACTCTTAAAATACTGTTCTCAAACTGGGGGCAGATTGCAGATACCAGTTTGTTTTAGCACGTTACTCAATAATGGCTTTATTAACACCAAAAATGACAGGAAAAACTTGACAAGCTGAAAAAAAAAAGTTAAAACAATAATAAAGTTAACAGATCTTCTGTAAATACTTGATCTCTATTCTGCTATTCATTACAGAAGACGATAGCACTCACAATACTTCAATAGAACTTCTGGATAGCTTAAGCCATACAACATCTTGGTTTACCTAAACACTAAATTCAGGTTGCATCTGTCGTTAAGTCTCCATATATTTCATTTGTATATTTTGTACAATCTTAGTCTAGGCACTTTTTGACTCGTCTGTGCTTGCAAGCAATTTGTTGACCTGTGTATCAAGTTCAGCCTCTTCTAGATTGGCATTTTTTTTAGCATCGTTAGCCTCTCTGTCATGCTGCCCTTGAGTGACATGAGCTGACAAAAGACATTTTGCACAACACCACCATGTTACAGTATAGGCCTGGATCTATGAAATGGTAAATACGTTTTGTCTCACGGCATTACATCAACGACAGGGAAAGGAGCATGGTACAACTGACTGTGATGCAACTACTAGTAACCGAAACACAAAAAAAAGCTTAGTATGTAAGTGTACACCGATAAAACGAGAGGAAATCAAGCAATGTGTTCATGTTGTACAAATGAGAGAAAAGCCTGCACACCTTCATTTGCTTTACAATATTCTAGCGACACGTTCAAATAAATGGTACAACAGGGGCCTGCATTCTCTGTTACAGCACTTCAAGTCGTGAAATCAAAACAGTATGTTACGTATGTAACCCGGGTTCCCGAATGACAGGAAGGGTGCAACATAGAGAAGATGGTAAACATGTCTTCCGACCCCACAGCTGGAGTCTCAGCGTTAGATACATCACGTTTATCCCTGCACTACAGCGAGGGACTATGGAGGAGCATCACTGTCACGCTTGTTCACGGCACATGGGTTACATACTGTAATGTACTGTAATGTAGAATTTCCTTTCATTCAGTAAACTTGTGCAAAGCCAAACATACCATCACAACCACAGCAAGGCCAGTGTGGTAGACTAAGAGGAGTAAGGGTGGTTACGCCCCATGCGACCCCACAGGTAGTACAGGCAAGTGAGAGGCAGGTTTATGTGTAAAGCCTAAGAGGCATGCCGGGGTTCTTTTGGAGTACTGGAGTGAGTTGTGAAGAGGTCATTGGAGGGCTAGAGAGTGGACATTTTGTTGTCTTTGTCCATCATGGGAAAGGCCATACAAGTCAGAGGGAAAACCAGAATTAAAATCTGCTGGGAAATAAATTAAAACATAGTCTTTCCTGTGGGATCTCGAGCTGGGACGGCCATCATGAGTGTCTTTTGGCACTGACACTGTTGCTTCTGAAGGGCGACTAGGGTTCAGGCTTGAAAGACTTGTTTTGTTTTCTACTTTTTTCAGCCATCCAGAGATGTCTTTCTAGTTAATTGTATACGTGCGTAGGCAAGTGAATAAAAGTAACTGAAACTTTTACACTTTTTCATTTAGTTGACTGATGTCTTTTTGGCCCAACGACATGTTGTAACATGATTTGTCCAGCAGATGGCAAGGTAAGTTTAAAGACTGCAAATATGACAACTTCGGGCTTTCTGGCAAAAATCAAGACAGAAATGCGATCAATAAATGCTGCTAATTTGGGGGAAGGAGAAAACAGGCCTTCACTAGCTGATTCAGATTCAGATGATGCAAAAGCAGGGCAGCGGGCCAAACCACATCAAGAAACTCAACACCTCTGTGGCATCACCAGAAGATGAAGGCCACCGTACCCTTACCATTCAGCTAGGAGCTTGATTCTGCACAGCCCTGGCTAGGATGAGGCTCTTTATGTCAGGATTCAGAGCGGGCTGCCCAAAATGTTCAACTCATCATGTGAATCGAAACGTGAGTCATCTATCATCAGGTTGCTGAGAACCATTATCTCTATGTTCAAAATTCAACATTCAATGAAAACTGCACGCGATGGCAGGAATTCTGTCAACTAAGGGTCTTAAAATTGACATGAAGCACTCGAATCAATACTTGTCATTTTTCTGAAAACTGTTTTCATTCATTAAGTACTCTTTTGAAAATAAAGGCTCACAGAGCATCTCTCATTGATCGTCCAGCTGCAATGGTGGCAGTTGGTATGAGAAAACCTGAGATAGGATAACAGTTTTTCTCAAACGTGTTGACATACTTAAATCTTATTCATTTCATTAAAGCTTTTTCAAGCACATTGAGACAATTTTGTTCTGGAAAATTAATCAGAGCTACACAAAGTGAAAGACTTTTTTGAAATCACCCAGTCTAGACAAATTGCACTTTTTTGTGGAAACACAAATTTGGATTTGTTGTTGACAGCAATGTGAGGAAGATTTCACTGACCAATGACCAACTTCAAAACAGAATCTCTGACAGCCCTGGAATAACTAGATGAGTTTACTTGCAGTTACTGTTTGACTTTGCATTACATGAAGATCGCCAATCTGCCAAGTGGATATTTCATTGCCAAGAATGGATACAACTAAGCTAAACAAGCACAGGTTTTGACAAAAAGCAGCTAACCATCGAACATAGTCTTAGTGTCTCGGTGTGTATGTTCCGTTTTGTGAACCCTTTCGAATTCCCTGAATGTCTGCATTAATTGCTCAAAATATTTGGTCTGACCTTCATCCAAGTCATGATAATAGATAAAACACAATCTGAATGAACAAGCAACACACAAGAAATTGTACTTTATGTCTTTATTGAAGACATTATTTAAGCATTCACAGTCTTGGGTGTAAAAAGTAAGAACCTTTAGATTTAGCAACATTCCAAAATGTGAATTTTCATCATTTTAAGCCGCTCTGTTGTAGATTTGATTTTGTGTTTGGGGTCATTGTCACGCTGTAACCCTTTGCAAGACACTTCCTCCGAGTGAGAGTAGAAAAGATGCTGAAATTCTTCCATTTGTTCCATTTATCTGCCTTACTGTGGACTGATGCAGGCCAGAGTCTGCAGAGATGCTTTTAAAGCCCTTTCCAGGTTCATAAACCTCAACTAAGGGCTTCTGAAATCTCTTTTTATCGGGGGCATGTTTCACTTGTTCACATCTCTACGGAGAAGAGCAGAATCTGTTGGTAACCAAAGAGGCAGGACATGTCTAACGCTGAACCGCTATCTGAATTTCATCACATTGATTGGATGACCTGACTCCAATTAAGTCACTATCCTAAAAGGTTCACATACTTTTCCTGGCCTAGACAGTGAATGCTATATAAAATACTATATCTCTTCAGTAAAAACATGAAAAAGTACAATTGTGTTTGTGTGCCATTTGTTTATTCAGACTGTGTTTATGTATTGTTATGACTGAAGATCAAATCACATTTAAGGATTAATCGATGCAGAAATAATTCAACAAACTTTTTCTCACAAGTGCAGTGTTTCCTCTAGCTCAGATGAGCCTATGTAGGAGAAACACTGCAAGTGTAGAGGTCAAATTAACCACGTAGCAATTTCGACAGGCAAACCGCTGTTGCTATGGAATAAAAAATGATTGCTGTAAAAATTGTTGTCTTAGTACAAGTAAAAAGGCTTGATTTGAAATGATGAATGCTCCATGAGGTTAATAAAGTCTGAATGTTTAACTGTAGAAATGCCATAAATATTGCTGTTGCATTTCCCTTCAGTTGTTATTGTAAAAACACTTCAATTACGGTGTCCGTGTAGGCACGCTTCCAGTGTTGCACGAGTGTACTGTATGAAAGGGGAGCTGAAAAATCAGCTTGTTCAACGGGGAGGGAGGGTCGATGGTGGGAACACACTGCTGTGCCTGACTAAGCGGCAGGCAGAGGGGTGTGTGTGCATGTGTGTGTGTCTGCATACGCACGCCAAGTGTGTCAGAGAAGATCTGACGCAACAGGACTCATTCCAACGGTGTCCTAACAGTCACTTGGTGCTGTCTGCACCCACGGGGTGGGGGTGGGGGGCGTCCTCCTCAGTGCGTCTTGTAGCTGCCGTTGTGTTGGGCACAGGGTGATGCCGCCATGTCCTCGCTGGGTGTGGCCGACTCTTCTCTGTCACTTTCGTAGTCTTCCTTTTCTTTCCTGCCATAGTCCCTTTCCACCTGAAATAACACACGCAACTCATTCAGATAACCAGTAAACAATACTGATACGCTTATATTTGATGAAAAGCCCATATTGAACTTAGTGGCGTTATTGTTTTCTTCCTCAATTGTGTCATATTTCAACCTCTGAGGAAAAGCCAGGTTGTGCTAGCTGTAGATAGTCACATTTCAGAATAAATAAATAAATTAATAATAATTCAACTCAAGTCTTAATGTGAGAAGTTACATCAAATCAAATGTACTTATAACAACAGGGAAGGGGAAAGAACGGCCGGTATGGTGGGAGTTCACATATATTGGGATCATAAATTCCAATTCATGTGAGCAATCCAGAGTTTTTAATAAGCTGGATATATCTGAAACTGGAATTGGGACAACCTGACGGAGCATTATAGGAATCAATTCTGCAGGATACAAAAACATGGATCCGTTTTCTAGGTCAGTGTAGGATTTCCGTAATATTTCTAGGGTGGAAATATGCTATTTTGAATAATGCTTTCGATATGATTGTCAAAATCTGAGAGAGCCGGCGTTGTAGAGAAGGAACTTGTTTGTCATCCATGTTTTGATGATTAAAATCCAGTCAAGGGATGTTAGAGCTTTGCCATCTCACCAGGATGTAATATTGTGTGTTGTCTGCATAGGGGTGCCTAGCGTTTAACTCTGGGTGATGCCAGACATCTGATCTAGGACAACAAACTGGTATCCAGTCAGATCTAGTCAGCTGTAAATAAGACCAGTTAAGACCAGACCAGGAGGATGTTGTGATCAACTGCATCAAAATCTATAATTAAATCAAGGAGAATTTCCACAGTGCCCTGGTTGGTGGCTACCAGCAGGTCCTTTCTTACTTTGATTTGTCTGATGTCAGACTGGATGATTTCATATTGTTTGGATTAAGGAGATGAGTGAGGTGCTGTGCTACATTCTCTGGTATTTTTGAGAGGAACAGAAGACAGGAAATGGGTCTAATTTTTCAGATCTTCAGGGTTGGGCTTCTTTAGTGGTTTAATAGGTTCTATTGTGAATAAATCAGGAATAAAGACAGAGGAAAAGGAACAATTTACTGCAGTAATTAGTGATTTGTGCAATAATTGTTGCGTCTAAATGGCAAGTGGAGGATTTAGATGCATGACCAGCTTTGAGAATTCATTAAGTGGAGTGGAAGACGAATGGTCTGACCAGGTCAGGATGCATGTCTCTGAGAGGGAAGTATTGGTTATTCAGTCAGAGATTCCTGAAAATTAAAATTAAGAAAAGGGTTTATTACCTTCATGGGCTTAGCCTTGCGGTTCATCCTCTCCTCGTCTTTGCGGCTCCTCTTCCTGGATGTGGATCGCTCCTTTCTGTCCCTGCTGCGCTCCCTCCTCTTGTCTTTCTTGCCCCTAGCAGAAGCAAAACAAGTCAGCCACAAGACTCTGCCAAAGCCACCAGATCCCTGATATTTACTGGGAATGTGTGGTTGTTAAAAGACGAAGATGTAAAATCTGCCTAGTATGGGCGCAGTGAAGGGAAGTGGCAGAGCGGAGTGGGCTTACCTCTTTGGTGAGGGTATTTTGGCTTTCCTCCGAGGGCTCCTGGACTGATCCTTGCTCCTCCTCTTGTGGCCCCTGATAATACCACATTAAACAAGACGACATTGTTCAAATTAACACTTATTGCATCTTAAAATTTCAGTGCCACTAAAATCTACATTAATTACTAAAGACTTGCAAAGCCTTTAATTCATATTTGTCATGCTCATGTCATTGCATTGACTTCTTCCTGACTGGCTAAAAATGACTTTAATGGAATCTTTGCTCTTTTGCATTTACCCAGCATGTTTCAGAAAATGTAAATCAATCAAATTTCATTTCAAACTGTAATACATGATTTGAATTTGCGTCACACAAACTGAATTTTGAATAGAATGCATTGTATTAAATACTTTACAAAGAAGGAAGATACTTTAAATAAAATTGATCCTTTGCAGAACAATGCTTTATATGTTGGTTTGCCATCGTACCTCGAGCGACTGCGGCTGTGTTTTTTTTCTCTGGAGCGAGAGTGCCTCTTGTGGCTGCTTCGGGAACTGTGGGAGTCACTCAACTTCGGCAACAGCTTCTGAGACGGTTTGCTCCTGCAGAGGACACCAATGTCACCGACTTGACAAAATGTGCAGGATTCTGTGAGCTCAACTTAAAAATGCTCAGTAATATTTTTGCACCTGTGTCGTGATCGGGACCTTTTCCTGTGTGTTTTTGAGTGTGAGCGGGAGCGAGACCGCCGCGACTTCCTGGAGCGACTGGGAGAACACTTCTTCACGTCCGCTGAAACAACAATAGCACCGTCAGCATCAGAAGTCAACTTAAGATACGTGTACCTAAAACCTTGAGACGTTCAGCAGATCGCAACCGACTGTGGTTTGGTACCTGGTTCTATGGCAGCAGCGATAGTAGACTGGGCCTCCCTCACCCTCTTCATTACGCTCTCTAGCTCCTTAGCAGCAGCCTGCGGCGTCAACTCTGGGGGCTTCACTATGGCATTGTTGGAATGGTTAATCCTGGAAAACACAACACAATACCAGCTGACACAAACTAACAGCGGGTCTGTTCTCAGAAATGACATAAATCATGACCAGAAAGTGCCAAATCTCTCCCTGACTATTATTTTCAGAAACCGAACACATTGCTAGAATGATCATCAATGCATACTTCAGGGGTCTATCGCCGAACATGACTCCGTTGAAGGTCAGGGCTCTGGAGACGGAGTCCTGGTCAACAAACTCTACAAAGGCGAAGCGCGTCGGCTGAGTCTCATCTCCGGCCATCCGCACAAACTTGACCTCTCCCACCTGCTTGAAAAACTCCAACAGCTGCTCTGCAGTGGTGGTCTACAGATGACAGAACACAATTTAATGACTACAAGTTTGCAACTACAGAATAACTACAAGATCATGGAATGAGACGGTTGTTGTTGTATGAATGCAACATTTGGGGGGGGGGGGGGGGGCATGGGAGACAATCCTAAACAAAGCAAATAGTAATGCAGATAGAGCTGACAAATACAAAGCATCTTTCTGTGCGGGAGACTTGAAACACTTAAGAGATTCAATCTAGGCTACCTGTGAGTTCAGGTTGCCGACATAAACGGTCCTCCTGATCTCGTCTATTTTAGAAGGATCCACATTCCCCATGAGGGGCGGCTGGGAGAGCAGCGATGCAGACTGGTCCAGGACAGCTGACACCCGATTCGCTAAGGGGAGGCTCACCTGCGGTTGCTAAACACACAAACACCCTTTTGTTAAACTTGTATGAGATGCGGATGACAAAAAAAAAAAAAAAAACACAACAAAAAGCAGCTTACTCACGTTCTGAACGGGAGCCGGCGTAGGAATTGGTAGCAGTCCCCCACCAGGTATCAGATTGGGCACCGGGGCGGCAGGTGCCAAAAGCGACAAAGCCTTGGCCTCTTCCGGGATCTTCCCTGTAGGACAGAGGCAGGTGTTAGTGAAGGCAATAGAGGGACTTTCCTCTCTGTCTCCTCTATGTCTGCACAATTAGCCCACTGTATTCTAGAGAGAAAGAGAGCATAAACTTCCTCATACAGCCTACAAGTGTTCTACTGTCTAACCATGGTATACTGGAGACCGAGCATCCTTACTTTGGTCTTACTAGAATAAGTTCTTCTAGTCAATCTCAATTATTATTGGCAATGAACTTCAAAATTAACTTTTTTTTTTTCTCACAAACAAAAGAAAAAACAGATTTTGTCCTTGGTCTCTTTTCATAGAACAAAGAAAAAAAAATAATGCAGAGAATGAGTCAACACTTTGATGCATGGGTCACCTGTACTGGAAACATATTGGTCATGAACCATACGATATCAAGCATGGGCGCTTTTCCGTGGGGGCGATCGTTTCGCAGTGTTGGAAAGGTGTGCAACACAAGACAACCCCAATGGCTGCATCACTAATAGCACACGGGACATCAGATACAGAAAAGAACAACAACTTTAAGAATTGTAGAAAATGTTAACCAAGACTTAGCCAAAAAAAAAAAAAACAACGGATTAGGAATCTTTCTCATCTCAATCCTGTTTAAATCGTCTGCTTTCTTGGTGGAGAAGAGGGGTAAGTTAAGAGGAGAGCGTTACACTTTGACTTCTATGGCTAACATTATGCACCAGACTAAGGGAGGAAAAGAATTACTACAGATTCACGTCACCATAAGTGGAGGCACTGAGTATGAGTTACCGTATCCTTAACACTTTCAGTGATAGGCAATGTATTTCCGAACAAATAACAACGCAAAGCATTAATGCCTGTGTCACGACTTTCCGAGTCAAAAAAGAATGATGTCTAATGAATAGTTTCTT
This sequence comes from Hoplostethus atlanticus, assembly GCA_034670405.1. NCBI lineage: Eukaryota > Metazoa > Chordata > Actinopteri > Trachichthyiformes > Trachichthyidae > Hoplostethus > Hoplostethus atlanticus. The sequence continues at coordinate 363,779 of JAXDDX010000151.1, read as the reverse complement.
AAAAAGATGTGGTGCTACTAATGCTAAAAACCCATTTTTAAAAAACGGCAGCGCTCAAATGTGAGGGGAAAACACTTAAACGTTGCCTTTAACTACACACTTGATGCACAAAATGTAGGTAGAATTTAAAAACATCCTTTGTCCAAATGAGGTAAATGTTTGGTTGGTATCACAACTAGCCCCCAATTATATCAGCAAGAGTAGGAGACAAAGAGAATAAAGTGTTAGTCATGTTCATAGCACCCCATGTGTGATACGCATCCCGTCGGTATGCCGTAGCAACCTGGACAGAATTCAATCACACACAAGTTGCAGCTGTAGAAGCAGAGAGAGAGAGGGGGGTGGGGGTTGGACAAAAATCAAAACAAACCAAAATAACAAATATAAAAAACAACGCTAGAGATAGGCAATACTGTAGTTTCTAGATAGAGACAGCAGAGATTGGACAACATGGGAAAGTATGAAAGGAAACAAACCAAAAGAAAAGAAAAATAAATAAAAAGAGACAAGGTGTCCATCTTGGAAGGTTCAGCGGGCTATTCTCCTGGTCACATCCCCCCCTTGAAGGCTGCGTTGGCCCGATCGGGGATAGTGGCTTGGAAAACAATGCCTGACTCAGGCTAGTGTAGTGTAACAGCTGGGCCAGTCTAGTCATCTGATATGCACACATAATCACACAGAAAAAACATACAAAACCAAATTAATAAACTCAGTAGCCATCCAGCACCAAGTCACGTGGACAAAAGCATCAAGTTAGAGGTGATAATTTTTTTTTTTTTTTAACTGTACATAAGGGAACAACAGTGGCACCAAAAGAGAGGGAAATGTAAGGAAGAAAAGCACCAAAAATAAAACGAAAAAGAGAGATACAAGTTAGCTGTATTGCCATGTAGTTATTTTACCATTTCCTTGAAACAGCTAACTGTAATCACCCACTCTTTATGAAAAAGAAAACACCAAATACTACCCAGTGTTTACAGTGACTGAGCCCATGTAAAAAAAAAAAAAAAGAGAAAAAAAAAAAGGTAATGACAATTTGTCTTGACGCTTGAGAAGAACTGCAAGTCAGGATAGATTGAAACCAACTAACTGTCACCAAACACAGCGAGCTCGTTGTGCTATATGAACTGTACTACGGTGCTGAGGTGTGAGTGCGTGCGATTAGGTTTAAGTGGGACGATACACGTGACTGGTGCAGTGTCAAATAGGGCCAAATGTGAACTCGTCAATGGCACAAATTGCCTGTATTTTGGGTGTGGGGAGGGGGAAACCTCAGAATTCACCCACAAACAAAACTGGAGGTTGAATTCAAAAGGTGGAAGGCCATAACAAGTCCACTGAGTTAAGTCAAAACATCATTTGAACGACACAGGTTGCACTCACCTTCCGCACATGGTACTACTATCAGAGCTCTGTCAATAAAAACAGTATTGGTTAGATGTTGCGCCACACCAACACTGGAAGGTTCTCGGTACTTTATATAGCACACTTTGGACGAGAAAGACAGAGGTGCATTGCTGTAAATGAAAAAAAAAGAAAAGAAAGAAAAGACACTTATTAATTATAGCCAGATAGTCCCACGACTAATTATTTTCATGTTCAGCTGGACCGCGAAAGGCCGCAGATCCAGGCGGTTGCCGTGTTAGAAATGCCCGGCTGGCTGCTCTTACTCCGGCGGGTAGAGCCGCAGCTCCTCGATGTCCCCCAGGAAGCCGAACAGAGTGCGCATCTGCTCGCTGCTCACGGCCGACGACAGGTTGGTAATCTGGACCACGGCGGTGCCCGGTATCCCACTCATTTTCTGCGGTGAAACCAATGCTTTGACAATATTAACGGTGCAATATTGGTAGAATAGCTCGCAGTCGGTGCGCTGCAGAAATCATCCAGGCGAGGTGAGAGGATTCACTCCCGCCTACTTCCGCCTTCGCTTAAACCCCGTAAAGTAGTCCGCCTCTCTTTTTTGGCAGGGAGCAGGGATGAACAGCATAAAAGGGTAAACCCGAAGCTATGATAGGGCCTTTTTAGGAAAAACACCACAAAACTTCTGAAAATATGATTGGTTTCTGTGTCTGTTGGTGTTTAATTGCGTTGTGATGACCACTGGGGGCCATAATAGTTTACCCACTGTTTTGTTTACCACTGCATCACTGACTGGGAGTCAATGGGAGACTGAGACGGTGTACAGCGCCACCGTGCGGTGTGGATGTCTTCAGGTTCGGAAAAAAATAGCGCCCTTACTGGATGTATTCACTCTCATTTTATCTTTACCAAATATATAAACATTGTCACACAATGCCATAATTAACCTTACCTTACAATAATATAGACTATAATCTGCAAAGGACATTGCGAAAGAAATTGCTGAATCCATGTCGTGCTTCATTCAATGTACTCTGTAATCTAGTTGTCTATCAATTTTCTGTTTTCCGCTGAGTTTTGGACACAACCACCAGAGGGAGACATGATGATGAACCAGACAGGAGGAACTAAGTGCTACCTGTTCATGCAGTAATCAACAGAAGGTGTGATACTCAACCACAGGAATCCAGCAGTAACCACTGTGTTTGACTGATACTTGTGCTGTGGTATTCTCAGGTACTCTTGTGTGTTCTTTGCACACAGTGATTATGCAGTTTCTGCAGCGTGATATACAATCTACTGTGTATTACATCATGGACTGTCTCTTCGGATACTAGGTGGATATGTTGTAGTATGTAAGTGTTATTATGTAGGTGATGTCTCTGCACCTTTGCCAAAACAAATTCCTGTACATTGTTACCACTGTTGTGCTGGTTGATTAAAGTGATTCTAATCCTGAACACTTTGTTCCTGCATTGGCCCTCAGAGCTTTTATGGACCTTCAGACACCCCCGGAGGAGGAAATGAAGAATGATTCGTAAAGAGCATTAGTTTATTTATTTTCCACAGGTTACTTCAGAAACAGGATAATTATATACAAAATCTGGAATGTTGGATAAATGCATATCAATCATCATCATACTGTAGCTGTTTCCAGAGAAACCTTAGAAATACTAGCTATACATTAAAAGGGTTGCCTCTGCATTGCAATTTATTGCTGGTTTTAGAAACTCCGGTCACTAATGCCATTATTAATTCTTCTTTTCCTCACTTTTTAAAAGTATTTACATTTTGATTAGTAAGGTCTAAAATTCACAGGAGACTGCTAAATAAATAAGAACAAAATGTGATTTAAAAAAAAAAAAAAAAGAGACCGACTTGAATGCAGAAAATGTGACAATAGGTTCTCTCCCTAGACTGTGTACATTGTCAGACTGTTTTTTTCCCATGAATATAAAGAAAATGACCCTTACCCCAGAAAAAAAAAAAAAAAAAAAAATCACTTTTCCCATTCTTACAGATAGAATAGGAATAGAAGAGAAAATTATCTACAAAGATTAGCACAAATAATAAAAACAATGCTCAAATCTCTTTAAAATACAATATGCAGTAGGAAGATTTGGGGGAAATGCACGTGTTATATTGTCATTTGCCTCTCAATAAAATTTACCAGACGTCAGCCATTTCAGCTTCGGTTTAAAAATCAAGGGTACAGCTTCACTAAGAGCAATGTTTAATAAGAAAAGGAAAAAACGTAGCCAATTACCAGTGTTTTTTTTCTCAGTTTGACAGTGCTGCGAGCATAATGTATGGTCCAAACTGAATTACATACAGGTACAGTGGATGAGACAATCGACTGTATAAAAGTGGTGAGGGAATGGCATTCACTGAATCATTGTGGGGAAAAAATACAATTATATATCGTACATACAATTCAGTGGTCACGAACATACTGCTGGAAATTGTGGGGCCTTTACTTGGTATATGAATTTAATCATTCCCATCTCTTTTGGAAACACGTCTCATGGAATAATTACTTTCCACTGAATGACTAGCCATAGGGTGATTCATGCAAACAGGTACATGTCAATTTGATCACATCAAGTGGACAGAGCATTGCCTTTAAACACATTTCATCTTATTACACAATTCATTAACAAACATTATGAATGAAATATTTTGCAGTTGCAGCTTTGATTGGATTAGTTTTTCAATAGTGTAGGTTGATTTTTGTTTTTGTACACAAATGAACATTACAAGTTATGGTATTCTCAGCAACTAAAGCTTTGAGAACAGAACCTTATCAGCTGGTAAAAAGCCTTGGGCAAAGTGACAAGAACATTCACTGTTACACAATGCAGAGAAATTAAAATTTCTTGGGAGCAAATAACAGCACTACATATTTCCTATGCCATTTCATTACAAAAAGATTTTTTCACAATATAAAAACCATGTAAAACCATCAAGGGATTACTAAAAGTTTGTGTTTTTAAAAATGTTATCTGATGTTTTTCTGAATGAAAATAAAGGCTTTTACTATTGCTCTTAAACCATTATGCTGCAAATGTACTCATACGAGTGTTTCTTCTGTTGTGAATAAGTGAATATTGCTTGGGTCTCGGGGGAAAGGGTCCTCCCCTATTCAAACAGCTCAAGGTCTATGGCACTTGACAAGTTGCTTCTCCCAGCTCAATCTACTGTACAGCAAAGAAAATCTGAATGAGACACTGCTCCAACGTGATGGGTAAAAAGCGTGGTGTAACATACATTTTTTTATACACACAAAGGCAAAATGTGGTCTTTTTCCACATCAAAATAAAATGTCAGATATTGAAACCCTTGCAATACAAGTACGCTCCTGTCACCAATGGCTGCCTATAAGATAGAGCCCTTATGAAAATTAAATATGAGTGGAAGAGGCCCAGGCTCGCCCTGTTCTGATTCAGACCTCATTCTTAAGTTGTCTCCTGCACTCACCATCTGTCCACTATTTCCATGCTTTGGTTAACTAGCATAACCACCACATCCTTTCCTGGTTTAACAAAAGCCTGCAACTGCAAGGCAGATTAAGGCCGAGCAAATACACACCATCTCTGTACTGTCATAGTTTCCCCAACGTAGTTTCTCTTCCAGAGGGTCGCATGCAGACAGCACTTTTTCAGCATCCGAGGATGTGAGCCAGTCATGCTGTGAAGGCCCTTGTCCACAAATAAATTGGTGACGGTATAGGCGGTGGTCTCTTCTGGTCAAATGATATGCCAAACAGGTACAGTTGCCTAAAGGGTACTTGGGGTGAATGAGGACAGTATTGTCTGTATGTTGTAGGATGTTCACAGGAGTATGGAGGCAGAGGTGGATGATTTGCTCTTCCAATCTCTTCTCCTCATTTGGGCTCTTCAGTCTTGCCAGGAAAACAACAATTCTTTCCAAAAAACGCCACCATGTTCTACATTCGTCTTCACAAGAAAAGCACATAACACTGTCCCCCATTTCAGATCACACAGCAGACCAATAAGTGGTTTCAACATCTTCTTAAATAAAAAAAAAATAAAAAAAAGTCCTGATCATAAAAGAAAGGCAAATTGGACAACAAAAAGACAGAGAGCCCTGCCCCCTAGTGGTCAGCTACAATTCATGCCGCTCTACAGAAATAAAAATTAGGTCATGATGAAGGGTGAATGAGTTTTTGACTTGACAAAAAAAAAAAAAAAAAAAAAAGATCTGTACAGAGAGCACAGTAATTATTTGTGTCAGAGCAGTTCATATCGTCAGCTTCCTTTATATAAAAATACCACAGTGATGGCCTTTTGAGGACACATACCTCCAGATGTTTGCCCCCTTCTCTTCTCAATCCACTGAACTCAGTGGTTTTCCCCATTATATCAAGGCTCTGAAGATCTCTATTATAAATAGTTCTCAACAGGTATCAATAGACCAGTCTCTTCTGTGTATAAAAATACATGAGTCAACATGAACTTCTGTGTACTCATTTCCTTACGTCCAAGTAGAGGTCAGTTTCCCCTCAGAAAAAAAACCCAGTTCAATCTATGCTAGCATTTCTCGTATGATAATCATATCCACAGTGTTGGGAAATGTCTTCAGGAGGGAGACTGCATTCCCGTGATCAATATTCACAAAGTTGTATCCATTTGCCTGTAAAAAGCCATATTTATGGTTAACAAATTGAAAGACTTACTAAGAGACTGTGTCGACAGTGTTTTGTAACATTTTTACAAGTAGCATACCTGGATAATTCTATCTCCAGGCTGAAGAATCTTGGATGCAGGTCCCTCAGGCTGGACCCTTGTCACAAATATACCCTTAAATGAGAAATATTACATCCATCAATTAACACACATAATATCACAAAGTTTACATAAATGGATATAAACATTGTGACAATGGAAACCATTCAATGCATTACACTTCTGTCCAAATCATGTGAATGCACAATAGACCGCAAGGCATTCTTTTAGTATATAAGAAAGGAGATTAGTGGGGATGTACATTGTCATCTGGACGAAAGGGGTTTCCCCGGCCGCCCACTCCTCCTGATATACTGAAGCCCAGCTCTGGATTCTTCTCCACTTTCACACGGATCTGAAACACACCCACATACTCGTTATTCATTTACTTACAGTCATGTACTGTTTATTACATCACATTATAGTCATTTAGCAGACACTTTTATCCAAAGCGACTTACAATAAGTGCATTCAACGTAGGTAGGCAAGAGAACTACTAGTAACCAGAAATTGTAAGTGCATCTCCACCCCAAACAAGCATCTAAGAGCACAACCAGTGCAAGTAAAAGTGCAATAATATAAGTGTAGTAAAAGTACAACCTACAAACAGTGGTCCAATGTATTAAATATTTCCATTAATACTGTTTTTAAGACAACATGTCATATTAAAATAATTGCAAACTGCTGTGGCATCATATCAAATAATTTTGGACAACCAATATGACACGAGTCCTATAAAGGGAGACTCAAGCACTGCTAGATAGCATTGGTTTCAGCCTGGCCCAATGTGGTTTTCCTTCTCAAATCAGGGGCCACATATGTTGTGGTAATGTTCATGTAATATTTTTTGGACGGACAAACTACAACTCTGAAAAACTCTTTCAGGTCAAAAGGGATTTCTACTTGGTCCAAATGTCATGCTGTCATATTGTTGTGCTCCAAGGTTAAACAATTATGGGCCTCTAATATGTCATATGTCCTGTGATATATGTTATTGTTATTAGTTGTTGCAACGGTGACCCAAATAATTATAGAACTATCAGTGTTGGACTGACAGTTGACTATACCTTTGTCATAATTATTGATAGAAAACATAATTTAACTTAATGATGTGAAATATGTTATCCTACATAGCTGAAGTCAAAAATGTGTGTATTGACATCTTTTATGGGGTTAGAAACAAATTTAGGTTTCCCCTAAATTTTCACTTAACTTGTGAATAAGAAGCTATGTATCAGAAGCTCATTCATTAGATAAGCCTACATACTTAGCACATCATTACTTCCATTACTTCACACACACGCGCACAATCCTTCACCTCTTGCTGCAGTGTGTCGTGTGGGATGCGTGGAGGCCCCGGGGGCTGCTGGGAGACTTTGAGCATCAGGTAATCAATGAGCTGCTCTCTGGAAGGGTGGCGGGCTATAGGCGCCTGGCTCATCTGAGGTCGAACAGAAGGACCCATTTGACCGTTCATTAAAGGCACCTAATGTGAAACAGACACATATTGACAAACAAGAGACCAGTCATATATCAATATCAGATGCTTGTAAGATGCTGTATGGAAGATTGACCCATGTTCTTTTATAGAAATTAACAATTCAACTAATAGGCACCAACTGTCTGAGAATATGGACAGACCTTTTTAGATTATCTAACCATACACATCACTTTTTAGCTGAAGAAACATTTAGCATTTAACATGTCTTCATTATAAATACAGGTATATCTTCACTCTGATAAACCATGAGGTGCAGTACTGTGATTTCAACTGCAGGGGGAACAGTTGAGAGATTGCGTTTGTTATGAGACCAATATTGTAACACCATTACATACAATTCATTAATGGTAAACAAGGTGTAATTATATTTAATGGAATTATATTTTATGGAATGTGTTCGATGTATCAGTAATAGTTAATTTGACAGTGGACAACAGTGGATACCCAACTCATTTGAGGTCTGACTTTAAAAGTGGGCTGGGCTGAGGGGTTTCTATTATGTCTATATCTCACCATCTTTACGACCCCAGACAGCTTTGTTATTTATACCAGTCAACAGTGCAATCTTACAACTCAAAAGGACCTTGTGGAAGCAATGGTCTTGTGACAATATACCAAACAGCAATCTCTTTTAAGGTAGCCCTCAGTAATTAGGACTTCAGTAGGGTTTCTGTACGTAAATTGCAGCTCTGCTTTCAGAAGTGAATGTTGCACCAAGGGGAAATGCAAGGCCGCCTGCAACTGCAATCAACACATAACTTTGCAATTAATTTTTCTTGCTAAGCAGCTAAAGGTTTTTCAACTTTCACAGGTATTATGCCTACTTTTCTGTGGGGATCCATGGTGTAGCTCTGCTGCCCTGGGGGACCAAACACGTCATCCTAAAAGGGAAGAGGATGACGATGATTAACAGTCTGCCCTAATCTGCATGCAAGCATGGGTGTCACTGGAGCTCATTTACAAAAAAGGATAACTGACACTAGAGACAATTAGGTAATGATGTGAAATTTTAATTTCCATTAGTCAGAGAGGTGTTGATTTAGAGGAGGGAGGCTGCTGATTAAGAAAAACTGTGGTGAAAAACTGAAATTGAGCTGTTAGTCATTAATTCAGCATAAAATTCTAAATATTACCAAAGACATCTTTTAAATGGCAAGTAGGGAAGGTGATACACTCTCAGGCATCTATAGGCTGTGCACTGCCTATAGATGTCTATAGTCACTGTTACAGATCCCAATAACCAACATTTTCTTATTCACTTAGACACACAATCCTACCACTTACCTTTGACAAACACAGTTTTCATGTCCACACACAAAGTGAAAGGTTATGAAGTGATTCTGAAGTGATCAAAAGTAGGAGTGAAGATGAAGAATGGGCAAGATAATTATTCAAAGTGCCATTAAAGGAAAGGGAAATCACAGTTGCTGAGATGCACCGCAATCACAGATTCAAAACCTACAGGAGCACAGCGTTTTCTGATTGGAGTATGGCAGGGTGGAGGGATAAAGCACAAGGATGATGATTCAGAGAGTGGAGTATCTGCCAGGTTTAAAAGGGGGGCATCTTGTACCATACAATGTATAATTATTACAAATAGAACTTGATGCTGTTCAAGGAAAGCTTTCTTTACAGAGAGATTGGCCAAAACCAGTTGAATTTCCTCAAACAAGCCAACTATATACTGGCTTAGTACAGCACTGCCAGCTGGATTCTAATAATGAAGACCAGATATAAATGTGTCACCTGAACAGAAAGCTTCACAAAGGACAATAACAAGACGAAAACAATTGTTTTTAGCTCTTTATATATTCCTTTCGTTACTTGAGTAAAATGCACCAGAAACTACAACCTTTACAAAATAAAGTTGATACGGTGTATCAGGTTTTCTGTGAAATCTCAGTAAATTTGACCTAATTGCGAAGGCAATTAAAGATCTAGACAGACCTTGATTGATCTGTGAAGTCAGCTTTGAGTTACATTGGTCCCTCTCTCTTGTCTGTTATGACCATTGATGTACTAAGGTCACAATACTCATTTTATGATGGTACAAAGACCCCTTTTAAACAGGTCTACTTGCATTACACTAAGAGGAATCAACGTTCCCTCTCACAAGACATCACATCTATTGGAGAGGGTTTGTGGTGGTGACAAATCAGATGTGGACAGAGACATTATGCTTTCACTTATCCAAAAAGGACAAGTGAAAGATAGCTTCTGAAGATCAGTGATCACTTCTCGTGTTCTAGGAGAGATGGAAATAGGCATTTCCTTGTCTTAAAATGATGTGAAACTAGCAGGAGATGGAAGCACTGGCTTAGTAGGAGCTGCAATAGCTAGCTACAAGTCACAGTACTCACACAGAAGCCCAGGGCTCCGTAGGGCTGTCCTTCTCTGGCACTAAAGACCAGAGACCCTTGGCTGGCATGCATATCCCTAGAGCTGCCGTAGTGAGACCAGCTCAGCGGGGCGTAATTGGAATTATAGGACCGAGACAGCACATTCTGAACAGAGGGACAACATGGAATAGCAAACACCAACCAACATGTCAGTGGAGGCCATGCAATCCACCATATGAGTGATGACATAAAATACATAACAACGTTTACAGCATACAGCACAGACAAACATGCAGTGAATCACAAACATTTGGCATACAGTTGTGTTAGTAGGTTTTAGCAATTTGTTAATTTGTCACTTCCACATTTAAAAGGGGCCAAGTTAATGTTTTTGAAAAAAGTGAACATTTTCTTCTTACTCACATGCTGTTGTGACGGACATTAAGAAAACACATGAATCTTCTATGTTAATCTAATAGTTGCAGATTCCAAGAATGCAATTAACCTGAGATAGCAGGGTTTAAGATTTGTGAATTATGGCCACACTCTGTTTGGTTGGCCTGTAAAGATGAACACATTTAAACTGTTGGTCCTATAAGCCGGATCTACTGGTCATAGGAAAGCCACTACAAAGACTACAAAGGTTAAACACCAGTTCCACCCTGAAACTAGCAATGAATCAGAGGACAGATGGTGGCACCATGTCACTCTTGAAGTCCAACCTGGATACAAATTTTAAAACCATACACAGATGATGAACGGTGGAGAGATATTTGTTTTAGTGATTAACTGGCAATGACTCCTGACTGATTTTTTTATTTTATTTACAGTGGTGTACTTTACCTTTTCCATTTTCTTGGCCTCAATGTGACGCATCACCTGGTCTCTCCAGTCAGTTGGTACCCTTCCTGCACCAACTCCTCCTGATACCGCTCCGGGCCCATCTAGGAGTGAGTGCTCAGACTTGACCCTGGTGTTAGGCCTCTTACTGGGGCTGTTGTGCTGGTAGTTGAAATCACTGACAGACATGGTCCTCTCTGGAAGCTCATGGGGCTGTGGCCTGGCGCTATGAGGCCTGGGCGCTCCCGGTACATCAATGCTGTAAGTGCGAGCCGAGAGGGGCCTCTGCATGGCGTGGCTCATCGCTAGTGGCCCCCTGCCAAGGGTGTGAATGTCCCTGTATGTCATGTACTCCCCCTCAGGTACCTGTATCCGTCTTGGGTCGCCCATGGAGGCTGTAGAGGAGCTGCTGTTCTGCCTCTGCAGAGTGCTGCTTCTAGGATGGCCACCAGAGGATGGGAGTCTGTCCTTGGCCCACATGTCACCAGAGGGCCCCATGGGAGGCCCCCTTTGTTGGGGCTGCTGAGGGTAGGGAGGTGCCTGGTTACGGTTGGAGTAGTTGGTGTTGGCTAGTGAGTGTTGAGGTGGAGGGAGGTAGCCTTGGTTTTCTAGGGGAATGGGTGTCCTCTGGGTCCAGAGGCCCTCTTTAGGCATGGCACTGCTTGTGTACTGGATATTGTACTGAGGGGGAGGGATGCCCATGGCCATGCTGGAGGAGACTGGATATCTGCTGGTGCTGACAGGGGGCTTGGAGGAGCTGGAGAGAAGGTCTGAGGAGGATGCAGAAGAGCTGGGGTAGATCTGGAGAGTCTGGTCATTGAGTAAGGAGGCCGACTTGCTCCTGACTATGCTCTGGCCCTGAGCTCCTGGTCCTGGGCCGGCTCCAGCCATCCTGCTAACTGCTCCCGCATCACAGGAGTTGCCTGCCCCGTCAATGGAGTACAGCTTCATGCCCCCTGTCTCTATGTTGGTGATACTCTGAGACTTCATCACCTGAGGAGGAGGGCACCTTTTTTCTGGGGACAATTCCTCTGTGCTGCGAGATAGAGACATGTCACTGTTGGCTGTCATACCCGTGGAGGCCATATGCACCACAGATGTCTCTACTCTCACTGGGGACATGGCTTGGCTTTTGTTCCCCAGACTACTGAAGCAATCACTGACTTGCTGGTTACCATTTTCTAAATGGTCCACATTGTCATAGCTAAAGCCTTGCTTGTTATTCAAGTCCTCCTGGCCTATGGAACCATTCTTGGTTTTGCCCAAGTCGTCTAACTGAACCATATTATCAGTTGGCAGCTTGGACACATTCATATTGATCTGGTCCCACTTTGTGTAGGCGTCTCCCATGCCATTATTGATTCCTTTCTCAATGAATGCCAGTCTGGCTTCCATGGAGAGGTCATAGTCGCCCATTTTCTCAGGCTGGGTCTGCTGGGTTTTCAGTAGGGCCTGCAGAGATGTGTCTGACCCGTTACCATTATGGAGGAGAGGAGTAGTCTCTTTACGCTGGTTCATATTCTCATCTTCTTGCCTAAAACAAAGAATAAGGGGGCCATTCGTTTTGTTACAACAGTACCTTGTAAAAGGTGTCACAAATACAGTGTCTCTAGCAGAGTTTGGAGCAGCAACATGAGGAATGGCATTCTACCTGCTCTTGGGTAGGAAGGGCATCTTAGCCTCTCTCTCTGGGGTGCAAAGGGAGTTGTCCTGACTGCTGTCTGTGGTCAGAGACACAGAGTCTGACATACGTGACGGTGATGAACAATTACTGTTGTTCTGGTTGCTGTTGGCCACTGTGTCATCCAGCAATGAGTCTGCGTCTTTGCCATCATCTGTTAATCAAAAAGAAAATCATTGTCAGTGTGCAGTAACTATATTTAGATACTGTATATGATTATATGTACATTTTAATGATGCATAGAAGTAAGAATTCAACAAATCCTTTTAATATTACCTTTTTTGTCCTTACTTAAGGTCACAACTTTAGGCTGGTTGATGGAGATCTCAATAAGAGGTGGTCTCATCTCTGCTATTTTCATCTCATCCTCTTCATCTGACAGCTCCTCAGAGTCCTACAGACAAAGAGAGCAGATTTAGTTGTCCAGTAATAATACTGCACTTTCAGTTGCAAACTATTTGTTTGTGAAATTAAAAGAACTCTTAATCATTTAGAATATTGATATCCACGGTACCTCCAATGTGTCCTCATGGGTCATCATGGACTCTGAGGATTTGAGTGGTGCTTTCTGGGAGCTGTAAGACTCTGAAGTGTCTTTAGATTCAGGTGTGGAGGAGTTCTGGACACATGTGTTGGTAGATGCTTTGGGCTCCAACTCCATTGCCTTGCCATTGGCACAGGGGGCCTCTATCACCTGCGCAAAACAAAGTCCAGATGGCAAGTTATATAACAGGATGATCTTTCAATTCAACAACAATTAGGTGATTATTATGCTATTATGCTTTGTATCTTTTATTCATGCAATTTACAAACACTACAAGGTAAAATAAACCATACAATAAAATCTAATCAACTTATTTTTATCCAATATGAACAGAACAATTTTATTCATGCATCATTCAGTAATATAGAAAATGCACAGTTGAATTTGATGCACTTCAGTGCAGTATTGTTTTAACTTAATCATCAAGGGGGAATCTGAAATGAGGTGCACAAAAGTAGACATGAGATACAAGTGGTGAAAGGATCTCCAGTCTTTAACAGATCATGTTGAAGCCAACCTTGACTCCCACATCCTGCACTCCAATGTGGTTCCGCTCAGTAGGCTTTGCATCTTTCCCCGACTCGTCACTTGACTCGTCCTCCTTAAGTCGGTGAGCCACCGACTGGGCTGTCTTCACCATGTTCTTCAACTCGTCTGGATATGGTGTAGGGTAGCGCTTCAGGTTTCCCTCCTGGAAGAACGCACACACATGCACAGACTAGACATTAAAACATTGCAGTGTTTGGCAGGACTGGCATTGGGAAAGGTGAACAGTAAGACTGACAGCTTGAGAGGCAATGGGGCCACCAAGGCTGCTCTCGATGCTCCTTCCTGCCAGACTGGCATATTGTGCCAGAGGGACATACGAGACAGCGCAAGTGGTGGAAAAATGATTCAGAGTGTTCCTAATGAGCTCCTGGCTGCTTGCGTTTCAAATACACACACAGTCATTGTTTACTGGGCATCCCATAGAGAGCAAGGTGCACACAGTAACAAGTAAACATCTCTATTAGATACAAGGAAGAGGCAAACCTGTTAGAGGTAATGAGACTTTTGCTCAGCGCCATCTGACAAACTAGGCAACTAAACATTCTCCATTTCCAACCAGTAAATTAGATTCATGAAGTGAAAAAGGAGAGGTTAGCTGTTGCTTAGCTTGTGGTGTAAGGAGGCAACTGGGATAACACCTACGTAAAACAAGATGACATAACCATGCACAACATCTATTCTATAACATTTATTATAGAAGTTTTCATTTGTGTGTGCCACAAATTTCTTCTTTGCGCCTGATTTGCATTCACCTTTTGAATTGAAATTTGTCATCTATAACCATCAAATCAGAAAAAGTCCCTTCACGTTTCCTGTGTGTGTGTGTGTGTGTGTGTGTGAATCTTTTCTGCTTATGTAAATGTGTAGCACTAACCCGTGGGGGCGCCTCCCTCTCATCCTTGTCCTCATCGCACTCAAAGGCCACCTGAGATCGCTGCTTGCGCTGCTCCTCCCACAGAGAGGGGTTGAAGCTCTCAGAGTCGGAGTTGGGAAGGTCTGAAGAAAGGCAGATACATTACTTAACATAACATCACAACGCATACAGCATTATATTGTTGACATTTTTGATACATTTTGACATTTCTGATGTTTGGGAGCACAACAGGAGTTTGTATGCTTGTGAGAGATCTGCAATTTAAGCATTAATGTGAAAAATGTGTTTAGGACAGCAGCACAAATGCAGAAAAAATGACCTCTATTACTCATCGTCTATTATTGGTTGATGATTTGTTGGGTACCAACTGAACCGTTGTTAGCCACACCCAGTATTACATTTGTGTAATTCTGGACTTCATCCATGAGATGGTGCTCAGTTCACATAAGGCATGCACATAAATTGAAGGGGCTGTAGAGGAACTTAATGTCATTTAACCCCCAAAACGCCAACAGAACTCTAAAGCACACCAGTAATTGTTTTGCCTAATAAATGCATTCAAATGTAAATATCTAATAAACTGATATCCTTGACAGACTTGACATGAGATCAAGTGCTGCTTGAATTATAAAGCGCAATAATTAAAATCTAATGCATAAAACTATTTGTTGCTGTCCGTGTCAGTAAAAACCCTCTAGCAGGAATTGTTTGTACTTCCCAAGTTAAATATTTTAAAGCTATAACTACTATGTTAGACAGGCTGATTACTACAAGTGACTTATCAAACACAATATGTCAAGACTTCAATAGCAGCTTTGTAGCTGGTCAGCATCCAACTTTACTATGCCAACATTACTCTTTTATCCCTGCTGCCTCATGCCTTCTAAATGTTGACAGAGGGAGGAGAAAGGTCATGATTTCTTGTATTGGTGACTGACAACATAGTGCATAACTAAACACTCTGGTGATCTAAATTAGTTCACTTTCAGTCAACATCAGTTCTAAACACATGATTGTCTATAATTTACCACATCATGACTAACCATGCCAGCGATAACACTGATTTCTCAGGTTGTTGGACATAATGTGAGGTAAGTCACCTCATGTGTACTCTCCATGTTTATGTTGTAAAACATAATTATTGCCCTCATCAAAAATGCCTCCTAAGGTTGAGACTTCTGTCGATTTTTCAGGTAAACAAGAGGAAATACACAAAGCTCTTTGGAAAAAAGACCCAACAGATAACTAGCAGATTACTGTGCCTCCTGGCAGCCAAACAGAGAACAGCAATTAACTTCAACATAACTTGTCAGGGGCATTTCTGACAGTGTCATACTTTCAGTGTGGCAAACATCAAGACTTAACTAAGAGACTCACCAACAGTGGTGAAGTAGGAGTCTTTTATGTGCTACATCTGTTATATTTGGTTATAAGGCTCAATGTTGCTCTGGGGCAGCTGAGCTGCTTGAACAATGTTCATTGCCAAAGTTAAGGAGTTTAAACTTTGGTTGCTAGGAGACAGGTTAAGACTGTCTAATCTCTTCCCACAGAATATAGTAAACCTCAATTTTAACATTTGCCTCATTTTTAATGGAGTAATGACAGATTTAGTCTTGCGCGTGCCTCAACAGATTCACACAAAAGTCTTTTTCACAACAACAATTTTTTCACAATGCCACCTTTTCTCCAATTTGAGCATTTCACTGATTTAGAGAAGAAATGATTACAAAGAAAGCCAAAAGAAGTACGCTGACGCTAAGATGCAACAAGGTCAGTGTGAGCTGCTTGGAACACTGGTGTAATAGGAAGCTGAACCAAACTAACAGGTGCTTGAGACTAGTGTTTCTTCTGCAGCCGCCCCCTCTCAGATAACAAAGTCCCTGATACAGTATACATTCAAGGCACTTTCCATGTGATCTAGAAGAATCACATTTTCTACTAAGACAAAGACAACAGTCCAGATAACCAGAGACTATCGAGATTGTATGCTTTGAAATGGTCTGGGAATTCAGCACTAAAAATACACATAATTAACATGAACATGTGTAGACAGTGAGGAATACAGTATTCTGATAGTTAAATAACTGCTTTATGTTCCTAAATATAGTCAGCTGGGTATTAATTAATGAATTAGCTCAGGCATCCGGAATTGATTTGCTTCAAAAGTCAATTACATGACTTCACATGGATCGTTAATGCTTTTGAGACCCAGGGGGTCTGCCAGATTATCTGTCGGTGTATAACAAAAAGGCAATGAGCCTTGTTTAATAAGTAGTACTCACAGTCCTCTGTCCTGGTTTGCTGGGGAAACATGTAGTTGGTGAGCACAGTTTTGAGTGTGTCTGGATCCTCCTCTTTCTGGAGAGGGATAAGGGGCTTCGACTGTGGGAGGCAAAAAAAAAGTGGATATGAGTATGCTATCTGCAATCACCACGGCTTTGAGAAGACACTACATGCCCAAAGACTGGTGTCTAAGAGTCCTATTTTTATTTAATCTATTAAGTGTCAGTGTAGTAACAGAGGATGTAAGGTTTCTGCTCATATTCCCTGATGATGTAGACATTTATTTAACAGTATGTATGTATGTGAAAGTGTGTAATAGATTGAGGGAGTGAAGGAGTAAGAGTAATAGAGAGACATGAAAAGAAAGAGAGGGAAAGACATAGGAAATGAGAGAGACAGAGAGAGAGAGAAAATGAATGAACAAGAGATAAAGACAACTAATAGGATGGAGATCAATAAGGAAACCAGCTGGCAGGAGGCTGTATCCGCTGACATTAACGCGCTCTCATAATCACCACATGCTGGTCAGGAAAGTGGAGAGCAGAGGGTTCCATAATCCAGGTTTCCACTGCATGTCTTACTCGTTATGATAATAAATGTTGCCCTTAATAATCTTGCCATCTTGTTGCTGCGTGTTAGCGCCGGGGTGCCATTTGCATAGACAATGGAGTCAAGGTTACAGTCGTGTTGCAATGATGCCAATGCTAAGTTACCAATGGTGTTTCAATACAATGAGGCAGCCACGGTTTGTTTTAAGTATTTAGGAACCTTAATGTATACAGTATTGCACTTATTGTAAGTCGCTTTGGATAAAAGCGTCTGCTAAATGACTGTAATGTAATGTAATGGCATGGCCAAGGAATGTAGATTTCAACCATCCATGTACTTCCTTTTTGGGTGGAAAACAATACTGCTCTGGTGTCCTAAAACAAGTGTTGAAATTCCTGCGCTGTTCATTAGGAGACTAAGATGTAGAGTTTAGTCACAGAGGCCTGCACCGCTTTGTCATATGACATGGTGGGTGCAATGAGGGTAATTCAAAGTTCGATGTCGGTACTGACAAAAACTGGTTGCAAATACAATTTTACACTTCATCTCTTTCCTCTATATCACAAGCTATCTTTTTACAATGGCCATCATTGTACTCATCATATGGGTAAAATTGAAGATGTCACATGATCTGAGAATGATTGCAGTTAGCAAAAGGATGCTATAGTGTTTTAGCATTCGAATTTTGCAATATACAGGGTTTGCGGTAACTTTTGAAAGACTTTGCACAGAAAGTTATTTTAACATTGATTTGTTCATATGGACATTACATGTCATTCTGGTATGATGATTAGGCATCATACTAGAATATAATCTGAAAAAGCAGTGCTGCTTATTGGCCATTCTTAATTCCTAGATTTAACATTAATCTTAATATATATTTTGTAATAAATATTTTGTTATTTTAAATGACCTTATTCCCCAAACAGCGTCACTGGAATAGCATGGGACTCTTTCTAGTCTCCTAAATTCATCTTGACTGATAGGATGCATGTGCCAAATTTTGTGCTTGGCTTTAATATGCTGGACTATTGTGGTGATGGGTAAAAACAACTGCTATATTCAGTGATACCCACCCATAATACTCTAAGATGTAGGTAGAGAATGTGACTTCTGAATATACTAGATTAGTTATCATTTGTCATAATTTCTCTATAGTCTTACCTTAGTCATCATTTTCCCTCATGTAAGCCATCTGTGGCAACTCACACACCCCGCTGACATTTTAATCTCTATTGTACACTGACATCATGTGACAGCAATAAACACAGAAACACCTCCACATGTGAATTTATCCCCTAAATACCTAATACCTGCTGGTACCCACTCTTGGTCCAGTCTTTTGTCTAATTAAATCTCTTCAAAATGCTGCCTAACTCCTAAGCCATTTTTGCTTTGTAGCTTTTTGAACACTGTCCAGCGGATGCTGTAGGGCCTCTTAATGAACTGTATTCATTTTTGAATGTCAGTTATACAAAGAAGGATTACAACAGTGCATCTCTTTTCCTTCAATGTAAAATGAGAGCTTGTAATGTTTCATCCCTCACCTGATTCTCAGACAGCCACATAGCAGTCATCTGGTTCAGCTTAGTAAAACTGTAAGGAAGATTCTTCAGCCTGTAGTGGAACAAAAACAAAACACCTATTAAATTATCTTTTACACACAACCTGAATGACACACACACACCCACACCCACACCCACACCCACACCACTAAAGCCCGAAACATCTGTATGCCAAAATATGTGTCTTGAGGTCAAATTAGAGTAAAAATCTGGTCTGTGGCGACATTTATTTTTAACTTTAAAAACCCTCAATGCTTTGGGGTCATGGCCCTGCTGGCACAGAGCAGAAACTGAGAATAAAAAACCTCGATCAGGACTCCAGTTTTGTCACTTTCCAAAATCAACCCCATTCAGTCTGGTCTGGACTGAAACCTCTCGATCACGATGTAATTATTAAGTTAGGTTTCTGACTGTGTGTGTGTTTGTCTGAGAAGGGAACCGAGACATTCTTTCGCCTGTTGTTGGCATTGTTTTTTTCAGTGACTTGTGCAATTTACGTAAGCAGTGAAATTAGTGCATTGCTGCAGAACTCCTTTCAATAAGCTGGATGGGCATGCTTTCCAAGCCACCATGTGGCAACAGGAGCATGATTTCAGCACCAAAGGCAGCAAAGGCTATTACCAATATACACATATGTAAAACTGAGTACCGGAATGAAAAGCTAAGAATACACATGAAACTGAAAAGACTTCTTATTCAAACAGAGAAGTACCAGTCATCATAACACACAGATCAACAACTTTGTTGGAAAACCAGCAGCACTGTAACACTATTCAGTGTGTCGCACACTGAAATGCTAGGGGATTTCTCCTCTTATCTTTCTGATACATATATAAATACAAACCTAAAGAATTCCCCATGGTGTGCTTATTCAGAAAGCAGAGTCCTACAAGTGAATCCTCATTCAACTCTGATAAATGTGCTACCTTGTGCAATGGAAGTATTGAACAAGGCTTTACGCATATTGCACAACCATACACAATGATTCAGTTACATATTTTTAAGATGCGGGGGAGTGATGACAATCAAAATTCAGGGCTGTGTTCAGGAACACCAAACAGGCAGGAAAAATGTAGAACAAAGAGGAAATAAACAAAGAGTTGTGTGTGTCCAAAAAACAACATGAAATCACAACCCTCAATATGGTCATCAACATTGCAAGTACAAATATGTCTTAGTCTCCTGCTTCACCAAACACACAAACACCTCTCATCACCACATTTGAAACCGACATGCTAATGCTATTCACACAATCCTGAATCATAAATGGTGTGAAAGAATGTGATGTAGGGTAAGCTGGGGGGAGAGACTTGTGTGACATGTGTAAGACTTGGACGAGAAGGAGTTGACTGCAGGGCTGAGACTTAGAGAGGACTCACTTGTTGCTGCTGAGATTGATGACCTTGAGCTTCAGCATGTCTCCCATCTCCTCGGGCAAAGACTCCAGCTTGTTGGAGTGCAGGAACAGCACAGTTGCACTCTTCCAGTTGCCCATCTGTGAGGGGAAGACACCAGGGGACTCAGAGCCATGGGCCGACAGGGATAGCTCTCACAGCTGGGCTGACTGACACACCACACCACTACTCAAGTTCATGCACACACACAAACACACAAACACACACAACACACACACACACACTCACCTCCGGGGGGAGCTGTGTAAGGAAGTTGTGATCTGCAGCAAAGGTGCGGATGCAGACACACTGGCCAATGGAGGAGGGCAAGGCCTCAATCTCATTGAAACTGCAATCCAGCTCATCTAGGGATGTCAGTCTAGTACAGAGAGGAGCAGAAGGGTGAAGACAGGGAGACTTTAAAGCAAGTTTTAATTATTTGTATAACTTGTAATATCTAAATTAACACTGCTAGGAAAGTAGGCTACCACTTCATGTCAAAGATCTGTAAGGTTCACCCAGATTCCACCCAATCCTGTCAGTGCACCTCTTCCTCTCTTGACTCCTTTACTTTCTCCTTGACTATCTAATCTTAACTGGCATCCTCTTATTAGTCACATAACAGGTTCTGCTTTTCCCCCCCATCTATTTGTATCAAACCTTTTGGCAGCAAGGTTGACGAGTGTAGTCATTGTCACATTATTGTACATTATTCTGCCTAACATTTGGTTTGGAAACAGGCAAGCCAGGAATACTATGGAAATCTCTTATTTTTCTTCGTAGGTAAATACATAAATACACAACAAAGGAACAAAGGACAAAAGAGTTAACAATACACAAAGGGGCTTGAGTAATTAAGTGACAGATAGCATGAAAGAAAACTTCAAAGGACCTTCAAATAGACAAATAGAAAAAAAATAGAACAAAGAGCAAACTTGTGTTCAGACCATCTATCCCGATGATCTTACTGCAGCAGTAGAACACTTAGCAGCAGTGACAACAACATGGAAAGCATCTTAAAAGCTTTATGGGACAGACTTTAAAGACCAAAGTCTGTACACTTTAAACTGAACCCATGTTTCTGCTGAATGAAAAATGCAAATGCACTCTGGGGATTCAGATGAATGCAAATTGAGTTTGACCTACTGGAGAGTTAGTGTGTTAATAGTATCATCAAGCTCCATATTCTATGTAGCCAAGGAATTAACAGAGGATTTGTCAGAATATAAACCAGGGAACAACAACACAACTGGCTACCAATACAGAGAGACAGTACACTGGACAAAATAGAGCTTTGTATGAATGAAAAAAAGCGTTATATATTTAATCAGTATGCTTAATCTACAATCCTTGCAGGGGATTAAGCTAAACCAAAGGCTTTGTCACATAATCGGTGCCAACGTACACTAGGATACACATCCTCACATATGGGATAATTGACAGTGTTTGAAAACAATAGAGAATGAGCAGATTGAAGTGTAGTGCCAGAATAGTAATGGTCAGTTAAACACAGGTTCGTATCTTCAATGGGTGCAGGGGTTGACAAAATAAACTTGGGTGGATTAAAATGGATCCTAATCTCTATGCTGGACCATGATGATTCAGAGTAGATCAAGGGTCAGCATGTTGACCTTGCTCTGTTGCCACAGCAGCTGCCGACTGCTGGGTTCACCTGTCTGATACGGTCAGTCAGTGTTTCCCATTAATTACCTAGACTGTGGCGGCCCGCCATAGTCTAATTTGTCCCGCCACAGTTTCATAATTAACCGAAAATATTTTTACTCTTCTCATAATAACATAAAAGATCTCTAACGTTGTGTTTTGCGCCGTTGCTTCAGCAAAGCATCTCTCACTCTCAGTCAGTCAACCCCTCCTTCCCCTGCTGTACGCACGCTCTCACACACACACACACACACACACACACACATCTAGACAACGGACCCGTCCGTGAATAGCCCCTCCTGTCTGAGGCTACATCCACACTAATACGTTTTCGTTTTAAAACGGAGTTTTGAAACTGAAACCATCTCAGTCCACACAAGTGTTATAGCACCGAAATCTCCGTCCATAAAAACGCATATCACGTTACCATTCACCTACACCGGGCATGCGCGTGCCGGTGTAAACAGGAAGCAGATTGTCTGCTCTGCTTAGTTGCAGAAAATACCGTTATGAAGAACAGCAATGGCGAAAAGTAAGAGCAGAGATGTCTTTGTTTGGAACGGACGTCGAGGTGGAGCTGTTACTGAAAGTAACAGACGAGTATAAGGCGGTAAACGTGGCGGAGAGTATAGATTGGGAGTCGTCGCAAAGCAAATACAGCGACATATTCCCAGGAGCACTATCCGTCGCCAGGGAAGGATACGTCTGACTGATAAGACCCAATCAGGAAGCGGACGTGGCTCTCCCACAGCAGCCAGCTAGGGCAGAAGCAACAGGTGAGATTGACAGCAAACACAGAGAGATGTAGAAGCAGGACAGAAAAGCCTCATTTCTATTCTTCTGTGCCTGTATATATTTTGTTATGTGTTTGACACAACGCTAAGCAATTGAGCTGTATATATTGTTATTTGTCACAAAGTACTTGGCAATTAAAATATTGACAGTGGAGCACCTTATATATAGTATTATCTAATAATTAATTTAAGAAAGTGTGTAGCAAGATGGAGAAATATTTACACAGTTGTAACGTTACTGTAACGTAACAAAATTGTTTACAAGAGCACAAGTTCTTCATAGATCTAGCCTCTCAATTTTGCTCTCAAAGTGCACCAGATTGATGCATTTAACTTTAAAATGTACAAAACGTTCTTGCAGGGGGAGCATGCCCCCGGACCCCCCTATAGGGTCCGAGGTCCACCCACCACAGTCTCACTAAATCCTGTGGGAAACACTGGGTCAGTATTGGCCTGGGAACAACTATGGCTGATTTAATCTGTCAATACTGTATTAAAAGGTCAAATTGATCAAGACTACCGCTGACCCCGGCATAATAAAGGAAGTCTTAAACTGTTTGTATGAATCAATATGGCTGACACTTGTGACAACTGGACTATAAGCATGATATTCAAGGATTCTCATTCAATAACGCTCACAAAATGACATAAATCAGGGATGTGATGTGATCAGTTTAACAAAATCAGCAGCAGACTCCAAAAGCTAAACAAAGTATTGTAACATGGGAGGATGATGGGAGGAGCTGATCTATTCTGTTTTTAATGCGACAGACAGCTTTAGAACAGACAGAGTGGATCCCGGATGAAAACAGCACATTAATCCACTGATCTCAGGGTTTATTCTGCTGATTTTAAAGCTACTGCTGTAACACTCACCCTCCGATGGAGTCTGGCAAGTACATCAGCTGGTTCTCATCCACTTTCAGAGCAGTCAGTTTCTTCAGTGAGCCTGACAGACAGAGAGACAGAGAGAGAGAATTACAGAGAAGCATACTACAGCTCAGGGCAGTTATTGATTATCACTTGCTGTTGTATCACAAAAGAGGAATATCCATTACAGCAACTTGATTAATTCATACTACCATCGATTCTGTAATTGGTTTGCACATAATCAATGCACACTGAATTCTACTGTATTATACATCCGGCCTCATCTGATTTTATGCGCCATAACTTTTCTTGTCAAGGGGACTGAGTGGTTTTCCCCAGAGAATGTCAAGAAGGAAATAGCCAGAGATATGCCCATAAAATATGACATCAAGATTTAGGATTAGTTAAACCATAGGCTTTTCCACATAATCTGCGCACATTCACATGTCTTTTTTTGTCAAGTCTTCTTCTTCAAAGTTTCTTAAAAATACAGAATGTGTTTCATCAACTGCCAACCTCCATCCATCCATGAAGGTAAAAGAAACAGAAAAACAATTTGTTCCATTTCAACATTAAAGACCACAGGAACTCATTCATGAAATTTGGCTCTGATAAAAAAGGAAATGAGGCGGATGCAAGTTGAATAGTGGGAGGATACGTTGCATTGCTATGCCAACCAATAGCCCAATGGCAGCAACTGACTCCACAATATTTGAGGAGGTGGCAAAATACAAAACAAAGGAGCAGGGATGAAACATAATTGTACTCCAGTGGATTTTAATCACCATACTTATAACTTACTAGGATCATCGTGAATTTTGCTAGAATTATAATCTGCACTAAAGATGAACAGACATAAGTTTGTACACACATTATCAGGGGCACAAGCCCATAACCATATAGGCTTGCTGAGAGATGTCACTCAAAGGTTTTGTCCTTTGTACAGGTTGAGTAAGCTACCCTCCATAGTGTTTTAAGCACTAATTTCTTGTAGGTATAATGACTGAGAATGTTTTGGCCTGCAAGAGTACCTTATGGTTAGTCATTCGAATATGGTTATGGTAACTTAAAACAAGGGATTGTGTGTAGTCCTACAACGCAGTACATTCTGAGTGAGTTGTGAGAAAAATCACAGCTTAGGTGTGAAGATTCATAGTTTACATTTTTACAACAATAGAACTTTTATTTCATGTAATCAAGTAGCTAGTTCAACAGACATGATTTGAAGAAAACTGATTTCTCAAATGCCGTACACCATAATGAAGTTTGAACGTACAGGCTGAGAGTAGTGAAGTGTCTTTCTCCCGACTTTACAATTCATTGGGTTTTTAAAACCGTTGTTATTAACTGACATCTGTGCAAGTGAATCTGCACTCAGTCTGAAATGAGATTCTATTACATTCTGTTGATGCCCCATTTCACAGCATGGCAGCATCTGAGCTGCTCATACAAAGACAGCTCTACTGGGCTGCATACTGTTCTCTGTCTTCAGATCATGGCATTAACTAAGACTGTGTGTGTGTGTGTGTGTGTGTGTGTGTGTGTGTGTGTGTGTGTGTGGTAATCTTCACCAATTGAGCCTGGCAGCTGTGCGAGGGCATTGTTGGAGAGCAGGAGATCCTGCAGACTCTCACAGCCGGAGATCTGCTCATCTACCATCTCCAGGTTGTTCTTGGACACATCCAGGTATGCCAGCTGTTTGAGCATCCCCAGCATCTGGACAGATGGACCCACACACACACAAAAAGGCTTTCAGTCACACAGTGTTTTCAGTCTCATCATCCTTAGTTGATTTATGCAGAGGATTAGACACAGTGGTGTTGGTTGAACTCTGGGTGGGATTAAACGGACCCCAAAATCACCCGACAAGTGTTGAGAAGAAACATAAGAACACATTTCAAAGTGTCCCAGATCACATCCCAGATTGCTTTGTGAATTACACATTTTCCTGAGTTAAAACTGGGAAAAACTGTGAAAATGCCCAAATAACAACTAGATTTTTAAAAATAACATTGCTTGGATGGGGACACACTGAAACGACTCAATATTTTCAGAATTTTCTGCTAAACTATTGTACACCTGGCCAAGCAGGTTAGAACACACAATAAAAACTCATCCGGAAATTTGTATTTTATATGACTGTCAATATTGACAGTTGACAGACATCACTGCTTATGGGAGGCCAGGCTGTGAGTAAAGCTGATGCTGCTGAAATGCTGACAGCAGAACTAATGCTTAATTATGACCCAGTTACAAACAAGCTGGTCATTTGGATGAAAGATAAATCTCATGTAACACATTCTGACCAGTCACCATCAACACATCGCTATAAATGAATGGTGCTCAACGTAAATAAGTACTTCATAGTAGAATTTGCGTAATTAACATTGTGGCATTCAGATGACCAAAGGGACATATTTTTTTCTGTAAAGCTTTGCTATAATTCTTGCCTATAATAATGTCTTATCGCGTTAGCTCAACAAGAGCAATCATTTCTTCCAGCTCTTTATCAGCGTCTGGTTTTGAGAATGCTAAATGCCTGATCTAAACTGATTGCTGTTCATTGTGATGAAGAGTTAAGTAGACAGGTGTTCTGAAAATCAAAAGGAAATAATCTCTAGATGTTTTGCGGAATGACGGTCACTGAAACTGTGTGTATAGGAGAGATCGTAAGTCATACCCCAGGTAAAAATGTCAGTCTGTTCCCATCCATCCACAGCTCTTTGATTCCAGTCAGCTGCTCCAACACCTCAGGCTAGAGAGGGAAAGAGGAAACAGGAGAAAGGAGGTTAAGTGATCAGTGTGTGTGTGTGTTTGTACAAATGAATAATGAGGTAATTTATTTATTCCATTCTGAATGTTACGTACTGTAATGAAAGCTAACTACCAGCGAAAACAGAAAATTAACACTTATGTGCACTTAAGGAACACACTTTCCTGTTCAGTGAAAATAAAGGAGAGGGAAAAAAAGTGAAGGTGAAGGAACGAGGAGATGAGGTCAAGACCAAGGAGGTAGAGCCTTGGGCATCAACAGACTGACTGACAGCCACTCACCACTTCAGTGAACTCATTACTCCCCAGGTCCAACCTCTCCAGCTGTGTGAGCTTGTGCATGCTTCTGCAGAGACAAAAGACAGACAGGGAGCAAGATGTTATGGTTAGGAGGTAAAACAAATCACACAAACAAATGACTCAAAACAACTTATGATTATGAGCACAATAGAAACACAGCATTATGAGCTACAAGTCACATTACATTATGAAATGCACATTTTCAGGAGTTGAAAATGGATGTAAGAATTAAATCAAGAGTCCCTTGAGCTGCCTAACGTCGCACCATAATTACCATGATATAGTTATTAAACATCTCTAGTTATGCTAATGGGGGCATCACTTTCTTGTTTAGTGAAATGGGCAAAAGCGAAACTTTGTAAAATCGCCTACTTCTATAAATACAAAACTGCTTCACCAGCACAACGCTTTTTTATTTATTTATTTATTTTTAGAGTTTCATAAAAATATAAAATAATTAGCCTCATTAACCTTCCCTGTCTTCACAGCGTATAACAATGGACTTGAATCTGAAAGATTAATGTAAAAAACACTGGTTTCCTGTACCTGTAGGCCAACACTTATCTAAGTGCACCACTGTGCCATAGCAGTGAAGAAAATGTGTGTCCTAAATTTAGAAGCGGATGTCCTCATAAGCTTACCAGTAAAGAAACTTTGCAGTTAGACTAACTGAGCCAATCTATGATGGAGCTCAACTTGGCGTAGGTCTGCTTGGCTATATTCCACAATTTGCTGCTGTGTGTGCATGGGTGGCAGCCGCTGCCATTGACTCAGTGAGTTAAACATTAAAAGCTTTATGTTTCACAAGGGGGAAATAAATAGCTTTACTACTCAGACATGAGGTGTATGCTAGCAGTAAACACACAGTAAACACAGTAAATCCAATTAAATTAACTGGAAATACAATTAGAAAAATAGGTGTACTATTGTTTCTCACTCCATGGTACTACAAGCTACAATTTACATTACAAATATATTTTGTGACATTATTACAAGGATAACATCGGCTGTTGCCAAAATCAAACATGTTTGAAAAAAAAGACTCATGTTGGGCCAAAGGGCCAGAGTCGCCAATTATGAACCCAATTAGGTCTGACCAACCGTCAGGCCCGAGAGCCCCCCACACAACCCCAACGGTTGCGATTGTCCGGTCTGGCTTAGAATCAGCATTAAATTTGTCTAGTCTGACCTGAAAAACATAGTTCACTTCAGATTCTTTCCATTGTTTGAACGTCCTTGGTTGGAGGACACTCCTCTGGGATATTCATACAACACATTGGGTTTGGATTTTGTGAATAGCATAATTCTGACAAATGGTGATTTCAAGCCTATCTACTGTGACACACAACAAATGTTAACAAATTGTAACAAATCAAAATGTCCTAGGATACTGAATGACAAGATCAACAAAAGTCTAAACATGAAACAAAATACGAGACCAAGTGCTTAATGCAATAGATTTTAGGATAAATAGAACTGAGATGGACTATGTTCTGTTTAGGAACAGATCATATGACGATATATCTCGCAGCAGGGATGAACTGTGTTTAAAATGTTAAAATAAAATATGAGTGAGATTCAACACGTGAGTTCACAGCAGATCCTCCCCAGACCCCTACAGAGTTTGTTTTGTCTCAAGCACTCAAAACAGAGTGTAAATCACACTGTGGAAATTATCCTGCCAAACCGTTCAAGTTCTTTGGTGTTTTTGTAGTACTTGATGCAATGTGAAAACACCAGTCGTGTTGATGCACTTTGACGCCACACAGAGCAATAGCCAGCTTTGTCCCACTCTTGCCTTGAGGCTGGCTAGAACACCCCAGACCCCCACATGAGCCCAAAGGGGGAAGCATGTGCTCTGCTGGCTCATCTAAGAAGGTGAGTGTGCCAGTGAAACAACCAACACTACATGGCTTACAACCACGGTCATGAGGAGCAGAGCAATTTTCTTTAAAAGATAATACTGAGAAACGAAATAATATTTGGCTTATGTGTGTGTCTGTCTGTGTGTTGTATGTGTAAGCCTTGGAAAGCCTGTGTGCCCCTATGTGCATACACACTTTGTTTACATCTCTGAAATGCTTGTGTGTCGCTCTGACAACGTTCCCAACCATTAGTCCTTCTCTTTGTCAGGGTTCCAGCCCTTAACAGGTCTGGCCTCTTTCACATAAACACTGCTAGAGATGATCTGCTCTGCCGCGCTATTGTAACACCGCTCTGGCTCTATAACACACTGGCTGGCCAGTCGGTCAGTGAAAAATAAGAAACAGGAAATGAAACAGAGCAAGAGGGAGGAAGAAAGAAAAGGCAGATAGGAAAAGAAACATTTGAGAAATGTGAAGGGCACAATAAATAGAGAAACTGAGTGAGTATATTAGAGCAAGCAAGAGATGAGTGAAGACAGAAAGAGAAAGTAACTTTGCCCACAATCACCTGAAGCTTTCTCAATCATTGGGGCGTATTTGGGCTCCCACGGGCACTTTAACCTTCTCAAATGGTGAAATAACCCTCACAACTGTCTGAGTAGAGGATTATAAAACCTGTCACAGCAAGCAGCCAAGTAAAGGGGGGCCTTATGTAACACGGTGGAATTCAATGCTACAGTTAAGAGATGTGGGGAGAGACTCTAAGGTAGGAAGAGGCAGGACATGGGGGGGGGAGAAAGACAGAGAGAGGCAGGAAAAGCTCTTGTTGTGCTTCATGACATGAACGTGACTTTCACAGCAACGCTGCTTTGATTTTGGGCAACATGTGAAACGAAGGAGACTTACTTTGGCAACATCTTTAGCTGGTTCTCCCTCAGCTCCAAGATATGCAGTTTAGTCAACCTGCCAACAGAGAAATAATAAAAAGTCAGTATCACAGTCATAGAGTACTACTACTACTCCTAAAGTCCAAATTCACCTAAAAACAGGCTCAGATTTGTTCATCATGTTTTCATGATATTATTTTTTGTGCCCATATTTCTGTTACTATGAACTTTAAGAATGCCGTTTCTCTGGGAATGTGCATCGCATAATGTGCAGTGCATCGTTGTATCTGGGTTGAACAATTAGTCTCTGGTACTTCTGAATAAAGATGTTTGGTCATTTCATTCACAAAAACACGGGATCTAATGTAACTTTCTCTTGTGCTATTAAACTAGGGTGTCCATCCACATAGAAAAATAGCGTGGATGTCAGAGGAAAGGGGGGTGGGTGACGAGTACGCCAGTGGGGTTATCAACTACACTTACTTCACTACACTTAGTAATTCTAAACAGCAATAAGATAATGGTATGGCTGATCCTGCTGGCTTCAGACATCCCGCTCAGCAGTTGAGAAACTGAACTGTATCAGAAAACAGACTTGACTCATTGTGGACCAGAATCTTTGACACGATAAATTATGTCAAGTAAAAATATATTTTGACATGCCGTGAAATCGATTTTTTTGTCACTTCATAGCTCAAAAGCTGGTTAACTATACAAAAAGCCTCCCCCAAATAAACCCCACTTCTAAATGACTTTCTAAATATACCTACTTTTGATGGTGTTAAAACATCTACTTGGATGAGCAATGGGTTATTCTACAACAAAGCCATGACATACTGTACAGAGAGTGGGAGTTGTGGGTGGGTCAGGGAAGTTACACTATTTCAAATAAGCAGCGAGTCTCGTCATTTCTGACCTTTCCCCACAAGATAAGATGCCATAGATGTAAATTTGATATACAGAAACACAGTATACAGTTCTCCTTGGCATTCATGTGGTGTGCCTCATATTAGGTTCACCATCAATTAAACTGCAAGCCCTCAGAGTCATGGTAAACTGACCAAAAGTCAGTGGTATGACCCAATTCCTTCTACTTTATGTAGCTGTGTACTTTATGTACCTTCAGGTAACTGAAAACTACTCAAAGCCAACAACCCCAACCACAATTCCTTCCTGAATAACAAAACATTTATATTTAATGACCATGAAAACCAACTGACCTGCCGAAGCTGGCAGGTAGGAACTCGAGAAAGGCATCATTCAGGTAGAGCTGGGTCAGACTCAGAAGCTGGGTGAAGCCGTCTGGCAGCCTGACAACACACACAGGAACAGGAATCACATCACTCACCATACCCATACACAAAGACAAGTAAAGGCATGGCATGATATTGAAACAAACATTGGATAATTATCATAGTTATCTTAAGAGGTGAAAACCCATTATATGTGGTTGGGATGGGTTGTACTCACTTGGATATGGGATTCACACTGGCTTCTACAGTGGCAAGGACTTTGCAATTCTTGATGTTTTCTGGAAACTCCTGGATACCTTGATATCAAAACAGAAAAGCATGCATTCAGCGGTTTTAAAATACAGCAAACAACTGCACACCATTAATTCAACATTTGAAAAGATGTAGCATCATCTAGCCGCTTTATTGTTACTCAACCAAAACAGATTACTCCTGTCAAAAACCAAAAATGAAGTTGAGAAGGATAATGCTGGCCATCTTGTTTGTGTAACGTAGGGAAAGCTTTGTGAATGTTAAACACAGGTGGATTGTGATTAAGCCAGCTAGACAGCAAACTAGTCAAGCAGGAAGGCAGTCTGTGTGAATTGTGTGTGCTGAGGGTGCATTAGAGTGTCTCTGCACCTTTCCTCTCTAAACAACCACAGAGAGGAGTGCTCGAGGTGACACATTAATAGAGAGAAAAAAAAGACCTGACCACTGAGTGATAGTCTGCAAGATCTCACCAAACATCTGCAAAGGGTGAACTAAAAGGAGGGGGAGGTGACCAAGTCTCAAGGTTTATTTCCACCCACTTTGTTTTGTGTCCACAACACTTAGCACAGAGTGCTTTGTGAAGGAGGATAAGCTACGTTGAATATAAACACAGCATACACCGCTCAGGTTTGTGAAAACACCACCACATACTTCCACACTTGTTTGATTTATTCTGCCCCTGCACTGATTAATTTGTATTAGATATAGTTTTTCAAACTTTATGTATCCACAGAAGGGTTCTGCTGAGCATGCATGCTTTTTTCCCAGCACTGCCATGTTTCAAATGTATACACTAAGCCCATGTGTCACCTCTCGTTTAGCTAACAGTGCTAAACAGATGCATTTGGGAAGCACTTGTCGTGGCTACTGGTGTTGCTATAAGACTACAGAAGACTTTTAGTTTGAAGTGCAATTCTCTTTTGCAAAAATGTTGTTATTTTAAATTGTTTCTTTCTGTGTTCTCTCAGTAATGTTAGGAACATGCAACAACATCTTTTCCATTGAAAATAACAAAATGGCTGCATATGTGACTATATGTTGTACAGCATTAGAACAGAAGATTATCATGTACTCAACTATACTTTCACTGTACTCTGATCTCTATAGAACAGATTGTTCTGACTCCAGTGACAAAGGAAATTTTCCAACAAAAAAGCAGAAATTTAAGGGACTCTCAGTTATGCGCTCTATTAAGTTCAACCCTGTGCAGTTCACAGTTAAATGTCATATTTTGATGAATGCTAAACTGACATTGCCCACTCTGAGAAAACACATTTAGTTGAGCACCTTGTGCAGCCATTCTCACACAAATATACCATGGATTAATTGTCAGCAACCTGTGAGAATCAGGCAGGTTACCTGTTGTGGCGCTAATGTGCCAGTGTCTAGTGTTCAGTGTCTAGTGTAATGCAGGTCTTGGCTTGTCTGCCTCCATAATCCATTACAGGGTTTTGGAGTCATGTAGTCTTGTGTTGTAAGATGTGGTATCTGAAACACGTTGAGGCATTTAACTAGGGGATTTATTTCCTTTTACGCAATCTGAATATGATATTGATTATGTAACCATTTCTTGGCAACTTAAACCTGATCTAGTTTCTCTGTAATGGTCATGACATCATAAGGACAACTGGGCCAGTTACAGACTTGAACTTCACAGCTCTCTGCAACAGTAGGTTTTCAGCTTTCAGCAACATGATGTGATTTAATAAACTGCTCTTCATTCCTTGAATCCACCATTCAGAAAGACTTTATCAAACCTATTTTGACTTCACAAACAAAAATCAAAAAGTGAACCCAATTGTCAACTCTGCTTACTGTTCTTGCTGACATCAAGCTCCCTGAGATTGATGAGGTTTGCGATCGCTGCTGGCAACACTGTTAGGTCATTATCTGGCATGCTCAGTCGGTGGAGCAACTGGCAGTTAAACAGTTGCTGGGGAGAGAGAGAGAGAGAGAGAGAGAGAGCAGATAATACAGCAAGTTAATTTAACAGTGTCATTGAGGTTTTCTATGTAAAATCAGCAGAGTACAATCGCTAACAAATATAAGGTTGGCTCAACTCATAATAACTCAAACTCAGATAATCACAAGCATGTGGTAGGGATGAACACAAATGGGATTTGTCATGGACCCATCCACTGAGAGTTGTTAAGGTTAGAGTAAGAGGAAGGAGGGATAGAGGGTTGCTTTAGAGAGGCAACATGATGGTGATCGACTTCAACATCATCCTCATGAGCTGGGAATTTCATTATACTCCTTGACTGAATGTCCTGAGAGCTCAGTTGCATCATTCAAAGACTCTTCTGTCAATACAGTGAAGAGTGTACACAATACAAGCACTCCATAATGGATAAACTAGTTAGACATGCTGGAAATCAATGATATCAAGCAGCCTCATGAGCAATGTCTACCTATGGGTAAAGGACTAAGACATTAAAGTTTCTATACATCAGCGTGTGTGTCTTACTTTGGGCAGCTCCTCGATCTGGTTGGCATCAAGGTAGAGTTCTTGCAGGGTCTTCTCAAAGCTGAAGATCTCCTTAGGAACAGTCTCCAGGCTGCAGTGGGAGTAGTCCAGCGATGTTACGGTCTCCTCCTCACCCCGCAAGCAGCGGCACGGCACCAGACGAACAAACAAGTTCCGCTTGGACATCCTCAGGCACTAGGGAGTGAAAATGGAGGCACTGTCAATATGGAGCAGGGGCATGGATCTTGAGAGTGGAGGAAGTAGCGATGGGTCTATAAAAAAAAAGGTACTTCTTTTATATGGCATTACTGTTCAAAAAGGTTCAACTGTCTCATTTTATTTTTTGTTTCAAATGCAAAAATTAAAAAAGAAAAGATTGTGAGCCATGCACAGAATAAAAGCTTTTGAGCAGTAGCAGCCGCACTAATAATCGTTCATCAGTGCCGTAGCACTTCTGTGCAAGGACCTTTCTAAACAGGCATGGCTTACATCATGCATGCTTCACCCCTATTATATCCCTATATAAGTATTGTGCTGACAATAAGCCCTCAAATTTGCATATAGATTACAACTGTTCGTCATTATACTGACAATGCATCACCATTCAAAGGATGGGACCTGGATGCAGCTGATAAGAAAATAAACATATAATGGAAAAAGGTACAGGGCCCTTTGGCATGTTATTATCTGACACACCTGCTGTGTAATACAACATGGGAAAAAAAATGTTTTAAGGATTACATGTAGAGTTCACATCTGTCAGAGAACCCAGACACAAAATAATCAAAAACATCCTTAGGTGGGCAAAACTAGCTTTTCAATATCGTAGGTGGGCTTGGCCTTATGGTGCTGAAACTGAGGATGAATTTACACACAGAAATGTGAATGAATCATCAGACAGAAAGTCAACTCGGGAATAAAATAAATTTAAAAATTTAAAAAACGTTCTGCTTTAGCTCTGGATATGATGAGTGGTCTTAAACACAGTTTTGGGGGTGGGTTGTTTGTGAATCAGTTCGGGTTTTCTTTAAACATACTTCTGGGCTATTTTCAAATGGGCCATAGGGACCATGTGGATATGGGTCTGAAAGCTTGAATCTCAGACACAGGTCAGCATAGAGGTTTTGATTGAGTACAGTATGCACTATGGAATGTGCTCTGGTCAACAGAGGCTTTGTTCTTTGGAGCATGTAGAGAATGTGACTTTTCCTCCCCCTCGTCTTAATCTGTAGACTGCCACAGCACATAATCTCTGATTCCTTTACTCGCTCTGCCTGCCCTGACTTTCTTACTGAGTGGTAAAATTGTGATAGCCTTGACCTACCCTGTCAATGCAGACTGTGTGTTTGTCGGTGAGAGGTTAAATACACAATGTAGACAGAACACAGGTGGAGAAAGCAAAATGCATAATGGGGCTTTATGTGGCTACATGTATAGAAAACAAGTCTGAACCTTAAACAGTCTAGGGTGTTTTAATTGTTACAGCTTGCAAAGTTTGATTTCTTAAGCTTATATGCTTGTGGATGACTAGTTAACACTGCACTAATAGATGTATTTTTCGCAATCCCTTGTGTGTGTGTGTGTGTGTGTGTACAAGCGTGTGCAGTCCACTGAACCCATGGAGGCATACGGCTGACAGCCCTGCACCTCTGTGGATATTAACTGGGTAAGACTTCCTCTGCCACTGCTCTTCACTGAATTATCAACAATCATGCTAATGGCCACATAGCTCAGGGACAAGTGAGAAGAAAAGATGGAAGCTAACATTTGAGAATAGTGCAATGTGAGTATAGGATTAAGAATGCCTTCAACACACACACACAAGAATGACTTTGGCAGCCTTTAAAAAAATGGAATTAGTAAGAATAGAAAGTCCGGTTTTGGCCAACTTTTCATATCCTGTCTGTTTGAATCTACAAGAGTAGCAGTGAGGAATAGATATAGTTTCTTATGCCAGTCGGTACTTTTCCCAAGTAGTAGGAAGTAGTCTAGGCTCAGTGTAGTGAATTTATGGCCTAATGTTTTCCAATAGCCTATCATCAAATTAGCCAAAATCAAGAAGAATACAGCATCTGGACTCAAGATAGAGAGACACCTTAAATACTTATCAGCTTATAAATACCAATACAGAAAGCCTTTCCCGAAGGGGGGGGGGTGGGGGTCAGGTTGGTGAATGTTTACTCTATCTCTAACCAGTCAGAAACAGGTGTATGCGAACACAAGGTACACATAACCAAAGGGGCTGTCAGCTTCCTACACCCTCTCTATAGCAGCAGACATCCCATATATAAATACTCAGTTAGTAATCAGGTATATCAGCAGAGGAGATGACAGGGAACTTTGGAGCCTGGCTAAAGCTTAGATGACGCATACTATGCAGAATGGGAGGAGAGGGAGGACTGGAAGAAATGATATGGATGTGAACAAAGATAGGGGTAGATATTGCTTAATGTAAAGTATGTAAGAAAAATTAAACATGGAGCAAGGAGAGAAGATAAAGATTCATGAGAAAAATTGGAGACAGAGAGGCGCAACACAGATTGAGAGAATAATGGGAAGACTGGAGGAACGCATCAAGGGCAGATGGGGGAAGAAAAGACTGAATGTGTGTTGAGATGGTAAAGTTGCTCAAAGATTTCCTAAGCTCCTACCTGAGCTGGGTAACCATGGTGCTGCTGTTAGGCTGGCTGGCTAGACAAGCCCCCAAGAGTTATCTGGTGGGCACCACACTAATGTGAACCACACTGCCTATAACTTCTTATGTGCAACATAGGCTTATCCAGTGGCCTACATGTTATGTCGGCTGACTACATTCACTCAGCTTTAGCCCATAAAGAGCTTTTGCCTTGAACTAAGAAACACACAAGTGCAAGACATGCAAAAAGTGATTTCCAGACATGTTAAGCTCTTGTCGGAGATTTTGATTCTTAGCCTACTTATTTAGGCGGCACATTTACTTAAATAAGGGCACTAGTAAGAACTGGGCCTGTTAAATGGTTACAAGCTAAAAAGTACCAGTTTCTCTTTAAAAGGGATTTAAAGAGAAACTGGTTGCTTTCATTCAGAAATTCCCAAATGTGTGGGCTTGCGCAAATAGTGTACATGTGACTCAGTAGCCTGGCAATGATGGTAGTGGCTTCCTCTGTGATACAGTGACTAAAAAGGTCCAGAGGGCAGGTCAGCCACAGATTCACGCTTTATTCCCCTTCTCCCAGTCAGAGCCAGGAAACCACTTCCCTGCCACAACCCCCTCTATGTAACTTAAGTGCCTCTTGGGTCAGTAGTGTTGCTATAGAAACTATGGTCAGGGGTAGCATTGCTTCCCCAGCCCAAGTCATACACAAAATACACAGCAAAGAAAACCCAACTTTATATGTTGATAAACTCAGTACATGCCTTGGTATAAAAGTTACAAAAAAGTACAAGACAAAATAAGCACAGACAGTAATGTGAGTGGAAAAATGTCTTTTGCTGCAGGCCAGTTGTGCAAAAGGTGGCCGGTGGCAAGAAACTTAAATTAAAATAGTACAGTTTGTGAACCCTTTTTAAATTACCTGCAATCCTGTATAAATGTCTGATCGCCATCTAAGTTAAAAATAGATGGAAAAAGTATGTAAACCATGAGATTTAGTAACTGGTAAAACCTTTTTTAGCAGCAATAACCTCAACCAAACATTTCCTGTAGTTGCTGTTCAGACCTGCACAACTGTTAGGAGGTATTTTGGACCATTCCTCCTTACAGAACTCCTCCCCCTTTCAGTTCATTGATAATCTTTGGAAGTTTTGCATGAACGCCGGCTTGCTTCAGGTTAAGGATTCCAAAATGTTTTTCTTGTTTAAGCCATTCTGTTGTAGTTTTACTTTTGTGTCTGACTGTAGACTGATCCAAGTCTTTGGAAATGCTTTTGTAGCCTTTTCAAGCCTTATGAGCCTCAACAACTCGTCTTCGGAGGTCCTCTGAAATTTATTTTGAGGGGGTTATCCATTGTTATGACTTAGATGAAGATCAGACCATATTTTAAGAGCCATTTATGCAGGAATGCAGGTAAATCAAAAGGGTTCACAAACCCTTTCTCGCAACTGTAGAATCGAGAGATAGAGAGAGAATTAATAAATCCAATAAACTTCATTTCATTTCACTCCATACACTTCAGACTTGGGTGTGTATTTCCCAAAAGTCATTGACTCCCTCCCTCCACTGTGGCCAACTGGGACTCAATGACCTACTTCAAGTTCATCCAGTAGAATATGCTGGTAACCAATTAGGCAGCAGTCAGTAGTGTACACTGCTGTGTGGCTCTGCTATTCTAAAGCCCTGGCATCCGTGTGGCGAGTTTTCAGGTCCTGCAATGGGTAGAGCTTTGTTAAGACCCTCTGAACAACGCATATCTAGGCCTAACTCTATGGCTGTAGAAAATGAAGAGTGAAGTGATATGGTAAACACATAAGTAGGTAGAAATAGTAAACCAGTAGGCTAATTACAGGGGCGCACAAAGTTTTTAATATTACCCTAAGAATACTAGCATTCAAAATAGCTCTACTGGGCATCCTTGTGCGCGTAAGTAAAATGGGTTAAGTGGAAATGCAAGAGCAGCATTTGACAGTAGCAGGCAGCTTGTGATATTTATAGTAAGCAGTACTCATCTGGGTGATATGGCAGAATGTGATTAGTATGGGCTAGCCCTCGTCTTATGAAAGGGGCTTTTGATCCAGACAGATTGCAGTAGGCTGTTGCAGGATTGCTAGGCCAAACCTGAAATTCTGTAAATGAGAATTATGGCAACAAAAACAATGAAGAAAAAAACTACGAACCATGCTGCAGAGCCTGCGGGACACTGTTAAGTTACCTAAGTCTGGCATGGAAAGAAAGAAAAGTCACCTTTGTGATACAGGGCAGGATGCCAGCTAGCTATGGGATTGGAGCTGTTGTGCAACTCTCCCTATAAAAAGGCAGCTTTTAATCTTTTTTATCTTTCCCCCCCCCCATTTTTTAATTTCTCAGTTTTTCCCTTCTTTTTTAACAATCAAATGTCTCCAATTACATAATTTTAATATATCGTTGCTTATTGTTGGCAAGACTAGTTTTATGTTTGTATAGTCACATAACAGGTTGAAAAGGTGGGGGCACCTCTGGATTGAGGCGCAGTGGAAAACACAGTCCCTGGTGGTGTGTATTACCTCTGCGACTCATTGACAGTATCACCTTCAACTCCAGCTGGCACAACAGAACTGCTACTCTTCAATAATACAGGGGGATATTGGATTAGAGGCTCACAGCTCAGTTATTGACTAAGACACACAGATCCAGGACACTATACGGATGCTAGTTACTCTCATTCCCACGCACTGCCACACATGCACCGCTGATTTCTTCTTCCCAATCATCTTTTCCTGTTCCGAATTACAGCTAAAATACGTAGAAAGACAACTCTGTCTGAACCTGAAGTTCCAGTTTCTCCCTCTCCTTCAGGTTTTGGTTCTCACCAGTGTTCTTGATTCTCAATGGTCTTATGTGACTGTGGAAAACAAAACCATGATTGTTTTCTTTGAATTCATTGGTGAAATGAGGGTAAGTAATCTGATCCGTGACAAAGACACAGTGCCTTTTACAGCATCTTCCCAACTTCCCACCCAGAGTTGACTGCCTCTGGCAGACTCAACTCACCAACAGTTCATTTGCACATTTACTTGTACAGAATAGCCTACACACATTCCTTTACATTTCCAATCTGTGCGTTTCTATACCACTTTACAGTTTATCTCTTAGAAAATGCAAGAACAACACCGCCTATTATTGCAGCACAAGAACATCAGGCCTCATATATTTGCGCATGTGTGAAACACACTGAAGCACTAGGCATTTAATTTTAAAAGAGTTCCTTTAGGACATTATACAGTTGTTTTTATTTGTGCAGCAGTCCTCTTCATTATAATGCTCAATGCTTGACTTTGGTACTTTTCAATAAGGAAAATAGTAGAAGCCAAGTAGGCTACTTCCTTGTGGTAAGAAAATCCCATAATACAGACTGTATTACCAAGGTGTAATACAATGTAGAAAGTGTACAAACATAATGTACTAAAATACATGCTGATAAAACAATTTCAGCACCTGATTTAAGCGTTGATGAGTGATTTCTGAGTATTTCCCACTGTTTTCTTCAGTTCCATATTTTTAATATTCTTATGTGAAACAGAGTTGGTTAAGAAACAGGAAGAATTCTAAAGAAATCTTGCATTAAACCAGCTCGTCTCACTGAAAACTACGTACGTCATGTGAGAGAAATTCCTCTTCCTCTTATTCTCTCCCACACACCGCCATGGCTCACAGCACTGTGGTTTTCAAATATTCTGAAACCAGTGTGTCTTCATTTCAATTCCCTTTGAGATGACTATCATAATTACTCTAATGAATAATTCCCACGTTATTTCTTTAGACATGCTTGGCCCCCGGGCAAATGAACGCAGTGTTATTTCCACTTCATTTGCTGAGGCCCTCAAATCTCTGAGGTTATGGAGATGTCATGGATCCCCCCGAGAATGACAAAGACATGAAATAAACCAGCCCACCTCTGCGCCATACATCAAGGTGATTAGTGTGCTAACCTTTATTACAAGCTAGTATCTATACCTGCACCATTAACGCTCAAATCTAATGTCAATAAGCAAAAAATAATAATCAATGGAGAAAAAAAAGAAATATAGATGAACTAGAATTAACTGCCCAATGTTATACAGAGCTCTCGAGGACATGAATGTGACAATTGAAATTTGGAAGTGTAATCCAGCATATTGTCCTTTGGGGCAGTATAGTGCAAATCTGCTCTTCAATTTTTGCAGAGTGACCTACAAGTTGTCTTGCAGTCGTTGTTGTGAAAGGCCTCTGGCTCCTGTCCTGGTTGACTATCCAGTTTGTTTAAATACACGCACTAGTGAGAACGAGGGCAATCGGATGTGGGCAGATGTACGACTGGTCAAATATGAATAAATGAATAACAATAACTGTGCCAAGATAATAGCGAGACTCACTACTGGCTGGGCGGAATGACTAGAATGTCTTTTTACGCACACACTGGTTATCTATGGTTATTTTATTCCTTCAACCCACCCACACCGTTTGTGGAGGCCAAGTCCCGCACACAAACCAGTTGCTGCATGTGAAGAAGTGGCCCATAAAATGATTGACTGTGCAAGACATGTGGAACGTGTATAAGAATATTATGTGATGGCACTAAGTATGTCTGTCTGTTGTTTTTTTTTTTAACCATTTTTTGTGCATGACCTGTCAAAATGACAATCTTATCTGATTGTAGGTGCTGTAATTATTTCAAAATTCACCAGGCACTCCCTCCATTTTAGCAACAAAATATGAATTTTGGGATAGATATGAACCTCTAAATGATCATGTTACTTGAAAAGTTGCCAGCCTGTTTCTACCGTTATGGAGCACCACATCCATTCATTTGGATGTGCTGTAAAATGCTTTAGCAATATTGGTAATGTTTTGACAGTCGTGACAATAAAGCATTGTTGAACTGAATGTATATGCACGGTTTTGTCTGACAAGATATGTTCAAAAAGCCAAAGCCCAGGAAAATAAGATAAAGAAGTTTATCACTGCTCTAAATGTCAGTAGGCGTTGTTGAACAATATTGTTGTGCCCTGCCGTGATCTTAGAGAGCAAATGTTTGCAAATTTGCAGGTCAACGTGTTGAGTTTCATCATCAGACATACAAGCCACAGCTGTCTACAATTTATACATGTGTGCATCTCTGAAAGCCACTTCCTATGTGTGAAGACTGTGATGACGATTGTGCAGAGATGAGCAACAACAGCTATCCTGTGAGACAAGTTCCCTTCAGCTGCCAATCACTTAGTTTCACTCTCTGCCAAAAAGAATGTCCTAAAAGCCACATCTTCAGGAGAGTATATTCAATTTTAGCTGTAGTTAATAATCACAATTCAGAGACTAAAAAAAGTTGATGACAGTAGCAATATGCGCTACTACCGGGGCCGTGACAGACAGATTCAAATGGCAGGAGGGCAGAGTCAACAGGCCAGCAGGCCATTTTATTTGCAGCAAGCAACAGCAATAATTCGGCCCAATCTGGACAGCCGCTCTCTCAGCCACTCTCAGCGCCGCCGCGATCGGGAGAGACACAAGCCGAGAGGTCGATCAAGAGGTGCACAAGCCGCGGAGCACCCAAAGCTGGCCAGTCTGCCAGGCTTCCAGAAACATCCCAGCTCCAACACCGACTGACCGGCTCTTGCAGGCTGCCCCCGGCTGCGTCCTCCGTGGACTTCGGTCCGACACCGCCGCTGGTACCACTGGCTCTCTCTCCATAGTCCGACTTGACTCACCAGCCACCTGACCTTTTTGCGTCATGTCCTGTCTCCTGCACGCACTACCCAGGCCCCACCTCTTGCCTAAACTAACCTGAGTATTTTCCGTTGTTGTGAACGCATCCGAAATGGACAATCTCCGGTGGTGTGCTATATGTGTGGAAGGGTAACTCTGGTTAAAGTGCGGACCTGATTCTCTGGTAAATATCCAAAGTGCATGTCTGAAAGAGGCTTCCGTCAGGTTTATACCTACGGGCATTCTCGGCAGTGAGAACTGTGTGTTTCGACAAGCAAGAGGTTTGAGGCAAGGAAATGGCCTGTATTATGAAAATACCAAGTTTTACAAGTTGTAAACCCTCCAGTAAGGAAATAATAATGGGGAAAGCTAATGGAATCCGTAAAAATTTGCATCAAGCCACTTCTGACCATGATCACTTCAAACTTTTTTTCCCCTCCTGCTCAAGTGCAAAGCGCCGCTACGAGTGCTCCTAGTAACAGAGAGAGCAAGAGCTCAAGAGCTCAAAGGGCATTACATCATTTGGGTTTCCTGTCTACTTAGCGTTAGCTAGCTAACCAGATAACGTTGCTGAAAACAAGAAAGGGCAAGGGAAAGTTACCGATAGCTCTTCTTGCTCTTGAAGAAGATGATGAGCCCATTCCGAATGGAGGATGTAATTAAAGTTAGCGTTACTCACTGGGAAATGTATACTTCCCTCCAGGTGCTGCTATTCTTGCCTTTGACACTGCACCCCAGGGCTAAAGACATGTTAAACTTTGAGCATCCAGGGGTGCATCCAAAAATGCACCGCCGAAAACATGACTCGTCTTTGAATGCCCCTGTGCCTTTTTTGCGTTCAGTCAGAAACACTTACCATTTATTGCAGAAATGGTTATACACTTGTATTTGGCGGTACAGGCTCTGCTCTCTAGGGTGCTCCCTGTATGAATCCAAGCAGCGTGCTAAGATTCAGCGGGGAGCTAACCCCCCTAACGGTATACAGAACTGGACCTGCAGGCACATCATGAGATACTGAATATACTTAAATTCAACAGACAACCACTGCAAGTATATGATTAATAGGAGGTGGTGGGGAGGTGGAGGGAGTAAGCAGCACAACCGGTACGACAGCATCTAGCAGGTAGCAACCGCAGGGAGGAATGAGCTGACAGCTTAAATAGGCCGCATTGTTGAAGTGTCAAAACATGATTGGAGTTTGTTTGGATCAGCTGACGAGCAGCTGACAAGCAGCATGACTACACGTCCTGCCTGAACAAACGCGAGGCTTCATTTATGTTCAA
Source organism: Hoplostethus atlanticus (assembly GCA_034670405.1). Taxonomy (NCBI): domain Eukaryota; kingdom Metazoa; phylum Chordata; class Actinopteri; order Trachichthyiformes; family Trachichthyidae; genus Hoplostethus; species Hoplostethus atlanticus. The sequence continues at coordinate 320,795 of JAXDDX010000151.1, read as the reverse complement.
AGGTTTGGTCTCGGCAGGAGCGTTCAAAGACAAGTGCATTGCCACCGATAGACTTTTCTAAACCTGCACTCTCATTTCCTCTGTACTGTGTTAGATATCTGTTTAGCTATTTTAGCCTTGGCCCACAGGCATGCCCAAGTCATATTTGTGCTCCAAAAATAGCCTATTGGAAACATTTCACTGGCATTTTGTCTTTGATGAATTGATGAATTATATGTGGCACCAAACAAATTCATACTTACCCACTTGCATTTTAATTTTTATGTTCTCCACAATGCTGTTAAGAGTTGGGCTACTATTCCTGCTGCCCAATAAATAGAGGGCTACAAAAGCCAACAGGGCCTGGGGCAGAGAGTGTTTTCACCCACCAGAGCCTAGTTAGTAAAACCCACGGACCTAACTTTAGTCAGACTGTAATCAGTTTTATATTTTACTTTATTACAGAATGAAATTGTTTATTTACCAAACCTGCTTAAAGTCAGTTTTCAGTGGGCCAATTCCCTTGCTTAAAACACCCTTTCCTCATAAGGTGAAGGCTATGGAAATTCAGAATGTACATCAGAATCTACACCTACATTTCACACACAACTTGCTGACAATTTAAAAACGATTATATGGGATCTATACTGGCCCTAAAAATGCTCAGAGCATTCATAGCCCCTGCTTTGAAATACCATGTTAGTTTGTTTCTACAATCTCATTTTGATATGAAAGACAAAACTACTGCATATGTGGTTCTTGTGGTCGAATCATAATGGAAACTGTATTAAAAGACATTACAAGACCCAAGACTCACAACAACTCTGACGTGGTGCAAAATCTATTACAGATCTGTGGATTTTGAGGGGAATAGGTCCTCAATCATTGAGATCTAACCAGGGCACAGATAGAGAGAGCAGTATTGGTTATAAATAGTACCCTGTTTAAAAGCCTTTCTGCCGGGAAGTCCTTAATTAAATATGAGATTAAGTTGAACGTGAGCCCCTGGGCTCAACTCCATTCTGCAATGACGACAGCTTTGAAGGTCATGATAAAAGAGGTTATGAAGTAGTCTATTTCATAGCAATGGTCTGAATATTGTGCCTATTTGAAATAAGTGTGTGTGTGTGTGGTTTTGTCAACGCACAAACTACTCTTTTTGAAGCAGAGATGAGGACCTTGTCCTTTCTAGGACCTTAATCACATCCGCATGACAGTTCCAATAGACAAGGCTGCTGTCATGGTCTGTTTTGAACCACGGAGCACGAGAGAAGTAGGGCATTAGTGCTTAGGGTGAACCAAGTGTAAATCTTAGAGAGGGAAACAAATCTTTTTTCCAACTCACAGAGCCCAAGAGGACCTGGAGGGCTATCCGCTCATGGACTAGGCTGCTCCCACACATGGCCAAGAATGGAAAAGCAGAGAAATGGATAGCAAATCAAAAAGCCAGACAAAGGAGACACCGACACATACAATCTACACCGCAAAGTTCAATAAATATCTTACTTGAAATGAAATGAATGAACACTACATTGTACTCCCAAATGCATTTTTCTTGTAAACTTAAGAAACACTATTTTAAGATAACAGTAACAGTCATTTAAAAAAAAGTTCACGCATTAAGCTCAATGTGTTTTCCTTCCTTGGCTAGACTCGTTTTCATTTGACTAGCTACTCTAGTGTCAAATGAAGAACATACAGTGAAAAATCAGAGCCGTCAAGTCAAAGCTACTGTAAGAAGCATAGCAGTGTAATAGGGCAGTGTCTCTGGGATAAAATCCGAAAAGCAGCTCTTTGAAACCAGATCCATGTTTCCAAGATGATGCCTCTCCAGTGGAGTGAGAAACAGTTCAGAAGTGTGTCTATGTGTGTTTGTGCATGCATGTGTGAGAGAGGGGGAGAGAGGAGGAGAGATGCAGTACGCCAAGTCTCAATAACCAGGTCAGACACATTCAGGTCAGGCAAATGTATCCATGCAGACGACGGCCGCATTTATGTGCATGCCGACTGGGAAACCTGGAAATGGATAACACCCCGCCCCCCCCAGTGCCTTGTTAAAAGTAACAAAGGCTGCTTTACATCAAATGCTGTTTGAAGAACTGAAATTTTCTTTAGGGGTAACAGTGGAAATTCCATGACAAATGGAAATCAAAATATGGCCGAGGCATGCAGTTATTCCCTCTCTCGCACACAGCTTCTCTGAAAAGCTGTTGGTAAGCTCAGCATTATGAACCCACATTCTAACGCAAGCCATTGGGCTAAATGCAGCAGAAAAAAAGTGAGATGCAAGCATTTAAAAAGCTCAAGGAGCAGAGCGGTATATGAACACCCCATGTGATAGGTCACCATTGGTCTGGGATGCACATGTTAAGATTGACTTGGTTTAGTAATGGCTGGTGAATGGATAACTATGGCCTAATAGCTAAGCCACTTGTCAGCTGTGCTTAAATGCACAATATTGTCATGTTGAGATATTTTCCGTTTAAGAATGACAGGAATGAGGCACTAATAATTTTTCCATGCTGAATCAAAAACACAGTGATACTGCACTGTGACTTTTGTGAATTGTTCTACGCCTATAAAGCTTATGTATTATTATGCATACTAGTAAATGTATAATGTCAATCTATTGTCTCATTTCAGCCTGTCACTTATGCACATCAGCCAATAATGATAATAATAAGATGATGATACTTAATTGATCCCTGCAGGGAAATTCTATTTTCGCTTGCCCCCCCTCCAGGGAAGTCATACTACAAGGTCTGTTACAGAACAGCTCCCTGGAGCTGGTAGGGATCCAGTGACTTACTCAAGGACACTTCAGCAAGGCAGATGTTTGCCAACATGGGGCTTGAACCCAAGTCTTTTGGTCAGGGTTCAAAACTAACATTTTCCACTGGTGGCACTGGTGCTACCAACTTTTTCAGTTGGTGGCACCAGCACATCATTTGGTCGCACCATTTGTTTTGACGCTTCGGCAATAATGACCTGACCTTTGTGTCCCATTATGTACTCGCATTCCACACAGGCTGATGACTACCCATCTTTTAAATTAGCAACCCCTGTTCTTACATTGATTTGAAAAGATTGACTGTGACTTGAGAGAAGTGCAAAATGTTTTTATTTCAGATTCCTTTTTTTCTGAAGACAGTGGCTGACATAACTGTTCTCTTTAATCTACTATGCTCTATTAGAAACACGACGGTGTGAAATAGAAAGACGATGTGTAGGCTATGCAGTGTTTCCCACAGGATTTTGAGAGACTTACGTTACAGTAACGTTACAACTGCTCCACTGTCAATATTTTAATTGCCAAGTACTTTGTGACAAATAACAATATATACAGCTCAATTGCTTCACGTTGTGTCAATCTCACCTGTTGCTTCACCTGTTGCTTCTGCCCTAGCTGGCTGCTGTGGGAGAGCCACGTCCGCTTCCTGATTGGGTCTTATCAGTCAGACGTATCCTTCCCTGCGATGGATAGTGCTCCTGGTACCGCAGGTAATATGTCGCTGTATTTGCTTTGCGACGACTCCCAATCTATACTCTCCGCCGCGTTTACCGCCTTATACTCGTCTGTTACTTTCAGTAACAGCTCCACCTCGTCGTCCGTTCAAACAAAGACATCTCTGCTCTTACTTTTCACCATTGCTGTTCTTCATAACGGTATTTTCTGCAACTAAGCAGAGCAGACAATCTGCTTCCTCTTTATACCGGCACACGCATGCCCAGTGTAGGTGAATGGTAACGTGATATGTGTTTTTATGGACGGAGATTTCGGTGCTATAACACTTGTGTGGACTGAGATGGTTTTAGTTTCAAAACTCCGTTTTAAAACGAAAACGTATTAGTGTGGATGTAGCCTCAGACAGGAGGGGCTATTCACAGACGGGTCCGTCAATGTGTTTGTGAGAGAGAGAGATACCGCGGCCGCAAGTTTATCGACATCTCCACTCGACATGGATACTGTAACGTTAGTTAACGTTAGTTAACTCAAACGATGTTGTGTCCTCAAAATGCCTTGGTGTCTCGGATGCAGCCAGGAATGTTCCAGTGTTTGTGTGTGTGTGTGTGTGTGTGTGTGTGTGTGTGTGTGTGTGTGTGTGTGTGTGTGTGTGTGTGTGTGTGTGAGCGTGCGTGCGTACAGCAGGGGAAGGAGGGGCTGACTGACTGGGAGTGAGAGATGCTTTGCTGAAGCAACGGCGCAAAACACAACGTTAGAGATCTTTTATGTTATTATGAGAAGAGTAAAAATATTTTCGGTTAATTATGAAACTGTGGCAGGACAAACATATGTCACATATAAAACTTTTTTACTGGCACCAATGCGACCCATTCAAATTTTATATCGCATTACCAAAAAAAAAGGTTGCAAATGCGACCAATTTGGTGGCAGTTTTGAACCCTGCTTCTGGTTCAAGGACAGTCTCTGTCCGCTGTCTTTAGAACCTGGGTAAAGATGGCTGGACCACGGCTACCCTAGCCACATTTCACACCTGGCCACAATCTCCAGCGTAAAGGATGAATTAGTTACTGACTCTAAATATATTTCTTTTGTACCATGGAAATGTTATGAACTCATTTTTCATACATGTATAAATTAACCCCATTAACTATTGAAACTGAATGCTACGTGATTGTAGGCCTTTTGTTTTACCGCTCTCTAGTGCTAAAACTAGTCTAACTAGTCTATAAGATAAACTTTGCAATGGTACCGATTTTCAAATCCCGATGTCCGTTGGTTAGCTGCCTAATCAATGAAGACACAAACCAAAAATAACAACTTCATCCATTTATTCACAACTGTATGTTCCCCATCTATATTAAACAGTACATTTAATGTAACATGAATTATTCCATTTATCTATAAAAACAACACAAAGCCAGAACAGCTGTTGGGAGAAAATGGTTTCAATTTCCAATGCAGGGGATTGACATGGCTGTAATAAAACACAGACCAACTCATTTCCCTTTTCTACAAAGAGGCATACAGTGGCAAACACAATTTGTGTGTGGCCTAAGTAGCCAATCTTATTGAGATGGTTAGGAAATCCCTATAATGGACAAAAAGGTCATTTGAATCCGGATTGATGCAGAGCACATCTGCAGCATGAAAGTTAAAAGCAAACTGAGAGAGTGGCTATGAGTTACAACAGTAGCCAAACAGGTAAATGTAGAAAATTGTGGAAACTATAAAAAGAAAGTGGGAAAATGCTTCAGAGATGAAAGGCAAACTTGCTCCTGTTAGTAAAGGTGACAAATATGCTGTCTGCATCACAAGGATCAATGGAACAGAACATCCTTCCTCTCATCCTGTCTTGCAGTCTTCCCTATTCATGTCAAAACCTGTGCAATTTATGGTTGGTTCCATCATACTCAACCAAAATGCCCTCAAGAAATTGTCTAAAAATATCTATATTCACTGTTTGACTCACACCAAATTGTTAAACATCATGAAAATGTAATAAGCTTGAGCCTTATGCTAAGGGTATACAGCATATGTCAAACTCAAGGCCCAGGGGCCAAATCTTGCCTGCCAAAAATTGTAATCCAAATTTTAGTTGTAGTGTTCTGTGGGAATACAAATTCCAGTTGCCACAAAGAGAACGCTATTGCTCACTGCAAGCTAAAAAGCACAGCCCTAACCCCCGACAGTACACTGTTGAACACAGCCAAACTGCCCATCACTCATTGGCCACGTAGCAAGCAAAGTGGCTAGCTTCCTTAAAATGGCTAAAAAAGGAAGGTTGGTGCTGAAAGCAGAACATTTCACCGGTGGGAGACTGAATACTTCATGAGGGTAAAGTAAGGTCACTGTATTTCATTTTCCATGAAACCTTGCTGAGTTTTGAAAATGTGCCAGTAATATGTTGAGGAAAAGCACTGCGCCGCCTGCTAAGTGGCCAGCAAAGGGAAAGTCACTGCAGAGCTTGAGGATCAAGGGTGTTTATGCAACTTGCCATTGCTATGTGGCATGAGGGAGCATCTCAACACCCTGAGAGTTAAAATGTAAGTGATCACAAATCTGTATGATGCAGCAAAAACTTTCTCAAAAGAAAAAAAAAAACAAACAAACATATTGTGTGAGAGCTAAATGCAACAGAAAATGTTTTAAGTCAATGGCAAACACGCGAACCATCACTACTTGTGATGGCAACAAGCTGTATCACAGCGACTCGGATCACAGCCTGAGGTCCTGAGGTAGGGCCGTAATGGCTGTTCTAAAGTTTAAATTGAAAACAAGAGGTGAGGCCTTTGTTATCAGTGTTTTTAGACTTGGAACAACCTGCCGAAGGATCTAGCCCAAATGCCACTCCAATCGGAGAATGACCCCACTTCAAACTACATTAATTTGCTTGATAAAATGCCATACACACCCATTAAAGCAGGGAAAGGCAACCATGTGCTATGGAAGGCCAAGAGTATGCAGGGGCATTTATCCACTTGATTCTGTCATGGCTTAAACATTTTATTACAATGCATTGCCTTACCAGTGTGGTAACACCGCTTGTTAGGTCAGACTGCGCCCTTGTCTGTCTAGCAGGTGATGTCTGTCTCACACAAGTGGATGAGGGGAAAAAAAAGAAAAAAAAAAGAGTGCGCGTGTGGTGTGTTTACAAGCAACCGCTGAGTGAGCCTGTGTACGGGAAGCAGTTTTGTGACAGTATTCAGTCGTACCAGACAGTAGAGTTTAACTGATTTACCACATCAAATAACATGCTAGATAGTTATATCTGCATATATGGAGCAGTGACCTCCACCAATGTGTGGATTTGTCTTCGTAGTGTACTGTGACCACAGCATGGTAAGTGATGGCCAACAATCAGTAGCTGATAAATAGGTTAACCAGAAATGTAGGCTAATTTTTATTGTTGTCTGTGTCATTTTCAAAACACAGTGTTACACTCCTATCCTATCCTTGCATTAAAGGAAGGCAACAGCACAAAACGTGTATTTCAGTAGTTTTTAGTGTAGTGTTCTAGTGTCACTTAAGCAAAGAGTGCAGAGTTTTCGTCTTATTCACTAAGAAACGTATACAAAACAGGTTGTGGCGCAAACAAGCCCTTGAAAAGATCACTGCTCTGACAAATAGGCCCCTTCATCATCAATTGCAAGCACAAATTGCATGCTTGAGTTGTAAGACTAATCCATGAAGGCTGACAACCTTGTACCATAGAGCGCCCTTTATAATTGGAGCATTTTCTGATCTGATTTGAGGCCAAATACCCTCTCCCTTGCTTGCCTGACTTTCTGGGACAAGTGTGCATGACCCTTCAAATAACTATTATGTGGGGAAACATACGCATGACCATGACAAGTGCAAAGAAGCCACATTTTTTTTTACAAGCACTATTAGGTATGCTTGCCACTCATTGTGCACAGTTAGTGAATAGCATGTCATTCTAGTGATTGTGTTGGTGAATTTGGGCCTGAGTCCCTAAACAATTTCAGCAAGCTGGATACTCTGCTTCACCCGGGGTCTCCCCATGCCCTTGCTAGCAAAACTAGCACACAATCCAGGCTGTTATGGAATATATAGGCATGGCTAAGCGTGTTTATATCTGTTAACCCTCCCAGAGTCACATACCTGAAGACGGCTGTGCTGTATATCAGTCAATTATATGGCACATGTAAAGAGTTAAACATGACCAAAATTAATTTGTACTTTACTAAATGTCATGCCGGTTACACAGCCATTCATTTGCCATGTTATTTAAGGGTTTATGTTAAATGGCCTATATTTTATTAGAGTCTGTGAGACATTTCAACACAGGGTCCAAGATCATTAGTTGGCTTTATTCAATTAAACAATATATAAATACATGTCTGACTCTAAACTTTTTAATGTGGCCCCTAAGATTTGGTTTCACACCCGTGGCGTAGACCATAGACTACATCAACAAGTATTCTTTATCCTTGTATCCGTGTATATCTGAAAGAGGCTAAGAGCCTCTTGACCGACTCACTCTCAGTGGCCGTTTTTGCGTTGATGTCAGTACTAAATGTAGTTAGACGTATCCGCAGTATCGACAAAAGGGTGGAAAGCGATATACAGGCAAGCAGAAAAGAGTACAAAGCAGTTGCCTTCTTTCTCACCCTTGGATGTTTGTATTATCGTGGTTTCGTGCCAGTCGCATGATAAATAAGTCATCAACACGCCCACTCGCTCGTAGAGAATACTCCGGAGAATCTTCTGCTCCATTCACACTTGGGCTCACTCGGTGATAAAACGGATTTTAGACTAAAGGTGCTGGGTGGGTAAAGTCTGTTTAATTTCCAGACCAACTGATTCAGACATCTGCGTTCACACATGCAAGAAAGCAGAAAGAAAGCATCCTTTATTAGTCCCCAGAGGGGAAATTCTTTTTTTCCGCACACCCCTGACTAGACACGCACACACATATCACCCCACATACATGCAATACAGGTCAGAGGACAGAGCGCAGGCATCAGCCATTGAACAGCCTCACTAACGGGCGGCTGTGGCTCAGGAGGTAGAGCGGGTCGGCCTCCAATCAGAAGATCGGAGGTTTGATCCCCGGCTCCTCCAGTCCACATGTCGAAGTGTCCTTGGGCAAAACACTGACCCGCAAATTGCTCCCGATGGTCAGGCCAGCACCTTGCATGGTAGCTCACTGCCATCGGTGTGTGAGTGTGTGTGTGAATGGGTGAATGAGAGGCATATACTGTAAAGCGCTTTGGATAAAAGCGCTATATAAATGCAGTCCATCCATGCAGTCCATTTAACCACTAGGCCAACCTGCCACCCCTACAACCACTGCGAGTAATGTCTACAGTAGATAAGTACCGGATTTCACTGCATGTGTGAAAGAGGCTCTGGTTAACCAGCAGAGCCATATATCAATGGCAGTAAACCTGCTGTTATGTTAATCTTACCAAGATCTGTAGGACCAGATACAATACAGACACAGTCAAAGACACACACCTGACAGCTATTAAGGCTATTGATCATGCAGTTCTTTAATACGGGTCCACTTCAGAATGACCTGGGAGTAAGGTTCAATTACCAATTTTCTCAAGTTTAAACTGTGCACGCACACACGCACACGCACACGCACACCCATGAAACCTAATCTTGGGACACCAACTACAAGGGTGTTTACTGCATATAGGGAAAGACAAACATCAAAGTGCAGATTTAAGATTTTCAGAAGCATTTCCTATTCATTATTTAGTAAGCTTCCCTTTCAGACATCCAAAAAGGTCTTGTGCCAGTGTTTGAAAGACACTTTCAAATCAGGTCTACCTCATACATTAGCATCTGTAAGCAATGCTTGCACTGGTCAATGGGGAACAAAACAGTTTCAAGATCAAGTTTCAAGATCTCATGCAAGTTCTTCTAAACAGTTCAGTTACTTAGTCTTAACCTACAGCTTGTGGAACTATTTCAGACGTTTTTGGAACAGAAAACTATTCCACTGAAATGTAACCATGGCTATCAATCAAATTATGCTCTAGTACAATTTTCTTATCAGCCCAAAAACTATATAAAAACCTCTCAGTTGACCATAATTACCATTAATGTTAGATATATCGACAGTAGGATGCAGGAGGCTACATTACCAGTAACTATCGTTTGCATGTGTGTTTCACTAGTGAGGTTACAACATGATGAATGGTCATGGTCATCCAAACCTGTAACCTTTCCATTACATGATGTGTCCCTCTAACCAAAGACACACACACCCAAACTGATCACGCCAATGGGCCGATCAGCTGTGGAGGAGGACGGCAGTGTCCCGAGCTCAACAGCAGGGGCTGTAAATCACACCAACACAGTGTCTGGTTAAAATTCAACAACACTAGGGAAGATGATGCAGTCTGCAATGGAAAATTCACAATGGGGCGGAAGAAGGGAGAAGAGAGGGAGGTAGGGAACTACCGGTGATCTGTTACTATCAAAGTGAAGCTATTCACCCTCAGACCATTAGGGATTTATGGTTTCCACTGCTTCCTGAAAACCTTAGCGCTCACCTCAGAGTGACTTCACTGTCTGTAATTAAACAACGGTTTATGAAGATTAAGGGGGGCCTATATGGTCAATATCTTATCAATGATCAATTATATTTGCAATCATCATATTTCTCTATTTCACAGTATTTAGTTTTTTTTTTCCATGACAATTTATACTACATGAAAATACATGACCAAGTCACAAACAACACAACCAAGTCACCATCCAAATGCTGGTAAACGTTGGCTGTAGCTGGTAGTTCCTCTAGTGACTTCCTGGGAGGTAATCAAACAGTATGTGATCATTTTCTTCTATTCTAAAAAAAAGTTACTTCAGCTACTAAATAACTAAACTCTCTGCTAATATTTTGAATTTGCAAGACATCCTTGTCAGTTGATCAAAAGGTTTGTGTCATGTATAGAATTATTTAACATAAGCTACCAAATAAAGCAAATTTGAAAAAACCAAATCCTATGAACTTATTTCATTTGCAGAGGGCTCTGTACCTCACAAGTATTGATGTAAGGCTTTAATCATGTTTTCCTCTGTGTAAAGAGACCTGGTGACACAGTAAATGATTTAGGATTGATCCAATGATCGTCATCAACATACCCTTTTGGCGTGAGCATTGTCACCCCTCTATTTTACCCCTCTATACAGTCCTTTAGTGCTTCACACAACAAGGAACAGGACTTTTCATTATAATATTACAATTTTTACCACGTCAATGAAACTCTGCCTTGGAATCATATAATCAATTGTGCCATCCTTCATATCATCAATCTGTGATGTTCAATGCATTCCAGGAGTTTATTTTACCCACTTTCCCCTCAACCTGCCATGTCCACTTCTACTTCAGTTAGTGATTTCCTACATTTCCCAGAATGCCTTATATAACAACCCCCAGAGAATGGGCGTGAATTTGTTGCTGCTGCATTCAAGTCATGTTGGACGAAGTGGAAAGATTTCCTATTGCTCCGACCTGGAAGCGTTGATTCAACTTGTTGGGAAGCCCTTGGCTAATGCTAGTTAGCTCCATAGCAACAACTCTTTAACAAGTTGTGCTGCCTCTGCATAGCCCTAATCCATACCGAACAATCACTACACATGGTCATTTCATGTCTGACAATAAAAGAACAGTCATACTCCTAGAGGAAAGATGTTGGTTATGCCAAACATTAGTCCAACTCTAACAAGAAACAACAAGAGCGTCCCACCCAGTTCTCCTGCAGGCCAAGAGACATGATACACCAGCCAAACAAGCTCTGTGTGCGTCACTAAAATCAGAGTCATATTTCCTTTGAAAAAAGGTGAGTATGGCACACCTTAGACCTTGTTTGGTCCACTTTCAAAAGACCAAGGCTACCATACTATGACAAACCATAACAGGCGAAACATTCATCTATCCTTGACTGACAAAAACAATGCCATGAGACATGAATTAGCTTGCTTTACATACCTTGTCATTTATGACTCAAGCGCCTGGATCCCAGTGTATGGCAGGTGAGAGATCCAATAGCAACAATTTTGCTTACCTGAGGGGGAAAAAAAAGACCAAGATGAAAGACAAGCTGAGCAAAACATCCTTATAACCTGTTGTAATTATCATTTTTGTCAAGATTTTGATGACATTACTGACAGTACACATCCCAACTCTTCCTCCTTCTATTGCTCAAACCCTGTTTTGAAAATACAAGTTCTACTCACATCACAACAACCAGAATATTTATGGAATGATCTTGCAATAGATGATTAAGAGACATGACTTTTGTGCTCACTATAATATACTTTTTCAGTTCTTAATGGAGGCACCATCCCTCAATAATTTGAGGCCTGCTGCAGCATTCAAGATGTGGCATTTGTGAATCTCAGATGATTCACAACAATGTGACAAATGATCATCAGTTTTAAATGCTGTGCCGAATTAAATTACATGAGGGTAAATGAATGTGGGTGGAAAAGTTTGCTTTTGCAATGTAGTCTTCCATAGAAAAAGCAATTACACCATACATTCTAATGTGCAGAGATGTTTTTTATTTTCTGAAAAGTGACTTATGTTCCTGGCTAAGTGAAGTTATCCAGCTTGTCTGAACCTGATGTGTTACCTGAAAAAAAAAAAAGTCAAGCCTGGAAATGGGACATCACCATTCTTCTCAGGTCAGAGCACAACACACCATTATTGTCTGTGTATGTCTGGCAAAGCATTTGCCTTGCCAGCTGATCTGAGACAAACACAGAGTCAGCTAAAGGATAGGACCATCCCTCGACTGTCCCCATCCAGCACAATAGAGCCACAGTGCAGAAGAGAAGGAGGGAGGGAAGGAGTGAGTGAGTGAGAGAGAGAAAGATTTTACTTATTCACAAGCTCTCTCAATCAGCTGCTAACACGTTGGACTGCATCATTGACACGCATTAGTTTCTGCTCCACTTCCTCCTGGGGGCCTTTATCCTCATCTCATCTCATGTATTTAGGATACTGAATCTTAGCACACAACGATGGAGAACCCTCCCTCACACACTGGCACAAATGGAGGCAAACATCAGTTTTCAAATTGGGGATGTTCCTCTCTTGCAAATACAGTCATGCTTGAACATTTGTTTGGTCAATATTTCATAAATTATAGAGGGATAACCTTATGAAATCCATATCTAAACCTCAAGTCTCAAGGTATCCCAAATAAAGAACATGCACAAATACATAAAATACTTTCATTGTTTATTCAACAAAACTAGGTTGGCTGGAACTCGGATATCCTTGTGTGCAAAAATATGTGAAATCCTTCAATCAATATCTTGTGTCCTTTAGCAGTAATGACTTGGAATAAATGTCTCCTACAGCCACTGATCAATCTCTGGCATCTTCCTTGAGGGATTTTCTCCCACTCCTCCTTACAGAACTCAACCAACTCAGTGACATTTGAGGTCTCACATGAACAACCGCTTCAGGTCCTGACAGCATCTCAGTTGGATTTAGGTCAGCACTTTGACTTGGCCAATCCAAAACACTAAACCTCTTCCTGAGCCATTCTTTGGTAGATTTGCTTGAATGCTGAGGATCATTGTCTTGTTGAACAGCCAGTTTCAGCCCAGCTTTAGCTCTCAGACTGATGGCCTGACTTTCCGTTCATGAATTCTGTGGTTTCCCTCAGAGTTCATGGTTCCCTTACTGTTGAGTCGTTGAGGTCCAGACCATGACATTCCCACCACCATGCTTGACCGTAGAAGAAGGTTATTTTTGATTACATGAACTCATCTGTCCAGAGAACAGACTGAAAATGCTTTGTAGAGGTTTCTTCCCAGAAACCAGTGACATCATTAATTAATCACAATTAATGCTTTAGCCTCAGCAGAGTGTGGCAGATAGTTAAAAGGTGGTGAACAGAATAAGTTGTGATTTTTTTCAAATTATGTGGTAGCTTCCTTTTTATACCATTTTATAGACCCTTCTACTGTTAGTAATCAGTGATGACGTATTTGTGGATGCAGCGTAACTGGAGGCAGAAACAGGTAAACGAGAACTAGAAAATAAAAATAAAAAATAAAGTGAGTGCTACATAGACTACGTAGACATGAATTGGCGTCTCCTCCGTCCAATCAGCCCTTTTGATAGCCTGCAGCCACAGACATCTCCTTGCATTAAAGGCTGCTTACATTTGGAATTCTATAAAAGTAAAGGTCTTTCTGTTGAGTTTTCAGAACGCTCGTTGTTAGTGTTGTCTGTTGTTTGTCGCTACTGGTGTTGTAGTCATTTTCTGCCACATATGAGTGACGTATGCTGAGAAGGGGTCATTCATTCAGACTTAAGCCTTGGTGAGTCTACAACCACTTCACACTATAGGAGCCAGACCAGATGTGGCCTGACAAACTTAAACCTGTTTGGCAGACACAAAAAGTGTATTTCCAAAGGGCCGGCATCGGCAGTCTTCGTTTACACAACAGGATAATCTGACTAACTGTTCAGCCTGAGTGCCCCCTCCCCAACCCAGACAGCCAGAATGGTCCAGTCAGGCTTAGAATCAGTGTTAAAGCGTCTCGTTTGACCTAGGCTTTAGACGACTTGACAGCAATAAAAAAAAGAGGATCAGCCAGAGACACAACTCACAAAGAACAATATTCTACAGCGTCTTATCAAATGCAAATGTAGCATATAGATTACATCATGTAGGCTGATCTATGCATGGGATCCTGAGAGCCTATTTGTTCTGGTCAAAGATAAGCACCAGCTCTTGGAAATAATGTCAAAATCCTTTGTGCCTAAAGTGGGAAAGAAAAGAAAATATATTATATACACTAGTGGATGCAGAAGGCACGGGTGATGTAGCCTACAGTCAGTGTTCTGCTTGTGCAGAGCACACTCCCAGGTAGTTTCTCATTTAAGCAGTGGGCACCCAACTGTAGGAAGGATTTTGCTTTATGAACATATCTGTTGACTGACGGCGAGAGAGAATGAGACAGATGTTCTCTAAGCGGGTCACAGAAGCAGGGAAAGCATTAGGGAGAAACAGAATGCACAGATGTATGTTACAACTGACAGACCAGCATGCCAAATGTTACGCAAAGTGACACTTATTATATTTATATTTAGCCCAAACACACTCGCAATATCACTTGTAATATTTGGACTGAAAAAAGTCAGAATCACAAAAGGAAATAGCTTTTGTTTAAACTGATCTACCTTCAGTGCACTGAATCAACTTATTCACATAGACGGTGAAAGTGAAAAACGCACAGCATGAGTGAGTTAATTCAGTGGAATAATCTCTTGTGGTAAAACAAACACTATAAAAAATACCAGCAGATCATTGCCAGATTCAGATTCAACTGTAATTCACCGCCTCCATTCCTCCAGACCATTCAAGTTTTTGGACTGACAGTATTACACATCGGCTAAAGCAACCGTGCTTGCAAATCAACACAAAATAACCGTATTATATTGTTCTCTAACCACTCGGTCACCATACCACAGCCAAATTCCTGGACATTTACTGTACTTTGCAATTTAATTGATTCCTACTTTAATCATTTGGATATATCCAATTTTATATCATATTACGCTCAACACCTCAGCACTCAAGAAGCGAGAGCATACATGATATACATGTATGCTGTAGGATATGTTGAAAAATTCAAAAAATAAAAATCTGCATTGAAGCAATGTATTTGTCAGTGTTTTAGTTTTGTGCTTGAGTCTTGAAATTTGGTTTCCAGAAACTATTTACAACCAAGTACATGAACCGAAAGTGACAGCATTGTTGTAGAATATGAACTGCAATGGTATGAGATTTTGATGGTACGATTAGACTATACGGTACGGTATTATGACTATTGTGCAGCAACACAAAGTACGCAGTAAAGCAAATAATCATTTTAGAATTGCAATTTTTTTTATTGCAATTTTTCCACATTTCTTTGTGGACATTTCTCCTCTACTTTAGGGCTACAAGATTACCATAACAATGATCATGGCCTGATTAATTCCCTTGATATTGCTGTGTAACCTGTATAAACAACCAATACAAAATCAAGCCAATAAAGGATGTGTAGTGATGCAAACTTGCTGCTCCTCCTGCAGCCCCAGACAGACAGTACGTCTCTCAATCCTTGACCAACCTCCCCTGTATGATCTTGGGAAAAGTATGCTGTTTGCAGGCATCTGCTTTTCAGAGTAAAATCATCATCAACATAATGAACCCTCATGTTCTCTAGTTCTCCTCAACCACAAATCAGTTGTGGTCGCACAGTGTGCCACTTGTTTCAGTTCCATCTCAATTTCTCTCCGACATTTGGAATAAAGGGAAGAGAGCAACTTGGGAAAAATGATTGCAGGAGAGGATCATGTATCTCTTATCCAGGGTGTCGAGCATTCTTTTAAAACCTTCTTTTGATAAATAAAACATGATGTTATCCGTTATCTCTGTTTGCCTTCGACAGCTTGCTGGATACAGGGATGCGTTATAGAGTGAACCAGTAATGGTTGTCTGTGTCGTGGGCCTAACGTTACTGGGACTTGGTGACGCTTGCTTAGCTTTTATGCACTCCTCGTACTGGACCTTGTGGGTTTTTTTTAATAATCATCATCGGAGCATTTGGAGCCACGCTATAGTCGAAAAAAAAATAGATTGGAACTAGTGTTAATGAAAGTCATTCTTTGCAGATAGATGGACACATTGTGGACTTTGTATATACATCATATCATAATATAAATATCATTCTTGTAGTGCGATGAAGAACATAATGAAACATGACCTCACTGCAACTGTCAGAGGTCATAGTAAAGCATAATGTTTTCTTTGTGTCTCCAGTATGCAACGCTAGAGTGGACATTCACAATCACATACACTGGAGTCGGGTAGGTACACTGGCAGGAATGTTTTCTCTGAGCGCAGGAACTGACTAATCAAAACTTACAAGCCGAATGCACACACCTCCGAAACAGCAGCGAGCAAGCTAGCGCCTTGGCTATCGCTACAGAAAGATGGATTCACCGCAAGCAAAGATGACTGAAGCTGCTACAAAAAGACATTCTTTACCACCTCCACCCCAACAAACCACTAAAAATGAGAAAATAATAGTTACCTCTCACTGCCAACAACTAAATTACATAAGTTACATAGTGCTGGTTTAATAATGCAATATATGCAGTTATAAACATAGATAAATAATAGATTTGTGTTGAAAAGTAACACAAATGTAAATACGAGAGAAGACAGAAAAAAAATGACATTTTTAAAAATGTAGGTTTATAACACCTTAATGAAAACATACGACAGCACTAAGGCTCTCTGAATGCTTGGTTCTGGTGTAATACATCTTGAGGGTCAGTCTAGCCTAAATATTTTCTTGTTCAGTGAAAGGAAAGAATCCAAAATGTAAAGCAGAGCATAGGCCACAAGAAAGATGCCACACTACATTCATACAGTTTGAGAAAATGATCCTCATATTACAAATGCCTGGATGGAAAAAATCAATTTACTAAGCCTAGGCCCCAAACAGTGCCAGGTCTCAGAATGTAGGCCTCTTACAACGAACAGGTAGCATCTGATCTGTCCTGCTCCTGTCTTTTGTTTATATGGTCTTATTACAGTAAGCAAGGATATCCATACTGCCTCTATTCTATCACATTGTATTCACAATCAAACTAATGGTTCAAATTTGAGGGCAAGGAGAAGCCTACTCAATATTTCAACCAGCAAGCAGGCAGACTTTGAGCTACCCAAATATGCCTGCAGTGGTTAAAAGACTAGCCTGGCAACATAAAGCAGTCTCTCCTGTCAGTTTCAAGGGTTAGTTCAGCTTGGTCAAGTTTGTGTTTTGATGACCGCCTAGTTTGAGACAGATATCTACAGTGCAGGTACTTATAAGTGTCAATCTCGATATAAATCAATGTATCCTGTTGATTTTATAGCCTGATAACTAGCACAACACAAGCTGGGTATGGTCCAAACTAGTGGCATAATATGACAGCATTTTTCTTCCTTATGTTAAAACGACCAAACGTTAGGCAAGTGTAATGCTGTGGTAAAAAAAATAACCACAGGCATGTTGTTGTTTTCATCTGAAAGGTAATTGCTTCATGGTTTCCTAAAATGTCCCTTGGCTGCTTCTCTTTATAATACCCATCAGTGGGAGCATTAGCGAACACTGTCGAATCGACGGGCATGGAGCTGGCTACTCGCCGGACTAAAATTCCTGAAATTAAACCCAGAGATTACCTCCCCGCCTATCTCAAATCTTAACAAGATTAAATTACATTGGAGTTAACTGGGCAGGGTAATCTGATTAGTGAAAGGGAGAGAAAATGAAAATGCCGAGATGTGGAGTACACACTAATCCCTCGTCCGTCGACGCGCTGAAGGTGCTCGAGCCCCAACAAAAGATGAACCCCACCGTTACTGCTGTTGCAATGCAGCTGTGAAGACTAGCTAATTATGGGGACGGGAGTAAAATACACCCAATATACCTTATACTGTAATGAATTACGTGACATTGGATGTTTGGTTAATTACGAATAGGTCAGAGCCATTTTACAATCACCAACCAATACATCCAAGCAGCATTTCAAATGAGCAGCTGGATAGATTTGTGTTAATGTGAAGCCAACCGAAAAAACACTGACGGTTGCTCGGTTCTTGTTACCAGCCTAACGCCAAATAAAATGTACTGTACTAAAATAGGAACACAATCACTGCCAATCGCGGCAAACTCAGTGTTGAAAGAAGATGCTCCAAGGTTTGGCACAGAGCCTATTAACTGCTCGGGGGGGGGAAAAAAGCAGTGAGAGGAACAACATAACAATGAAAGACACTCAAGTTGGGCAGTATCCGACAGACCAGGATCCCAACGCCGCTACGCTAGCCCGAAGCTAGCAGTAACGTTAGCATACTGTATGAGCACCCACATACAAAAGCACTGTGCCAACAAAGCGACTTACCAAAATGACTGTCCAGTTAGTGTCTCATTTAATGCTGCCCAGGTGACGCCCTGGTATTACAATCCAAAAATATTTGTAGTGGTGGGCATTAGCTGGCTTTGCCGATTTGCCTGACGGTAGTTCAAGAGGTTTGCTAGTGTTAGCAGCTAGCTACTGTTGCCCACAAGAGCACCTCGAAACTAGCCCAGTACGCATATTCTCCTCAATCACCCGTCTTCAAAAGTTGTTTACCGTCCCCGGTTGTTCTCACGCTGAAAAGTATGTTCCTTCCAAAGGTTACTTATACAACTCGACCGAAGGAGGCGATGAACATTTAAAAAAAAAAGCTTCTTAATTGAGAATACTTTGTGAGACCGAGCATTAAAAAGAATCCAAAATGTCCACAACACTCAGCAAGGAAATACAAAAGGCAAAAACGCGTACGACCTCCGCCAGAGCGAAATCTTCTCCTCTGAAGTGTGCCGCACCCAGATGTTTTCAGTCATAATTTCCCATTCGCTTGATCATTTGCACAAAAAAATGCAGCTTTGGAAAAGTCGCGAGCGAAGCTACACCGGAGCTGGAAGATAACGACGAAACCGTGTTTGTGCTCTGAGATGTGTGAACCTACATGTAGGGGTAGGCTGCTGTCCACCAGAAGTCTCCTATCCAGCCACACCGAGCGACTGTGTGAGCACGGCTTTCACTTTCTGGCCGAGGCACCGAGCACAGTGCTGCATCTCCTTCAGTCTGTTGTCTCAAATATTGTTTTCGTCTCAGTTTAAGGTTGCAGTAAACAGTAAGGTCTCCGCAACACAATGCGCTGTTGTTACAAACAATACAGCTGGACTGGGCAAAATAAACAAAACCCTGATAGGTAGACTCACACTCACACATACGGAAAGGCAGATGACTTTGAATGCCCTCAAATCATCCCGGCAGCTTTTATTATGTCATATGTTATATTTTATTATGACAAGCAGCTCCAATCTAGGCATTAAAAGGTTTTTTTAACCATCTTCAGAACTATAATTATATCTATATTTACCGCTTCAGCCAGAGTGGTTGGCAGGCAATATAAAATCCCACAGGCAGCGAAATTTCTATTCAAAAAGTTGGCAATCTCCATCACGGCCCTTTCCACACAATTAATTAATTTGTTATTTTACAATTTAGCCAGCCCTGTGGTATCTGCCGTGCCGTCCTGCGGCGCCCCCTGGTGGAGACATAACTTACTTGGGGATTTTTTAAATTAATTATTGTGGGCAAGTGGCACTTGCCCCACCCCCCGCCCCCCCACAGACACACACACACACACACACACACACTGCTGTCCTGCCATACAGTCAAAATTAGTCAAAATACAATATTGGAGACATTTTTTTTAATCCTCCTCCTAATGATGGATATCCTCATGATCTGCCAAGTCATCATAGTAATGCATTTTAAAAGTACTTAAAGGTCAGTTCACTTTCGTAGGAATGTTGTTTGCGATCATTAGTTAGGCATTAACTAGGTTTTGAATTCCAGTAGCATCTGAGGGTGAATTTTTCCAGGAACCTCTTACCTGAGTACAGTAATAAGCCTACTACATGTAGAGCCTACAGCATGTAGTGTTCCAGTTTTCAAATAAAGCTTTCTGTAGTTATTATACATTACACATTGTGTAACCACCCCAGGTGTCTATAATTCCAGATATTGTGTACTTCTCTATAAGCCTTATCCTTCAAAATCCAATACCCATAATTGATACTATAAACTCTTCTGTGGGGCTTGAATGTGCTTGTTTACATGTCTTCCCATATGCTCGTTTTCTCTTCTCACACACACACACACACACACACACACACACACACACGGCTCACTCAATTTGACCTAATCAGTCCCACTTCTTGATTAAGAGCACTTACGCCACTATTTATAAACAGTAATCAGTCATGCAATGGAAAGAAAAATTAAGAATATATCACATATCAATTTATTTGACCAATCAAAAGTGAACAAATAAGAATCTCCAAGGTTAATTTTAACTTCACAATTCAAATTCTCTGAATAAGAACAGAATAAGTGCTTCTCTATACAGAATAAGTACATACAAATGAGAAGTATCAATATCTATCTAGCTTTTATTTAGCGTTAGGCTGGTAACAAGATAGCCATATCAAATGGCAAGCTATATTTCCTCTGACTTAACCAGTCCCTTGCATTGAAAGAAAGCATCCTGGCATGGCTCCCGGCCAAGAAAGGCTCTCAGCATGTCGATCCCATCCACAGAGCCCCCAGCTTCCAGTATCACCCTCCTGTAATCCTTTCCCACCTGCAAATAAGGGGATGACATGTTCCACAAACGAGTTGAATATTTACAATCAAAGTTAATGAACTGTTGTCAAGATTTAAACAGATATAATGATCATTCAACATGACAGACGTGCTACTTTACGTGAAGGCTGAATGTTCTGTGGATTAAGGTAATGCCTGTCACACCTTTGGATTCATGATGCCTTCCTTTTTAAAACGGCTGAAAAAAATGTCCATGGAGTAGACTTCACTCCAAAGATAGCCATAGTACTGACCATCGTATCCCCCGGCCAAGTGGCTGAAACTGGCTGTCATATTTGTACCTGTAGAGAAGAAATGTTTACTTTATTACAAAATCAAAAGTTCAAAAATACAGCAACCAGTCTGTCTGGTGGTGTCTCCACGGTAGAAAGGTCCTAGTGGCTTGGCAATGGTACACATATTTAGATGTTTATGTCTAATAAACCAAGTATGTATCTTTCCCTGTAGAAATGGATGAACTGAAAACCACGAGTAGACAGTGAAGGCAGCGCTGTCATCACACAAGTCTTTACACTTGTATGTCGTTTCGCCATCCTGGATGTACTTGTAGCACACATTTGCCTAACGATACTACTTTTCACTTTGCTTACAGCTAACCTGGAGTAGCGGGGATTCCCAGGATGTCTTGGCAGTGCTTTGCAAACACCTCGGCTGTGTCTGCATGGGGGCTGGTGTGTAGTGACTGGTCCACTTTACTGAGGACTACCTGACGCAGGTTCATCAGCCCTGAAGAGGACACGAGACGTCTGTCAGCATATCTGCAGCGGCCACGTCGTTTCTTTCAATACATACAACGATTTTCAACAAAAAGTGAATTTGAGGAAACCTGTTGTGTCCGACCAGTGTTCGCTACTCTGGACGTAATGAGTTTGTGGAGGAGATTATCTGGGACTGGGCTGCCATCCTTGTAGTGTCCAGACATTCTCCTGAGTGGCTCCTCCTCCCAAACCCAGTTCTCCAGCATCTGAGAGGGCACCTCCACAAAATCCGTCTCCACCAGGGTCCCGCTGAATTCTGAAAATGTAGTCTAACGCATACAGAGGAAAAGCTTGGATCCAATTCTCATAAACATACTGCACACGATGAAACTGTCGGTCGCCTACCTTTGAACACAGCTCGTGCATGACATGACCGAACTCGTGAAAGTAGGTTTCCACTTCATGGTGCTGCAGCAGAGAGGGCCAGTCTTTCCTGGGCTTGGTGAAATTAGCCACCATGGCCGCCACTGACAGCCTGCGTTTCCCATCGGGTCCTAGGCAGCCAGGTTGCAGCCCAAAGCAGGCCGCATGTCCATACTTTCCTTGTCTGGTGGGAAGATGGCAAATGTCATGGCCACACTAGATGCATATCAAGCTCTGTCATGCCCATCACGATCACTTGCAGAGACCATTAAACTGCTAATACTATTACACAGATCTAGAGCTCTAGTCGCTGATAGCTTGCATCTTTATGTCTTTGTGCAGAACTGATACACTACCTTGGATGCAAGTCCAGGTAGAACTGGCCAATGTCCTCCCCCGTCGCCGTGTCCCGGACTGAATAAAGGCTGACGTGCTCGTGCCAAACGTGAGCGTGCTCCACCTTCGTGAAGGTGAGACCCAGCAGGTCTTGGTAGATACCCAGCAGTCCTTCTGTCACCACGTCGAGCGGGAAATACTCGATGAGTTTGTCCTTGTTCACGGCAAACTTGACCTGCTCCACCTGGTTCATGTAGTAGGGCAAGTCCCAGGCATTGATCTGGCCATCGAAGTGGTAGCCTTTCATCAAGCACTCCCTCTTCTTCAGCGCGAGGATATATTTCCTCTCCTTGTCCCCGACTGGTTTCAACTTCTCATAGAATTTATCTGGAAAATATGGGCCGGGTGACACAGACAGAAACACTTCAATTTCTGCAGTCTCTTACACAATTACAATAACATATTTGGACATGGCTTTTATGAAACTAATTAACTGCTCCGTTACATCATTATGTGCAAGAATTTTGTTGAACATTGCGGCAAACCAGGAGAAACATCAGCCACAGAACCACTTCACCCCCCCAGACTGTTCCCCTAAGGTTGTTCCCCTTTCCAAGCCAAATACTGCAGCCAGTGGGCACTAGGACCTGGACACACCTGATGGCAATCAGGTAAATCAGCGGGTCATTCCAGTTTGCAGGCAGATGGTGAATGGAGAGTCAACCAGGCAACACCTCCCCAATGTCCAGGAAGAGGCTGGTAAGAGGTTGCCAAATAAACCCGAGCCCATCGCGTTGCAACCTGGATAGAACTTCGCTTGACCTGAGAATTTATTTTGTTGTGAATGTGCATCATGTTCTCCTGGGATGCCACAATATCTAAAAAAAAAAAAGTCTAGTATTTGGGTGAACAAAGTTTAATTTGTTACTGCAACGCCCTTATTAGAAGGCATGTGTTTTGAATAACAGAGTGTGTGTGTGTGTGTGTGTGTGTGTGTGGCTGGTGAGGAGTTAAAGGGTTCATACCTAGAAAGTCAGACGCATTGTTTGCATTCTTGGCCATGTTAATCGCCAACACATAGTTTGCATGGCTGCTGTAACCCAGTAAGCTGGCAACCTTTGCCCTCAGCTCTATCAGCTGTTCAAGGAGGGCTGTGTTTACCTGAGGAAAATGTCATGGAAGAGAAGAATGGGAATACGAGGATCCAGCAATGCGTTTCATTGGTGCATGCTAACAGGAAGCATAAAAACAGTAATAGTAACAGCATCATTTCTTTCAACACCTCCCAAAAAGTGCTGCAGCTGAATATGCACCAACTGTGGCGCAACGTAGACCCGGTGTCATCCTAAACTTTTATAACAAGACTCTCATTACCTCTTTACACCTGCTGTGAAAGGCTGTTTCCATCTTCCTCCTGGTCTCAGGAATATGACACCTCTTCATCAAGGGGTAGTAGTGGGGGTATTCGAGTGTCACCTTATACCGTCCATCTGCCGTCTTCTCCAGCCCGTTGAGATAGCTGTCCGCTAGCCCACCTTCGGGGAGGAAGCAAGATCAGTCAAAGCACGATGAGAATATGGGACAAGTCCATCAGATTACATTTGATTTAAAATAAGCTTACCCAGTTCACGCTCAGAAAAAACGAGACAAGTGTTCTCCTCATTCAGATTCTTGTTGAACTCGATAGAAAGTTCACTTATAAGTTTGGAACTTCTCTTTATTTCCTTGGGAGAAAAAAAAAAGGGAGAAAACTTTTTGAGTGACTTTCACTCAAAATTAGTTTTCAGAATGTGACTTTCAAGTATTAAAGAAACAACTCCCATGTTTCGTTACCTCTTGTATAGCTTTCGACAGGTGCAAGCCGTTACGCTTGCCCAATGTGACAAGGCGGTTTAAGAACCTCTTTTCTTCCGGTGTAAGGTTGTCTTGGTGCTTTTTCTGCCAACAAACAAACAAACAAAACAAACACACCACCTTCTGAGAATACCATTGCTCAAAGCTGGCAGAGTCTTATTGGCATAATTTGCATGTGTGCGTTGCCGTGTTTATTCATCTGTTCAGCCGGGCAGTCAGCCGACTCTACACCTGTCGCAACCTTTGGAAAAGTTGCTACTGTCACGTGTCTGTGTGTGTTAGTAAGGACTGTGTCTGGCTGCAACCTATCTCCACTAATCATTTTAAGTTTATATATACATGTGCGAGAGATTTGATCTGTTGAACAGTAGTAGCTATTGACAAATGTTATCCCAGTAAAAATTACAGTGCTAACTGGAAAATTAATTCATATATATATATATATATATATATGCTAACCTTGCAGTTCTGGGACAGCATGGCATGGCAGTTCTAATTGGGATGACATTTGGCATAAGGCTACGACCATTCAAGTCAGATCAAATCTCTCTCACGAGCTAAATATGAACCAGCAGTATCAAATGAGGGTAGATGTTCAGCCATCCTGCACCCTCAATATAAAACACTCTACTCCTCACACATCCACTTATCACACGACTCCCACATTAGATTCAGTCAGCTTCAAAGCCATGTCTTCTAACATTAGGATTGCTTTAACACCTCGCTCGTGTTGGTGAACTAGAAGCCTGTGTAAATAGAAAATAAAAAAATAAAAGAATAATAATATTATCTGTACCTGCAGCACAATAACTCTCTTGAACACGTCTTCGCTCATACTTATCTCCACATCAAACTCAGATAATTTCTTGTCAGCCTCCGTGCTTGCTGAGCGAACCTCCTTGCAAGGAGACACATACTGGGGGAAATCCAGAACATGGCGTGATGCTAGGGGACAGAATCAACACAGAGGACACCATAAATAAATGTCGCTGTGATGTGCGTAATATAGAAATGAACATAAAGAACGTACAACAGTATGAAACTACTTACATGCGTAATCCAGCTTGGCACCGGCCAAGGCTTTCAGGGTGTTTTCAACAGACACCTTCTCTATATTTAGAGATCCAATGTCATCGTAGACCTTCTTGATTCTCTTAATCAGGTTGTCTGTCATGGTCTTTATCTCATCTGGAGAAAGGTCCCATCTTAGCGTGTTCCTTTTGCTTGCTACCTGAGAGCAGTCTCTGGTAGGTATCAAAGACCCCTTCTGGAGGGTCATTCTCAGGCAAGGTTTAGACACTCTGTAAAATAAAGAGATGCTTATTTTTTATTTATAAAAAGTTTTACATTTCTTCTGATTGTGATCGAAAGGGTAAATTTCTGCAATAATAACGGCAGAGAAGTTGAAATTGGATAATGTGGTTGGGGATTTAAGTGGATGAGTAATGCTCTTCCCTCCCTCAACAACTACAGTGCCCTTGAGCATAGAAGACTAGTCATACTTGGCGGCTCCCAGGTGTCAATGTGCGAAATTGTATGAATGTGACTCAGGATGTTAATGCTCAGTCAATGTTTCCTGGATAAATAAAGGTTAAGAAGAAGAGAAAAAAAAACAGGAGTATGACTGAGAATAAGCAATGCAAAGCTCTGACTCAGTTGCTGATACAGTATATGCACTACTGGCACCTCCTTTATCTTATCAAAGGACTGCCTAGTATTGAATAGTATCATACTGTTGGGTATTGTTGTATTATTGTAACTCTAGTTAGAACAGTGGGTCTAATGTCCTTCCCTGGCTGCAGCCAGCAGCAGAGGCGCAGCTTGACATGTCAGCTTGGGGGAGCGAATGACATGAGGAACGTGTACAATCAAGGTTAACTCTCCATTATGTATGGACACTGGCTCAATACCCAGTGGTTTGAATACACACTTGTTATAACACACAGAGGCATATATTACTAAGTGCATTTCATCCAATAAAACAGAAAGGAACAACGTGGCATTGTGCCAGCCAAACATTCTCCAATAAATTCTTTCTTCCTACAATTACCAGACAGAGTTTTCAACACTATGCACAATGGATGTCTTAACCTGGTGCAGAAGAAGTGGCCTCTTTTTCCGTCTGGCATAAAACTGTCACTAAACAGTTTTGTATCGTGATATCACAGTATGGGAAATTAAACCATCAACAACCATAGTTTGAGTCAAATAATAATTCTACGCTTGTTATCAGAATGTACTCATTATTATAGCACAATTACATTGCATGTTAACTTGTTTTTAAAAAATGTAAGCGTGCATACATTTTTGGCCGCTGTCACCCTAAATTATCCTAAGAGGCAATAAATTCTTCAAGGTCAAACTGGTGAGGAACTTGAAATATGAGCGTGCATTTTTCTCCATACTAAACGGTGACCTTTTCCCATGACCGCCTTGCATAGGGGTTCTTAGTATTGCACTTGCAACCTTTAAAAAAACAAGTTAATAAAAGCGTGTTGCAATAAGTTATGCCAAATCACAACTAAAACTTGTTAACGGCGCTGTGCTTGGTGATCTTAAGCAAATAACATCATATCATTCCAACATTAAGTTTGTAACATTAGCTGTGAATCAAGGCATTTGCTTTATTTTGGTACCCCCCTACACTATGGCAGTCAGTCTGTCACACCGATGGTGAAATTACTACACATAGCAGCTGTTTCCCGGTGTACTGAAGCATACCTGCAGAGCGTCTGGCAGACTACAACTCTTAACGACAACATGCCTGCGAGTTCATGCGCTTTTCGTGCAAAAAAACGCCACAATCTTCCACTGTCCCCCTCTTACTGTTGCTCTTGACAGCCTCAGCAGGGTGTTGCGTGTGGCAAAATGCCTCTTATTTCCGCTGTGAACGCGCATGCGCCGAGGATGCGATCAATTTGACAGAAGTCCTCATGACGCGGTAGCAGAGACAGCTGGAAAAGAGCTCAGGTAGGTGGGCGGGGGGACACTGAATAGCATCCTTTCATACAATGTTATTTGCAAATTGGCTAACATCGCATTCGGAGAGAGAAAAATGGAGGTTAGCCTCTATTTCTCCTCTCGTGCGTATTTACTGCCACCCTCTTTGACAGAGGATAGCGATTATCCGACCACACAGGCTGCACACAACGCACGAGCCTGTTGTCCAGATGATGTGCAACGACATGCTATTGGAATAACACACACGCGCACCCACCAGCGTCATTTGCTACACGTCTGCATAATATGGTTATAGTATTATGAAACGACATAACCTCCCGTCTCCCATCATGGGATTACATCACAGCTTCTGCATCATTGCATTTACGTGTGTCAACACAACGTACTGAGGGAGGAGTACGTCGTGCTAGTCAGACCTTTATGAACATCAAATACATTGCATCAGCACCAGATGGAAACATTATGCTCATCATCATTTTTTCCTCCCATATCATCATATTGTGGTACATTGTGTTTGCTAGAACTTTATTGTTTTGAACCAGAACTAACAGTGACATGTTTGGAACTGCCTTCATCAAGCATCAGAGTCCAAATTATAGATTGAAAGTTCATTAATCCTGTAGGCGGTGGAGCAGTGATTAGTTCTAAACAAGAATGATGTCGCTTCCATCATCCCAAGAGTTGTCCTGGAAACAAGAATGGCAATTTGACTGCACCACCAGCAACCTTTTCTCGTTGTTGTTGTTGTACCATTGATGCCAAGCGTGTACTCCCAGGAGTGCAGTTTGTGGTATACAGGGACGCAGGGATGATGAAGCTGTGACACAATTTAATAAACCCTTTATCAAACCCCTACCCACGTCCATCACAGTTATAATTGTGCTATCTGTATGAATTGATTACACAGTCATCAGTCTTTGAGTACCTTTCTTTTTCACTCCACACAACTTCCTGTGTCCAGCAGTTTGCAGATAAAAATGGCAATGGAGAAGCGCTTGGCATTCTCTATTGTGCAGTTCCTGCGAGATCAAACACATTGTGGTGCTTTGAATTCAGATGAGCAGGAGAGCCTCGAAGGTAGGTCGACTGTGCACTTATACTCTTCACTTACACTCTCCTCCTGCTCTCTATTCTCAAAATGGAATTGAATATATTCTTAGTTTGCTATCCTGATCTAAAAGGAACAAGCAGTAGGCCTAATCATCAGATGGCATCACAGGAGCCTAGAAATGAGGGTATAGTATATGCACCTATGGAGTTTTAAGTCATGAAAATGACAAGATAGTTGACATTTTCTCACTGTGCATGTGTCATACCCAGGTTCTGACTCCCCATGTTGCTCCTTTCGTTTAGACTTGAGTCTTTATGATCACGCTTGTCGCTATTAGCTTCAAAATCCAGATCAGTCATTATGTCAGCAGCCAATATACCATATCATGTTTGAACAATCTTACTCTACAGTTGCAATACAATGTCTGGAGACCACCTTTAAGATCAGCTCCAGTGACTGCCACCTTGCTGTGCCACAGCCCCTGACAGATATATTCCTCAACTCCCTACTAAAAGGTGGGTATTTCACAGTCCACACAAACCAAAGTTTTTCATATGCTAAGCCTTCTAAGCTCCTCGGCTTTTATCGACGGTGTATGTGCGCTTACTGACTCAGCTTGTAGTGCTTTGGCATCTGTAGAAATAAGGTGAAACCCTTTAAAGATTGAGGCTACCGCACCTATTTACAGCTGTGCAAAGTCATGTGTATGCCCTTGCTCAGACTAAGCTGTAGTTGTTTGAGCGTTTCCAAGAAATTGCAAATTGTAATACTATTCAGTATAGGTCTAATCATCCAATCATCATAAATAATTGCCATGTGTGGTGAAATGCGGTGGGAACCATGTGAGGTGTTTCATCTTTGGAATTGGCTTATAAGTACGCCTCACCATTTACCTGAAAACCCTTGATTGGCTTGAAGCGCTTCAACTACAGTTCCACATACATTTTTGAGTTTTTCAGACAGTCACTATTTATTTACAAGTAATTTCAGCTACAAATGCATCAGGGGAATGCCTCTCTCTCTCTCGGTATTGTGTTTGCCTAGAATGACAACCTAACCATACCAGAGACCTCCCCATCTCCCTGAAGACATAGAACAAGCAGAGCAACTCAAGAACGAAGGTAACATTCAACCTTGCTTTTAAAGGATGTACAGTCATATCTTCATTAGCTGTGACACCTCTACTTCCTTCCATAGCATCGCTGGTAGCAGGTCTTTTGATCTTTCAGCCCAAGCTGGACTATCATATATACAACGATTTGTCCAACCATGCTTCTCTAAATCTTGTGACGTCTGCTGAGGTGGAGGACTCGAGTGCAGAGATAACAGAGGAGCAATCAACAGATGCGTAGGGGCAGATTACACACGGCAGCTATGGCGTTAATCAAATTTAAGATGATACACGGCCTTGATAAAACCTACAAAGTAAACCTACCAAAATTTCAGTTTCTATATCTGTAGACATCTGTGCGATTAGAGTCGGCTGCCCCCTACTTCCTGGACAAAACGTTTTGGAACTGTCCGTCTCTTTCCTCCTGCATCTCAAACCTTGTCAGACATCTTTGGTGACGACAGTAGAGCCTGACCTGCTATTAGCTATATTTGGGGTCAGTCCTCTCCAAGAACCCGATGTATTGTAAGAACATTGGTGACTCTTAGCATTCAGCCTCTGCTAAAATGAGAGCAGCCACAACCCAGCACTCATTTCTAAACCCCTTTTCTATGGTGTGACTCCTATATAGTTTATAAGAACTGCTAGAGATAGAAATTGAAGGTATTTCGATTTTGAGCTGTCCCCATACGTATATTGTACTTCCTGTGTATGTATATAAGTGATTGCCGATCTACCCAAAGTGGAGGCAAACCATATTGTATTGTTAATATCAATGGCCCATTTTCAGAACAGGAGTGCTGATTCCTATCTTCGGCCGCCTCTTTCATGATGATCCGAAAGGAAAACTAATCCCTGATAAACCCTGATAAATGAGGCCCACTGTTGTCATTATAGGCTTTCATTATAAGCTATTGGATGAGCGAACTCTGTGTGGACAAACCCATCTTTCATTTGTAGGGAACAATCACATGAAGGAAGAGAACTACAGCTGCGCAGTGGAGTGCTACACTAAGGCCATTGATCTGGACCTAAGAAATGCCGTCTACTACTGCAATAGGTACTCACAACAGGCCGTTTTCACACTATTACATGTATTAAACACCATACCTGTGTTGTAGGTAATGTGTATAACATTCAATTGAACAGTCAATGAATCTTTTCCCTGTGCATTATCCATATGAGTACAATTAAACAAGCCAGAGCCAAACTTGAGCATAGAGAGTAGTCTGCAAGCAGGACTATAAGAGCCTATATGTTCTGGACGTTGCAGGGCTGCAGCTCACAGTAAACTGGGAAATTACACAGAGGCAACTGGTGACTGTGAGAGAGCCATAGGGATCGATCCCAGCTACAGCAAAGCGTATGGAAGGATGGGGTGAGTTAAAAACTGTTTGTTTCATTAGAAATACATGAGTTGTTTGGAGGTAGATGCTTGTCAGATACACTTTTTCTATGGTGTTCTCTATATAGTCTGCATTATAGTATATAGGTCAGTCGAGAGTTATGTCTGCCTTCCTCTTTTGTGGCTCCAGATTGGCTTTGACTGCCATGAACAAGTATCCCGAGGCAATTTCCTACTTCAAGAAAGCTTTGGTATTAGACCCTGAGAATGATACCTACAAATCCAATCTGAAGATTGCAGAGCAGAAGCAAAGAGAAGCAACCAGCCCTGTAAGTGGAAAAGACCTACATGTTACCCCTTACCTTTTTCAGGATCTGCTAAAAAACAAAACAAAACAACATATTACGCCAGGATTGTTCTGACCTTTGTTTGTTATAACCGTCTGCCACAGATAGCTGCAGGATTGGGATTTGACATGGCTAGCTTAATCAACAACCCTGCCTTCATCAGCATGGTAAGAGCATGAGCCCTAACACATGAGAACCACTGCACTGGCCTGTATTACAGACACAATAGTGGCTATCTCTTGTGTAATTAGCCCCACGAGTGACAACTAGCCTTGTTATTCAACCAATGTTATTGTCAAGTGGAGCGGGGCATTGTCTCAGGCGGAGAATCCCAACTAGCTTAATGGTGGCACGTGGGAATGCTTACCAGGCGAAGAATGTTTTTACAAGCATGCTGATGTTTCATTACAGCAACAAAGATGCGTATGCATTCAAGTCTAGACAGCTATGCATGTGTTTGGACTCGAGAATATATTTATATCTGACAAAAATGACAAAACCTAACCGGAAAATGAATTGTCCTCGAAACGCATTTACGAAGACGATTTCAGCTGGATTTGTGTTCACAGGCCGCTAGCGTGATGCAGAACCAACAAGTACAGCAGCTGTGAGTGTCACCCAGAATGGATTCAGGTTTTTTTCAAAAAATCATTTTGCCGTTACGGGGAATGCTCTTGGCTTGACTCGCCCTCTGTCTCTCTGTGTGGTCAGCATGTCAGGCATGATGTCAAATGCAGTGGGGGGATCGGCAGCGGGAGTGGGTGGACTGTCAGACATCTCCAGCTTGATTGAAGCGTAAGTACAGTGTCCAATCACCAAGAGAAACAAACATTTTGAACGTTTACTGCTGAATACATTGGTTTTCATGTCACAGTATTGAATTGTGGTATTGAACTGTCTACACTGTATATGGGGAGATAACAGTGGTAAGAGTATGACCGCTCACCACACTATCACCGGGATAGTTTCAATTAAATTATATTATTGTTCAGGATTTAAACTATTCCTTATTTTGCTGGGGGGGCCCCTGGAAAGCTCCCTCGAGGACCCCCTTTGAAAATGAATGCTATGTGGTCTCTCTGTCAGAGGACAACAGTTTGCCCAGCAGATCCAGCAGCAGAACCCAGAGCTGATAGAGCAGTTAAGGAACCACATCCGGAGCCGCTCCTTCAGCGGCAGCGCCGAGGAGCACTCATGATCTACTCAGGTTCTTACACCCGGTTCAGCTTCAGCATAGCGTTGGCCCGCTAAAATGCGGATACAACATTTGATGAATGATACAATACCGGCGAATGACGCGCATTAACATGCCTTGTTTTCATTTCAGTGTCAAGTTTTACCAGAGGAAAGGGCAACCATATGACGTGATAACAATCTCTACACCCATTTCTTCTCACATCACCGGCATAGCTGGAATGAAGAGACAAAGATGGGGTTGAAAGGCACTTTACTGTGACAAGGGCTCGGGAGTGGAGAGGCAAGGGCATGGAGGCTAGACCTGGAAAAAAAACAGCATCCCACACATCTAGATATCAGGGCAAACAGCAACACATCTTATAAACAACACCCAATCATTAGCGAGAGCAAAGAACAACACATTCAATGTACCTGACAGAACACAAGCAAGTGAATTTTGTTCCATTCCCAAAAAAAAAAAAAAGATTGTGTGTTTTTCTGTGTGCTGAAAATACTGCCCTCTTTGTGTAATGAATGGAGGATCCTTCTAACTTGTCGCGGTGAGTAGAGGGCTAGGGGAGGATGCATTTCGAAAGCATTGCAGGAAACATTTCTGCTTTTTTCTCATCCAACACACATAGGACATCAGGTCTACCTTGTTTTTTTTTATTGCATCAAGTTCAATCTTATTTTTTGTATGAAAACATGCTCTACTTACAAAGACCATTCAACCCTTGAACGCGTGGGACTTATATCACTGCTTTTAAATTAATACTGAATTTTTGAAGAAGAAAGTGTAATTGTACAGCAGTGTTTGCAGCCCACACGATGTTATTATTGCACTTTAGCAAACATATATGTCAATGCCATTACCCCCTTTAAGACTATTTCATTGTTCATTCACTAGTAATGAAATATTCTGATTGTTCTTTTTGCATGCTCTTGAATTTGATATTTGAAGTCAGATGCTTTATGGAATCAAATAATATGCTAGGGCAGCATAATGTTTTGTCTAAATCATGTCAATAAATGTCTTGAAATTGAGGGATTTTTCTCGGCGTGAACTTATCCTGCGTACGCCTTTGCTTCGTTATTCTGTCTGAGTCTGCCGTCTCTCATGTTAAATGATGTCTTTCACTTTGAATCTTCCTTGACCACTCGTGTTTGGAAAGCTCACATCCTCACCTACAGCACATGGGTTAGGCTGGCTGTTTCTGCAAGAGAGCTGTCCACTCTCCCCATCCTCTGAAATCAGACACTGAATCTCAAGGGGAAAAAAAATCAGTGTGGCTACCATGTGGGACTATTAAACATTTTCATAACCAATATTTACCAATATTAATATTTATCTTATTTTTTGTAAATGAGATGATTTGATTATTCCAGGTTGAGGCTAACCAACACTTCACATTTGAGACTTAACTTTAGCCAAATCATGACACAGCATAATGGTATGGTAAGTCCAAATATGGTATTCACTCTAGTATATCTATCTTAGAATGGAGGTAAAAAAAAATGTGGGCCTCATGAAGCCATTATAGTAAAAATCAACCAAACCATACGCAATATTACTTAAAACTCCAGCCTTTACAAGCCTTAGTAATATACTTCTACCAATACATATCTAAAATAGTCCTGACACAATAAGAAGGGATTGTGTTTTCAAAGCTTTGTAGTTCTTTGTTCTATTTTAGATCAAGGTTAGCCCTCTGACACGGTCTGGCTCATGAAGATATCTGTTAGTGAAAAAGAGGCCTGAGTAGACAAAAATAGCTTCAACAACAAACTATGATATACAGAAAACCTGAGTGGACTATATGCACTGATTTTAAATGAAAAGTATAAACTCATTTAACGGTACATCAATAGGACAATATAGAAGAACCTTAACCTTGCATTTCTCTTGACATTTTATTGGAATTGATAGTTGTTTCTATTGAAAAACACCCACAATGCACACATCCTAAAATGTCATAACACTGTTTCTCTCCTTGGCACTCTTCGGTCAGTGCCCCCCCCCCCCCCCCCAGGATTAGAGTGGTCATGATCTTCCTCCGACAATTACTAGAGTGCTTACTTGGGACCGTGCCAAGTTTTTCCATGATTGAGATATTTGGTTTCCATTGTGCTAATTGAACACTGCCATAAACATCCAGTGTACCTGAAGATGTACCCTTCTAAACTTGCTTTTAAAAGCCACGAGACTAAACAAGGGTTACAGAGTTTTTATTTACACGTATGCATATTTTACAGCATAGTTATTTTCAAACAAAATGATTGAGACAATACATATTAAAACATAATGACCTTCGGGTGCAAAAGAAGTGAGTGAAAGGTCAGCACAGGTGCAGAAATCCACAGTTGGTCCATTGAAATCTAAGATGCAAAAAGCTAAATAAAAAAAATGGGTCTAGCACTCATTACACATATAGGGGCAGACCACGCAGACCTGAGCGACGTCATCATATTCATAAGTCCTCTTCAGAAATGTATCTGTGAGCCTTAGTCCGGAAATACTCTAAAATAAAGAAGAGAAAAATAACAAGACTTAGCGTGAGGAGCCTTTCGGTTCAGTATACCGTCAACAGCTTCCCCAATGCGTAAATATGTACATTCTGAAAAGCTGAAGATCATACCTGCAAACCCTGGACGGATGACAGGAGTTTGAGGGGCAGCGAGAGGAAGGCACTAGGACCGACTTTGCCCAGCTGTCTCCCTGATACACCACACCAGTGGATAGACCTTGTATTACACATCTCCAGCACCAGGTCCATGGTTCTTTCACTGCAATACAAACAAAGTGAGTAGAAAAGCTGATTCAGCTTCAGATATTTTGGGTTTGGAAGACAACATCATAGTGGTGCAGTTCAACAATTTACTTGGGTGGCAAAGATGTATGGACTGAAGTTTTCACCTGCAGTTGGTGATTTTACAGATGATGTCAAAGGGCTCTTCAAGGTTGACTGTGTCAGGAATCATCTCCAATGACAGCCTGATGTCCCCATAACCAGGAGCCTGGAGAACAT
The DNA here is from genome assembly GCA_034670405.1 of Hoplostethus atlanticus. Lineage (NCBI taxonomy): Eukaryota > Metazoa > Chordata > Actinopteri > Trachichthyiformes > Trachichthyidae > Hoplostethus > Hoplostethus atlanticus. The sequence continues at coordinate 285,762 of JAXDDX010000151.1, read as the reverse complement.
TGGAAGGTACAAAATGGGGTGAAACTCTGCTTTGATTTTTTGGCAGTTGTACAGACGTCACAGGAGAGTCTCCTCATACCATTCTTTGCAGCTGGCTGGTCTGTAGCCTGCCTCTCTCCCCAAGATTGGTCTTCCATACGATGTCGAGCTTGCCAATCACCGTCACGCCCTTTATTACGCCAGCCTTCTCGGCAAACTCGGGCTTTGGCTTCAGGCAATACAAGTACTGCCGTGTGTCCATGGGCTGCAGGTAGGACATTTTCCCAAATGTAGACTCTCTGGTAGGGAAAGGTCACAGGAGAAATTCGGGGTAAAAAAAAGTTGACAGTAAAAAAAAGAGTTGATAGTCTTCCTTGCTGTGATTAGATAAACAAGAGTACCAGAAAAGGCCTTTACCCCTAGCTCTCCACACTCCACTGTGTTGAGCTCTGTGACGTTGTACATCATGGAGGGCTCTAGTGAGACCTTTTCCATGAACATTGGTGAGGTGGTGATGTTCTGGATCTGGGCCTCCAGGAACACCTCATCGGTCTGGAATGAAGGGTCAGGGGTCAATGCTAATGTTAGCTTCTAACAACTAACTACAATAAAAACACCTCCGAGGCCAACTGAGCAACACTTCAACTTCATTATGAGGCATTTAGAAGAGCTAGGCTATAATAATAATATCTTATTGCAGCTATTCTACATATGACATAAGAAACATCTAACAAAATAACAAGTAGCAACCAGACTCAGTAGATGAACATGAAACTGGCCCTGTCTAACTTACTCAAATGCAGGGGCTTTATTAAAGTGTGCTCAGTGTACCTTGGAGGATGTGGTTAGTACAGTGCTGACCAGCAGGGTATACAGTAGGGGTTGCACAACTACTGATTTTTACTGATTGACAAGTCATTCAAAAGTAGTCTATAAAACGTCAACTAGTCGCAGGAAGGTTTTATTTTTAATGTGGTTATTTGTTACGCATGTTAACAGTCGGTGTGTCTTATCCAATCAGATAGCTATGTAATTTGTATGAGAGCCTTTTAGAGGCAACCAATAACTTCTGCTCTCCAGTCAGCTTCAGCAGTTTGTTGCGTAACAGATTTAAAGTAACAAATATCAGAACAAGGCCTACAGCAGCACCTAAAATGGCTACCTAATACACATTCCCCCTTAACATGGTGTTTTTGGTTGGTCAAAAATGGGTCAAACACATCTAGATCAAAGTAAATGCATTGGTTGCCTACATACACTACACAGGAAGGGCCTGCAGGAATTAATAGAGCTGCATCTTTTCTTGTCTGTTCTCAAATATTCCAAATTCATTCATGGTGTGTTGTAAAAATCTGGGCAGTGCAAATCTGGTGGATTTGGTGAAATGTATTTCCTGGAAGCCAAGGATTATTTAGTGTTCATGGCTTTCAACCACAGGTTTCTGACATGTATGCCCTGTCCAGACGATCTAAGGTTCACCTGAGGTGGTCAGGAAAGCGATACTTGCCTCATGATAATGTTAGTTATAGAGATTGACCCAATTGGCTTAATATTAATTCTTGTTTTCTGGTTTATTTTGCTATCCCATAGCAACCCTTTAATCAGAACCCACAAAGGAATAGGCAATGCTATCAAAGACAACATCTGGCATAATTACTCTTACTATAACGGAAATTTGCTCTGAAATACGGGAGATTACCAGGAGTAATGACATCCTGGAGACACAACAGGAGAAGGAGTTATAATAAGATCAAACCAAGGAGAAGTCGGACTGTTGCGTGGTAGCTAAATTTATAGTCAGGGAAGCACCGCCAAGGCTGGAGCTTGGTATGGGAAACTTGCTGCAAAAATGTATTTATACATGTATAAAAAGATTTGAAAAGTATTATTAAATTGCTGGCAGTGTTCTGGGTAGTACTTATGCCATCTGGAGAGGGTTATATTATTTTATTCTTATCTAGGCGACTAGTCGATGTTTTGCAACCGCACCACTCAGTGGTCTTACTACCCGGTGAGTCGACTTGTCAACTTTTCAGTGCAACCTCTAGTATACAGTGAGATACAATGAGAGAGAAGCAGAGATTAGTTCATGCCTGCAATTCACAGTATGAAGATTAAGAGGGACCACAGACCATTCTGACTGGGGTTCATGTTAAATCACAGAGCTTAGCATCTCTGTTCCATGCAAAGCCATTCCAACCAATTCCTGAAACCTCAAACACAATTACATATAACCAAATCTTTTTTTTGTGAAATTAATGCTTGTTTGAATTATAAGATGTTTCACTTGATACTGATCAATTAAGAACCCATGTCAAATGATTGGAGTAAAAAAGTAAATTTTGTTAATTATTACTGACAATAAGACCTTAATTAATAAGGCCTGTTCCACAACACTGTTACAACCCGTCAACCCAAAAGATTTGAAGTTGTCGGGACACTGAGATTCAAAAGCACTTGAGCACCATCATTTATAGCTGTTATGTAATCATTCAAATCTTGGGAAATAGAAACCAACAATAATTTGAAATGTATACTGATAGAATTCTATAATGATGATACATGGTTTGATCAATGCAACCCCCACCCTCCACAATTTGACACCATACCCACAAAGGTCCGATTATGCAAGCCCTGTGTAAAATGAGTTAGCAAGAGGGCATAGGGTCCAAAGAAAGAGCAAAAGCAAAATAATGGAAAGTCCATGTCAGGTACTAATACATTAAAATGAATGTAGTCGATTTGTTTTACACTGTCCTCTCTTTAATGGTCTAACCGTTATGTTAGTATCTATAAATGTATTTCCATTGTTTTCCACTTTGCTCCTTCCTATTGACCCCAGAAAAAGACAAACTCTGCTGCACCAAAAGGATAAAGAAAAGCTAATGTTCAGCGATGAGAACAGAGAAAACAATTACCACAGAACTGAGGTCACTCTAATGGAGAAAATAACATAAAACACATAATAAATAAATGAAGTTACATGCCAAAGATAATGACAATGAATATTTGCATTCTACTAAAAAAACAAAACACTACTGGTATAAACATGAGAGAAGAGAAAAGCTTATTGCCTCTACCCTGGAAAAACCCTTCATCTCCAACTTTTGGGTGTGACACAAAGGCATGGCTTCCATGTATACAACAGGTATATTATATCAATATAGCAATCAATTTAAGTTTTTCAAAAAGTCAATAACACTGTGAATCTTTTTTTAATTTTAATTCTGACTTTTTTTTTTTTTTTGGAGATACAAGGATTTTCCAGGACAACTGTCTTAAACAACTGAATATATTAGCATCCAGAAAGGCTCCTGACTATGGGATGTAATATGATATGAAGCATGGTATGTGTGCTACAGTAAGAACTTGCATGTCATACAATACAGTTCTTTCGTTGGTAGAAAGCCATGGTGAGAGATGTGAGGGCTGTTTATGTTGACAGCTGCACTTCATATTGTATTGGTGCTAGTGGTGGAGTGTGGCTAGCTTACCTCTGCATTGTAGAACTTTGTTTTCACATCCAGCGGCTTCAAAACCTGGTTGAAAATAGATTGCAAACTGAATGCTGTCGTTTTCTCACAGTGTTCCTCCATTCAACAGAAAAAAACAGATCCACATAAAAATGAGACATAAGTTGGAAATCTAGGTGATAATTCAGATGTTCTACTGGTCCTCTTGAAATGTGGAACAGGTTAAAAATCTTTTCACACACTGAGGGCAGTAGACAGTATGGCCAGCACAGGGGCATAGACCATATAGGCGGTTGCCATGGGCGCCATCCGTCTCTAAGGCCGTCAAATCAAAAAGGAAAAAAAAACTAGCGCCCCATACCAAATACGAAAATAGACATTAGCAAAATCACACATTCAATCACTCACTAATAATTAAATACGGCGCCAACGTTCAAAACGCGAAACGCCTACTACACACTGCTAGGCAATGAAGTCATGTATGGGAATGTCTGCTCTGTTTGTGAGGGGACGGCTGACTCGCGCAGCTCTACCTGGCAGCTGACGTAACGCCGTCAACACATCCAAACAACGGGACACGACACTCACATGTCAAAAAGGACAAAACTTTCTGGTTCTCATGGGAGAAGGGGAAGAAGAGAAGAGAAGAGGGGGGGAAGAGAGGCGAAGAAATAGGTATGACACAAGTTTTGATATAAACGTATTTTCTCTTAAATAAGGAAAGATAGGCTACTTAAGCCACGATGGAGCACAGAGTCTGCTACTGCGGGGGATGGGCGATGGCGGCTAGCTAGCGCGACACGGACAATAGGCATGATTCATAATGGGACAACTGATGAAAAGCGAGGGAGTGACAGCATTAAAAATAATGACAGAGAGTCATGTTTTGGGGGTAATCCGACCTTCACTGTTGTCCAGCTTGGACCATAGCTACTTCTGCTACTGTTTGCTACCAACTTCCTCTCTGTTTGGCCCTGTTCAACCAGTCTGTAGTGATGAATCTTGATATGTTGGTAAAATGTAAATAATTGTGCACTTTCATGATTGATTGACGACTGGTAGATTACCATGACTGATATTTGATCAGCATTGACCACATAAGCATTATCTTATCTTATTATGACTGAATGCTCATTGCATTTTCTACCTAGCTTAAAGGCTTATCCATAGCCATTTAAAATAATCAAGTCAAGCTAATTATAACAGGTCAAATACACTGAAGGCATTTATGAGAGAAACAGAGAAAAAATAGTGATGAAAACACCCAGCTATATATATTATATCTGTTGAGTTAAGAGAAATTATTTTAACTGTAAATGGCTCTGTTACTGTGTAACAGTATCTGCTCCATTTTTTAGATGCACTTTTTAGCCCAACTCCCCCTGCAAATCCTGAAAAGACCCCATCAACATCTATACACCTTGGTGATAGTGCACCCAGCAGCCTGCCATCTACCTCATCTGAACACCCTGGTGATAGTGCACCCAGCAGCCAAGGGGGGTGGGGCAGGAATCTCACCTAGGGTGCCAATTGGACCAGCTTACTAAACCCACAGCTTGTGTGCTAATTGCTTTTTTGCTCTGTTGTATACCTGTGACATTTCTCAGGCTTCTATGAAGCCTACACTTGAGTTTACCTCTGTCATCTAATGGGAAAGGTCAAGTATAACTCACCTGGAATTTGAAGAACTTCCGGAAATAGAGTTTCTCCCCATACTGAGTGGTGTAACTGACTGCACAAACTAAGCTAAAGGGGTGAGAGAAAAAAAATGGTCAAGCAAAGTGGAAACATACACAATATTTTCATGAATATTTTGCTTCTTTATGGGTTTAAACTTTGTATGAAAAAGACACACATATGAGTTCCAATTTCTTTGACTTCATGGTGGATAACATCATCAATGCAGCATTCAGGTTTGAGTTCTGTTACTGCAGAGTTAGACGCTGAGAGGTTGAGCCTCTGTGAGCTGGTCTGTAGGTCGGCCTGTAGAGGATCACACAACGGGATCTTCAAGTTTGTGTAAAAGAGAACTGAAAAGTGTGTAACACATGCTATGTTGTGCAATTGTCTTTATACAATACCTTCACAAGAATGTCTCTCACAACCTGGCTGCTGTCATTGTGCACACTTATGTAACTGGAGAAGGTCTCACCAAGGAAAATATTTCTGTTTAATGCAGAGATGTGCAAAAATCAAACCACATTCAAAAAGACAAGTGTGATACCAAAACAGAAGCAGGCTGCTTGAATAGATCTATTTAAGGTTTTGTCCAGAGACGTGAGACCTATGCTGAAGCAGATGAGATACAATAATAACACACAAGCCACTGGCTGAGGTCAACTATGCCCCTTTTCATACTGCTCTAAACTGTTCAATTTTGCTGTGTTACCCAAAGTTCTGCGGTAAAGTAAGCATCTCTCCAAGAATTAATGCCTCCGCTCCTTTAATGGTGGACGGGTCCTCCTTCATAAGTTGACCAAACAAATCCCCTATGAAGGCACACAAACATAGAAATGCACAGCCTTACATGTTATGTGTTAATGACTTTGTATCACGTGCCACTGAAACTGCACGCAAGACACTTGACAAAATGCTAGCAATGTACAACAAACAACTATAATACTGAATTTATCTCTAGGCCGACAGGAAAGAGGGAAATGACAACATGCCTGCATCAGAGACATTACCAATCTTGGAAGACACTAACAGCAATAATAATTCTAACAATAATAATAAGATTATTAACAAGAATTATATATTGTTGTATATATGTATAATTGTTTGTTCTGCACGTTCATCTGATATGTAGTACCTACACAAGCTTAAGGATCTCATGAGCTTGAGACATACCTGGCCTCCTTTCCAACTATTTCAGCCAAGGGCATTGCTGCTTTTCATTACGCTAAGGAGTCAACAATCAATTGGCCATGTGTATGCATGTGGCAGCTGTTGTCATGAAAATAACTTTTACTAGCTTTAACATTAGCTTTTGATTTGCCTGTAGATTGTGTAGACATGCTATGGCTGCACTGACACAACTACCAGTAAGCTACCTTACTGGTAGCAGCCAAAAGCTTTTTGGGTGCTCCACTGTTGTTTACAATTCTCCCCGCTGGCCGCTGCATGCGCTGCAGGGAGAGTCACAGTGAATTTAAGTACTTCTTGAAGATCAGCTTCCAAAGCAGATAGGACAGTTTTATTTTGGGTTCATCTTATTTCCAGCCTTTCATTCAACAGGTTGGATGTATCTTGTGCTGTAAGCAACTCACAATCAGCCTTGTGAAGTTTGATATTATTATTATTACTACGACTTACTAAATCTGTGAAAGAGCATGCCGTCTGTGCAGTAAAGCAGGAAAAATCCAACGTCGTGGCATAAAAAGGGTGGCGTTATATTTCTAACCTCGAATTCAATTAACTCATCTTTGTTTACATTGAGATAAGCCTTCGCTTTATTCACTTCTCTGCTGTATAAATAGTGTTCCTACTTAGAAGTGTCAAAGTGATTTATGGTTTATGTGGAGTTCAGTTACCCAGTGATCACATTGCTGTGTGCTGGGGTCCACCAGAAGGAAAAACAAACACTATAAATTCAGTTCAGGCTTGGCATCTAAATCTGGCAACAGGATCTCACACGGTAAATAAATCTATGAGGCAGATGTGTGCTGGGATCATCATAAATTACTAACCACAGATGATTTCAAAATTCATATGATACAGGCTAATTTAGCTTAAGTGTTTAAGTGTTTTTTAATGATGCTAACTGATTACACCTTGTGGTTTAATAGGAGATTTAGCTAGATTTATGTAAATGTTATCAAATAAATAATCCCCCCCAAAAAAACAAAACAAAAACACACAGAAATTAGGTGTAGCTACAACCATAGCCTTTATTATTCTCACTGAGCAGTATGCCGAAATGGAGAGCTGTGTGTTGGTATGGGAAGAGGCTTTTGGCCGCAGTACTTGGTATGTTGTACCAATGTGATTATGGAATGGAATGAACGATTAGGGTTAGTCACAATATCGCTATAGCACAATATTGAGAGGAGTACTGCGGGATTGGGAAAACGACTGATAACAGCAGGGTTTTTTGTGTTTTAATGTTTGTCTCCCCTTTCTTGTGAGTCAACTTTAACACGACCACGGGTCCTGTTAAAAGAGTAAACACAGCAAATGTATGATTGCATCTTAGAGTGACTAATCATCTACGTTTTGCTGAACTACACTGAACCACCAGCTAAATGTGCTCTAACAGTTTGCTTGGATTTTTCTGTGGTTTTACAGGCGCCATGCAAATTGCATTCTCAAGGACTTCTATGTCATTGTTGCCTCTACAGTTGAACTTACAACATGCTGCCAACAGAGGTATGTTACCAGCTCACTGACGCCACAAAGCGTCTCAGTGGAGAATGGCAGAAAATGGACAGGCTTACCTGGGAGATCTCTGTCTTCACATGTCACTGGCATGTTTGTGAAGAGAGTTGGTTTTGTTAACCGCATCACTATAAAAGAAAAAAAAAAAGGTAATTGGTGGTGGTTTACACAAGTGGGTTAGTCCCTCTAGTCAGGTACAGTGGGGTCCAGAAGTCTGAGTCCACTACCAAGAACTCTAGTTTCATCATTTATCAAAAACTAATATACATTTTTAGTCAAATGATATTTCTCAAACAAGATTACATGATTTTAAAAATAATTTAATTAATATTTTTCAATGGAAGTCCTTTTTCAAAGTTAAAGCACTAGTAGTAGTGACAATAACACATAGAGGACCATATTAATTTAGTTAATATTTGGTATTAGTTAAAACAACTCTGTGTATTAGGAGCATACATCAAATGACATATGGTATAAAAAAGATTTAGCCTAGCTGGCTCTGAAAGGATTACATTTCATGAACTATGCTTCTGTAAACTTTGCTTCGTAAGCACAAAACAAATAATCACATCCATTGACCAGGAGCAACAATAACCCACATGCCAGGCTATTTTTTGTTAAACCAGGTTATTCCTTGCCATCCCATATGCTGCAATAGAACTGCAAGACAACCTGCTGAGTCGGGCTGACTGCAATACAAAACTCAAAGGTAAAACGGGAGGAAGTTTGTGCTTTTTATTAACACATAGAGCTCAATGCGTCTATGGTATCAAAGGTTCTCTCACTCACTGTATTCACCTGGGATTTTTTTCTTCAGTCATTCTTTCTTTTGTGTATATCCAAGTGGGAGTAACCTCAGTCATAGTAAAAGACCTTTGAATAACTGCTGCTTCCCTGTCTCATATGTGTCTCAGAGCTCGTAGCTGACCCCTGCAGTTTAGCTAGAGGACAAATTGTCAGTGGATACTGCAGTCAAGGGCCTGCACTTCAGGTACAGGTCATGGTATAGGACATGGTGAGGACAACCTGGTGCTGAGCACACACAAAACTGTAGAGTGTGCCCCCCCAGTGGGCGAAGGAAAAGCTGGGAGACAGGTTCAGTACCCAGGACAGTTCCACAAACTCACCCCTGGACAGGTACTTGAGGGAAAATACAGTACCACCTAGTGCTTAAGGCTATAGCAGTGGTCCAGAGTACTGCTGGTTTTCTGCTCTGCCAGGTAGCTTTCATTCTAACTATCTAATCAGGGACTGATTTAGACCTGGGACATGTCTGACCACAGGTGAATGCAATTAACCTCCTGATAGGTTAGAAAACCAATTGTACTCCGGACCCCGAGGACCGGATTTGAGGACCACTGGGTTATAGGCTTGTGTATTTGGACACATTTGAAATTAATTTACTAATTGCAAGCTCTACAGTTTAAATAATAGCCTACAAGGAGACAATCTCTTACTCTTTCTGGGGTCATGACACGTAGTGGCCAGAACCAAACATAAGGAAGCGCAGACTTGAAGACATTTTGTTAAATTGCAATAAGCTTGCTTGTTTGGTTGCACAAAATTAACTTTCTTGGTGAGCCGAAGATTGTGCATCAGAAATAACTAGTGTTTGAAAGTGCGAAAAACTTGATCTAGCAATTGTTCCCGTTTCAAGTTGAGTGTGTCAGTATTTGTGCCTGATTATTCACTTGATGTCTTATTACAATGCATTGTTCTAACAAGTGAAATTTGGTATTTTTGGATCTCATATTGCACTAAGATGTGTACATATGCAGGATCTTTAATGGGCATGTTCCTCTAGACTGGAATTGTTTACTCATTTCCTTTATCTTTAAAACTGCCCCCTGTCTGAGTGACTCATACAGTTAGCAGATATAATACGTTTAATAAAGGCATGTAAAAGTAGAGATTTGTTGCGTGTTATTTGTTAAACCACATTGTGTTTATCTACTTTCATGACTTAGATGAAGACCAGGCCATATTTTAGCAGCCATTTATACAGGAATGCAGGTCATTATGTCTGGCTAGAAAGCCGATTTAACGTCAATTTGCCGACAAGTAGTTTTCAGGGCATTTTACCCATCAGCCAAGTAGCTACAGTTAGCTAGCCTCTATCAAAACAAAAACGCCACTAGCTACCGTTGGCTATACGTAATTCATGAGTTAAGTACTCTTACTATAGTGCATGAACAGTATATTTTAGTTCTAGTAGTGACGGTTAATAACGACGTAAGTAACACTATGAGCCACACCTGTCGGCACGATTTGACTGTAATGTTAACTACATTAGCCGTCTCAATACCGTCAGCTGACGTTAATGTTAGCATTAGCATTTTACAACAACAAATATCACTACGGTTCACTGGGATCCATAATAACGTGTCAGGTTACGCTTCTAAACGTTATATTGTAATAAAACATAAAATACCTTTTAATGCAAGTAGATGCTCCTGTTTCGCCTGATTTACATCCATTTGGTCGGAGAAACTCGTCTGTTTTGGATTAGGTAGCGGCTATGCTAGCTGGAGCTCACAGTGCTAGCTTGTGAACTTTGACCTCCACTTTGGTTACAGGATGGCCAGAAGGACAAAATTGCTCCAAAGGATTTAATTTACTTCACCTAGATTGTTGGAAGTGAGACTGTCAGGACTAATTCCTAAACAGCTGTACTTGTTCTGATATAAAACCGTAAAACTTTAAAGTACACTTAGAAATGAAGTGTATACATACATACATACATACATACATACATACATACACTAATCAATCACCCTCTTACAACTTTTACATAGTTTCATACCAGTGCTTCACTTTCTGAGAAATGCTAGCACAAGTTAATATACACTGTACACTTAAGATTGCCAAGAGTCAACATGAGAGGTTTACTTATAATGACATTTTAAGACTGCTGATGACTCAGTTATAATCAGCCTTTTGCAGAATAATGACACATGGCCCAATCCTGTTGTTGATTTTATACAATAGTGTGAAGAGGCCATACGTGTTCATTAACAGCTGCTCCTTCTCCACTATCATGCTTCAACCATTAATAACTATATAGCTGTCTAGAGCCAAGCACTTAGCTACAGAAGCATGAAATCCAATTCCTGCACACACACACACATTGTAACCTATGTGAACAGCCTGATTGGTACTGTGCTGAAGAGTAAACAAATCTAGAGAGGGATGTTTTTGACACAAAATACAGGTAGACAAAATACAGGAGCACCTTCCTGTCCAGTCCAATATGTTCTCTCACCAGAATTTTAGAGGTTAAGACTCACCAAGACTTTCCACCAGGTGCTCTGTTTTCCTCCCACAGTCCAAAGATATGCAAGGTCAGGTGAATTTCCAAGATGCTGAATTGCTCATTGGTGTGAGGGTGTTGGTCTGAATCAATTGTGTACCCCCATATGAGTGTGTTTTTCTGTCTAAACATTTGCCCTGTGGCGGACTGGCAACCCCCTCCCCCGTGAGTAGGAATACACGGGTATGGAAAATGAATGTATGAATGAATAATCCCATCCGTGGCTGTCATTTTCTATTGAGTGACGGAGAGTTCTCCTGCCTCCTTGTGGCCATTCATAGGCACTGCACCTGCTTGACAGTAGCTCCATGCTCAAAGTGAATCCGATATCCACCAAACCTTTTACATGTGGTAATGACACAACAATACTCAATGCACATGAATATACACATGCACGCACACACAGAAACATACTTCCCTAGTGTACATGGACTCAGGTTAAGGTTGGTCTGCACCATCCTGGACACCTGGGGGTAGCAGAGAGTACTGGGTGACAAAGAGAGCAGCATCAGTTTGCTGGAGATACAAAATGGGATTGAGATGAGAGCAGCAGATCTGTCGCTACTGTTAAATGGACAAATAAAGTACACTATTCTTGTTATTTTCACATTCACGATTTTACATCTTACAATTTCAACACCATGGTGATACCATATTCTTTGCCGTTTCTCCATAATGTGCTTCTCCAGTTGCAGGGCTTCATTCTGTCACTCCATCGGTACAACCTGCTATGAACAATCTCTCTCCTATGCCAAAACAGACACATTATGCCTTGCTACAGCTTTATATGTTACCCTCTGATAGCATTCATAGCTCAGTGATAAAAGGCTTGACCTCTCTGAAAAAAAATAATACATTGAGTACGTTGAAGTAAACAAGAAAGTGTTTTGATGAAATGAAGGGTAAGGAATAGTCAGAGGTAGACTGTGCTAAATAAATGGGTCTCCAGTCTGGACTTGACAGAGCCTGTATAAGTTACATAATAAGTCTGGACTTACTGACACATTGTCTGATTCCCTGACCTTGGGCCTGTTCAGGTTCTGCCCCCAGCTGTATTCTGGCTGCTGAGTTTTTAATTAATTAAATATTTCTAACTGTGGGTCATGTAGGGTCGTGTATTGCAGAAATAAATAAATAAGAATAAGTAAGAAACAAAAGCATAAGGAAGAGTTTTCCTAGGTCATAGGAGGTATAACCTAGGTAGGAGGAGAAAACAAATGATGTTAGGAAACACTCATAGGAAGGACTGAGTCATCTGATTGGCTCAACTATTTGCATTCAGTTAATGGCTGCTCATCTCCCTTGGTCAAACCTATTTTAATCCTTTGTTTATGTGTAAAACATTTTAATATTCACTCTGAAAGAAACACGATCTGCCCTGGGTTGCATTTACATTTCCTGACAGCAAGGCATGGGACAGGCGTTCTGCCCCGGTCTGTCGAGGGGGACAGAGGCTCAGCTATGTTTTCAGGGAGACTAGCTTCCTGCCGGGTAGTGGACATCTCTCTTTAGCAGATCTAATCTGCTGCAGACAGTGGACCGGTTGTCTATGAAGCCTGTAGCCACAGGTTATAACCCAGAGTCACACCAGTCTGTCAGCAGCTGTTTAAGCATGTGAGCCTACTATAAATTTTTATCACTCCTGATTTGGGGAGGCCTTGAGTTGATGAGTTTGCCGGTGGTGACTTTGTGTGCTGCTCGGTCAGACTGTTATATTTTGTGTTTGCAGATTGTTGTATTCTGACATTGCTGTGTTTTATCTATAAACTTTTAACTTCCACCTCCCTTGCCCAAGCCCAATTCAGCAACAGCTGGGGCATGTCCTATCAGAGGGGATGGTTTAGGCTTGGTAATCTTACTCAAACATATAACAAGTTTATAAATAAATCTACGTGGCATACCTCTTTGGTTGCAACGAACAATTTTAATGCTGGAAGATGCGTTCAAGTATCGTCACTGATGGAAAATGCCTGGGTTAATCACAGAGTCTCTCTAGCTTCCTCCTGTTCACCCTTCGCAGTTGCTGAAGAGCCTCAGAAAGTATCTTCTTGTGTCTGGACTGCTCCGTTTTCAATGTCTCCATTTCTTTGTTCAGTTTCAGATTCTCCTCGTAAAGGTCCTGTAAACACGTGTCCATGATGGAATTTCAAAAAAATGTTTTTAGTACATTTTTTTTTATTACACCCTAAATAGACTGATAGCTTAAATAGATGTCATCTCACTTTAAAGGCGCAATCTGGTCAATTCCACAATTTTCTAATTTCCATCACATTACATTTACTTGAAATGCCTCTTTTGATGGAAATACAAAAAGCTTTACCTTTGTGGATTGGCTGATCTTTATACAGTTATCATTTCTATGACAGCTCCTGCCTTTGCAGATCAGGTGCAAGAAAGCCTCCTCGATGGCACGCTGGTTGGCACCGGACAACTGCAGAAAGGTGGCTCATAAACTCTTGTTCTACCTGATGTGAACAGGAAGGAGTCAGCAGTGTTTGTACGTGTGTGTTAAAATCTTTTCGTTTCAGTTTAAGATCAGTATTTAAAGATGTGGCTAATTCAATTTCAGAGGTTCAGATGTTTCCAGTGAACTCACATTTGACTGCGCCCGAGTGTAGATTTTGCTGTCGAGGGTTTCTTGTAGTAGTTGAGCCATCCTGGTGGTCAGTACCTTCCCCTCAGCTCTCAGCTGCTGGAGGCCAATGAGATCCTCCTTGACGAGCAGCAGGATCAGGGTTCTTGTTGCGGGGGCACGAGGGGAGCGTGCCGTTTACTGAGGACGGAGCGGATTCATGCGTGTTTGTGTTGGAGCCACTTTGCTGTATGCCACCATTTTTCTAAATACCACCCCTGTTCTCTGGTGTGGCAAAGAGTGAAACGATCGCTTCAATACAATAATATGTAACAAAAGTGTATATGTGTACAGTGAAGTGTATATATGTTTTCTCTGATATGTACGTCTGATATTGGCATTGTTTTGGTATGTTTTTCTTATATTGTTCCTTGTGAATCAAGGAATCATCAAGTTGTTATTCTTACTTGCATCTAAAGGATCCCTGCCTGAGCTCTTGTCTTCCCCGTACTCGACATAGCTGACGTTGATAACGCTGCGAGGGTGCTCCAAACAACCAAACTGTTTTGCCGGTGGTTCTTTTGGCTGTTTGCGTCGATGCTTCCTGCGTGCTCTTCGGAGCGAATCGTTCTTTTATTTGTTCGATTTCAGAGAGGACCCGAGAAGAGAGGGCAATCTCCTGGCTAGTGATTCCACACTCTGATCCTGAATCAACAAAGGGGAAGATAAAATATGAAGTCAACCAAATCAGTGTTGACTGAAAAAGACTTTTCTGAAAAAACAAGCATGGAATTTGTGATAAGCTGTGACCTATTTGGCTCTATGGAACCAAATACAGAGGCCTGATAGAGGTTATTGTTTACTTAAAACAATGCATTTATTGTTTTATCAATACATTTATCAATGACGCCCTGCATACTGGGTTCATCATAGTTATCATTAGATGTAGACAATGAAAAAACAGAAAAGAGGGAGGGTCATTACTGACATCGCCAATCAATAGGCAGCTCTCCTGAGTCCAACGAGCTATCACTCATGTCAACGCAATTTCGGGGTCAATCGATACAGATGAGATATAGAACTTTTGGGGACCGACCAACTTTCCAGCCTATACTAGCTGCTGGTCACAGCTAATAAAAATCACAGAGAAGAATATAGGATTGTTTATATACCAGAGGGGATGGCTGCATCTTGAACATGCACCTTGAGGATGTCTTGGCTGTGGGTAGCCTCCTTTTCACCGATCTCTCCCTTTAACCTTAGAGAGATGGAAGTAATACCACCCTGCAGTGAGATGTGTACTTAATCGGAAGAAAGTACGGTACAATTAAGTAGGTGCTGTTTTTTTTTTTTTTAACCGACCTGTTCATCTCTTCCCTTGCTGAGCCGAGAGAGCGGTCCAGGGTCTGAAGGCCGCTCCGCACACATGCGAGACTCACCACCAGTGTTTTTATCTCCTCCTTCAGCAGTTCGCAATCGCCCCTTAGCAGGTTGACCTTAGATGTCCTTTCACCCAGAACCTTCAGCAGTCTCTCAAGGTCATCACGTTCTGAACCGGAGGCATTTAACAAAAGAAAACAAATCCCCATCTCTCTGTCTCTCATTCACTCTTGATTTGAGACAACATGCATTGGGTCAAGAATCATATAATACAGAATATTTGTGGATTGAAAAGGTCCAAGTATGATACATAATTACAACACAAATTCTGTTCATGAAAGATAAACAAAAACTTTTCATTTCATTTCTGACTGTACCTTGGTTCTGTATGATCGTTGCAGAGCATCTTTTGCCCTCAGTCTCTTTGTCCACAGTGAGTAAGGAGGGGATGACACAGCTGCTTAAGTTTCCGTCCCACTGGGCCATTATGTTTCTACATAGGTGCAGCTGACTGGACAGGATCTTATTTAGGCCATCAGACGCCTTTAGCCTTTTCATCAAAATCTCATAACTCAGCCGTCTTTCCTGCTCTTCGCATCGTAAGGGCGCGAGATTGCGATCCAGCCGCCTTACTTCAGACGCGCTCGGTTTTTGTTTTGTGCTTTTAAGGTATGTTAGCGGTCCCTGCTCATCCTCTGCGGTGTCTTCTGCATCAGAGAGTCTGTGTTCTGCCTGCTCCAGCACGTCTAGCTGTATGTCGCAGGCCTCAACCTCACGGTCAGCAGGTGTGTCATCCTGAAACAGTTTCACGGTAGTTTGAGCCAAAACACCCCGCGTCCCCTTGAGCCTGTTCTCCGAGGCCTTCGCTTTTTTGGCGCAGGGCCTCATCCCTGGGCTTGCATCATTTCTCCCGCGCACTGATGTTTGTGCAGCTGTCGGACAGCTACTTTAAACACGCCGTCCTCCATCTCCTTGAGCGTGCTCTCAAGTAGTCGAATGTTACTGATGATCAGCTCTCTTTCAGTGTGTTCTGTTGTCTGAACCAAAATGGCTCGGGCTTCTTTCACACACTGCTTCACACGGTCAGTGTCTTCGCAGCTGTTGTTACTTTTCACATGCAACTGTCTACTCGTAACCTAAATAAAGAGATGCATAATAATAATCAACAAACTATAGAATATATTGTGTATCTGATATATTATATATGATTGAGGTGCTGCAACATCAGTGCACATGTATATTCTTGATAAAGCCACCCTACCCATAGGTGTGCAGATATCTGGTGGAGCTGTTGTTGTAGCTGTGAGATCATGAAATCTTTCTGTTGAATTGCACAAGAGAGATTTTCCCGTAGGACCTTCTCAGCTTGCGCAAGTTGTGTAAATACTTTCTCCGCAGACAAAATATTCTGGTCCATATCCTTCACCACGGAGTCCAGAGCCTGCATCGGACACACCACAGGAGTCCTTATATGGATTCCACTGCATGTATCTTTGCACTTTTAACTGTTGCGTAATACAACCTACCCTAACAGCTTCTTGGAGATTTGAAGTGAGGCTATCGTAGGGAGAGGAAAGGAGGTGCATTTGAAGTTCACCAAGATCCTTACTGTTCTCTGCAGTCACAAGCAGCGGTTCTTTACTGTCTCTCTGCAAGACAAAACAAGATCAAACAGGTCTTTCTTTGGATGAACCGACAAACTCTCATGAAACTATTTTTAGGTATTTTTTAAATTATATTCAACCTACATTGATAGACTCTTGTGCATTGAATAGAAGGCCATCTTTGGTAGGAGCTTTCTGCAACATACAAAAACGTTTTAGTTAATAATGCCTTAGCATAAATGACATAAATATATAAATGACATAAATATATAAATTAAATGACATAAATATATAAATTAAATGACATAAATATATAAATGACATAAATATATAAATTAAATGACATAAATATATAAATTAAATGACATAAATATATAAATGACATAAATATATACATTTCATAAATATGTAAATTACATAATATATAAATTAAATGACATAAATATATAAATTTCATAAATATATAAATGACATAAATTGTAATTGTATGAATTTTGGTGTATTAGTACGGTACTCCTGACAAGGTGAGTATAACAACATAATTCACTAATTAACTTTTAAAGCCTCCTTCAAGTCTTTTATTTCCTGTTCCAATACTGACTGCTGTTGGCAATCACTGGGGTTGTCTGAACATGCACCCATCTGTAAAAGAGAACATCACAAGCACTTCCCACGTAAAACCACTTCATTCCTTTTCAAAGATGTCTTGATAGTCCACAAAAAGAAAATACATTTTTTATACTTGTTTTCGAGGTGAGGTTGAGCGAGCTGGTACCTGTATTAATTGAACTTTTTTCCTGCAGCATGCAAGTGAGCGTGTTGATTGTATCTTCCTGCTCCTTCATTTTAATCTCCATCTCTGACAAAAGAAAATCTTTGTTTGACACGTCCTTGCTGCTTTCCTCCAGAGCATCCTGAAGCTCCCTCACTTTGGACTCATATTTGATTTTCTGGTCTGATAGTTCCTTCCCCAGGCTCTGGAAGAGATAATATATTTTTTTAATGTCTTTTGATTGCTTGATTTAATGCTGTACTGTTTTGGTGACTAACTAACTGAGTGCTTGAAGATTTCTCCCCTTCCACTGCAGACGTGTGCAGAGTTGGTCAATGGTGTCTTTACTTGACTAACAGGAGGCAAAATATTTCGCCATCTAACATAAATGGTGGATGAGAAACAAGTAGAAACATAATGGATGATGCTCTTATTTCACGAGCCTCTTGTTTCTTATTTGATGGCGTGTCGTTTTCTGTTTTCTGAGATGTTGCAAATGACAGTAGATGTGAGATGATGCACTTTTAAAGCCTCCTCCACTAGTGACCCTTTAGAACAGGGATGTCAAACCATGTGCCATGGAGGGCCGAGAGTATGCAGGTTTTCATTCCAACCGAACACTACACCAGGTGATTTCACTGATTAGTTCCTCCTCTCTGGTTGAAGGTGTGGTAATCAGTGAAATCACCTGCTGTATTCTTGGGTTGGAACGAAAACCTGCATACTCTCGGCCCTCCATGGCACATGGTTTGACACCCCTGCTTTAGAAGGTAATGCCTCTAAAAAAATGAGTAAAACTATTGGTTTTGTCTATTGTCGTCCCACTAACTTATCTTTCTGCTACCACAGCACTCCAGCAACTAGTGGATAATTGTTTTGAAACATTTCAAAATGTATCAAAAAAGTGTCAAAATAAGTGAGAAAGAAAGACTGTGTGTGTGTGTGTGTGTGAATGGTGTAAAATATATCTTGTCTTATACCAGAAGAAATTGCTCTGTTTCCTGCAATTTGGTGTTGAGTTTCTGACTGGTGATTTCTAGGCTCTTCACTTTAAGCTGTGCATCAGCTAAGAGAGTGTCCTTCTTCACCATCTCCTCAGTGGCCCTATACAGCAGTTCCTGAACTTCCTGAAGAAAGGGTTATTGATGTAACGGATATATGTAAGCCATTAGGTTTAGCGATATTTGACTTGACGAGAACGCTGTTAGAAGATCATGCACAGACCCTAAGCTGTTTGTCATATCTCCGCTTCTCTCTGCCGTCGTCCTGTTCCGGGGCCTGAGACATAATATATGTTTAAACTCCAAATAGCTTGGATTTTCTTCGTACACAAGCACGTGCACACACCTCATAGGTAAGTCAAAACCATTCTGACCTGCAGATCAACGAGGGTCAGAGGCTGATAGTTGGAGTCGGTAGTCGGCTGGTCACTTCCTGCATGACTGCTCCTCAACCGGTTGATAATAGCATCCTGAGAATGAACAGATTCCTGGAGCTGCTCTATGAGTCTGATGGACAAGTAAACAGGTTGATAGAGAGAGAGAGAGAGAGAGAGAAAGACAGAGAGCACACATTTGCAAGAGTGGCAAACTTGGTCAAACAGGGTTTCCCGACCTGTCTCTTTCTTCCTGCGCGTTGAGCAGATCCAGATTCCGATCTTCACTCCTAGACGGTTCTGTTTCGGCAGGTGGGTCTCGCTGGTCATTCTCCAGCTCCAGAATACACAGCCGCGCTTGCTCCAAAAGGTTAGTCAGACTTTCCATCTCAACTCTGGATAGCTCCAGATCCTCGCAGGGTCAAAGTCACAAGCACGTATTAAGAATATGGGATTGGGTCAGCAGAGGATTCAGTCAGTCCAACATTTCAATTACACGTGAGATAAAAGGTGTGCCTTTTCAGTTATAGTTCATTTACCTTTTCTAGCTGTGCGATTCTTAGACCGCTGTGTTCGTTGAGCTCCCCCATTCCCAAGGGATCTTTCTCTCTAAATGATATAATAGAGTTACAGTCACTGCCATTATACCGCCTTTGCCTTCATGCCTAGTTCAATTTCACCATAAGTCAACTTTAAATGAAACACCTACAATACAGTCTGCACTCACGGTGCTCTGGCAGAGGCTCTCTGTAGCTTTTTAATTTCCTCTTTCAGCGTCTCAACTTCCAGTTTCAGGTCAATGTTCTGCGTTATTAAGAAAAGTTCACCAAGTTGATTATAGCCCTTTATAAAAGGCTTCCAGTCAGCTATTCAGTATTTACTGCTTTTACGAACTGTGTAGAAGTTTTTCCCCCTCTCTCTCTACTATTTTCGTGAAAATGAATCACATTAAAGAAAATGACATTAGCTCCGCTGTGCGCTTGTCAGCTCCACTCACTGTTTTGTCCACGTCTTGCACGCTGGCGTCACGCTGCTCGTGTAAGCGCTCCTCGTAGTAGAACGCGCGAAGCTTGAGGTCGAAGTTTTCCTTTTTCAGATCAGAGATGATCTACAGTGAACACAACATACTGATTATGGGGACTAATATCATAAAAGGGATAGAACTATTATATGTTGAAAAGGGTCTTGCTTAACCTGTGTTATTTCCTTCATACTACCACAGGATCCACTGGAGACGGGCGGAGGGCTATCACTAGGCTCCTCAAAATCCATTCTCCAATTGCGTTGCCAAAGGAGTGTAAAAAAAAAAAAAAGTGTTACAAAAGGTGTTTTAGTGTAAAAACACACCGCGGGAGAGACAGCTGTAGGTCTATCTCACTCTCCGAGGTGGAAATAACCAGTGAAGCTACATTTCAGAGCAGGCTTTTGACTACCGCTACCCCCAAAACACAAGCGTTGCCACCTGGCCGCCCACAGCAACTGTTGCCATAACAACTGGTAGGGTTCTGCTTTTGGTCATGGAGTTACCAGCTGAATGGAAAAAGTGATGCTCCCCCAGAGAATAATTGTTTTGCCATTAGAGGTCAATTTGATGGCTCATGGCTTTCATTTAATCTCTGCTATATTTAAGCTACATTCTGTTGCCTCTTGAACATTACGGCCCCTTTCTCATATCGAGGGTATTCTGTAGGCAAAGGTTGTGTGCTGAGGGAGTACATGACACAGATGGCTGTTGTACTTTTAAATAAGACACTATCAGTCAACACAGATTAATGTCAGAGCTTTATTTTTGGACTCATACTGAGGGAATAAACATAGCCAGTCTACCTCCTCTCATCACTACTGTTACATTTTAGATCATATGTGCATTTATGTAGTCAGTTATTTTGAAGACATCCAGGTACAAATTACTGTATAATCTTGACATATTTTGTGTACAGGTACTATAGAATCTAATTATGTGAAAATGATTGAACAAACACTCTCAATGAATGTTCTTGTATGAAGTGTCATGTTTTCTTTTTTTTAAAATTAAAAGTAATCATCATTCATTGTTGAATATTTCAGAGAAATGGAATAGCATTAGCGAAAACACACACTTAACCTCCCTCCTGTCAAACCAGCCTGCAAGGAGGATTCAATGTGAACTAGTACAGTAAGTAGTATTGTTTCATATCAGCCTCTGAGGCTAAATCTGACAAACCGGCCTGTGGAAGGAGGTTAAGAAAGAAGTGAATCCTATCAGGAATTCAGGAATCTGGCTTCCTTTCTGACTCAGACCAGCCTTGGAGGCACGATAGAACACATGGAGGCTGGAAAACATGAACGTACTGAGAACCAGCAATGGAGCTATAACCTGACATAATACACACAAAATACACAATGCTTGGAGGAAGCATGTCCTAACGTCTCACCCTGAGAAAGACACGGCGGCTGTGTTATTTGTTCAAAGGCAGGGAGAGAAAATAGCTTTAATAAGACATAAATATGAGAGAGAGTGCTCCATTTGAGAATCACATGTTAGAGGATGAGATTAAAACAAATTACAGAGTACCAAATCATATTATCACTGCTTGATGAAATAAAAAAACGACCTGGAACTTCAGACCAAGAGGAGTCATGCCATAACCGCAGTGACAAAACTTGTGGTAACCCTCATCTAAACAGCAGTGAACGAATTCTCCATCCAAAAGAAAGCTAACGTTAGATGTTTTGGCTCTCTCGTCCCTTTGGTATTCTTTGGTATGACGCCATCCGGAGCCGCCGTGAGTGTGCTGTGTGAAGTTTACTGATGTCACGGGTGATTTCTGGGTATTGTAGTTCAAATGTTTCAAATAGTTACCTCTCTTAGGTTGACTAGGTGACTCTTATTGAGTCACTGTTTAAATTGAATTGTCTTGAAAATTACAAACAACATATAGATCTATATCTATATATATCTTTTGTTGCATATTCTCTCCATGTTTGTATGGGTTTTCCCCGGGTGCTCCCGTTTCCTCCCACATTCCAAACACATGCAAGACAGGTGGATTGGAGACTCTACATTGGCCATGGATGTGGTATGTGTGTGGGTGTAAGTCTCTCTCTATCTGTGTTGACCCTCCCTGCCTTTTGCGCAATTCATGCAGGGATAGGCTTTGGTAAAAATGTTACATAATGTTTATTTTCCAGCATATTGATAATGGATGACACATTTAGAAATGAAACTTCCAAGTTATTGCACTAAATGAAACAAAATGATTTGCTTGACATTCTTGACCAACAGAGGGCACTACAACATAATTTAGTATTAGCCAAAAGAAAAAGGGTTTACAGGGGTGGAGAGAAAGCTAAGTCCGTCCAAAGGGAGCTGCAGAAAATGGATGAAAAGAACACTTACCGGGAGAGAATTGAGAACACACTGCAGTGGAAGAGCAAGTAGGTGTGGAGTGGGATGAGAAAGATCACTGGAGACAGCGAGGCTTTTTGAAGGGCAAAGGCCGAGAAGGGTGAACTGGTGTTGTGCCAAGAGCTTTTTTGTGCTTAGATGTGCCACAGCTTGAAATTATAGAAATTTTTAGTTAATTTGATGCAGTCTCTGTATTTCCATGTTCTATTATGTTGAATAGTGGCACATAACTGGACACTTTTGCTTGGCACACTGACTCATAGGTGCATTACCTAGTGTCAATGTAATACGTTTGGTGTTTGAGTCCATGTGAACATGTATGGAAAGCACAGGGCATTTAGTTTTAGTGAGGTCTGTTTTCGCTGAATTGACACTATCCAATAGAGCTGACATTCTATAGCCTGTATGAACACTTACGCCACTGCTATAGGTAAAGTGGACTCTTCCAAGACTGTAACCATGCTCCTTGGTCGGTATGTTTTTTGTGTGCATAATCATCCACTATTATTTTTTAGCGTGAAATTTACCCATCCATAAGGAACTCTTTCATCAGGAAACAGGAAACTCCATATTTAATGTAATGATTTCACTGATTATTTTGATATCTTTTTTTGTTGTTCTGTCTCTCTTTTTTCAAAAAGTGGCAAATGTTGTGCTTTTATTTTGAAGGTGAAATATCCTAATTTATTGGTATTATTCTAGCTTTTACTCAGTTTACTCAGCTTGTGTAATAATGTCCATTTGCTTCAGGAAAAGTGACTTTGAGGGCACTGATTGCTATACTGCATGCATGGTTTTCAAAACTGAGAGCAGGGAAAGTGCAAACATTTCCAAAACTGAGTACGGATTTCCACATGAACTTGTGGCCCCCTTGGGTTTTTGTCAATTTCATTCTACTGTACCAATGTAATATAGACTCTGCTGTTAACTCCCATTTATGACCTTGTATTCTCAGTGAGAAGAGCATGTTAAGTGTCAAATGATGATGATGATGATTATGATGATGCCTAGCCTATAGGGGAATCAGGACAGAATGAGTTTAAACTGTATTTTCAACCGGTTTGAAACAGAGACTGTTATAAAGTAACCTTTTCTTTCTTTCTCAATAAACTACAAACAAGGCTGTGGCCACAAACTGATTTTGATCATGATCTAAAGATGCATTCATGCATGGCATCCAATTAATCTTTTGCAGGTGCAGGTTTTCATCCATGACTCGTGAATATTGACTATTCTTTAATGGTCTTTATTATTCTATTTTACAGGGATATGCCATTGGTAAATAGAACAGTGAATCCAGTGAATTCATAGATTTTCTTCCTCTTTAACTGTCCTCATGGAGCAGACGCTGTAATTAGATCAGCACCTTGGTTAGTATTTTATTCAGTCTAAATATAGAGAATTGATTCCAGATTGATGACCCCAACCATTGGAATGTATGTCAATGAAAGCCAGAGGGACACTCTGTCTAGCTGGCATTTGATTGACAATATGATAAAGGTTACTATAACTTTTTTACCACTTTCATTGCATCCATACTCACTGGAGAGCTTTCATTATTTCCCTCAGGCTGCTGCCATTTGTTTTAGGATAGGATTCAAAAGATAGCCGATCCAAAGGCCACCATTAGGATGCCTAAGAAATTAACAAACTTTTCTTCCACAGGCAGTGAGTAATAAAGTTCAGCACTGTTTCCATTGCTAGGTGGAAAAATGAAGATAATGAATTCCATTTCACGATCCATTTCTGGCCTGGTCTTTATTTACTAATTTACTATGGAACAACTCCTGCATCTTGATATTGTGAGGATGATCTCAGACAATTGAATATACACGTTTGACCTCATTCTGAAGCTTTTCTGTTGAATTACAGTTTTTTTCGATTGCTTTGACTCAATTTGCACAACAGATTTTCAATGTGCAAAACTCTTAACACAGAATGCTATACTGCTCATTTTGGGTTCAAAATCTAATATAGCATGCAAAATAAAAATACCGGTGTCAAATGAGAGAATATTATATGCAAAAGTTTATCATAGCACCAGAACATTGGATATGTTCATCGTTGAAGTTTAATTATTGGTGCATTTTCAAATACAATTGCCATTATCAAATAATGCTGTCAAACACTAAATAATTGTCATCAAAAAAGACTATGCAAGGGTCATTTCCTCATAAGTACTTCAAATGAAGTACAGCAAGCATCCCCTGTGATCCCCTGTGATAGACTGAGGTATATATATATATAGCTTGTGTTTTTATGGAAGACAAACAAAATATTAGATTACAGTAGATTACTGTATATGAAAGAAATCATACAGTAATGCAGTAAACTCAACTGAATTTTACAGTAAAAACAAAACAACAGTAAAAGCAAAAACAACAGTAAAAGCAAAAATTACAGTAACAAAAAACAAAACAAATGCATTTCAGTGCTTAAGCAGCATTTTGCCTCTCTGCTGCATTTGGCCACAGAATCGGCCTCATCGGCTCTATGTTGTCAGAAACTGCCATTCAGGTTTCTAAGCAGCCTTTTATGTAGTGGTGATGAGATTATCAATTGTGTTGCAATGCTACTCACCTGGGCAAGGTTGCTGGAAGTAATGAGACATGGCTACAAACACCTGATGAACTGATTTAGTGACCTGCGTTTGTAGTAATAAGCATTTGAACATTGTTGTAATGTTAGATGGCTGTACTCTGAGGATGGAGCAGATGATTCAGAGTTTTGCACTTTGTATGTCAGCATAGGATGTAGTGTCTTAGAGTATGAATTTTGAAAGTCAGTTTGGCACTTTGCATTTAGAGTTTTGTACATTGAAATTCTGTTGTGCAAATTGAGTCAAAGCAATCAAAAAAAAACTGTAAGTGAGACATTATGTTGCTGTGGGATATCTGAACACTTACAGGGTAAGGAGCAGTTTCTCATGTATGGACAGGTTTCAGGGCTTTACGGAACCACAGTGGAGGGCAAGGAAGCAAGAAGGTAAGCGGGCTGAGGACCCTCTAACCAACAGCATGCAAGAAGGGAATTATACAGTGTATTCTCATGGTTTCCACTGTTTATGGGCTCATGCACATTCAATAATTAAGAGACGTCCATTCACACAAGTAGTTTTAAATTGGATCTTTATGTCATGCCAACTGTGCAGAACAGTGTAGGTCAGGAAGTCAAATGCAGCACACAGGCCAAGGATGGACAGGAGGAGAGCCAAGAGCATCAGTCCAGCATGCACCAGGTGAATGGCGCACGGTACACAATAACCGCTGCAGACACAGCAAAGATGAAGTCTAGAAGATAGGTGGGAAATAAATGATGCACACAGAAGATTATAATTTTAGAATGAAACTGTCAGATGACATTTGCACTTACATTTTAACAGTATAAGAAAGAAAGTTATTAACAAATGATATCTACTTTTAGATAAAACACCTCAGTGCTCACTAAAACACAGCAGAACATAATTTCAGCAAAGACCTCAATGGGAATTTGATGGGAACTTTGTATGTATACTATGTTTTTCATGAAGTACTTACACTGTGTGGTTGTATATCTGTAATACTTAGAACACATTAAATAAAGTGCTTCTACGAGTATTTTTCAACTCTTAAAGCCAGTATTTTGTTACTGTGTGGTCTCATTCAATTTAAGAGTGCACAAGCCGTCCACCAATAACAAGCACCACTGTTTCCCAATTTTCCCCCCCAGCTGTGGTGCTAAGAGACACGATTCACTGTTATTTATGGTGTCCTGAGGCAATTCTAATTTTTAAATGTCAGATTGGCATTTTCGATGATACTGTTTATACAAAACAGCTAGAATTTAACTGTACGTGTGCAGTCAGTGGTTGGAAAAATCTTTTTCAATGATGTATTGCATCATTCAGTGATGTTTAGCATGTCTTTCTGAGGCGCTGTGATCCTTTAGGATATAACAGGGCGTGTCAAAATTGTGATAGGCATATTGAAATTGAAAATGGAGATAGATAGCGGAATGGCTTAAGTAGTTGTTTGACATGTTGTCCAAAAATATTAGGCTGATAGGCACTATAAATATATAATACTGTGCAAATCAAATCATTTTGCAATATTGCATGGCACTGGGGCAACTACTAGTGGGATTTGTAGAATAACTGTATGTGTGTGTTAGTAAAAAGGTAGAAAAGTGTCCTATATTAAACTCAATATACCCATGTTAACAAATAAATACATTAAAAGCTTTTTGAACTGATTTAATAACTAAGTAGGTATTATTCATATCTATCTCAACCTGATTAGCTCTCAGGCGGTGTTGAAGTACTCTCCATTTCTTCCAAAGAAGAAGAAAGATAGGATATGTGCTAGGTTTGGTTAAAAGAGTGATTGATTATCCAAATATGGAAAATTAGCAAAACAGAGACATTGTTTCCTTTAAATGTGAGAAAAATGTTTATTAAAATGATAGGTGGAAAAATGAAGATAATGAATTCCATTTCTTCCACGATCCATTTCTGGCCTGGTCTTTATTTACTAATTTACTATGGAACAACTCCTGCATCTTGATATTGTGAGGATGATCTCAGACAATTGAATATACACGTTTGACCTCATTCTGAAGCTTTTCTGTTGAATTAAGTGAGACATTATGTTGCTGTGGGATATCTGAACACATACAGGGTAAGGAGCAGTTTCTCATGTATGGACAGGTTTCAGGGCTTTATGGAACCACAGTGGAGGGCAAGGAAGCAAGAAGGTAAGCGGGCTGAGGACCCTCTAACCAATAGCGTGGTAAAATAACAAGAAGGGAATTATACAGTTTATTCTCATGGTTTCCACTGTTTATGGGCTCATGCACATTCAATAATTCAATAATTTTGAATTCGTACCTCTATATATTTTACGAATACACATTCTCAGCCATTCTTAACGGATTAGACCTTTCCATGGCATTATGATCTTTGCTATGATGCAGCATGGGAAAATATCAGCTTTCTGGGAGAAGAAATGAGAGGTGGAATAAGTTATGCTAAGTTTCCATATCTAACAAACAAACAAAAGTAGTTTATTATTAGGTTGTAATAATATTATGATCTATAGACATACAATCTTTGATTAAATATAACTCATTGGTTTTTGTACTGTTTTCTCTTACAGTAAAGAGACAAGAGTAAAGATGAAGAGTGATGAGCACATACTGCACATCATATATAGGCTTTAAAGTTTTATACACTCATTAATAACTGTGTCTCTCTCTATCATTTGCACAAGCTGAACCTAACAAGAGAAAGAAGAGGACAGAGACAAAGAGAGACGAGGAGGAGGAGAGAAATTAGAGGAGGCAAGAGAGAGATAAGGCAGACAGCTCACTATGATATATCAGTGTAGGCCTGTCCAGACTGCTGTTCAAAGTGTTAACTATGCTACTTCATTTAGACCGATGTATGTTCATGTCAAAGTGCAAGTGCTAGTGTTCCCACTGCCTGGGAGTGGAAATGTTGCTGGTTACACTGTTAAATGTTTCGTATATTAACATGCACTGATAAAATGCAATAGTTTTGACATTATGATTTTCAAATTTCCTTTTTGTATACTACAAAACACAACTCTATTTCTCAATATGTCAAAAACTTTCAATTCAATGACTGAAATCTACAACATTAAGAGTCGCTATTCTAACCAGTAAACTAACTTCTAATGTGATAGGTGTGAATTTGTTTTTGTTATTTTTTATTTGTTCTTGCTTGGATTCATTGAACTCAAACTGTCTACTCTGACTTGAGTACCGAGGACTTGAGAGTTGACTCAGACATGACTTTGGTGATTCGGACTTGGACTCAGACTTGAACATTGAGGACTTGGGACTTGACTCGGACTCGAGGTTTGGAGACTCGACTACTCTCAGCTACCATATCATGCTATATTCAAAGACAAGTAGAGCTGAGTATTATGCGCTCTGTAGAACTTCAACTCATTCACTGAATTAGCTATACTACAAAATAAGGTTAAAAAGGATATCAATTTTGATCATTGGTTGTGCTTTTTGAAAAAACCTTAAAAAAAAACAACAAAAAAAACAATTTTAAATACTGCACCAGATATATTAAGATAGATATGTAAAGATATATTAAGGAGTTGTGTTTGCAGTTAAGGTCAAAAGAAAGAAATAATCATCCCATTTGAATTATCCCACAACTTGTTTAGTTAAGTGAATGCTGAGTGAATTAATGGTACCACTATGTCAATTATGTCAAGTATTGGTATTGCATGTTTGAACAGCTGAACTTCAAAATAAGATGTTTTGAAGAATAACTTTTTTTTTTTAATCACTGAAGAAAAAAACAACAACAACCATGTGGTTTACAGAAAGCTGTTCCCATGTCATCAGCTTTAACACAGACCTCCAATGTGAATAAAGACTCCACAGTTTAGCGATAATTCTGACATCTGGACTAAAGCAGATGATCACAGAGCAGGCCCACAAGGCTAGTCATGAGAGGATGAGGACACCACACGTAATCCATGGTTTAGATTAGAAAATAGAGCTATGTAATCTCACATTTTAATAACAAATACACAGACAGGACATGAAGACCATGAAGCCTTTTTATTGGAGGAACCATGCTAGATGTCATTAGATGAGTAAATACAGTTAGATTTGCTGTATTATCTCCAATTCATAAAATATTATAAACCAACCATTACACATTTTTGAGTTGGTCAGGTATTGAGTGTCATTGTAAAGGAATATAACACTGGTGGATGTTATTCCATTAATGTTGTTTGACAAGTTGCTATACTAAAGGTATAATAAGTTCAAATCCCTTGCCTTAGAAAAACTTTGAGACATGCTAAAAGATCTTTAGGGAATAATCGATAAAGGAAGGCCTTATTCTAGACGTCAAAAAGCAGCACACTAACAGGAACAGTCAGAGCCTTGTTGTGTGCGATTTGTTTGCAGCAGATGTTTTCATCGTCTTCATCCTCCACAAAGACGGACAGAAACTGATGCTCTTCCCAGGGAATCTCCTTACACTGAGAGGCGAGCACGCGGATGCAGTTTATGTCTTTCCTAAAGCTGAACTTCTTACTTCCGGGAAGATGCTTGGACAAGGCATCGTCACCACCGGGGGGGGACGTGAGGAACGCATCGACCTCCAGTGCCTCTTTAGTGACAAACATTCGGATGTTCCTTTTGCTGTGGTTGCTCAACTTGCTCGTGGTGTTGGTGTTTCCCATTTTGTTTGAGTGTAACTGCTAGAGAACGCACTCTTGCCCAAGGCTGTAATGTAAAAACAAAGAGTCACCATCTCTACCTGGATTCAAATTTGATCATGACTGACATCTGACAGTAGAGACGTCTTTGTAACAGAATAGTGACATATTGAATGTGAAACATTAAGTGCAAATAATGGATTTAACACTGCGTTGTAGATATTCACATAACAGATTGAGTGAAAAACCACTCTCCCTCAGTGTTTGATGTGTTCATCTACAGAAACAAAAAGGCACAAGCTAGAGTCAGTTCTCCGTGCCAGACAGCAGCAGACATCATCTGCGTGCTAAATGACACTCTTGAGTCACCGCCGTACCAGTCTCATAATTACATTTTCTGGTCGTCTTTCAAACTTGTCAGAGCCTTTTAAAGAACAGCGTACACTCCCAACAAAAGCAGAGACAGCAGTGAATGAAACAGGTTTTGTTGCTATTGTAACATCTTACCTTCTGGTCTGAATCAAAGACAGAATGAGATGAGATGGTGACAGTGAACATCCACAAAGTGAGGGCACTGTTAGGGCAATGTGGCTGTCTTCCTGCCCTGTATTGTATATCTTAACATCGTCTGATAGTATGCAAAGCTGAGCACACAAGTGCAGGGCGATATACACACCTGCTTCGTAGGAGAAATACAGCCCATTCAAATCTTGTGTTTGTTTTAGAAAGACATCTAACCTAAGTTTAGATCCCTGGGGGAGGAGGTGATGACCTGGAGTAAAGTATCCTACAGCCACTGGTCAGTATCTTGAGGGATTTTCTCCCACTCCTCCTTACAGAACTCGACCAACTCAGTGACGTTTGAGGTCTCACATGAACAACCGCTTCAGGTCCTGACAGCATCTCAGTTGGATTTAGGTCAGCACTTTGACTTGGCCAATCCAAAACACTAAACCTCTTCCTGAGCCATTCTTTGGTAGATTTGCTTGAATGCTGAGGATCATTGTCTTGTTGAACAGCTGGTTTCAGCCCAGCTTTAGCTCTCAGACTGATGGCCTGACTTTCTGTTCGTGAATTCTGTGGTTTCCCTCAGAACTCATGGTTCCCTTATTGAGGTTGAGTTGTCCAGGTCCAGAGGAAGAAAGACCAGACCCCAGACCATGACACTACCACCACTACTCACACACACTCACTACTCTCTTCCCGAGGTCATCTGAGGTCTCCTTAGATCACGGCATAGTGTTTTTCTTTCTCCTGCATGGTGACATATGAAATTGGTTAATATAAATCAGTCTCTGCCACAAACATCAGTAAAACTCAGTACTTTATTTTAACACTGTGCATCATACACATCTGCAACGTGTTTCCCATCTTGGGGTAAGCCAACCTGATTTAGTGTAAGCAGATGACTCTCACATGATTACTTCTGACATTTGACTTTGTAAAGGATGAAAATATCCATTCATCCTCAAAGCACTGCCACAACCAGCTCTCTAGCTTTATATCAAAATAAAACTTAATCTTCTCTACTCCTTCACTGGCTTCCTGCTGAGGGGGCGTGAGTGCACCACTTGTTGAACCCTCAAAAACAAATAGAAATGCTATGTAGTTGTTGTTGTTTTTTTACTCAAAGTGAACTTCTGATTAGTTTTTGTGACTTGTGTACAGAACTCATACCAAAATCACTTTTTTTTGCCCATGGCCACAAGTAGTCAAAATGAATGGCCAGCACAATCTGCCATACCCACGGCTAAGTGCAACATCTGTTATCACCTCTGGGGAAGTTTACTGAGAAGTTCATCCCAGGCCATGCCCCTGAAGGTGTCTTTGTATTTCTTTCCTTTTTAGTTCTTATTTTATATTTAGTCAAAAGTTATGATGCTTTCCCTGATAGGCGTGTAGGTGTTCTCCCACTTGTTGCCATTAGTGCTTAGCATTAGCATCCATGTGACATCTTTCAGCTCTATGTGCGGCTGTGTCTGCTGATGAATGATCTGATCTGATTAATGATGAATTATACTGTTGAGTTTCTGTTCAGTCCATTACTCACCGCTTTGGTTTTGGATGTTTCATAATGAACATGATACAGGAATAACATTCTTTTTTTTTTTTTAAAGGAAAGTTGTAGTAGTATAGTAGAGAAAGTAGAGAAACTATATACATGAGTAGGAAACAGACTATATTTCCATTTAGTGGTAGTTGGTAGTTTCATTCCTAGACAGAGTGGCACCTTTCTGAGGAGTACAGCTTGCATAGTCAAAGTGACAGAAGGAACATTCAACAAAGATAAGAGCTTTACTGTCAGGGTTGTGCAGGTCGCTGCGTTGGAGCACTCGCCCGCGGCACAATGCGGCTGTGGTTGCAACTGGTGTACCTGGCTGCCTTTGGCCTGTGCCCCCTTGGAGAAGGGGGCTGGTTTGTGGATTACATCAACTGGGGCTCGTGTAGAAAAGTGCTCCTCAACGGACAGGACTCCCAAAGGACTGGAGACAGCGCAGACCCACACACAATACCACTGCGTGTGCTTCCAGAGAAAGTGTGTGTATGTTGCTGTCCAGCACAAGCAGAGGACCTCCCCCCTCTACTGGGCATACACAATCCACGACGACCACAGGCACAGTTCTTCTTCTCATGAGGATTTGACAGGACTAATCCATAGGAATCATATTCCAGCATCGGTATGCTTATTGCAAACAACACGATTAGTTTCTGACTTGTATAGGAAGATGTAAGAAAATGTGACTAGTTTATTACTAGTTTATTATTTATTAATCGGCTAGTCGAATTCAGCACTGTGCCAATTGTTTCTTTTACTTAATATAAATCCAAGTGATAAGTGCTCAGAATCGAATTAAGGCAGAAACCCTCGTGAGGCCAGATGTTTGATTTCTATTTGGGAATGGCCATCATTCAGGAAGTCAGATCTGTCCTCTATCTAGTTTGTCATTTATCAATTGACATATTGAATTATAATAGCAACTGTCACCTCTGTATTTTATGGCCCCAATTTTTTAAATTTGCTATGTTCCCACTCTCTGCTGCTTCCTTGCCTTGGTGCAGAAATTCCTCATTAGTGCCAGGGAGTCAAGCTTATGTTCTTCCAAATTAGAAATAAAAAAAACAAAAAAAACAAAAACATGAAGCTGATCATTGCGATAACAGCAACCACCATATATATATTCTTTCTGGCGTCGTTCCAATTAATTTCACAGTGGTGGTAATGATAAAGTCTGACATGCAGCATGTTTGACCTGTTTTAAGTATTACTGTATGTATGTAGTAATTTGTAAAATGCCAGTTTGAGAGAGCAGAGCAGAGAGCAGCCTCCAACTGAGGCTTTGAACTCAGGAAGAGAAACGAGTTCCTGAGGTTTTGAGTCTTTCTACAAAGTATTACATGCAGAATGTAGAAGTTCTAGTTAACTCAATTCAAATGTGAATTTTTTTTGCGCTCAGTAATTAAGACAATATGAAAATTGAAATGCAATCATCTGATTTGCATGTTCATGTACTGCTATGCACATTCACTGACAATATTAAACTGTTAATGAATAAGCCATTTGACATTTCATTTTCAAATTCACGCCCCACTTTATGGTTCGCAACATTCAAATGTTAATTCAAATTTGAAAATTCAAATGCAATCAAGTCATTACCACTTATCTTTTCATTTAAGTCATAATTAATAATGCAATTTAGATTATTGCATTTAAATTTTCTTACTGACTCCAATGAGGCATGCAAAAGTGAAAAATTCAAATGCTATTATAGGGGCT
This sequence comes from Hoplostethus atlanticus, assembly GCA_034670405.1. Classification (NCBI taxonomy): domain Eukaryota; kingdom Metazoa; phylum Chordata; class Actinopteri; order Trachichthyiformes; family Trachichthyidae; genus Hoplostethus; species Hoplostethus atlanticus. The sequence continues at coordinate 252,567 of JAXDDX010000151.1, read as the reverse complement.
GCATTTTCATTTCAGTTTGCATTAACATTCAAGTGAAGTTATCAATATGCTTCCATAGCAGAGCACTTCAACATTTCTTGTCCATATTAGATTTAAGACAGAATAGAATCTTGAGACTTTAAAGGTTTTGTGCAAATAAAATCCCATTTTCCAGTTCCATGGTATTGGGGCCTGTTAAAAGGGGCTTTTAATATGAAGTTACCCAAAATATTATAACTGTAAGGGGGTTGTGGACATTCGGCTAATTCTGTCTCTGATTGTCAACAGAATCCAACTGTTTTAGATATCCAATTTACTTCCCAGTGACGTTGACCTCAAATATACTCAGATAATAATGAATGTTCTGCTTGGGCAACAGTATCCATAGCTAATGACCTGCCCCATAATCTGATGGACAGTACCCAGGAGTCGGCGTGAACGAGAGAGATTAGAAAGGCAATTTACAGATTGCGTCGGCGGCTGGGGTGAGCAATGTCGGCTGGTGTAAAATGACAATAATGTGGTTATTTGAAATTTCTCCTTATCTTAAACATGCATTTTTTTTTTTTTTGAAGCGAGACAAGTGAAGACAAGATGCATGGGCAAAAAGCGACAGGCCCTGGTCTGTGTGAGACAAAGAAGACATAATGTTTTGGATTTTCACAATAGGCATTTTGGCCAACAAAAAATGTGTGGTGCTAAGCATTGTCAACTGGGCCACGCACCCCAATATACTGAGAACTGGCTGAGCATAGAGAAAGGGCACTAAAGCACTTAGAACAAAATGAACCATGAAAAACTGAAAAACCGATACTCTCTGCACATTAGAAATCCATAGCAAATGTTTCCCAACTGAGTTAAACTCATTGGACTGCACCTTTAAATAATGTTGACCTCTGCATTTACAAATAAGAGGATGTCATGATGTATTTATGTATCAGTCTGGTTGCAGTTCTATTTTCTAATATTTTTTTGTTTTCACTTCAGGTTGTAGTTTCTCTTCTTCACGGAGAAAAAAAACTTGCTGCGCCATTTGGGATGAATTCAGATGTTCCTCTACCGGTGATGCATGTTGTTAGTGGAGTCGCCCCGATTGAGGGCGGTGTGCAAGCCAGTCGTCCCGCCATAAAAGACCAACGTATGTCTGGCGTTGCATGGATAGCATATCGCCATGCAAATGCCTCAAGCCGGACCTTCCAGGGAGCCATGATGCAGGAGTCCGACGGCTGGGTACACACCACAATTGTCGAACTGCAGAAAATGCTGACGGGAGAGATACAGCACTGCTGCACCTGTGATTATTTTCACCTGTTGTGTAAAGGCTGGTGAAATAAGCTCAGCGACAGATCAGATTCCAGAAGCACAACTGATTCCAAAAGAGAGCATTGCTTTACACGTTTCTGTTCAGATGCAGTACGACGGGCCCCAGTCAAACCAGAAGATAGTCAGACAACGCGATGCTTTCCAAGTAGAGCCTCCGCACTCTGAGAACCCAGTAAGGGCACCAGTTGATAAGCTGGTGAATACACAGGTAGCAGAAGATATACCCCTATTGGAGAGGCAGAGAAATGCAGAGAACAATGAACATTTGAACTTGGATGAAGAGACCTCATTGCACCAAACTGCTTCCACTGTGGATGATGGCAGATTTAACATGGGGAAGAAACTCTTAAGGGCATTCAGAGAGAAGAACAAACTCCTAAACAGACCACAATCTAAGGTCGGGCCTGCCCAGGATGCTAAAAAAGAAGATCACACCAGAAGGATAAGAACAAATCCAGCAGAAGTTCAACACCCAAGGGGAAAAAATGAATGCTACAGAATGGGTACAATAGAGCAAATAAAATTAATACTGACAGAAATCAAGACTAAAAGAACAACAAGATCTGTATATGCTGCGGAAAACTTGAATATACCAAATTATAGCTTGGATGAATTTTCCTCAGCTACACCAGGCCCAGAGAAAGAGGAAACAGTATTAGTTCTCCCAGGCAAATTTACGCCATACACCGAAACTACAGAGAAAATAAAACATGAAACTGAAAATATAGATAATAATAAACAAGAGGAAAATATGCCAATAGAAGAACCAGCCGTATCTTTGCGCACCACAATACAGGTAACAGAAAATACACAAACAGAGTGTATTGATGAGACAACTATAGAGACAAAACATGCTCAGACAACATCTACTACAGATGTATTGAATACACAAGCCGGGAGTCTCACAACCAAACAACTGGGAAGCACAGAATATCCTACAGAAGACAGAGGATCTGTATCCCCGGTTATAACAGAAAGGCCGCAAACTGAAATCAAAGAAGAAGAAAATAACCAAGTCCCGAGTGTGAGCCCATCTCCATTCTCCAATCCTCCAAAAGTAAGTACAGCTGCAGTTCTGCTACTTCAGCAAAATCCTTGTCGAAGTAAGATATGTCAGATGGAGGAAACGTACAGGTTAATCCGCAAAAGTGTGTGAAAGTTGATTTCCCCAACTGTAACCTGAGAGATAGAGAAGGAATTTAGTGATGAAACTGAAAGTGAACATTATTTCCAACACATATCCTGAACAATGAATGTACTGATAAAAAAAATTCTCCTCCACAGCCTCCAGTTGGGGCAGATGTCACCGACTCAGTCTTGCCAAGGTGCAGAGGCTTGGCACATCGCACTGAGGCCGGGTTGAAACACTGTATGGAGAGATATGGATCTGGAGGAGGAGGAATGGGATCAGAGATAATTTCTTCTACGGAACATACGCCTGCATTTCAACATACTTTGCCAAGCATGCATGGACCTTACAGTTCAACGTCTGCAGACGCAACAACATCAAATGACCCCAGTAGGACGAAAGAGCAGAAGACTCCCAGAAACCACAGAGAAAACCTTCCCGACGATGAAAATGATCATTTTTATTATTTTAACGGAATACTGAAAAAAGTTCGAAATAATTTTTATCCTAAGGAGACAGATATATTTAATCCTCCTAGCAGTCTCTCTATCCAGAAAACAGAAAGTGGACTAGACACCCAGAGAAAAAGGAGTAATGATGATGATTATAGTGAATCTGGTGTTCTCACACTAAGAAAAAAAAGAGACATTCGTGCGGTTTCCCATGAAAATCTAATCAGTTATATCCGCCGTATTACTTTTAGAAACAAGGTCAGTCCTTTTTACTTCAAATCATTAGGCACTGTCAAAGGCATGCTGATGGGTACTCACAAAATTAACTGCAGGGAGAGAATGGAAAAGCCAAACCCAGAAAACATAAAAGATACAAACGCAGAGAGAGAATCAGAGCGTGAAAAGAAGCCCAGATCGCCCTTTCCAAATAATCAAAGGCTGCAGTCACTTTTCAAAGCGTTGGCCATGCAACGTCGTTTTAAAATCACGCCGCTCAGACTCAAAGCTGCTCAAATCTAAAAGGCCACAGAACCTCAACTGCAGACACTAAAAACTACCCTCTGTCAAGGCTCTGTTTCATACTATTTATGGAAGACCCACCAATACTAGACACTGATGCAGGCAGATGATGGTGGGTTGTTTTCATGAGGCCTGATACGTGGTGTGGTTTTATATAAGGCTAGGGAGGCAACAGCGCCACTTGTAGGCCATTAACATAAATGTACTATCCTAATTGTGTTTATTCAGCAATGGCTTCCTCTGAGTCTATAAAGAAATATATGAAGGAATGCACAATGAATGAATGAATAAGTGAGCAAGCAGGGGACACAGGAAGCTTCTCTGCTCATGTTCCTTGATGGTGTAACTACATTGTGTAGGTTCATGCATGTTCATAGGCAGTGCAGCAGGGACCTGAACCACTGTGCTCTGCCCTCATTGGCCAAAATGTCTGTCCATGCAACAGAAGTAAAAAATGACACTAAAAGTGTAATTATTAGTATAATATTTATTAGTATAGTTTTATATTGTAGTTATTATGACAATACTAATTCATTTATTTTATTTCTCATATACTTAGCAGACAAATACCTCATAGATCATTTTCCAAATCATTAGGGTACACTCATCATTTTGGCATACATCCAATCAACCAAGCAGCACTTCAAAGATACTTCAACTAGAAAACTGGATCGCACTGCTGCTGTGCCCCACAATGCCTGTTGATAGAAGAAGAGGAAGATATAAGTGGTGGATCAAGTGAAGTGAAGTCTAATATAGTGAGTATAGGTCTGATCACTGCTGAGGAGGGTAGAGGGTGTGTAGAACGTACTGTTGAGCCTTGTGTCATAGGCCCAATTAAACATCTACCATGGGAAATACCCACTTGATGACCCCAATGACAAACCCATGAATGTCACATGGGACAGTTCCACCATATCCTCTATGGTATAGAGATGCTATTTATAGAAACCACTTTTATAGCTGTAAACAATTTTACTGAGAAGCGCTATATTTTCAAATGTCATAATAAATAACTTTTAGGCTACAAATCACAAGAAAGGACCTGTTATTTGGACTCTCCGAGACAAAAAAGCGTGCATGTGGCTAGCTGAAGAGATCAGTAGAAATCATAATTGGGAGAAAATAGGTGTCACGGTCCAATGCTTTACTGTGATTTATATAAGCTACCGGTGCAAGCTGTGATCATTGTTTGTGTGCCTGCTGACTTACGGCATCATTTCCTCACCGCCCTGGCTGGCAGGTAAGGTCGGATTTACAGCGCGGAGGAAGGATTTAAAGATTTGTTAATCTTTTCTTAAACACTCATACTAGATGAAGTGCCTTTCTTCCCATGAAAAATACCTGCACCACCTAATCTTATACCAGCATATCCACAGCACGGCTAGCCCGCTGCCATTACTATTGCTCATTGTGGCTGAATATGTTGGTTTCTAGCTCATTTTTGTCCGCCTTCCCACAAATTGAAGCTAATATATAGAGCAGCACAAGTTCAACATGAAGAGCAGGATTCTTATCTACAGTAAATACCATCTGGCATCGATCCATTTACGTCCAAACGAGCCAAATCCTGTGTCGCACATGAATCACCATGATGAAATCAGGCATCGTGGTAGGACAATCAAATCTGGAGTAAAAGACCCCATCCAGAAATGATCCTTCGTCTCCTTCAGTGGCTGTATGACGACTTGATGTTCTGATCCACTAGTGCCTTCAACTTTTAAAACAATCAGTAAAAATATCACACATACAAATACTGTAATAATGCACTGCACAGTCATTCTATACTGGAGCTGCAGTAAGTCCCATGTCATTTAATATAAAGTAAATGCTATAGGAGCTGTTTGTAGCTTTCAGCCAATGAGCCCCATTAGAGAGAATTGGCAAGTTGCGTTGTTGACCATCTAGTGTTGCTCACTTCTTCCTTGATTATGGTATGTATGGTATTTACAGAGACCGCATTTGGCACACCAACCCACCCGCCCACACACACACACACACACAGACACAAAGAAAGATGTTTTGTCTTCCAGGGCAGCTGAAGTTGATTTTGTACCGGCTAACACGTATACGGTCTACGCTCACCTTCAGCTGCGGGGCCACAGACACGCTTGTGCTCCAAATCCTGGCGGTTCAGAGAGGCAAGAGTGGGTGTCACAACTAAGGGAAATGTCAGTGGGGGTCAGGTGATGTGTGGGTGTCAGAGCCAATGCCTCTGGAATGAAGAGCTTGAGGGTGCAACATTGATATCATTCTCCTCCATCCACCTGTTCAGTGTATGGCCTAAGATGACCGGGGGCTCCCTGGTGCACAGTGTCACCGATCCCTGGCAGCACTGGCAGCACTGGAACTACCATTCAGCGGTACGGTAACAAAAGACAACAAAGCACATGCACATTTTTGGCTACACTGAAGATGTTATAATACTACAGAAAGAATGCAACAAACAGCGACAACCCCGGGGGGGGGGGGGGGGGGGTGCACAGCACATTGAAAGAGCAGTGAAGAGGCGTGCACATTAACAGTGTTATGTTCAACATTAATTTAAACCCTGTCAATATCCAACCCTTTGTCATTCATATTGATTCTATTGAGTCAACTCCCCAATAAGCCGTCTGTTTCTAGTCAGTGGGAATGATTAGACCGTTTGAACTGATGTGAACGCGCTCTGTGTGGGACAATAAACCCGCGGGGTGTTTACATAAGTTTATCTCTGATGTAGCAGATAAATGTGCTGAAGACCAGGCTGCTTTTTTTTTTTTTGCCACGCTCCTTCACATGTTGAGGACTTTTTCCTCAGTTAAACAGACGGCATGTCGTTCACTTCCTGTTGTCGATCATGTGACCTCGTTCTGTACAATTTCCTAGTAACAATTTCAATTGAATTTGCCTCAAGATATGTCACATAGTGTAAAAGATAATCTGGTTAAATGTTTATATTTATATTTATACCTTTATTACTATATTTCGACCTGAACATTCATCAGTTGTCAAGACTGTTATAAAAATCAATGGAGTGTAATAATTTTCCATACAGGAGATGGCATGCAGAAAGTCTCATGTCTGTGATTGCCTGTTGTCGGTGTTCAACTTCTCATCGGTCACGCCACAGTTTACAGAGGGGGAGGGGGAGGGGCATTGTCATACGAAACTCAAGCGCTCTCTAGTCCCGCTTACAATTTAGCATGCAGAAGAAGAGTGTTTCACAGCTCTCTGTTCCCCTTTAGCGTCCACTGGAATGAGGAGCACCGAGACTGCTGGGAGGAGTGACTCATAATTAGTGGTATGCTGGGGGGAAAAAAAGGTGGGTAAACTGTGAACTCCAGTTGTTGATTACAAGGCAAACAACCAATATAATAAATAAAATAATTACATTTCCAAATTTCTTGAAAAAAAACTTGCATTGAGTGGATACTGGTTAGCTGCTACCCTCCACTCTACCCTGTTCATAATCATTAACACCCATTTCACTTGACTTAAGGGTGCATGACTTTTGGTAAACTGGGTTTACGCACCATTGCATCCCTTCTCCTAATCATTAACATCAACCTAAGACTTAAGTGTGACATTCCTTTAATTGCTCAACCTGGATTCACATAGTGCTTGGCTGTAGAAAAGTAAATCTCTTAGGACTTGGATCATTGCATACCACTAGTACCATTTTCTTTTGCTCACCCTCCTCCTTTTCTCAGTGGTGTCTTCCCTAAGCTCAACTTTCTTACACTCCTCCATCCATCCAAGACCTCCTCCCCTGGCCATCTTCCTTCCTGAGATTTGGCAGGGGGATATTCAACATCGAGACTATCAATCAAGTGACGTTAAATAAACGTCGACCCCTTGTGTCCCCGGCGATCGGTTTTGTACACAATTCAAAAAAAGATGCAATATCTGTACAAAACATTTATTTGAAACCGACATAAACAAATACATGGCTTTGCTGCATTTGCATCATTTGTATTTGAAATCCATGACAAGCAAACAATAACTAAAGAGGGGAAATGGCTTAAATAAAGATGTACAGAACATTTTTTTTTTTTTTTTTACATAAGTCGTAAAGCTATTCGATGAAAAACTTGAACAGTTTGGGACTTGCATTGAAATATTTAAAAGGTACAAACACAGAAATGCTGAGAAAGACACATACACTCACAACAAGAGTAAGTTAAATCCATTGCTATGCTTCCATTCACTTCATACAGAAAAGGCTATGAGCAATGTCCACAGTAAATAAGCTATTAGGTCAGAAAATAATGTGTTAGAAAATTGAGGGAAAATATAAGAATAAGGTCCCTAGAAATGCAGGCTGTTTTTTTCATTTAGTCTGTCAATAGATGGCAGTGCCAGCACTGTAGCCTCGCTCTTCGGCTATAAAATAGAATTCTTTCCTCTGTACATAAAAGTGTAGTCACATCACTGCAGAAACAAAAATGGGCAAAATCTAGTTCGATAAGTCTACAATCACAATATCATCACCGACCACTGTGGCCGGCGTGTCTGCTGTACGCATAACCTTCATACCTCACAATATTTATTCTGGTTTGTTAATAGAACTGCACATATACAAACAAAAAATTGCGAGGCACGTGTGCTCTCTGGAAATGTATGTACAAAGGACACTAATGGGGGAAATAAAAATTGAACTTTCTTTATCCAGAAAAGGTTTCCTTCATCTTGTCTGAGCCTAACCAGAGAAAACAATCCGTACCTGCATTTTCATGTCGCTGCTGACATGTATTAGAGGGACTATCCGGTCAGTCGGTTAACTGAAGCCTGTTGGCCAGTCCTCTTTTTTCTAGGATAGGTGTGTCGCTACGACTGCGACGTGCACTGACGCGTGCCGAGCTGTAACGCCGCGGTGATTAAGATCACAGTGGATGCCATGATACTCCATTGTGAAGAAATGGCACATGTAACATCACACGTGGACAGTGTGGACAGGAAATGGGTAGAACAAAACACTACTAAAGTTTCAGCCACACCTTTCGATTTGATGTCAATCATTTTGCCCTGCAGTAACACAAAAAAAAACAGTCTGTGCTAACAGTCTATTTTCCAGGGTATGTATTGGCAATGGTATAAATAATGGCAGATAGTTATCATTCATTAAAATAAATATGTCAATAAATAAAAATGACCTTTTGAAGCGCTCAAGTCAGTTGTGAAACGGCTTGTGAAATTCCTTCTACAATGTTTTGTGTGCATATGAACACTGAACATTTAAAAAGACTGAGCGAGGAAAAAAAAACAAAAAAACAAAAAAACAATCGGTTACCCTTGGCTTGATTGTACAAAATCTATGGCACTTTTGTATCACTATTGATCAAGTTAAAATCATGACATCATGATAAAGATCTACACCTAAACACGTTCTATTCAGATGGACGACTGGTGGCGAAGAGGTAATATTTACCATTAGTACGCCCTGCACATAAAATGGTCCGCGCTTTCCCCATCCTTGTCTGACAGGCTTCTGATTATGACCCATTACATGATGTCTCAGAGTAGCCGAAATCTATCTAACAAGTATACAAGTAACAAGTATAGCATAACTAGCTCTAAATCCTACATGTGCCAGAGGTCAGTGCATCAAGTAGGCACAGCATCAGTGGCATATAGCTAATGCCACTCCTACAAAACCAGTGTATATCTTCGTCTCAAGGTAGTGTATTGGCACACGCCTTCCGCTCAAAAAGGTTTGGGGGGTCGAGGATCGGGTGAGCTACACGCAAGCCGGGAGAGACTTCTAAGCTTATATGGCTGTATGTCGTTTTATTAAAAACCTTAAGAACACAGCCAGCCTGTGGTAGTCGACGCCTTCATGTTATTCTACTCGTTCATTTTTTTTTTAGGTTTCGGAAAAGAAAGAAAGAAAAAATCGTTTGTGACGATGTAACTTTGACCAGAAACCACTTTTGTTCTTTTTCATTATAACACCATTTAAGCGAGTAGTCGACGTCCTCAGAGCAATTGATCAATATGACTCCTTCCCCTTTTTGTGTTTTTCTTTTTACTTTTGAAAACTACTGGCTTTCAAATACATGGCTAGTTCAGCCAATAAGAGGTAAGCCTGTTCTTTAGACAACGTCAACAAACAGCGTCTATGTGCTTTAGTTTTCCTTGTAATAAGTACGTTCGTTTCACTTCACTTCGCAGTCCTCCTAACGCGGGCTCTCAGGGTGTATCTGCATGCTTGTAGTAGCCTCTCCGCAGGGCCGCAAAGGCGATGCTCTCCGCCGAGCGCCGCTGGTCCATAGTGAGCAAGGCCTCTAACAGGGTGTTGATGTCGGCCTTTAGCCCTTCCCTCTGCATCCAGTTTTTCAGCAGGTCATACACTTTGTCACTCGCAGTATCTGCAATGCGAATGTGGTTGTCGCTCACTCCGATCAACCTGAAGAACTTGTTATGGATCCGTACGTCCAGGTACTCGTCGAACAAATCAAAGCTCTTCTTCAGGGATTTTTCCGGCCCTTGAAAAATAAGAGATAAACATAGTTAGACATTTTAGATTATGAGAGACGCAGGGCTGGCACAACGACACGTGGGTTTTTTAAGTGTTTTTCCTGTCATATTTTGCTATCCCTTACTGGATTGTTCAATACTAGCTTGCAAATTGAAGCTAACTTGCTTGAAAATGAACTCATAAAGCAATTAATGCATGAACACAGACTTATCACAATTAAAATGTATGAAGAATAAGTAAATTATTGCAACACGCCAAATTGTCTTCAGGGAGATGGATAGACATACACATTTAAGGAGAAGTTCAATCCCCCATCCCCTGAAGGATTTGACATGGCCTGACAGTCATGAGCTCAATCCATCACCCGGATAATATGAGGAGAGATCCTGTGGAGATGCTGTTTGCTTCACTACACTGTTGACTGACATGGACTGAAGTTAAACCGTGCTATTTTGTGTCCACAGCGGTCTTTTACGGCTATGTGAGCAGCGCATGAAAAATGGCTTCATGAAACGTGAAATGAGTAAATGAGTTAATGAGTAAAAATGTCTGGAAACCCCCCCCCTCCACCCTCCAGGAATCTTACCTAGCAGTGGCACTAATCGGTGCTGCAGAGGATTATCCTAGAACACGAGAGAAAGCACAAAAACAATGTGAATAACATACATTATTTAGCACTTTTTTTTATTTTTTTTACATGTTTGAGAAATGCTCGTCTGAAATATATCTGAATAGCTTCACACCATTTGGTAACGTTTTCTCAAATTGTTAATACACAAATATTAACACATGTACGCTTACAGTGAAGTGTTTTGGTCTTTTAACAACTAAAGCCCCATTCGGACGGGTTTAGTTTCTCTAGGGGAGGTCAGGTAATTCAATTTATTACAGCGCTATTCAGTAATATTAATCCCGTCCAGAACGGCCATGTCAGTGATTTTTCCCTCCTACCCCAGTAATAATTCTGGCCCCAAATACCTACTGTTTTTCAGCAAACTCACAGGTGCACTGATAATTTTAGTACCGTCCGGATAGACATCTTGGTAATTTGAGATATATATCAGAGTTCGCAGGCTGTTTAGAACAAGAATTCTGGCGGGTATACTACTTCCTGGTGCGATGATCTTTTGCGCGCAATAGATAGCCTACCATATCGCCAGCTGTCATTTTATCGGTTTGAAATGGAAGCACTCGAGGAGGCTTTTGCTCTCTTGAATGAGATGAACGTACAATACAACGTTAGTGCTCCTGCTTGGGAGCCCATAAGAAGGCGGAAGATTAGAAGAGGCAGGTCCCGCAAACTGCTTCGATGGGCTATTATAATGACGGCTGCCGGTAAGCGCGCCTTCTAGTAGTGATGTAAACATCCGGGTACGTCCGACAATTACGTTCCTCCGTCTGTAAATTTTAATCCCGTCCGGATCGATGACTGAAATTACCGAGGAGCCATGCAAATGTTTTATTACCCACGTTACCCTGTAAAACTAATCCCGTCCGAATGGGGCTTAACACAACATATTGACTAAATTAATAAGGTCCTCTATGTGTTATTGTCACTAGTTAAAGCTAGTGCATTTACTTTGAAAAAAAAGGACTTGTGCAAGTGTATTTTCTCATCTAGATATTTGGGAGAAAGAGAGAATGTACACAGACTCGTACATGTCTTTTTCTTCTTCCCTCCCTCCAGTTTCTCTCACCATGTCTGTAGGCTGCAGTCTCTGGGCAGTAGGGCTCTGGTGCGGGGAGCTGCCAGAAGAAGCTGCTGTGGGCAAGGCTGATAGGCTAGTTTGGGAGGAACTGGTGGTGTTGGGTAAGCTGTCCCCTAGTCCCCGGTCCTCATCCTCTAGGGGAGGGGAGGCCTTGCTCATCCCAGCCTGGGTCTCCTGCAGCAGGGGGCGCGACTCTGGGCGGGACTCCTCCTCCCCCTCCAGACCAGCATTCTGATTATTCTGTTGTTCCTCCGCCGTGGGTCCACTCTCATCCTGGTGAGGAGATGGAGAACAGTGACATACTGTACCAGGCACATCATATGTTACTCACACAAGAATTCAAAGTATACAGAGCAAAAGTAATAACAAAAAAAACAAAAATGTTCAAAAAAATGAAAGAGAAAGAATTTACTCACAATAGGAATCTTCACGATTTCACTGGAGTCACAGTGGCTCTTTGAACCTATACCATAACAGATGAACAGCATTAGTCAACAACATTTTATTAACAAGCAGAATACTCTCCACATGGTGTATGCAAGGTACATGGTGCCTACTCACATAGTGTTTCACATGAACGCCGCTTGATTACAAACAACACAGTCAACCCAATAACGATGCAGATGACCATTATCGAGACCAGAGGAATAGCTGGAAAACAGGAATAAAAATAAACACAAATCATTTAAGAAATAAAAGTCACAACACGCTTCAATGGAGGAGCCAGTGCTGCATAAAATAGATGAAATGAAATGGATTGCAAAGTTACCTATGGCCTCTGGAGAACTGGAGGCCGGCGTAGGGGGGGCTGGGGAGTTTTGGGTGGGAGACAGGTCCCGTTTCCTACACACCGTGTTGGAAAAGGGGGTGCACTTCACCACTTCCTCCTCCCCTGCTTTACACCTGAGATGTGAACAAACAAAGAAAAAAAAATACTCAAAGTAACAAGAAAAATAGAACAAATGAATTAGAAAACTATAAATATAATATTATAGCAAAGAATTTATACACACTCACTTGGCACAACGCTTGCAGACCTCACAGGCCTGCTCTGGCACGCAGAAAGTACCGGGTCGGCACTGGCACTTGGTGTCTGTGGTGCTGGTGCAGGACTCGGTTTCAATCTCATCTGTGGATAGTGAAGAAGTGAAGACGGTTAAAACAATAGAACAATAGGGGAATATGATGTTTGACTTGACTGGCCTTAGTATTTAAGTGCTAGTGTGAAACACTGTGTTGTGTAAATCCTTGTCAAACAACCAATTTAAGAGTGAGTTACCAAATAAAATACACAAATATTTTACATATGTTGGATGGAAAATACAACATTCGTTTACCAAATCATCTCTTCGATCTGTCTATATATCTATATATAACTAGTAATATAGATATATAGTTGTATTAAAAAGGTATACAAAGGAAACCAAAAAGAGCAGCTAGTGGCTCGGGCTTCAAAGAAAGGTCGCCAGTTGGAGTCAAAAACAGTCATTCCTTAATTTTTAGGTCTTGGTGTAATTGTTCTCAGTGTTTACTGGTCAACCATCTCACTAGTCTATGATTGTTGGTCAAGTTAGATTTCTGACCTGCTAAGTGGTATTTCTTTTCAAGGCAGACAGGTCAGTTGCCCCATTAGCCTATTGCTGCTAAGACTAATAGGGGGGATAGAAATGATTGGCTGTAATGTTGTGGATTAGTTGACCTAGAGGTGTAAGCCAAAGCGTCGGTATAGTACAGATGGTGCAGTTGTGATCAGTGTTGAGCCTTCTGGAGGTGTTGCGGGCCTAATTCAGCAAAACATCTGTGACCAGTTACATCATATCCTGTCTATTATCCTCAATGCTGAAAGTGGGCATTCCTTTGGTACCGCTAAAGAGAACAGATCATTTGTGTGATCTAAAAGAAATTGAAAAAAAAAAATTCTCTGTGCATAGACTGTATTGGCTGCAAGTGTGGGGCTCCAAGAAGAACATATGCTTCCTCTGCCAATCCCACAACAAAAAGCAGGCTGATAGAAAATAACACTGGTTCCTGGTTTCGTTTATAGATGGATGGATACATTGAACTACTCTAGGAATAGGGTGTCCATCCTCTAGATTTGCCTGGGGTAGATAATATAGCCTGTGTAGCGTTGTCAAAGTACTCATGCTTGGATAAGCAAATGAAGCTGTCCTGACCTTGATACGTAAATGACATGCAATAAAAACACTTTTCCGGTGGGAGGAAGAATGTCTGCAGCGTGGCGATGCTTTGATCTCAGTGAAGCAAAGTGCCAGCTGTGTCAAGCGACGGTGTTGAGTGTGGAGGAGACACTTGGAAAAAAAACAACCCCAAAACAATTATATTTTCATGCACCCTTAAATATATTATTTATGGGGGGGTAGCATGGATCAATCTCCATCTGTTTGTTTGCTGGTTCATTCACTTGTTCACTCATCTGTAATGCACAATCCATTACGCACCACTACTGATTGTATTATCTGAAGTCTAATGATACAGCTCACCGCTCCGTTCAGGCGTTTACACTTACAGGTGAGACAAGGTGACAAGTTTGTCAAAAATAACTTTCTGCTCACATTCAAGCAGCTACATCCTCTAGCCTGTTTCCCATTTATCATCATTTGCTAGTTAGTTTATTTGATTGAGGATTGTTAAACTTGATCAAATTATTAAATGAACACAATTGATGCAGTTGTTCCTGTAATTGTGTCGTAAGATGCCAATACGAGGCGGCATAATTGAGTAATAGTTGGATCAGTATTTGGTACTCATATCAGTTCTGGTATTGGTACACCTCTTGACTAGTTATCTTAAAATAAGTTGTAGGCCTACGGACAGAAGAGATGCAGCTGGTAACATTTGATCAAACTTTGTGAAGCTTGCACAGAGTTTAAAAAGTGGACGACCTCTAATCATCTGCATGCGTTACACGAGACAATACGGGGTGGGATTCAGATTTATTTGTAGGCTGTGAGCAATTACGCTATTGCCTGAAAGTGAGATAATTGATCTCCAGTTTTGTTTTCCTCTTCGGTTACATTTTGTCTCATTTAAGGAGGATAATGAGGGAAGGAAAATCTGGCATGGCTCATTTATTAAATTCAGACTATTCCTTTCAAGCCTTCCAGTCTATGCCTTTAGGATATAACCCATATTAATTGTAAGCCAGAGGACCACCTCGACAGCAGGCTTTTCTCTTCCTCAGAATGTGAACCCAGATATATGAAACAACCAGGCCATGCCGACTGGTTATTATCACTGCATGGTGTAACAGCAGGCAATGACACCGCAGCTTTTTTCAGATCTCAATGTTGACAAGTGGTGCATCCAAAACTGTTAGTAAATGTAGACTCCCACTCCCTCCTACCAACAAAATCCAATGCTTGCCAATGAAGAAAAAATGAAGAAAACCTTTGTGCGCACATACAGTTAGCATTCACTTTGGTCATTCTCTGAGGTAGAAATTATGGCGCTACCGCCAGTCAGCAGTGTTTCTGCTAGATACATTCTGCGGCGGCCGCTCGCCACCTGTGGGATTTCACAATTTGCTGAAATGTCAATCCACACAAGTCACTTCTATTCCTGAGCGCCGTCCGTATAGTGCAGAAAATACACGCATCCATTATGGGCGCAGAAACCCAAGGGAAAAAAAGCACATCTTTTCCTGAATGGAGGGCCAAACTAGAGCGCGGCACGGAGAGTCTGCAGATAAATAAGGGAAAGTGACAGCGGAAGGTAGGAGGAGCTCGTGGCGAGATGTCACAGCTTACATAAACATCCAAACAGCAGCCTCTAATTATGAAAATGTATGTTTTTATTTTCAAATGATGCTCCAGCTAACAACGTAGTGTTTCATCAACTGTCATCAAGCTTTTCCAGTGAGGCTTTCAAATGTTCTCTTTACCTAACCCTTAATAGCAATAAATGTGTGCTAGAAAAGGTTTTGTCATCGACTGTCATTTTGTTTCTTTAGATGAAAGTTTTGCCAGTTGTTTTGCTTCTATCACTACTATAGCCTACATGCATTAACAGCCTATATTCTTGCAGAGATGAACACAAACAATCCTTGATTCCTATGGAAAATGTTGCTTCAAGGTTGTGGCGTAGCTCTTTAACGGCAGAGCTCTGGGTTACAGCATACCAGACACAACACCATTTATTGGCTCAGGAGGAGTTTCAGGTTAGGTTACATAACTGAACCAACTGACAACGGACATGATGGCTACAATTGGAATGAAATTTAAGTTTGCCAATATAAAATCAATTATTTTGGGTCTGTTTTACTGAATGAAGAGTGCAGAAATATTTCCTATTTCCTGTTGAATCCTGAGCCCTGCGGTGCACTAATGTGTCATGATTTTAAGATACATACATAGATGAAAATATCAATAAATAACAATTGATGAACTGATAAAAAGGTGAAAAAAGTCTTTGCTATGATAAAATGTTTATGGTTTGAATTATTACTTCAATACACTGAACAGGAAAAAGGCTCATCCAAAGCATAATAGTTTGCAAAAAAGAGCAAATTAGTAGGTTAATAGTTGGGTTACTAAGCAAAACGGTAACAATGTTGATGATTCAGTGGCTTCATTTTTGTTTCTTTTATAAGTTGAGCTATTTCACACATTGCTGACAATGCCGTGCCGTGGACTTGACTTCCTGCAGGCTGTGTTCAAGAAAGCAAACAATTATACCGTTTTTGCAGTGAAGAAATGTGACGTTAGACACGGATGCCGTCTAGCGTACACACTGTTCACACAACCAGCGACAGGTCAGCAGTGTAG
The DNA here is from genome assembly GCA_034670405.1 of Hoplostethus atlanticus. Taxonomy (NCBI): domain Eukaryota; kingdom Metazoa; phylum Chordata; class Actinopteri; order Trachichthyiformes; family Trachichthyidae; genus Hoplostethus; species Hoplostethus atlanticus. The sequence goes on along the minus strand of JAXDDX010000151.1, from coordinate 236,212 downwards.
TAACAAAACATCACGTTTGCTTTCCGTTACGTAATTAGGCTCTGTTCCGATTGGATGGAATGTGACACATGCAGAGACGAGCGACGCTTTAAATAGGACGGGAGTCAGGAGAAGGGGCCTTCATTAAAAACAAAAATAGCCATTCAGAAGTAGCGGGTTGGAAACAAGTCAATACTCTGCTATCGGTGTGGCAGCTGGTGGAACACATTGTAAAATCTAGGCTGTGTTATTTGGGTAAATTGCCGAAAGCGGGGTGTTCTCTCCAAGTTGAAGGCGAGTGGGTTTTGCACAGGAAATCCCATTCCCCAAAAACCTTCCGATGACTTCCGAGAAATTGCCCGGGGGCAGCTGCGGCCAGAGGGTCTTTTCAATATTTCGGAGCAAAATCAGAGTTAAGCTTCGCCGTAGCAAAGTCTGAACGCAAACAGCTTTCACTGGGTATCTCCTGTCTAATCTGCAGATTTTATACACATGACTTCAGTGAACCAACTCTGAATCAAAGCCCAAATGACAACAACATGTCCTGAATAATAACCAAGATCCGCTTCACAGGTAAAATTTCCTCTACAACAATTCCTTTGACAGCATTCAACACCAGGCAGTGTTGCAGTAACAATGGTTAAAAAAGAAGTTACGCTCAGCTCCTTGTGACACAATGAATGACATTGGCCTCGTCAATCTAGTGCGTTTACTTCAAATCATAGTTTTGGTGTGCTCCCATTAATTGTTGCATGGTAATAAATACATTAGAACTGGCGCAAAACACACGAAGCCCTTTCTTAAAAAACCTCCCTGAATAAGCACAAAACACATCCTATGTAACAGTAGTCTCTATTCTGCAGCCCAGGCCTTTCATAGGGCACAAAGACGCCCAGTGTGGGAGACAATGAAACACAGCCACACCCAGCTCAGCCAGGTAGGACAGACACACAAGCAAATCTCCCGAGACAGGTAACACACTCACATTCAGCCTATGAAACAAAACAACAAAGACACGCCCTGCTACTCCCAGTAACATCGTGAGATCGGATTTTCATGAGTGGGCTTTAAAAAGCAGGGAAGCGGACAAAAAGATATTAACTTTCCTGAACAATATCTCGGGGTAAACAAATTATATAGGCCTCTAAAATGGTGCAAATGTGGAAAGGTAAAAGGACAGAAATCAGAACAAAATTCTTAGTATCATTTTCGAAAGATTTTTTTCCCATTTCTTCTCACAAACGCAGTCATAAGGTTTGGATAGCAAGAAGAAGTAGAAAACCTCATTACCTGTGCGACAGTGGGTACAGGGCAGGCAGCGGTTCATCCCATTGGAGTGCTCTGTGTAGGTCTGGCCATGCTCACAGGGAAGACACAGCCCTTGCACTTGGTCTCGTTCACAGGCCTTCTGCACAAAGGTACCTGACAGTAAAACAAGAAAACAACCAAAAAAAACAGGTCAAATACTAAAGTTCAGCCCTGATTGTTGACTGAGTGTTAAGTATATTGTGCATACCCATACCTAAGCATAGGAACTGTTGTTGTCATTTGTCCTCTAACATTGGTTGCATGCCATGCTTATCACTTTCACACTCAGTTCATTCACTTCATGCATGCTGTGAATAAGGGCACTTGAGTTTCATGGGTTTTCAGGATTTATCTGATGGACGACGAGGAAAAAAATAAAGAAACACTGACAGGGAAGAGAATGAATAATTGCAACAGAGGGCAATGACTTCTTCAGTTAAACAAACTAAAGGTTGAGCAAGTGGAGTAGTATTGCGACTGCGGTTGGGTCAGTGGTTAGGTTATGAGGTTTTAAGCAGTTTGTTTTATCCCAAGTTGAGTGTGGGGAGAAGCGACATTCAATATCCATCCAGGCTGAAAAGTATTTGGAATACCCAGAAAGTTGATGTAGACAAAAAAAAAAAAAGTCCACAAAAGGGTGAAAAGCACACATACTTTACTAAAAGCTGTCGCACCTCAACGCTGTGTTTAATCCGTCTACCATGGATTGCTTTATTAGTTTTGGCTTCTTTGTACATGTTGCTGATTTTGTGCAGAGCTATTCTATTGTTCCTGCAAACCGTCTGCTGTTTGGTATTCCAGCTGCAGGTATTGGCGATATACGATATAGGAGAGTTGATTTAGAGGAATTCTTGGCGATGATTGACAGGGCAGGAGTGATGTAGACCATCCTCAGGCAAATAGACACAGGATAACATAACCATATGGTTTTGGCCAGACTTGTTTTTACAGTTTTCTTCTGTTTAAATGTTTTATTTAACAGCACATGATCAAACAGGAAGAACACAAATACAATCCTATAGTTTTCGGTTCAGTTTCTACTTCGCCCCGGAGCAGTTTGCCCTCTGTTCCTGGCCGTCATGCTTTTTTTTTTGTTCCACGCCAGGCAGGAGAATATTTGTGAAACTGGGGCTGGGATATCTTTCAGGGTATGGCTTTGCACTGTGTGGGTTTCCCCACACTGCGGGTGTTGTTTTGCTTCTATCACTACTATAGCCTACATGCATTAACAGCCTATATTCTTGCAGAGATGAACACAAACAATCCTTGATTCCTATGGAAAATGTTGCTTCAAGGTTGTGGCGTAGCTCTTTAACGGCAGAGCTCTGGGTTACAGGATACCGGACACAACACCATTTATTGGCTCAGGAGGAGTTTCAGGTTAGGTTACATAAACTGAATGGTTTGAACTGGGTTTGGTTCCAGCAGGCCTGTTCATGGAGGGGGGCCAGCACTGCTATGGTTGCAGTTCTTCTTTGACCTGCTGTGATTTCTCCTTACCAGCATGGCAGTTGAGGCAGCAGAGTCCCTGGTGGAGGTACTGCTGGTTCTCCACGCAGGTTCTGTGTCGACGGAGGGTCTGGTTTCTGTAGTCATCGCTGGACCACTGAGCTGCCGGACTGAGCTCCGCCGCACAGCCGACCAGCCCAAAAACAAGCAATGCCAGCAACGCCTGCATCTGGAAGGTCAGGGATGGAAAGAAAGGGAAGGGTGGGAAAAGAGAGAAGATCTGCGTTTATTTGTTGCCTGCACAGTGTAAAGTCTCACCTACTCACACACACGGGTGAAGAAGAGTAAAGAGGAGAGTCTGTATTCTCATTCGAAACCTTGTGTGAGCAATCTAGGCCTTAATTTGAACCATCTGATCTGAACATCTGCAGGAAGGCAATTAAGAGAGCCGTCCAGCTGGTCAGAACTAGCAGCAAAAACAGGCGTGTACGTGGACGGCGCTCCAACTACACGGATCACAACAGGCAGGGTAACTTAATTACTTCGTGATCTGTTTTTCTTGAAGGAACGGTTCAAACGCAGACCGTCCTGTAGCTCGACTGCGGGTTGAGAGCAGAATGGGTTTGATAAGGTATCTCTAGCCAACGCCAGCGCCGTGCCCATATCAAATGTGATTCCAGTGATCCATTCATGCGCTAGATAATAACAGGCTTGTATAGGTGGGGGGGGGACCGAGAAGAATACAGCCGAACACTTTAGTGTGGCCCCCAGGCGCTGGTGTTTATTCACACGCTTTTCACCGTGTCAATGTGAGAAGGCCCCATTCATTGGCGAACAACACACTTTAGTGCCTCTACTTCAAATGACCCACATTCTTAAACCCCGGCTCTTTGAATGGAGCGACATGCGACACCGCCACGAAGCGCCTCAAACGCAATGCGACACCCCCTGTGTAAATGAGAGGCCTAGTTTTGGGAGGTTTTGTCTCTCCTGTGCCCCAGCATCCCCCCCCCCCCCACGCCCTCACCTGATAGAGGCTGGGAGAGAAAAGGAGCAGGTTGGGGCGGAGAGAGAAAGGGAAAGAGAAAGATGTGGGTAGCTTGTTAGCAAGACAATTTTCAATTTTTTTTTGAAGGCTAGAAACAGAGTAGCAAGACAAGAGGTGGAGAAAGAGGGACAGGCTGGAGTTGAGACGGACTCCTGACGCTAGACTTGGCTCTCTGGACGGCAGCCATGCCTTGTTGTTCAAAAAGAAGTTTCCCCTCGCTCTCTCTCCCTTTCCCTTCTTCCTCTCCCTCTGCTCACGTCAGACTTTCCAAAGACGCTGAGAGGCAGACGTAGAGGGGCAGACGGCCGGCAGAGCACTCACAATCACACCATTTAGATCTATCCAAACATTCTGGGGAGGGAGGGGGGTGTGCACAAGAGAGAAGGAAAGGGGAGGGAGATAAAAATGAGAGGGGGACTAACAGCTTGCATGACACAGGGTGAGCCTTAGACTTGAATACACTGTGTGTATGGCTGCAGGGTGGGGGAAGAGACGAAGGAGAAGACGACTGTGTGAAAAAGCATGAGAGAAAAATCCTGCGTACAAGCATGCGCGCACTAGGAAGCAGTGGAAAGGAAAAAAGTGTAGAGGGGGGGGGAAAGACAACAGGGATGAGGGAGCTACACTCGTCAATGCAGGAGTAGTGTGTGAAAACGTAGCTTGTTAACTGCGAGAGAGCAGATGACAATCAAGACGCGGGTGGCTAATAAAAGACGACGGCCAAATTAAAAGTGTAAAGATACGGCGTCATTTCCGGGCTCAGCTCATTCCAGAGCCTGTGATTCACACGGCTCCCAGGTGCAGCCACCCTCAGAGACAACCTGGTATGCTCAGCAGTCGAAGGTTCACTACAGATGAGTCAAGGCCTTTTATAGGGGGGAAAAACTAACAATGGAATTTGCCACTGACAGTGAGTTTAGAGAGGGAGAGCTTTTGTAGGACTGCAGAAAATGACTATTTACTTTTCTGTGTGTTAATGTGTGACAGAAATCTAATTTGATTTTTTAGTCAACACAAGCATCCTACTGTGTGGCAACTCATATATATATATATATATAGCCTCGCAGACAAGGAAAACGGGCAACACAGTCAACATCTGTGCACGCACGCGTCCTATGGCTACCGCACTATATACACATAAATGTACTGTATACATAAACACTATGGGCAGCCACAATGTGGCTTAGTTTTACCTCTAAGACCTAGTCAGGAGGAAGCCTGGGGTGACCGTAACCTCAGTGTAGAAAGCCCTCCAAACCCACAATCCTTGGCAACTCTCCACTAGTGGCTGGAGTGGTACAGTCCACTTCACAGTCTTCTCTCTCTCCTCACAATGAGTGGGAAACAGTGTCCTATTGTCGCGCCTTCAGTCTCTGTGTATGATAGGTTAGTGCTGTGCTTGTGTGGACTCAAGTTAAACTAATGTAAGGACAATGCAGCAGTGAGGGCCCTCTGTTTATCTGACAACAGTAGCTCCACTCCGCTTCCTCTCAAGACCTTGGGTTCTTCCAAATTGCCTTGGCACGAACTCCGCACATGCCATGTACACTGAGAATGTATTTGTGAGCAAATGACAGGACATCCTTTCAGTTGACCTAGGTTATCAACGGACCATTTAGAGGGGTGTGATCACTCCATATCCCTGAAGGACTTACAGTGAGCTCCATTAACAAATGGATGGAAACACTCGTTGACAAAATGAGTGCACACACACACACACACACACACACATACACACGCACACACCAAGGGAGATGGTCCATTTCATATAGGACAGATGATTTCAATCACAGACATCTGATAAGGAGTGGCACGCTGTACCTCATTACACCCCTGGTTCCGGAGCGGGACCCTCCATATCATGCTTTTCTCATTAGCCTCTCCTATTCTTTCACCCGTTATCTCTGGGGGACATTTGTGATACCGAGGATACAGTACGCCCATCCCCTGGGATAGTACGGACAGGGAGGAAGAAAGGGTCCTTGAGAAATTTAGATTACAGCGAGTGAAAATATCGCTATGGATAAGTTGAGGATGCTAGATAATAAGTAAAGACTCCAAAAACACCTCTGTTTAGGTCACTGGTAAAGTACAGTACTGGGCAAAAGTAACAGATGTTTTATATAAATTTGGTTTATTTTTTTGTTTTCTGCATTAGTGTGTCAGTAGAAAAGAACACATTTGAGATTTCCAGACATTCTTTTCCCCCAAAAATTAAATTAAATTTTCTGCTTCACAGATTCTTTTTCCCCCACACGTGCCTACGACTTTTGCGCAGTACTGTACACCGAATGCTAAATGTACTTGCATACCATGGAAAACCAATTCACAAGGCCTATTTTACACAAGTCACTGTGTAGCTCATGTAATTGACTCAGTCCAATTTTCAGAGCCTGCTTCAATAGACTTCTGACAACACCTTAACAATCGGTTCAGCAGATTATAGACGGTCAGCAGTTGGATGGTCTGAGCCAACAACCAACTACCATTGATCACTGACCATTACTGCATTATGTCCGTGTTCGATTGAGGAATTCAGCCATTCGTGACATTAAAGGACTCGAGCACATGACAGGGTGAAAGACAGGATGTGCATTTTATTTTGCCATACTGCAAACCAGACTGTATTATGATACTTTTATTTCAGTTCCAATATCAGTGAAACACATCTTCCCTCACCGTACCGCATCTCAATCTGTGTTGGTAAAGTGAAACACTGCTGCCACCTGTAACCATATCCCATCCCGTAACAGTGTCAGTGATGATTCTGTAGAAATCAGGATATGACGCTCATTTCAATGCAGACGTCAGATGACGTTAAGATGATGCAGAGAAGAACATCCTATCTTATGTCAAGACAGCAAAGCCAATTGCTTGAAGCAGTGCTCGGCCAAGCAGAGAGAAATTCACCGCACAAACCTGGTTAAGTGAGGAGGCTGACTCTTGCGTCATTTCAAGCCGTCGACAAGCACGCGATGACACCGTGAACAGCATATTGTTGAGCCACATGAAACGCACACACAATAGAGTGCACAAGCCCACATACAGTGTATGAGTGGGAGCGTGTGAAAAGTGTCTCCCCCCTCCTCTCAGGGAGCACAGGAAGCTCGAGACAATGCAGAGGCTTCATGCAGGGTTCAGCTCCATACTGTTCTCTCCACAGCAGCCTGTCTCAGACCAGGCCCAGGACCCGATTAAACCCACAACATATCCGCTAGGCTGGGTATTTATAACTCGGGGAAGCTGCAGCTCTACGACACACATGCTGGGTTTCCTCAGGAGGTATGCTTCGCTGATTAGGACCAGTGTATGACAGTGAGCACCACAAACAGGTTAGGTGGCATTCACCTTCATACCACGAAATGAAAAAAAACACAACCCCCAAAAACAAAAATCTGTGATGACGCAAGTTATAGTGAATTTTCTGTTCTCAGCTGCGTGGTTGTGGTGGGTGAAATGACTGACAACCTGACGCAGCCCTGACCGCATTAAAGTGGACTCATTGTTTTTATATCAAGAGAGTCAGGGCTGTTGACAGTTTGATACGTTTGCTAAACAGCAACAGGTGCTGCCTTTTCCAACTTGTTCGTGCTGCAGATTTGAGGTGGTCTCTGTGGTTCGTGAGGGTTGGCCGCTGACGCCTGAAGACGATGCTCTGCACATCATCTTCAGGCATGAGTGAGTCATGCGTGCTTGTTTACCTAGTGAGAAATAAGCAACCCGGGGCCGAGGACATTGAATTTGAACCTCACTTACCAAATTGAATTTAGAGATTTGTGTGGAGAAGCGCTATAGACGTGGCCTTTTCACATTTGACAACTCACAAGACAGCTCCAGGAGGGAGAGAATTAAAACAGAGAGAAAGGATGACTAATAGATTAAAGTATGGCCAGGAATGCACCACCTTGCTCTACACAGTCACATTAGCGCCATTAAAGCTTGTCTTTGTCTACTAAGTCCTTGAAGTGCTGACAGTTTATAGCCTTTCTCCATAAACACATCACAGCAAAAATGTAGAATATGTGTGTGGTGTAACAGGTCAACAAGGACTAAGTGACTATCAATAGCAGGAATTTACGTCTCTGTAAACAGTAGTCTACTGTCTGGACAAAGGTTGGCTTGGCTGTAACACACTTTTATCATAATTTGTTCTACAATCCAGGACAGGGGAAGGTCAGAGGATACAGCACTGATGTGGAGTAACGTCTACAGACACTATCATCTGGTTTCAGGTGATGCCATGTGCATGACTCCTCTATAGATATACTACCCTGCCAGGTATTTTGTTTTTTGTGCATGTGTAAATGTGAATCCAAACTTGTGAAGCTTGAAAATAAACATGAAATAAATAAATAGAAATAATAAATTATTTAGTTTGAAGGTGATTTCTGCTACTTTAAGGTCTTCTCTTAGACCAGACAGACAGACAGACAGACAGACAGACAGACGGGCATGATGACCGCCACGTACAACATGGTAAAAGGGAGATAATCAAAGCAGAAAGGTAATCCAGGAGGTTTAAAAGCCATCCTGTGAATAGCTTTGACAACCGGTGCCCACCCCCATTGAAGTGTCCTAGAACAAGACAATGAACCTCTACCTGCTCCCGGCGGTATCTACCCCTGGCTTCCCATGTGCTCAGACCCGTCTGATCACTTTTGCAGTGCGACAGTTATGTATGTGTGCCTCCAAATGATACGCTAATAAATAAATTCAATTCAATATTGATTTAGCTGCTCTGCAATTCAAAGAGAAGAGAAGAGAAGATAATCTGTTCATACAGTTGTCACTAATTTGATTTGTAGTAGCCACACGCATCTGGGTTTATTGATCTAGGAACATGGATTTGCCAGTGGTTGGTTGGTTACTTTAGCGGGCAGTACAGAAATGAGGTGGCACTCCTTCAGTGAAACGCGTCTCCAGTAATAGGTAGATGAGTCATGAAGGTGAGTCATAACAACAAGTGCCTTACAACAAGGCTTTACAATATTAGATCATTCAACCAACAGAAGAAAACATGCCTATGTAAAGCCTTGTATGTGCTCTTCGTTCAAGTAGCCTACACCAACTAGACCTACTCTTAACCTCTCAAATGAATACCTGACTAGAAACCTGAAAAACAGTATGAGACATGAAAAGCACACAGCCTGGCATGTGATAATGACATATGTTGTCATTCGGTGTCCATGTAACTTCTCTAAACACACTGACACGGTTGTTTCTTTTCACATGACCACAACACCATTGACCATTAAGTGGCCAACTTGTCTCCAGCTACACGCCTTGGCCTCCACTTGGCCCAGATGTCAGTCCTGTCCCTGCCTGTGTTGTCCACTGAGACATGAACCATACTTCCTGTGTGAACCCACACCCAGCAGTACAGTACACAACAACAGATAACATCTAGTGTAAATGTGCATGGGCACGACAATTCTCAAAACCAGATTGATGCCACTAATATCTGTAAATCTGTGTACACTAGACAGGAAGTTTAGAGGGGAGCTAGCACGTACACAATTTTCAAGGCATGGGGAGGGGGGGTGTCCCATAGCAACAGGGTCTGTTGGAGAGGCCTCCAGAATGTTCTGTGGTTTACAGAAGAGATAAACATTAACGTTGCCACCCACAAAAGTAAATCTGATTTCAGTAATGCATCACTGCATGACTTAAAACACAGATCTGACAATGTGGGAAACAAACTCCAAAGCTCCAGGCACATCAGGAGATCTCACAGTTACCTTAAAGGCTCTATTTATATCTGTATGATGAAACACACGGCAATATACAGTGACATTGCTCTCCTTATCAATCCAATCCCTCCAAGAGCCAAACCTGAAATGTCTCCGTCAAGATGAACTTTGATTCATTTTCAATTTACTGTTACACTACTAGTGTCCTATATACGAATCCAACACCCATACTGTTGACTTTTCCATGAATTTCATATTAATCCATGGCACCATTTATAAACGGTGACATGTTTAAGGCCTTACAGTGAGCATGCAGTATTTATAGCGTCAGGCTTTGGTGCTGCACAGATGGAAAAAACAACAGCAGAGCACTGAATGGAGGTCTCTGTGAAAGTCTGTGTGTGTGTGGAATAAACTTTGTACTGGCAATAACCTCTGAGAATCACTGTAGCTCAGCTTCAGAAAGCGGGGCGGTGATTTCTTAATTTTCTTGGCTTTTTCACTCAAACTACATCTTGAAAAAACTTCTACATTTCTGCTTGTCACAATTTCACACATTTGTCTATTTACAAGCATGGCAAGCTGCAGTTGCATTTGATTTGTGTACTAATTGTTATTGTTTGTGTTTACTATGCCCACTGAACCCCTGCACAATATGGCAGCATGATGTCACACCGATGGTGACTGTTATGTTAGGAGTAGGGAGTGAATGGCACACCGCATGTACTGTAACGTTACTGTACACAGACACCCGGGTACAGTAGCCGAGCTCCACTTTAACTACATTAGAAAGGACCTCTCTAAAGACCTCTCCGCAGAAAAACCCATTAAACCCAACAACACTAAAACAACAGTGTGTCCTGTGCCAACGGTCCCGCGGGACAACGAACTGGCTAAGTACATAATTCAACCAGTGGTTCACAGGCCTGGCCGTGATTTCAGCTCCCATATGTCATGGCTGCTTTGCGTCTCAACATAATGTGACAATCGGTATCACAAGTCAGAAACAAACTCCCACCGCCGTGGCAATCAATTAAATCGGTGTGTTGTTTTTGTATCGCTAAGCTTTGCGTCGCGTTAGGTTTTAACGCACCGCCGCGAGCGCCGCTTGGTGTGACGCCGTCCCGAGTCGAAAGTTGAATTCTATCAGTACCCCGGCATTTCGACGGGGAAATAAAACAGCACCGGTACCGAACACATTCGTTTAATTTCGTCTGAATGGTTATATAGGCTGTTGTCGCCTTTACTTACCGAAAGTTTCCCGACCACCAGATCGAAGTTCATCTTGGGAACTTGGCGACCAGAGGCGATCTCCGGACCTGGACTTCGGGTTACAAACCAAATCAAAGTTCCTAAACAACTACCACAGAGGAAAGTAGAGTAGCGCCAGCAATCCAAACTTTAACTTTATTCCTTCATCCAGGTCTTTCCATGAGTTTAGTGTGGACACCGGCGAGGTTTTACCGCGTTGTAACCTAGTTCTTGTGTGTGTGTTGAGTGCTGGGACGCTAGACTGCGAGCAGAAGAAGGGGAGGTTTCGCCCGATAGTTGCTCGAGACGTCAATCAATTAGGGAGCCAATCGAAGCGCTGCGTGTAGAATAATAATTAAGCAGCAAAGTGTTACTTTTTAGAAACACAGACCGTTTTTCAGCCAAAACAACACAATCCTTTAGTTATATTCGTTGTATTTGCTGGCAAGAATTTCTCCGGTGTGCTGAGCTAAACAGCAGCACTGATTTATAGCAAAGTGCGCTGTCACATCTTCAAAGGGGTCTCGTCAAATGCCTTCTTACTAGTGGACATGACTCACTTACTTAGGTGCAGTTAACTAATTAGTTAATTTGTAACTAAGTAATAATAAGTAACTAATGTGTAACAATTTTAAGCATGAACAGCACATATAAACCGAGAAAGCCCGACAGGTGACCTTTGTCACTAATGCACATTGAGGCCAGTGGTTCCCTAACTGGGGTCCTGGGACCACCAGGGGTCTAATTTCACCTCACTCACTAGTATGCCAGTACAATTAGAGACATGGACGGCTGTTTTCATCACAGATATCACTTCCCCACACTGTCGTTACCCCACGTACAGTATAGATAATATTCTATAATATTAAATCACATCAAATCATAATTCTACTACTTCTACTATGTCATATCGAACAACAAACATCCTCTTGAATGGGGCTCCAGAGGACAGAATCTTATCAAAGGGGTGTGGTCTAATGCCTGTCTATTTTAGGAACTCCTGCTCTGGGCCATGTCAGGGTAATTAAAACACAACTATACAGCTAGTATATATACAAACCAGGCCTGACACTCCACCAGACAGTGGCGTGATGAAAGAGCAAATTCGGAGCAAATTTCAAGAGACATTTACAGTAAAAGCCATGTAGCTCATGACTAAGATGCCCTTACCATTCAAACAGTCTATAAAATATACAAACAGTATGATGCATAGTAAAATTGTTACGTTTACTGGTGGTTTGATGTGTGTATTTCAGATGAGGGATTATAATTTGTACGTCAGTTCAAATAATGTCATTCTAATTCGGTGGATATAATGAATGATATAGCTCTGAGATCTAAGTTATTCTCTTTGGTCATATCTGGCCATCCCAAATGACCTCCGTTGTCCAAAAAAACATCCAAGAAGAACACTGAAGTGCCAAGGGAGCGTAAAAAGTGAGCTCCATCTTCACATGGATATGTTGTTTACTCACACCCAACCACTGTGTGCAACTGAGGTAATTAGACTTCTTTAAATCCCAAAGAGAAAGAGAGTTTTTGACAGAGTGAGAGAGAGCGAGAAAGAGAGAGAGAGGTGGGGGGGGTGTGAGTTGAAAATGAAAAACAAAGAAACTAAGCTGTTTTCAGCAGACTTACACCGGTGGTGTAGGTGTTTACTTTGTGGACCCACTACCTAAAACAGGCACATACAGGACAACACTCCAGTTGCAGAACAGATGCTTCCCATTCCTGAGAAAAGTTAAACATGTGCTTCAATTCAACACTATCTAGGAAATCTGTGCCTATGTCCTCCACTTGGATCACTTCCTGTGTTCCTCCTTCTGAGGTCATTGGCTACGTGCTCGAAAACAGGAAGTGTATGATAGAGTTGTTTGCAGGCCCATCCTGAGCAAAGCTTTTATTTGTGGCAAAATAGCACCCCCTGATTCTGTAATCCTTCTACCTTCATTTGAACCACTAGAATGTATATATATATTTTTTTATTATGAAATTAATTTTACTGTGGCTCCAGAGTAATTGCATATGCTGTGTGGTCGCCAGGTGAAGGACTGGGTGTGCATGTGTGTGTGTGTGCGCGCGAGAGGGGGGTGGGATTGGAGAGTTGTTTCACAGAAGTGACCTGCAGAGGAAAAGGCACCAAAAATAAAGGGAAGGGAAACCTTCCTGAGCGTCAGTAACTTATCTTGTGACGCCTGCTGGGTATTGTTTCACTTGCTGTTTAGGAAGGTTGAAAAAAAGGGAAAAGGACAAGGAGCTGAAATGCTAGCTGTTTGACAGAAGCCTTGGAATGATTCCCTCGCTTTGTATCATTTGTATCAACAAAACATGTCACCTGATGCAGTGCATTGTACCGTTACTGCAGCTTACTTCCCATAATTGATTTGGATTTGAATTCGTTATAAAAATTAAAAGAAAAATGCATTACAGTGTCAGTAGGGCTGTGTCGGCAACAGAAAGTGAGAGAGGAAATTGTGTAAAAATGGATTCTTACATGTTCTTATAATAACAGCATGCACATGATTTGCATGTAGGCTCTGGTCAGTCATTTGGGAAGTGGCCCTGATTCGTCTCGAGGTCCCTCTGGAGACCGAGAGTACACATAGTGACATGTGGTAGATAGTCAAGTCAGCGTGAAGTAAACATTGGAGTAAATTCACATGGAGCCTATAATCACGACATTTAGGCTGGCAAAACCTGCCATACAGATTAAAAGCAAAAAGAAAATCGCATTTCTGACCCGCTGTAGGTTAAACACACGTTTAACTTCTTCTGGGCCAGAAATTAAATAAATAAAATAGCTAGGATATCTATGCTATAAACTACAATCTGATTTTAATGTACTGTAAAAAAAATACTGTTTATATCTTATATCATTAGAGCCTTCTGGACATCCTTTTCTGTGAGACAGCCCAAAGACAACAACCAGAGGAGCTGCTGTGCCTGTTTACAGTCAAGGGTGAAAGGTCACAGGGTGAATGTTTTGTTGAGATGAAGGGTCGTGGCCGAACAGACAAGTGGATTAAGTTGCTTATGTCTCTCTTGGCTGTTTATGGGAAGAGAGCATGAGTAATATATAGTGTGTCCTTACTCACACATACAAATAGAATGAAAATACATCATATCAGGGAGCAAATCAATACTAATACTCAAAATATACTATATAGTACAGTGGGAAAGAATATATTTAATTGAACTATACATATTTTGTATGTGTCTTTGAAACAATGATCATTTAGCATCCATAGAAAAATACAATTGAGTTCATGCCAAGTTACAAAAGACGTTTGACAAAAGACAATGGCATGGGACTTCCTGGTAAAAATCTACTGGCAATATATTGTCAAGTGTCTTATTGTCCAACAAACTAATACTGCCCCAACACACACACACACACACACACACACACACACACACACACACACACACACACACACAGCACACACAGCACACACAGTGGTAGATATGTCACAGGGAAAGAAAGGTGTGTTCTGGCTGGGTAGGGAAAAGGTAAATGAGTAATGATTGAGAGAGAGAGAGAGAGAGAGAGAGAGATGTGAGGGAAATGGAATGGGAGAGAGGGAGAGTCTCTTGACCGGTTTTGTCTGGTTGAGGTCGGGACTGCATATCAACATAGCGTATTATGTCCTGACTGAGGGAGGAATGCTGCTCTTTGTTGAATCCTGCAGTGGGGCAATGATGTCAGTGCTTTCCCCTGGCACCTCGGCAGAATCCACAGGAGGGGCGAGGCAGTTAAGGCCATGATCAAGCTGCATTGTAATGTGGCCTGATTAGTCACCTGACACTTTTTTTCCCTTACCAAATCAACAAAACGGGGGCGTCAGTCAGCAATACCACGAGGATTAGCTGCCTAGTGAACTGTGTGCACAGACCAGAAAATGCATGCAGCATATAGGAATGTGTGTGGGTGTCTTTGTTGTACTGGATACATTGTGTGAGTCCCATTTGAAAAGGCACATACATAAAGTATCAAAAGAGAAAAGTTTGGAGATCATTAGAAATAGCAGTTTGGGTGTGTGTGTGTGAGAAAGCGAGCGAGGACAGAAAGAAAGCCAGTTGGAAAAAGACAGTAAGAGGAGAGAGCAGGAGAAGGGGATTAAAGGAGGACTCGTGGCATAACCCACAGTGCTGATGTTAGCTGTCTGATCTGTGGGACAGTTGGCAGCAGACTGTCTACCAGCCACAAATGTACAGTAATTCAAAGCATGCGACTCGACGCCAGTCCCTGTGAGTTGGGGCTGCACAGTCACAACCCCCTCACACACACACACACACACACACATTGAGGCAACATACCCTGTGAAAGTAACAAATGCACTAAGCGCTCTGTTCCACGTGATGTCATTATTCACACTTCCATAGCGAATGCGAGCTAAAGCTAATCTCATTACTAAATGGCACGGCTCCTCTCACAAAAAAAAAACAACAAATCTTACTAACAACTGCAAGGAACTCTGCTCACTGGCATCTACAGCTTGACTTTACTGCACCAGAAGTCCAAAACATGGCGCCAAAGTTGCTGACAGAAAGGGGTCAACGAAGCTAACGTAGTTATCAGCATGTACACATACAGTCGGTAGTGTGCAAATAGGATTTACTGCCTCAATTAGTGTTTGGACTGCTACACAGCTAAGCCTCTGTTTCAGGATATTCAGGACAGAGCATGCCTTTTCCCTTTTCCATCCGTGCCAATTCAAGGTATTGAGTTGTATTTGGAAGACAGCAACATCTGTCTTGAAAACAAAGACCAGGGCTGCAAATTCCCATGGAAACAGGAAGGAAATAAACAGATATTATCTGAGATTAAGACAGAAAGGGAACTAAGGGAATAACAGTGAAGGGCTGCTGAAAAGACAACATGATTCCAACTTTTGTAGGTTAGTTCTCATGAGCTTCACATGACTTGCATTTAGCCCTTCTCTTTTCCTCCCCCCTCACAGCATTCCCCCTTTCTCCCTCTATGCTCAGTTCTCTCCCTCCCTCCCTTTCTCCACTGCTTCCCTCCCCACTCCCCCCCCCCCCCTCTTCTCTCTGTGCAGCACATAGACTTCCTGTGTGTCCTGGCCTGAATGGTATGCGTATGGAGTGGGTGTCTGGGAGGCCTTTCATCCGGCATGGAAAGAAAAGAGAAGTCAAGAAAGAATGAAAAAAAGAAAGTGAGAGAAGAGAGTCATCTTTAATCCGTTTGAGTCAGAGCAGTTGTCCAGGGGCAGGCGGGGTGGGGCATGTTAGACGGGGTGAGAGGGCTCTGGCTGAGCCAGGGATGTGTGTGTAGCGTCTGGAGGGGAAGAGAGAGGCCTGCTGGTCTAGCCTGCAGCCTGCCTGCTTGCTTGACTGGGACAGATGACATCCGGCTGCATGGCCTTAGTATTTAGTTAATACAGGGTCATACAGCTAGTAGAAGTGACCTAATATATTGGTTCTCTACTCCTGTGCAGAACGTCATATTTTCTTGCAATAGCAAAATTAAGTGTGCTGTGTTCATAATAGGAATGTGCAGTCTATTAGCTCTAGCTCTATAAGGTAGGCTCTGTCTCCTGGGTAAGTGCTAAGCTGCTTTTGGCATAGTCAGACAGGGTGTAGCAGGCTGCAGAGTGCCAGGTCTGACGGGACCCTTCTCACTCTTTAAAGGGGCACACATGCCAGTCTGAGAGACTGCCTCAAATGTCATGGAAACAACTTACAGTAATTGCGTGCGCACACACACACAGCATGCAGTAATAGAACGTGAACATATCACATGCCAGGACAACTAAGGAGTGGGTAAAATAGAGAGCATACAGCGCCATCTGCTGTTCGATGTCCTATTCACTTTTAGATTGGATTTTATTTTTAGTACCAATGGAGCTACATCAGTTGCTTTTCAGTAATGCTTGGAAATAGATGTTTTATCATGTGAGGTGAATAATGCTGGTGGATGATGTAGATATTGATATATAAATGCAGCTGCCAGTTCTCCCAACCTAACACGCAACCAGTGTTTCAAAACCTCCACAAAAATAATTATCCATATACTATATAAAAATAATTATTAATAATAACTGTTTTACTAAAGAATGTCCATGCTTCATGAAGACAGTGGACATCCATAACGAGAACTAGGGAAAGGTCGGGGCCCAGAAGGGCTACAGCAGCTTTTATTAAGTTCCTGCTATGGAAAGTCATCAACACATATTCATTTTCCTTGTCTTTGATTGATATTCTGAGCTATTTGTTTGTGTGCCGCGACCCCCAAGGATACCCACTAGTCATCTATATTTATGTGTTTGCCAGTGCGACAAGATGGCTGAACTGAAATCTCTTGTAGATCGAGTAGGCCTTCGGCTCCACTTCCTTATCCGAGAGTTGTTGCTCCGTGGGATGGGTGGTGATGTCAAACCTTAAAGGTCCCCCATTAGTTGGTTGTCATGATTTTGTTTTCAAATACACAGTGGCTCAGGATAGAATAATGTTCTTTGCGATGTTTTGCAAATAATGTAGTTTAGTTTAAATGAATTCAATTAGTTCAATTGAATTAATTTCTGACGTCTTTGAAGTTACTACGGGCAGAAATGTCACAATACTGGACCCTGATTGGCTGACCACACAACTCAAATGAGGTAAACCTGCTGAGTGGAGGCTGTCCGGGTCAAATGCTGCAAACCGGCCTAATTGCACAGATTTCAGTAATTCAATCAGGATCAATCAGGACTAAGTGCAGTTGTTACGCACGTACTGGAGTTTGTCTGAAACTGCCTGTAAAAAAAGGGGTGGGTTTTTAAAAATGCAATAACTTTAAATGTAACCACTTGAACAAAATCTGATTTTAACATTTAACATCTTTGATCATATATGCATGTAGAAGAGCTTTTTCCTATCGCACTCTCTTCCTTACCAGTCAATGTCAGAAGAATGAGAACGTATATATTTAACTCCAGATTCAGGATTTATTTATTTCTATTTACATATTTTATGATCTGACCAAACTCTGATCCCAATCTTGCTTTGCCTCTATCTCCAGCTTCAGGTCTCTCTTGGTTGGTGTCTATACCAATACCGCCTGGATCTTACCACTTCCCACTGCACCTCTCTCCCCTTGGAGAAAGGGACATCATTTCTCATTTCTCATAGTACTTGTTAATTATTTATATGTGTTATTAATCAAATCTATCTATCTGCTGGATCAAAGTCTTATGATAATAATTTTCTCTAAATGTGTTTGAGATATGAAACGATTAACAAGATGATAAAATCTAAGTCTCATGGGTGACAGATTCAAGTTTACTTTGTGACAGCATTGTGCTACTAGACAGAGTTTGACTGTAAGGAATAATTCCTGATATCTACCACAGCACTACTGACTGATCACATCAAATAACATGCTGTGAGTCAGCTAGCCACTTGGCTGGCCAGTTAGTTAAGCGCTAATTAAACCCCCCCTAGTGGTGAGTTAGTAGCTGATAAATGGCTGAACCAGATGATTCGTTTTGACGGTAAATGACTCAAGGAGAGGAAAAGGTGAGTAACAGCAGAATGCAAGAGGAGAAAAACTGTTTAATCAGGACTTGATAGCAATGACATGCCAGATGTATTAAGTGTTGATACATTGAGTAGCCAATGTAACTAAGGCTTATAGAATTATATTATTATTTGTGAAAAGTTGGCTAATGCTGATTTTCATCTGTGTTGTTTTATATTGTGGCTTTACTGTTTGAGTGTACTGCAATCTGAATGGTCCGCTGGTAATAGTATACTGTATCGTCACCTGAGTGTACAGTAGTAGTATGTAATAAGTTAGAGTTTCAAACTCACATTCAAAAAACATTTCTATTGGTCCTCGTTTGCTGCTCCCTTTCATGTGCTTAGGTGATTGGCTGAGTGACTTGGAACCTTGGAAAGACCCCATTTAGATGGCATGGCAGCTGGTGGACACTCTTACTTTTCTCTTTTTACATAGGGCTAGTGCTATGCTCCTTGCACTATACCTGTCAGGCGTCAGTGTGGACCATGTTTGTTGTTCTAATGAAACAATTGTTTTTCTCGTCTCTAGTCTATTGGCACTGGCATTAGATATTGGCTTCACTGGACAAAGCTACACTCACATACAGACCTACACCCACAACTGCATTGTGATTCTCCTGCTCGTGTTCCAGTTTTTCTTTATTGAGTATATGTCCTCTTGTTGTTTTTGCTCTGTGAAGCACTCTCTAGTGAATTTGTTTGTTAAAAGAGCTTTATAAGTAAAGTTGGTGCTCTCTACACACCAATTTGTTTTTGTCCCCTGTTGATAAACTGCATCACACATTCAATAATTATGCAAGTGAATGTGAAGTATCTGCATTTTTTTTTTTTTGCAGATACACATAATGGGAATTGCACGAGATTTATGGATCTACGAGCCTTCCTATGACAATCCACAAATCACACGTTGGAGCAAGAGCAGCTCTAAACCACTTTCCCCAGCCGTTGGCCAGCACCATCAGGCAAGGGGTGCTACTCAGAAAAGACCACAAGGACAATATTAAAGCAAAGTAGTTTAAATGTTAAAACCAAAGATAAACAGCGACTCCTAAGCTCTCACTGCATATTTATTTCAACACATGATACAGTATATACATTTGCAAAATTTCAATTATTTTAAAGGAAAATAAAAATAAAAGAACTTGTAAGGATACATCAACAGTGATAAGCAGCATAGCGGTCACACTATTCTTAACAGAAACATTCATATAGCACTGAAAATCAAAAGGTTGAGTACAGAGAATGTATCGAGATGTTGTTGAGAGTATAAAACTAAACAGAAATGTTTTTCACTGTATACATAATAATTTCAAGAATAAAATCTTTAGTATTCAACATTTTTTTTTAGTTTTCTATGATAAATAAGGATTCAAACGCATGATGTTTTTTTTTCCTAGAAAGAAAAGCAGATAAGTAGAAACAACCCAAAAAATAAAATGATAAAGTATTGCATGAAACTTTCACCACATTTGACAAATTGATATAATTTTACTTAAGTTAGCACTGTTTTTTATTTTCTCCAAAGCAATGCAGATCTAATGATAGTAGCCCGTGAGAAAAATGCATCACATCACACACCTGAATAAGCTGAAATACTAGCACTAGGCTGGATTTTCCAAGGACACATAAAACAGTTACACACAACCTTACCACACACTCACACTCACACACACACACTCACACGCACATGCACACACACACATGCACACGCGCGCACACCCACACACATTGAGTCATTGAGTTTATGAAAAGGGACACGTTGAGCATCCTCAGCTGACAGATGGTCAAACCACTTTTTTTGTCAGCTTATTGTCACCTTAAGTTCCTGGTATCATGGATAATGGGTTTAAATGCTTCAGTATTCTCGGGAAGCACCTCTGCAGTATCTAGTTGGTCTGGGCACTGTGCATGGGAATGAACAATTGTGCTTGCATATCACATACTAGGTTCTTTGATATGGTGTATAGTAAAAAAAAGTTGCACTATTACATTGAACATCCTGGGCTGATTCTCCGATGACACCACAACACCACAACACCACTTCCATTTTTGGGCTAAGTTTTGAAAACTGTTTTTGTCTACAACATCTGTGATTTGTTTTAACCTTTTTTACAAGAAGATACAAAATATCTAATTGTAATTTGTGTGTGTGTGTGTGTGTGTGTGTGTTGGGGGATATCTTGCCTTGAAAGTGGTGATGAAATGAGAGTGTTTATGAAATTCAACAAAAAGTGACTTTTATTAAATATACATGGATAGGGTAAGGGCAGTAACTGGAACAGAGGTTCCAGGAAGGTCCGGGTATATTTGTGAGGGTTCAGGGTGGACAAAGAGAACAGAAAACAAAGGAGAGGGGGTGAGATTTGGCTAGGTAATTCCTTGTGGTCCAAGTCTCGATCCAAAAAAAGTCAGTTCCATCAAGTCTCGGGACCCTCTGTCTAAAAATCCAGAATTCCTAGAAACAAAATCCTGTCCAAAGTAAACTTCACTCCTACAGTGTCCCTAAAATCCACAGCGGTATACCATTTGGCTACCAGTGAAAAGGTTCTCACTATGTGGCATGAACCTGCATACCGGAGGGCTGAACGCTGTTCAGCCATGTTGAGTCCCAAACACACTTCCCTGGTTCTTTATTCTTAAAAAGAGCTACAAGGAAATCAGTGGAAATTAGGGAATACAACTCCGATAGTATTCCCATGTGTACAGCAGCTCACCTAAGTAATATCCTCCCCTGTGACATATGCTGTGAAAATAGGCGCTGTCCATGGTGCTGAAGGTGTTGAAGGTGGCCCTCAGGCCAATAGTCCATCATTAGAGCAATGTGGTGCCACGTGTCCTCCTCCCTGGCTGTGGTGCCTAGGCAGTCGTCCCATCCTGTATATTCCATGTAGTCCAGTGCTTGACATTCATTTCTCAAAGGGGGATGGTCAGTTGTGAGGAGAAACTTTCTTTATCGAGCTTTCTTGATTCCCCACCCTGGGCCTTGTGGAGGATGCAGGACACATTCTCTGCTTCAGTCGTTCTCTTTGTCACGGACTTAGTGAGGGATGTTTCCATCAGCTCATGGAATGGTGCTGCAAAATTGGGAATATGCTGTTAGTAATATGCCAGAAAACTGAAAAAACATTCTCTTCTTGCTCTTTGTTTGAGGCTTTGGCCCTGTAGCGATAGCATCTATCTTCATTTACTGAGGTTTCATCTTCCCTCTTTTGCAGGTGTAGCCCAAGTAATCTGTTTCCCAGACAAGGCAACATTTAGCAACATAGGTCACCCCAGACCCCCTAAAGGTACCAATGTCTTATCAGGTCAGGTGGCTCTTTTAGCTGGCACTGTGGAGGACAATATCATCTAGACATTTGGCAGCATGTTGCCTGGAAAATCTTGTCAATGAGTTGCTTGAAAACGGCTGTTGATTTCAAATGGAAAGACCCAATATTGGCGTAGAAAAGTCCATCTTGTCCTAAGTATGGAGGGGGATCAAAGGTACACTGCCAGTACTCTCTTATGAGGTTACTGTGTACTGATGAAATGGGCTGGCCTCAGTCACTGCATCAACTTGCCAACTCTGGTCATGGGATAGGCATCAGGCAGCACATTTTCAGTTAACTTTGACACATCATTAAAAACCTAGACATTCCAGCAGGCTTTGGTCTCCTCTATAATACCTAACGCTGACATTTTCCTTACTCAGATATGTGGTAAAGTCGGAGGCTAAATTACAATGTCGTGGGCCACTACTGGGATGTGTCCAGGAATGAAAAAAACATCATGATTTCAGAGACATTTCGCTCAAAAATGCGTTAAAAGCTCTGTGGCCAGCTGCTGAACTCTGCAGTTGAGGAAGTCTCCTCCACTCTACCACTGTTGAAAGGAGTTTCAATGAGAGGCAGTAGTATGAAGAGATATGATAGGTTACCTTAAGGCTTGGCCTCTTGCACTCAGGATGGTGATGACAATACTCTTGGATTGCCTGCTTGACTCTGGGCCAAAGAAGTGTGTCAGGGTCTGCTCATGTGCCTTCTCTGCCCCAAGATGGGCTTCAAGGATCTGTAAGCATGTGAGGTAGAGCACCTGAGAAATATAGGGCTTGAGGACCAACAATTAATCACATAGTTATTCTTCTACCTTAAGCACTCGATGCAACAGTGTATTTTTAAACATAGAACATGGAAAAGAGACTTCGCTCACCCTCTCCTGTAGCTTTCCTTCAGTCACTTGGGGACCTGCATCTTCATAAGTGGTCTAACTCAGCCTGTGGGAATTCAAGGGAGGACTCCCTGGGAATCAATTTCCTCCAATGGAAGTGTATTTCATACTTTCATACTTGGTTTGGCCTTCTGACACAGTGGCCTTGCCCTCTAACAGTGGAGATTTGGTTCCCTCCTCGTAGGGTAATGTCTGTGGGTGCAGGGTTCTTTGATCCAGACAGAACGGCACAGGCGTCTTGATTGATTAGAGGTCATCAATTCCGGTTTGTGAATATTAGGCAGTCACAGCCCACTGCAGGCAGATTTTCAACAACTCCAACTCAAGTTAAATGGTCCTGATGGAATGTGCATGATGTGACACACCTCTGTGGCTGGATGTCTCAGAGTATTTCCGTAAATAAGGGACAGAAGAGCAAGTTGCTCACTCGCTGTAGAGCAAATATAACCACAGTCCCAGAAACCAGAGTGCCTCTACGTCCTTCCTGGACAGCTTGAAAGGGGAAATTGGGAGTCTCAGTTACTTCAGCGGATCTGACAAGGGAGAACAGCAGTATTGTTTCATCCAGCCCGCGTAGCTCCAATATAGGTGAACCCTTTTACCAAAAGTAAGACAGTAGAGAGAATTCTTGATCTGAGGGCACAGTAATCAGGCACAGCACAGGCCGTGGTTGAGAGAATCAGGTGGCATCCTTTGGGGTTTATTCTGCAGGTAAGAGTTTGGACGAGGTGGAGAGCAACATTAAAAAAGTGACTTGATAGTTTTCTAAAAGGACCCCTACATGTCACATCATCCCCCTCCCTCTCCAATCTTTCCTCTCTCTCTGTACAGTGTCTACCAAATACAAAATAAAGGGAAAATAGTTACTAAAGTAACTGAAACTAAGGTCCCTTCCCGATCAGGATATTCCTACAGGGTTTTCAAGTGGATGTTGGCTCTGCCTGGGGAAGAGAAAACAGAGGAGAGGGAGTGAGAATGGGCCCGGTATCTCCAAGTAACGGTGTCCAGGTATGTGTTCCAAGCCGTGATCCCAAAAAGTAAGCCACACGTCCCGCTGCAAAGAAATCTATCATTCAAAAAATCCAGTTAACTTCAGTCCAATAGTGTCCACACCTGTATACCACTTGCCAACAATACGCAATGTACGAAACGTTCCCGCTGTCTAGCGTGAGCTAGCT
Source organism: Hoplostethus atlanticus (assembly GCA_034670405.1). Classification (NCBI taxonomy): domain Eukaryota; kingdom Metazoa; phylum Chordata; class Actinopteri; order Trachichthyiformes; family Trachichthyidae; genus Hoplostethus; species Hoplostethus atlanticus. The sequence goes on along the minus strand of JAXDDX010000151.1, from coordinate 212,582 downwards.
TACTGCGCAGTGAGGGTGAATGATGACCTGTTGAGAGTCCCGTCATGCTATGAGGCTTTTATGATTTCTTATGAAGTGCTAGAAGTAGGTCATTAGAAATTGGGCAATGCAGTGCACCTCTGGCTCCATTGCTGCGTGCACCACAGATCATTGAGGTAATACCTGCCATAAATTATCCTCCCCTGTGGCCTATACTGGGACAATATGTGCTGCCTATGGCTCTGAAGGTATTCCTTCAGCCCAGTGGTGCTACATTGGGATGGGGCATTGGGATGCAACAGTGTGTGTGTGTGTGTGTGTGTGTGTTTATCGATGTGCCAATTTAGTACTGTAATAGCATCCTTCCTCTTCAATCATCTGAACTCTTTCAATTTGTTATCACCCGGGCGTCATCAGATTCTTCATAATCAGTGTGGGGAATCATTATCAGCGTCTCCGGGCCAATTGGTATGGACAAGCTGTTCTCCTAATCTGACTGTCCAAATTTAACTATTCCTCGCTCTCTGTTTGTATCTAGTCCAACAGTAAAGAGACACTGCACAGAGTAACAGAAAAGAAACAAAAGCATTAGGAGAGATGTAGAAAATAAATGACATAACATAGTCACATTACACTAAACATTTTGGCAGCCCAGGGGATTGTTTTTGGGAGCAGGTGCCGGCACATCCAGTCCAGAGGAGGTCTCAATACCAACTGTGTTGCAGTGTAAAACATATCCCATCCTCTGAGGAGAGTCCTCTTCCATAACCCTCCAATATTGTCCACAGGATGTTGCATTGGTCTTCAGAATTGACAGGAGTTGACATTTCTCAATCATAGATGTGTGTGAGATGCTTTTTGTCCCTTTCCCCAAGATGCTCTTGTGGTGCCACTTGGCTTACGGTGACCAAACAACAACACAAATACAGATTTAGTGCATCCCCCTTCGCTCCCCTCTCTTTTCCTCTTCACTCCCTCGGCCGTTCTTTCCTTGATCCCCTTCTGTTTTATGTGCCATTTGGTTTTAGCAGAGGTGTCCCTTTAGTAACAGTCCAAAACGGAGTCTCCCTGCTGTCCTCTCTGTGTCTCCTCCTCCTTACTGTAGGTTAGTTAGTCGCCCTGATCGTCAGTGTTCATGCAATAAAGGTTCATCATGATTTGATCCCCCCTGTGGTATGCCGTGGACCTTTTTCCTACCCAAATTAAGTGAATTTCGTGTCCAGCTCCTCATTGCTGTAACCCAGGGTGGCGGACTGCACCTTGCCGATTTCCTCTAGGGCGCTGGCCAGAGAGTCCAGGTCCCCTGAGTCCCGGTGCTGGGCTTCCCACAGACTCAGGATCACTGCCGATGGGCTCTCCTGGCATGCGAAGTAGCACAGGTTCCTACAGGCCAGGGAAAACGGAATATACTTTTAGAGTAGAATGGGATGGTAAGGAGTAAAAGTTGTGAGAAGAATAAGAGTGCTAGTCAATAGTAGTTCAGGAATATGGATTATATTACAACTTGCATGCAATTGTTTTGAATGCAAAGAACTTTTAAGCCATCTTAACACAGGTTTCTTGCTTTTGGCATGTGGGTGTTGCCCTTTCTTACACACGGAAATATATTTTGCCCTATTGATTGTGGTAATTCTTTAACTTACATCTTCCTCATTGTCATAGTTAAGATGTAAGTAGACAGTAAAACAGTTCTGGTAAGTTACAGAAAATACTATTACTGCAAGAAATGGAGCTGAGCAATGTTTTAATTTCTGTTGGAAAAGATTTATTTAACAGGTAAACTGGTTTGGCCCAAGGGAACTAGCAATAGTAGCAATGAAGTACAATTTTGTGACCTATATTATTAGTATCCAATAGTGTGAACACATAGTTTACGGGTAAACAAACTCTCAATAAGATTTAAAATCTTCTACAACACATATGTTGTTATAACCCATATCCAACAGAGTGCACTGTTTCATTATGAGGGGACCCTGTCACGTTTCTCTCTTTGTTCCCCTCCTTCTCCCTCTCCCTCTCTTCTCCACTTTTTTCGTTCTTAGGCGCGATGATGCTCTCCCACACACAACCCAGAGAAATAATTGCAAAAAAATCCGCTTAACAAGGTAGAGACGTTCTCATTACATGCTCCTGGTGGGTTCTGCTGGGTAGAAAAACACTCTGAAAATCCTCTCCCTATTCCTTAACCTCAGATGTTTGTTTTCACACTTTCAGAAATGATTTGATGCACATGGAATTTCTTCATCACATGGTTTCTTATTTAACTTTTCCCTTTTTTTCTTTGTGTTTTCCCCCAATGGACTAACTGGAAAGATCGAGAAAAAAAAGAGAATTCACTTTCAATAATTTCTCCCTCGAGCTGACTGCCCAGATCGAAGAGTCTTGACGGCTGTAAGCACCTGATTATTGACTTTTCTTCCGCAGCTTGAATAGACATCACCCGTTATCAAACCAAAATCCCCAAACATCTAAGCAAATAATAACCTGGCACGAGCTCCGGGGGGGTTCAGCAAGGGGTGGAAAATGAAACACACGCACAGCTGCTGTTAATGAGGATAGTGTCAACATTGCACCCAATCTCTCATTGCCAGAGGCCGGGCGGTGGTTTGAGACCTTCCCACCAGATTCTGCACAACACGGCATCTCCTCCAGCCATTCTGGATGTGTCAAGGTAGGCCTCTACACATGACTCTCTCTCTCTCTCTCTCTCTCTCTCTCTCTCTCTCTCTCTCTGCATGTGTTTGCAGATCTATAATGAAATCAGCAGTGTGGTGTGTTACTGAAGGCTGGTTGGTGATGGGGTAAGGGTGATAAGGGCTGGCACAGTGGCTAAATCCCAGATTAAAAATACACCAGTATTCAAATTGGGACCGGCTTTTAGATACCGGGAAACCGAGGACCTGCATTTCAAAATCCACCGTTTCTACTTTCTGGTCACTCTGTAATAACACTTTACTAACATGACATGACAGTGAATTCAACTAAATTAGTCATTTATTGTGTATTGGTTCTCATTTTTAGTTGGATAAATGGTAACACTTTATTTGAAGGGGTGTGCATAACACTGTCATGACACTGTCATAACCATGACATGACACCTGTCATGACCATGAAGGACGCTTCATGAATGTTTATGACTGTTGTCATTAAGTGTCATTCGGTAAAGACAGCTCAAACAATGTCAACTTTGCATTAACAATGACATAATTTACCGAATGACACTTAATGACAACAGTCATAAACATTCATGAAGCGGTTAGGGTTAGGGTCATGACAGGTGTCATGTCATGGTTATGACAGTGTCATGACAGTCTTATGCACACCCCTTCAAATAAAGTGTTACCGGATAAATTCAGGGGGCTGTTGGATTATAAGCCACACAAGACTCAGTAATAGGTACATTTCAACTGTATCAACTAACTGGAAAAAGAGAAAAAAAATGTAACATTGAAAAACCTAAAACTATTATCAATTATTTCTTAAAAAAAGAGATGAAAACAATTGACTAGAGATGGTCTAGAGATGGTTTGACTAGATCATAAAGCAAACGTTGAGATAAATTTGATGTATGCATTCCTGAAATGAAAGTGTCCACCTGTTCACGACGACGTAGGGCGCCTTTCAGAGTCCCACGCTATAGCTCATATATATATACCTGTCTATGTGGAGCTTTTGAGCCAGGAGCTGCCAGTCCTTCCCCTTGGCATTAGCTGTGTCGAAGGTGGCGCAGATCCGCTGATGGATGGACAGGGGGATTTTAAAGGCCCTCGACCCGGTCTGAGAGGTGACGGTGCAGTCCGACTGAGCGAAGAAGGGCACCACTCCCTTTTCGTTCTGTCGGAGGGAGAAGAAAGCGGTGTCGGGGGTGATCGTGATGCCGATCGTGATATATAAGTAATTACATGACATGGATGTGGAAATGAGGACAACAGCATCTGTGACAGTATATCAACTATAGTAAACATCAAAAGGCCCCTGAGATGCTCCTTAAACAAGCCCTTAAATAAAATCAAGAGATCTTAAGTCTGATGAGAGAACCAAGCACACACACACACACACACACACACACACACACTTTCTCTCGCTCACCTCTACTGACGTATAGACCTGGAGTATCTGCTCCTGGCCTTTGACCTGCCGTATGCTGATCTTGCAGGAGAGTTGAGACGAGGAGTGGCTGTATCGCTCCAAAGAGAAGGCACACTGCAGGGGTCGCTGGTTACTGGCCCACACCTGAGAAAAGGAGAACTCCTGCAGAGGGAGGAGAGAGAGAGAGGAGAGACGGGGGAGATAATGATAGAATTAGGTGGGGAAGAGAACAAACCCATTAAATGCCTCTACTGAATCCAATCCGTTATTTGAAGAATCCTTTTTTTTTTTCCCTACCCACTTTGCCTTTTACATGATTAATGAAGAGCAAATGAGTAGCCTCTTTAGCCGATCGATGGCGTTATCTAATCACGCAGCGTACCAGTCAGGAAGAACAACCGGCAGGCGCTGGGGGTCCTCGGGATGAGACTGCACCCCGTTAACTATCTGGGAACGGCGTGACCAAGAGTAAGAGGACGTCAATCTTCACCCCCATTACTAACGACTGTGTGACTCAGGACAGAGAACAGGTCAAAAACACTGTTATGGATGACTCATCTGGTTCTTCAGGTCCATCAGACTGGAAGATGGCTGACTTATAAGAGCCTCCTTTTAGGTAGGAGTAGTCGTCTTCCCTGTGTGAAGCTCCGATTTTGGTTCTTCCTTCTCCAAGAAAACCTTGTTGGTATTCTGGAGCTAGTATGGCTAATTCTGCTAATAGGATGTCACTAGCAGAATAAACATCACAGAGCGGAGCAGAACATGCACCACGCAGACCCCTGGGAAGATATCTAAGAGATATGTGTGTGTGTGTGTGTGTGCCTGGCAGTCATAATTAATTTTGTAGGGGTGTGTGTGTGTGTGTGTGTGGAGGAGATAGCTAGCCGCGGTGTTCTCCCGCTGTTGCCCTTGCCGCCGTCCCTCGGCTTTGATGTGACCATGTAAGTGAAAGGGAAATTGGTGGAGGAGAGCGCTCTGATGGAGGAACAGAGGAAGCGGAGAAGAGTCGTGGCATTTGGCATTTGGGCGGCCCCTGATACAGGACCCTTTGGGAGTCTTTCATCGTGTGGGTTTTTTTGCTTCTCCAAAGGGGTCCTGTCCTGCTTCGTTGACAGTCTCCCCTACAACAAAACTACGTCAAATTTCACTTTGATGTCCGTAATCCATCCTTCACCATCTCCAATGCACAAATAAACTTTTAGACTTTGTTTACCCCAAATTTCCAACATAAAGAAATCAAAGATGGCTGACAGACGCCTCGAATTCTTCGTCGGCACTCTGCTTATGAGCTGTACGCACGCTGCTAAGTAGACAAGTGAAGGATTACGACTTTTTCGTTTTTTCGTTATAGAGCTCTCCGACTTCCGTAGGGGGAAAAGTCAATGGAGCAGGACTGGACCCTTTGGGAGAGGTCAACAACCACACCATGAAAGATTCCCAAAGGGTTCATTATCAGGGCTACCCATGGATTGTGGATCTGCTTTATATAAACCTTGGCCTGCTCTACATTCCTTTACACAAACTGACACACACACACACACACGAGCAGCCTACCTGGCAGGTGGTGAAAGGCTTGATGCTCCAGAGTAACTGTGGGACATCCTGGATGGACACCTGGAGGCTGAAAGTGTTCCTCCTGAACAGCAACGTTTTAGGCTCCTCCAGGAGCCGGCCTCCCCTGCTGCGCTCGCCCACTGCCACCTCCTGACAAAGGGAAGGGGGTGGAGATGGGGGGGGGCGGGATAGAGAGAAGAGAGTAGATATTACATATTGTGGATAGACTCAGTGTACACACAGCTAGCAGTCAAGCTGTTGTTAGGCACCATACAGCTTCTCCGGTTTATTGAGTATTCACCGCAAACAATCTGCTCTAATGTGCCTCCACCCAAAAACACACTCAGACAAATCTCAGCTTCACTGCAATTATCTAACTATGTTGAAGAGTTGAGTTAAGCGGAATTCAATGTGAGGCATTCTTCCCTTTACCCAAAATAGTCACTGTAGACAACTGTATAAAAAGCATTTCCCATCAACGCACCTATAAAAACATTGTCATTATAATTCCTCCCAAAAGTATTAAACCTCCAAAAAGGAAAAAAAAGTTGTGTCATTCGAAGTGACACAAAAACAAACCCTGGCACAATCTCAAGCAAGCAAATCACAAAGCACAGTAAGCCCAATTTGATGCAGCAGTTGAAACACACTGGGTTCACACAGAGGAAACATACAGCCAGAAATAATTATCCAGATAGAATCTTTTCGGGGGGCAATTTTGCACTTTATGGCTTCCTGTCTTGTGATATTGTAGCTTTTTCCAGGAAGATGGAGAACAATAATGTATGTATGTAATTCTTTGTTTGTGTGTGTGTGTGTGAGTTTCTCTATGAGGTATAGAGTGAGGGTGGATGTGAGTCCGGGTGTATATGCACAGTGTTTTTACCCTCTCCATCACAAAGCAGAGCGAGAGGGGAAATGCAAAGCGTGCAGGCTTTCTCTGATCGATTCCTGGTTCAAGCTCACAAGGGAAATCAATTGTTGTATGAAGCACAAACAAAAGCCACCAAAAAAAAGGGGACAAATGAACAAATAACCATGCCTGACTGACAGAGAGATGGAGTGAATTGGCTGTTGGCACCCAAATCCAATTCCTCTCCGTTCACATGCAATTCTGCCTCTTGAATACTGCCTATAGTGGGAGCTGGTCTGGTGGGCCGAGGGCTTCTGGAGCAGCAGCACCCGCACCGGGCCGGCATCAGTATGTCCGCTGCCTCGGACAATGAGTGAGCAATTGTGTGAACGTACATGTGAGTGTGTATATGGTTCAGAAAGGCAACACGTTGCTCTTGCAAAAAGCATTTGTTTTAGACTGGAAACGAGTCCACGTTTTGAGGCGAAGGCCAGACCTTTCGCCGAGTGCCACTCCAGAACATAATGGCGAACGAGTGCTGCATTTGAAAACGGGTCTCAACGCGACGCGTGTTCAAATCCACATCCCACAGAACGAAATGCTTAAAAACAAAATTGTAATTAATTAACACGGAAATTAAATAACGCAAAAAGGAAGAGGAGGGAGGCAACCCTCGCTGCATCTCTTGTCTTGGTAATTAAAAGTCCCTCTTTGTCTCCTAGTCATCAAGCATCTCCCAGTGGCTGTGTGACGGAACTGGCAGATTGTCAGCGGAGCACAAAAAAAAAAAAAAATCAGGCTGAAAGACGTCTGGGCAAAAAACAGCAGCCACACAGAGCAACCCCCGCCAACAAAATGTTCTCAGAAATATCCACTTCAAAAACATATTCACCTAGGAAGGGCACAAAGGCAATCAAACAAATATTGTGCCTTAACACACACACACACACACACACACACACACACACACACACACACACACAGCCTTCCAGGCAACCGGTCAGGCAAGTGTCACCTCTGCCAAATGCTTTTCAAGTGTTTTGTGCTCTACTTGTATGTAGATGTGAGATCAAGGTCCATTACCAGCTAACACTTTACATGAGCTCTGGTTTGTGACACATTCACAAAACAAAAAGCTCCTTTTTGTCGCTGTATAGCGTATAGAGTACTGACTCACTCCTCATGTCAGCTTTCATTAGCTAGCCAAGTGATATTTATGTAACGTGATAGAGCAATTGCCATTTTTAACTGAAGAAAAAAAAAAACATTCTTAAGAGTAAGCCATTAGCTTTGGTGCTACACGGTTGTTTTTCATACATTGTATGCTGTGTTACTGAACGTGACTGACATCTTTCATCCACAAGCCCATTGGACGCCATGTTCTTACCATACTCAATATTTTACTATTACATATATAACATTGTGTGTATGTGAAAACTACTTATTTTGTATCAGAATTAGAGAGAGAAGAGGATGTGCTGTGATACCACAAATGAAAACAGTCAGGATGAGAGAAAAAGAGGTGGTTTAAACATTTTGACTCAAGAAAACATACCCAAACCCATTTTAGCAGCAATTACAGAGTCGCAGAAGCAAACCCTATCAAACGTCGTCATCTCAAGCATCCTTGATTCATCATCTTTCCCTCCCCATGTCCTCCCTTCTTCCCTTCATACCTGAAATGCATGGGGTGTATCGTCCACACAGTAGACCCTGAGGGTGAAGGCCAGAGGGTTGCTGGTGTCTGGACTGCCGAACACGGCCAGCCTCAGCCGCTTGGCAGCCTCCGGGCTCAGCGGCTCCCCCACCAGGGCGTAGCGACCCGGGCGCTCCAACAGCAGGTGGCAGCTCTGGGCCTCCAGCAGACAATAGCAGGATGCGCTCTCCTCGTCCACGGACATCACTTCCTTTGAAGGGGGGGGGAATACATGTGGTGAGGGCAAATTTAGTTACACTGTGTTTCGGTGAATGTAATTAGTCTGGTTCCAACCTGCGAATTGCTCATTTTCGTGTTTGCTCGTTTCAATAATTTCAATTACCGCCAGCGTTTTTTTGTTTGAGGAGGGAGAAAGAGGCAGTTCCAGCTCACAGGCATCAAGCAATTTAACTGGACTCACCAATTTGAACCCCAAGTAATAAGGCAACTCTGTGCTACTGTGATTGGTCAGGAGAAAAATATCGGCTCAAGACTATAACGTCCGCCCCGTTGTGATGAATTCAAGACAGAGGACACGAGGACATACGGGTCCCGTGCATCGCAAAATTCAAATGGTCATGTGGTCGACCAACAAATATGAAACTGAACGATAAAGTAGGACTGTTGTTAGGGATATTAAGACACAGACTACATTGTGTACTGTTCAGAGCGCTCTCCCGTTACACCGACAGGAACTGGGTACGTTTCAATGAGTCCCAAACTAGAATGACGCCACATCTCATTACACATGTGGTGATACAGTGACTTTATCTTGTGCTCGATTCTCCCTAAATCACCTTTTAACTGTGACCTAAAGGTCCCCGTCTGCATATGGCCCAGCGGAGGCCCTGTAAAGCCTAGCAGGGGTAATTTAGTGGCCCACGGCTTCCTGAACCTGCCCCATTAGCACTGCAGCAGACATGAAGGATCTCTATTACATAGCTCATCCCCGGCAGGCAGCCAAGCAAAAAACGATGGAGTCAAACTCTAGCGGCACAAAAGCACTCGCTTTAATGGGGAAAGAAACTGAGAGAGAGAGAGAGAGAGAGAGAGAGAGAGAGAGAGAGAGAGAGAGAGAGACTTCCATCTCCTGTAATGTCACTAATTCCAGAGATTGGGATTTGAGGAGGCATTCTGCCGGAGATAAAGAGCTCATTATTTCACAGTGACAGAGATGGGTCACAACGTTGCTTTTACTTGAGGGACATCTCTTTCTCTCTCCCTCCCTCCCTCCCTCCCTCCCCGTCTGTCTCTCCCTTCCTTGCCGACTCCTTCTCCCATTCTCTCCTTTCTGATGGCGCAGAGCACACATCAGCGACGGGGCGTTTGATCGCTCCCTTTTGTGCAACACGTCTCTGCTGGCAAATTACATCCTGTGTAAATGTCACCGTGAAAAAAAAAGGGGCCAGGCCGGGAGAGAGATGGGGGCTCTCAACAGTCACAAAAAGTCCGCGGCTCCGGGGGTCACTCTTGCCTCGATGAGGTCCCCGAAGCCTTTTGATGAGGTTAGTTAAACATTAAAACACCATCTCAGATATGTGCGCTCTGCTGGGGGAGGCACAAGAAATAGAATAGAGGGTGTTTGGATTGATGTCAGATTTCTGAACAAGTCTCTGAGAGTGAGAAGTAGCTCCGCAGGGCAGAGTTGAAGGGCTTTTTATGGGGTGTTATTTTATTGAAAGCGCGAGCTGTGAGGAAAAGCTCACAGCAGCCCCCGCCACAACCCGAAACACTATACAGCTTTTTTTTTTTAACAATAAAATCCTTTCAACACCTTTTAAAAAATGGAGTAGCCAATTTTTTATTTGTTTTTGACCCCACATTGAGGTGTTAGGCTGGAGTCAAAGGGAAGGTATATAAATGGAACAACTATAAATGGAGATGGTTATATTTTCTATTACCCCGACTATTACTAGAAGGGGTAATATGGGTAGGGGTGAAACTAGTAGTACTTGCAGCAGTATGAGAAATACTTGTCTACATCTCTATATTTTCAGCCAAAAAAACTCACTGTCTGGAAAATATAATGGTTTATGTGTTGGTTATTTGTTGTTGAGGGACTTAAATAATGCTATTGCTCTCTGATCGTGATGAAAATATGATGATACTGAAAACCAGCACTCAACATAGTTGGAAAGTGTTGTGGGATTCGCTAAGACACAACTCCCTATTGTGTTTTTAATTATTCCTCTCAATGGCAGTCATAGACACATATTAGATGTCATATGTCATATTGGTCCCAATTCACTACCTGAATTTGACAAGGGATAACTATTATCATGAACGAATGAGATAAAACTCTGTGTGAATGTCAGCTGATACATTGATGCCCATATCTAGGGTATTCAAATTACACCCTTTATGAAATCCATAGATCCTGAGGTGATATAACCATATTGAGTTCTACAGGGCAATCATTGCACCAATGTACATCACTTTTCCTGCCTTACAGGCAAATTAAAAAACAAACAAGCGTGTACATGCATGCTTGTGTTTTGTTCTCCTGGCAATATATAGTAAATGGTGCTTGGTCACATTTTATGAACAGCTGAAGTACATTCAGACCTCACAGATGCATGATAGAGCTGGTTGGTAAAATACCATTGTCATTTGTTTGGCAAACTGTCTCAATGACTAATAACTGTCATTTGTTGTGACATTTCTTTTGGATGCATGAGAAAGGGCCTGAAAGCATGACTTGCATGCCAGATGCATGACAGCTGGCAGCCCTGAAGTTGCAGGATTACTCTGCGTTGTGGTGGTGACGTTCTCGGTGTTGGTGAAGGTGGTGTGTTCGGACTTGTCGGCATGCTGCAGTGGATATTATGGCACAAACTACTCATCACTCCAATGAACTTTAATCAACATTTCTCACCTCCCACTTGTTGTCCTGTATCTGTCTCTTAAGCCGGATGGTCCAATTATCAGGAGCAACCTCGGCACAATGGGCTATGGTCATGGCTATGGGGCAAGACAGGTCAAGGCCTGGTGGGCCGTACGTGACTTCTGGGCTCAAAAGGATCTCTTGCCCATCCTCTGACACAGTACTGCACACAAACAAGGATTAAAGTACACGTAAGGACGTCAGCACTGAGAGGCAAAACATAATATTGCACATTTCAAACATTTATGGTAAAAATAATGAAAATCATTCCAAGAGCAAAAATGGAAAACATAAGCCGTAGTGATATAGTGCAGTGGGGTATGGTAGAAAACATTTTATTACTGTATGAAAATACCAAATAATTGCTTTGCATTGCTATGTAGTTACTGGCCATGTGTTTAAACACTATGACAGAAACACTTTCAGATATTAGAGAGTGTGGACTTTGCCCATGAACAAAGCAAAGTCAAACCCGTGGACACTCACCATGAATCAATCCCTGCCCAGTTGACACACAGACACACAGATAGAGGAAGATTAAAGAACTAAGACTAATGGACAGTGGGGCTGGGGAGGACAGGCTTTAGCACACAGCGTGTAAGCTGCATGGGTTGATGGGGCTTATGAAGCCTGCCTTGGCCAGCCCGGTGACAGATTAGCTGGGCCAAGCTGCTCTTGGCCGGGGGCCCAATCTTGGCTGGAAGCCCTGAAGACCGGGAGCAATCGATGGGACCACCATCAGTCATGCAGCTGGCCTGGCTGGACATCTCACATACAGAGGAAATGATACTGGCCGTGCTGTCACCGGAGCAGCGTGGATATTTCTCAGCGACATTAATACAACCGCACTGGGAACATACCTCGACGTGTAGACACGAATCCACACATGCATCGCACACATGCAAACACATATGTACACAGATATATGGGAAAAGACTCTGTGTTGACGAGTCAGCCGGTCTGAGTGCAGTGAGAATGAAGATATGGGTAGATTTTGATATATTATGATACATTCCATTTCACCTGCCAACGCTCGTCTAAATACACTATGAAAGTTTGTCATCAGTACATTTACCTTTGTGCAGGGTTGTGCTGTATCAATAACCACAATGAGGGTCTTCCTTATTGTGGTTATTGGTGCTCAAGGGAGTCTTGTATATTTTGGTTACCAACGCAATGTTCACTTCAACGAGAGTTTACTTCAAAGTAGCATAAATAGAAGCATAAATCCATACTGGTAAAAAAAACAAGAGAATCAAAACAAGAAACAAGACTTGCTTAGCGCCTAGTTACCAAAAGAGTTGGCATAGCAACCAATATGGCAATTTGGCCTTGTTTAATAGGAATTATAACACAGATGGAACATGTCTTTGACCAATCAGATTGCTTGATTGTTGAAACTACCCATTTAAAAAAATTGATTTGTATAGTGCCTAAAACAAGGTGTGTGTGTGTGTGTGTGTGCTGAGGGTAGCGCTCCCATTGTCGTCATCGCTTGGTTCCGGTTAATTTAACAGTTCCTGATGCCTATTGTCGCGTGAAACTTTTGTTCTTTGTTACGCTGGAACCAATCAACGCTTTCAGATAAACGGAGGTTGCGATCCTCCGTCTAAAAATACAATAACACATCCAAACAGCGCCGAGACCCTGCAGCTGCACCTTTTGTGCTGATCAGCCCCAGGCATCAGAGGAAACCAAGGTTACCTGCTGCTGAGAGACTCTGGTAATTAGCCTGATTGCCTGTGAGCAAAGATTAAAGATGCTTATTTAGTATCTGATTGTGGGTCTTTTTCTGAGTACAAAGACACGTTGCTCCAGGACCATGGTAAAGTGCGGGTCGTAGATTGGGGGGGGTTATTAATAAAGTGAAAAGGAATTTTGTCATGTCTCATATGCTCTGACAGCCATGGGTTTTCAATGAAAGTATTCATTTAAATTGTCAGTACCTTGAACGCACCTCTTGTATTTTTTTCCCCACACACAATTGGCATCCAATATAACACAAGCAATCGCATTCAGGCCACCAGGGCTCCAGAAGAACATCCACTAACCCCTGTTTCAAAAGCCAGTCTAGTCTGAGGTGTAAACCGGCAGCTAGTGAGTTACAGCTACGAAGCCAAAGGGAAAATAACAATTACACTACATAGTTATCCCCTGGTAAGCTACAATTCGCTCACCGTGCAGTATGCTCAAAAGGTGCATTTTGGTCAACTGATTCACTCCAACTTGTTATTTCATATCAGGTGTTTTTTTTAGTGGCACACTGTGATTCACGCCGTGGCTCTCCCGTGATCCCCTGCTGAGCTGGAGGATATCGCAGACACAAAACAACCTACTGAAGCCCGTGGAAGCTCTTGCGAACACCCCCGAAACCGAGCCGGGCAGAGCTGATCCAATTCCTTATTCTTCGCCGTGGAAAAAGGGGTCGTCTTATGTAGATGGCCCGAGTTTGAATGGAAAGAAAAGGATCCAATTTCTCCCTGGGTCTCTGCGGCTGTCGGGAGATAGGGGGTTTGACTGACAGCTCAGTGGTGCGCGGCCCCTGCAGCTCCTCAAACGACAGCCAGAGAAGTAAACAGCATCGGGCTTATCAGAGCAAAGCAGGAACCTTAGAGGGCAGCGGCTCGGTTGGGCCGGGGAGCCTTTAAAGGGGCGCGCAGCCAGTCCACTAGCTGAGCTCTGAGGCATACCCCCCGTGTGTGACCTTTGAATCTGTGTCTTTATCCAGATGCCCCCGGGGCCCTTAATGGCAGAAAAGGAGAGCGAGGTGACATGACAGTTGGATTTCAGATGACACTAAATGTCAATTTTGAGGGGTGCAAAAAGTCAACCGCGTTGTCACGGCGATAACTACGCCGGCAGTGCTTTCAAACGCAGCTGTTTTATTTCTGTCTTGCTGTAAATGAAGAACAAAAACTGACTTTTAGCAGTGAGATAACTTTATGAGGCGCTGCTGGGGGAAAAAAAGTCAGGAGTATTAAATTCCTTTCAAATGGCTCTTATCTATCATGCCATTTGCCCCTTGAGTAATAGCTTTGTGAAATTCTTGACGGCAAAGTTACAGAAATGGGCTCTCCCTGGCAGACGATTGTCATCTAAACTTTCTTTGTCACGTATCACGTTCCGTTTGGCTGCGTACCAAATCCACATTGCCTCTCCTCATGACTTTACAAAATTCACAATACTCGTCTACTTTAACCAGTCACGATAAAAAAAAGAAGAAAAAAAAGAGATGTGTCATAGTTTGAGTTTTAGAGACACAAAACAGGCTCCGGGAATGGCGGGGCGGATCTATCTCTGCTGAGCCAGTTGCTTAGAGCACTGCTGCAATCCGCAGGGCCGCGCGTCTGCACCTGACAAGACTATTTGTGACACATCATGTCCTCCCCTGTAGTGTCTGCAAGATGAGGAAAGGGCCCCATGCTGGGTAGAGTGGGTTTGCATCTTTCTATGTGTGTGTGTGTGTGTGTGTTGGGCAAATAAGAGAGAGTGATGATGAGGCAGAAGGAGAGAGATGAGAGATGCAGTGCGATGGGTTGAAAGAGTGAAGGAGAGCAGCCAAGCAAGCAGACTGCGCTGCGCCGGCGAGGCTCCCTCACCTGCTGTCCTCCTGGTTGATGATCATGTACATTTCCCAGGTAGTGTCTTCGGCGATCCCCCCGTGAGGCACCAACAGGCTGATGCCTACAGAGAAAGAGGTACACGGTGGCTGATCAACACATAACACAACTAACACACACACACACACACACACTGCTGTCAGGTCTCTTTACTGGAGGTGACAGCCAGAGAGGTGATGGCCCCAGAAAGAGGTGATGGAAGAGAGTCCCGAAGGCCTCATGAATCATTGCTGCTAACAGTTTCTTTGTCATAAACTCTTCTCTCTCTCTCTCTCTCTCTCTCTCACACACACACACACACACACACACACACAGCTATAACAAACAATTACTGCCAATCTAGGCTGCAGCAGATAAAGGCCCACAAGGGACAGGAATGTAGGCCATATGTGTTGATGGGAGTGAGTAGCTTGAAATTATCACTGCTTTTCATCTTGTGTCATGTTAATGTCAGTTTTAGTTTCTAGGAATTTCATTTCACACAGGAGGAATCTATTGGAGGAAAATGGCCTCACCCGTGTTGGGCACCACCAGCCTGCCGCCTGCATGGCCGAACACGCCTGTTGTTTTGTGGGGAGGCCTGGTGGGGGTCAGCAGAGCCTGGGGCATGAAGAGGCTCTTCTCTCTTCTGCCCAGGGTGGCCTCCACCGAGACCCCGCTGTAGTCTGGAGCCATGCCCCTCGGAAAGGTCTGGGGGTGGGACATGACATGGTACTCTGCCCTCTCTGCCACCCCTAGAGATACCATGAAGGAACTTTGACCTGGTTGCAGATAAGCAAACAGCTTACTCAGATCACAGCATCAGCATGAAACCAATAGGAACGTTAATAGTAAAATGCAATACAACTCAGGCTTTCAACTCCCAAAGCAACGCGTGTGAAGACAGACAGATGTCACGTGAAGTTGGACTTTTACTGCAGCTGTGTTCTCTGACCTTTGACCTTGAGGTCAGGCAAGGGGTCAAGGAGGGAACGCTCAGCCATCAGCTCCTTATCGATGGAGTCCTGGAAACACATGGGGCTGGTGTAGGTCCTCGACACCGTCAGGTCAGGCTGCATGGATGAGTTCATGAGCAGGGGGTTTCCTGAAAAACACAGAGAGAGATGAGAAAATCAACATCAACAATTTTCAACAGCAATGATATTTCTGGTCAGTATCCCTCGGACGAGAACTAAAAGAGAAAAATGTCAAACAACAACAGATGGGGTGCAGTAATGCATTAGTTTGATATCATACTGGTTTAAAAAACAGGGATGACAATGACTCGCAACATTAGCAATTATTCTGATTATGTTTATATGTGATATCATACAAAAACGCAAATTTAAACTTTTTAGCATCACAATATATAGTATACAATATATACAATAAATGCTGTTACACGCCTCAGCAATAGACCTCCAGGCCAAACTGAAATGGGAGGTGAAGTTTTAGTGATTCATTCCTGGATTGGGATTTTCTATATATTGTCAAATTTGGATTGTTTTGCAATGAGACAAGCAGGGAAATTGATATATATATATATATATGTGTGTGTGTGTGTATACATACGTATACAGATACCAAGCAACCTCTCGAAGCCCCATGGACGCCAAAAAATAAATTGTAAATGGTAAACAGATGGGGAAATGGAGAGGAGATACGTGATACTTGAGTCTTGAGTTTATCAAGGTCATGAACGATTGTGGAGGTAGTAGTAGCTCCTTATGTATTATTGCAACCCGATTCCCCAGAAAATGTCAAAAACGTCTCGAATTAAAACAACCGATGTGATAAGATTTTTTCAGTGGGACCAATTTGAAGAGATAATAAGAAACACTGTGATACTAAATGACAAGACACTGTGATACCATATGACAAGACACTGTGATACTAAATGACAAGACACTGTGATACTATATGACAAGACACTGTGATACTATATGACAAGACACTGTGATACTAAATGACAAGACACTGTGATACTATATGACAAGACACTGTGATACTAAATGACAAGACACCGTGATACTAAATGACAAGACACCGTGATACTAAATGACAAGACACTGTGATACTATATGACAAGACACTGTGATACTAAATGACAAGACACTGTGATACTAAATGACAAGACACTGTGATACTAAATGACAAGACACTGTGATACTAAATGACAAGACACTGTGATACTATATGACAAGACACTGTGATACTATATGACAAGACACTGTGATACTAAATGACAAGACACTGTGATACTATATGACAAGACACTGTGATACTAAATGACAAGACACTGTGATACTATATGACAAGACACTGTGATACTATATGAGTTGTTTATGACCATTATTACCATTATTGACAACACGTTCATGTTTTATGTCTTATAGACCATGGCTAGGGGTGCATAATGACTACTGCCTAAGGTGAAAATGTTTTATGTGTGTATGTGTGTTATATGTATGTGATATATATGGATCTTTGGCTGACCTTGGCGAGAGGTCTCGAAGCTGAACGACCCCAGAAAACGACAAAATACGTAGAAATTGTCTCGAATTAAAACAACCGATACGATAAGATCATTTATCTTTAACGTAAAGTGGAATTATCTTCTATTGGCTCATCGACAGCTACTTCAATGTGTGTTAACTGACAAGGAAAGACAAAAAAAGACAAATAGCGTGGTTCCTCTTAACGAGGAAATAAATACAAATGACTAATTTGTGTGAATGAGGGGAGCTGTTGAGCAGTAACAGTCGACAGCAGGCTGTTACTATGAGGAAGGGGCAGCGTGTATGAAACTAAGTGTGTGCAGCACAACGGGGAACAGAGCAATATTAAAGCTTTCCTTGCCTCCTGCTGGGTTATCAAAATTCACTTTATCACACCCTGCTGAGAACTGTTGCTGTGGTGACCCAAAATGTCAGCCTGGTGAAAATATGTCACACACCACGCTTCAGAGCTCTGACTTTCCTGTTTATGGTGAACACAGATGCTCTATTATAGGGCTGGGTTAAAAAAATAAATTTGGTGTGTTATTTGTGTATTTACTTCTCTATTAAATCCAAATATCAGCGCATGTAGCCTACAGTATTTTACAGCTATAGTACTTGGGTATAAGTTGCTTTTTCCCTTTCATCAACTACTCTGTCACCATGGCGATCCCCGTCGTACCAGCGAGTTACAAAGGCCGCGGAGATCACAGTGGTAACTTCAAATGTGTCTGAAACTCAAAATCAAACTGGGGCTAGAATAAAAGAAAATGAAAAAAAAAAAAAAAAGCAAAATTTTTTCAGACGTTCAGCTGCATGCAGTCGCACAACTGTGGATTAACCTGAACAGGTTCGTTGAACACAACACTGGTAGTCAGACCTGCACGTGTAATGGTAGATTTCGTTGCGCGTTTAATTAGAACACAGACTGTGCTAGTTACATGTGTAGTCCTGCATGTTGACATATTATTAGTGAACACGGAGGCGTTTGTTGTTATTGAGTACGAAATGTGCTTTATATTTGAATGGAGGTTCAGTGCACTAGAGCACTGCCGAACAACAAACAACAATTTCCTGATTTTTAAAGAAAACAAACTGAAAAATTAAATACTTCATACGGTCATGTCAGAATATGAAGTGATGGATGTAAACAAATCATGAGTATTCACATATATACATATATAAGTACAAAACTGTACTGCTTGCATTAACTCACATTCACTGTAAAGTTGAGTCACATACAGTGTGTATAACAATAATACATCTACACACTCTATACAGATGATGGGTGAGGCTTTATTGTGGTGTTTGTGTGTGTGTGTGTGTGTGTGTGTGTGTCGCTCCCCCTATATCTCTCGTGTTAAGAGGAGAAAGGCAGCTCATGTTGAAGTCATCCCCCTGTATCATTGGACAAAACTGCACAGCTTGGTCCACTTTGTTTGACTTTCTGGAGTCAGAAAGTCAGAATGAAAAATGGAGAAATTAAATTCCCATCGATTGGACCAAGCACCCACTGCACTCAAGGACAGTTCAGTCACACGTGGCAACTCTCAATTGGGTTTGAACCTGTATGTGCGCGTGTGTGTGTGCGTGTGTGTAGGTGTATGTGTGTTTTGTGAGAGAAACCAAGATGTCCTTTACCTCATTAAACCAATGAAATGAATATGATTGCATTTGGAATCATAAGCCTGTTTTTCATTTTATTATTTGTTTTATGCTATTTATAGAATTAGAACATTAGTTTATTACTACTTACTAACTTTTAGAACATTTAATTTATTTATATTTAATTTTATAATTTATATTTTTCTTAGAGTGGATGTCACTTTTTTTCTGACTTTGGAACAAAAGCCTTAATTTATCGACCAGTCATGTTATCTCTTATCTCTTCATGAGGCTTGACGAGGATTCTCCTTAAGATTTGAAAACAGAGTGAAGCTGATCTGCCTCCCGTGAAGAAGAATCATAAAATCGGACATCCCAAACCCATTTTTATCCTTCTTCTTTTTCAGTGGGGCCGATAAGAGATAAGACCAATAAGAAAAATGACGCTCACAATGTGAGATCAGGTCAAGACACTGTGATAGTATATGTGTTTATAACCATTATTACCATTATTGACATGATGCTCATGTTTTATTTCTTATAGACCATGGCTAGGAGTGCATAATGACTACTGCCTAAGGTGAAAATGTTTTATGTGTGTGTGTGTGTGTGTGTGTGTGTTACATGTACGATGCGTATGGATCTCTGGCTGACCTTGGCGAGAGGTCTTGAAGCTGAACGACTGGAAGCCCCCGGTGAGGGCGGAGGAGTCAATGACATCGACACCGTATTCACTCTGGTTCCTACGGTATAGAGTGACAGCTATGATCAGCACCACTACAGTCACCACCCCCGCGGCAAGGCCCGAATACAGGGCCACGTCGCTGCTGTTCTCTACACCTTGGAGAGTGGGAGTAAATGAGAGAGAGAGAAGAGAGAGAGAGAGAGAGAGAGAGAGCGAGATGGTTAGCATATTTGACTGTAGCCTTCTACCTCTTCTACCCCTACTTCTCTAAATTAGGACACTGAGAATTTCCTCCTAAAATGAACTGAAAATCATTGCTGAGGAATATCTGCTGAGCTAAAGCTGACAACATTTTTTCCCAGCCTACCTTGGTTCCAAACTACTTTAGTGGCTTCCTTTCCGTTTCCCTGTCTACCCTGCCTCCCAAATGCAGTGTTTAGCTGCTCCATCCCGGTCTGTTAAAGCTGCTAATGAGCAACCTCGGAAGGAAGGCGATTACAATCAACCCGGCACCTGACTGTCATTTCAAAAAGCCGCTCGGCTCCTCCGGTGTGTTGGGAGGCACTCGGCGCCTCCGCCGGGATAATGTGACAAAACCAATTCATTAAATTAGCTCATCGGCAAAGATTATGCTCTATCTGGTCCCGCCAGTACCGCGGCATCCAACTCCACAAAGAGAAAAAGAATGAGCGGGAAATAAAGGGGCTGCTAGCTTGTTCTGGAAAGATAATGAGATCTGCTCTGAAACAGGACTGGCTGAGGAAGCCCGTTAAGTAGCCTGAAGCTCAAACGAGGAGAATTTGACAAAATACGCAGCAGAGCATTAGCAGCTACAGTAGCAGGTTAATTGAGGGCTTGGGAAGTTTTGGCAGGCGGGATGCATTCTTTCCCCCTCCCTCTGTTTCCCGGCAAACAAAAATACATAACAAAAGGGCAAGTGAGGAGCGCACGTGACTTTGGTTTAATTGGCATCACATTGATTTCCGCAGCACAATGTTGATTACCCCGTATTTACCAGCACTTAATGCTCCAGGAACCAAGGAGGCAAAAAGAGGAAAAGAGGGTCGAGTACCGGATGTGGACAAAAATTGTACAATAATGATGTTAGAAATATTATATTGGCAGAGGATTAATAATGGCCCGAGGGCAATAGTGGTAAAGATGGGCATAACATTTGTGATAGCATGGCTGATCATCTTTTACTCTCTCCCTCCTATTCTCCAGTGCCACGGTACAGACAGAGACAGTGGTGTTTTTAATGATAACACACTAGCAGAGGAGAGGAACCCAGGGAGAAACTCACCCTGGGGCTTGGCATCATGCAGCAGCTTTCGATCTGCAAAGATGGAGAAACATTAGAGTTTCACTCCAACTTGAATATTACTAGTGCGGCTAGTGGCTAATGGTGTATCCATACATGTATACAGTATATATATATGTGTGTGTGTGTGTATGAAGATGATCAAAATGTCACGAAGAAGAATCATGAAGAGGAAGGTGGTGACGTTACTCACTCTGTGTGCAGAGCCCCCCCGTGCAGTTGTGCGTGGCCAGCGCCGCCCCGTCACACAGCCGCCCTCCGTGTTTGGGCTCTGGAGCCGTGCAGTCTCTGGTGCGCTGCCTGTCGCACTCGGCGCTGCACACCGTCCACTCGCTCCACTCTCCCCAGCCGCCGTCCACTGAGGGCCCCGCGTACAAAATACACAACATGGTACAAAAAAGGTATGAGAATACACTTGATGTCACTCACACACACACAAGGATCACACTGATACAAATGAAAAAAGCTACCAAGTTTCGTGAACTTCTGACATGACCGACATAAACAACTTGCCTACAAAAGAAGCACGACCAGGCCTAAATTAGTTCCCTCGATGGCTTTGTGGTTTGAGAAAACACTTACAAAAGGACCGGCTTTACACCTAACCCCACACAAAAAACTCATTTTCTTCCAAATCTGAGAAGGACAGTGCTGCAGCCGCACAAAGCTCGTATCAAGTCTCCTTTTCCACGTTAACCACTCCATAGGTCGCCCTCCTTCCTGCTAATATAAATGCAAATGCTGTGTTTGTGTTCACCACTCAGGTGCGGAGAAAGCATCCCTTTTGTAGGAAGTGTGTGTACGCGTTGTGCAAACGGGAGATAATGTTCGGCGGGGTGTGCTGCGCTGCGCTCGCCCCCGATAACGTCTTTCCCTGAACATGAAGAGCATTTCCCTCCGGTTGGTCCAGAAGCGGTTCTGATAGCTGGCGGCGCTCCTTTGCTCTTCCTCTCACAACTTAAAGCTTCTTGTTCTTCCTTGATCTGTGTCTCTCTCTCAAGTTCTCCTGTTCCTTTTTCTTCGTTTGCTTTTCCTTCACTGTCTCTCAAAGGGGCCGCCGTATCAGGTTTCAGATACAACCTACTGCCGGTATCAGAAATGGGGTCAGTGCAATGCATTTACGGAGACTGTTGGGAGGGAGATTACCCTGACCGCAGCAGGGCAACACTATCAGAAACACACAGATGCATTAGGAAACGGTGCATCAACACAACTAGACGATCACCAACAGCTTCTGCCCGCCCTAATCAATCTAAGACTTTGATTTAGTAACGCCGCGATACGCTACGTCTTTGTGCTTACCTGGACAGAGCGTGTTGCAGGTGCTCTTCTGCACCGACATGCCCTCGCAGAACGTGCCCCCGTTGAGCGGCGCCGGGTTCGTGCACGTGCGGGAGCGCTTTTGCACGCCACGCCCGCAGCGCACGTTACAGGGGGACCAGTCCGTCCACGACGACCAGCCTCCATTCACTGCGGCAAGGGATGAAAAGGAGAACAAATGAAGGAGAGAGTGGCGACGAGTAACATGACAGCACAGCTATAGAGGAAAGAGCAAAGCAGTCCCCGCGGTGTGAACGCTGGCCTACTTTCTGTATTTAACAATATATTTTCTGTCAGACGCGAAGGCACCGGGATGACTAAACCACGCGGGTTCAATCACAGCTGATGATAAAAGGCCTTATCAGGAGAAACCAAAGAGGTGTCAGTGTAGAGATGAGCGGCGTTCTGTTCCCTTTCCATCCACTTCCACATCTTCCTCTGATCAGCTGCCTGGAATTACGCCGTATGATTGACTGATCGGCTCATTTATCGGCATGGAAAAAGGACGACATACCACTCTTTTCCTATTCTACATCTATTTGAGGCTATTGAGAGTAGGAAGCCTGTCAAGAGACGTCATTAGCGCGAAAGAAGTTGACAACAACAGGATCTTAGAAAAAATAGGATGAATTCCTAGAGCAGCGCTGCAAAAAATGTACCTATACAGAACGAGAGGTCAAAGTAAATGGTCATAGAAACAATTAACAAGGTGTTCCTCCTGTGTGGATGGAGGCGGTGTTAGTGTGACATTGTACTTTCACTAAATTCTGCTCCGTCTCTGCAGGGCTATAAAAGTAGGTGCTTCCTCCTAGCAGATAAAAGCTAAGGCCCGCGTCAAAGTTATTGCGCCTGTGTCTCCTTTGTCTTTCCACATGAGGGATAACTTGCCCATTACCTGCTCATCACACCACAGTGTGAAAACAGACCATATGCTTTTTATACTCATGGCTTATGGGAATCTGGTTGAGGTAGCAAATTGACAGTCTATTCAAAACAACAGCTCAGCGATGGTTGACATTACCAGAAAACGTCTTCAGAAGTACTGTACGGCTGAGGAAGAAGAAAATACACTAGGATGTGCCTTTATTCTGAGTGACTGGCATTATTTCATAGTTATGCCAATAGAGAAAATGCAGTAAAATAAACTGGGTTACAATGAAAATAAGAAAAAAAAACTATCTCTGGACTGTGATATCTCACCGTAGACCACCACTGTAGCGGTGGCGCTGCGCCTCTTGGCCACAATGTTGCTGGCCAAGCAAGTGTAGTTCCCCGAGTCTGAGAGGCGGGCCTCTGAGATGATGAGGTTATGGTCAGCTCTCGTGTCCACGATGCCGTCAGAGCTCACAGACTCCTCGTTCTTCAGCCATTCCACCTGGAAACAGCGGAGAATATGCATTGGTTAAATCTGACTCATCTAAAAACACATCAGGGATCAGTGTCTCTCTACTTTACTCTACTCTACAGTACACAACTGTACATAATCTTAAAGCAAATGTATTGCCACTACACACTAACCTCTATACGTTTATAGTGTGTTCATTGTACAGTCCTGTGTGCTTTCTTTCTTGTTACTAGGTACATCCGCTGCTGCATTACTGCAATTTCCTCTCGGGGACAATAAAAGATTAATCTGATCTAATCTAATCTAATCTAATCTCATATATATGGCCGATCAAGTATTTTTAGGACGTGAAAAAAATGGAACAGCGGTGACCTTCTATCCAAACGGCCCTAAATGAAACACTAAGTGCCCAACCCTGTTTCTATTTCTCCGAGATCTCACTCCTCAGATAAGAGAGGGGACGCATTTCAACCCCCGATTGCGGTTTGTGAGAAAGGTGACCCACATGAGGGAGTGATGTAGCAGGTCACATCTTCTCCCATTACCAATTCAGGGCCATGTAGTGAGTGAAAGTAATTAGGAATTACAAACTAAAGGGACGCTCTGTTGATGCTCCTCTGCTCGCTTGACTGGCTCTGTAAATTGCTATTAATGTGCCGTTGGCTTGAGCTTTTCATTGAGAGAGACTAGCTAGGGCATCAGGGAGCGGGGCTTGATTTATGGCTGTGTGTTTGAGGATTAAAAACTACACCCCATGGCGAGCTCTGTTTGTGTGTATGTGTGTGTGTTTGAGTTTGAGAGTGTCCATTTGCCAAGGGAATATAACAACAGCCAACACACTCAGAGATTGCTTTGCTCTTTCGAAGCGCCCTGAAAGAAAAAATTGAGCTGGGAAATCAATAAATCAGGAGTCATGTTGTCACAAGTGGCTTTTTTCTCCTTTTGATGGTCCAAGAAGTCTTTCATCATGTGCCTTTAATTTCTTTTTTTTTTCCTCCATCGTTTGGCTCCACGGCTTTTGAGAGAAACCACACTGATGGTGCTGCATTGGTCTTTCTATCACTCCTTTTCTTTATTTTTTTCCGTTCCACTCTGGTTGTATGCCTTCAATGTCCAATCAAGCCCCATGTTTCCTTCTATGCTCCATTATCTGTTCCACTGCTGCCCAGACCAATCTTCTCAGCTAAGGAAACGGTCAGTTTCAACCCTCTACACTGGAAAGAAAAGAAGCAAAATTTAATTTGAATCATATAAAATCCACCCATATCTTCTGTGCTGTCACATTTTAACCTTGTATTATGCTTGATCACTTCATAGCTACCATCACTCTCTCTTTCTTTTGGGCTTGTCGTCGTTTCCTCGTTAAGAAAGGATGAGCGAGGCGAGTTACGTTTTCTTTACCCACTTTACCCACACAATATCATAGTTTGTATATTGTCTGCAGTATCTGTAACAAATAAGGCACCTCTGACGTCACCAAGAGAGAGTCTGTAGTAGGTGCATTGATAATGAAATAGAAGCTAACTCGTTGGACTGATAGAAGGCTAAATAAACCTTCTACAACCAAATTCATTCATTCATCTAGACTTGGGTCATTTATTTTATTGCTTTTATTTTTGCATCTTCATTTTAAGTAAAATGCAAGACATTTCCATTTCATTTCCTATGTTATTATGATTTGAGAAAGGGTCCCTTTAATTGAAGGGTTAAATACAGCACTGATGAAGTCACTGGTCGCCAGCTACTGAACAACAAGAACTCATAGCCAAGCTCAAACAGTGTGTATGCTGATATTAATTCCAACACAAATTGTGTTATTCCTACTCAGCGTGTTAATTCAAAGGATGTCAATTTACCTGGGAATTCATTGCCATTTATTTTCTCACAAAAACTAAGAAGCTATTTTCCTGCAGGAAGTGCACCCCGCTAAACTGCGATGCTGGACTAATATTACGAGGGGACTTCATCGAATTGAGAATTAACCCCCAACCTCTGTGTTCCTGAGAAGTACTCAGATAGAATACGGTTTTACCAAGGCGTTCTGAGATTGAGCTCGCTAGGCCCCTAGATTTGACCATTATATTGTGTAAATTAAATATATTTGTGTGTTTAGTAGCTCATTTGTCACCTCAGTAGACAACCGTGACACTAAATGCATTGCCTGAAGCAAAAATTTAACGTTAGGCTACATTGTATTAAAAAAAAAAAATTCAATGACAAATATAATTGATAAAACAATCTAGCAAGCGAAATAATGAACTGGATACATATAGAACCGCTGTCCAATCTGCAACAATTTTTCTTTAATCAATTTTTAAAGAATGACATTTTTTTCCTTTCAAATGTACCACAAAGACAATTTGGTACGCGTAATGATTGGGATGTGGATGAAATTAGTGTTATTACGGACCCTGTGTCTTTTTTAATCAACACTAGGTTCACAACTATCAGGTCTACATGCCTGATCTTGGTCTCTATGGATACACAGCACTTTTGAAATTCTCCACCCAGTGTCAGTAACCTTGTGACAAAAAATTCACCTACATTAGAAAGTGAATATACCATGATAGCAATGATCCCAGACAGAGATGCTTCATGAGATGCTTCATGCTGCATCTTGGACACTTGGTTTGTTATTTTGGCAGCCTTGTTCAGGCCCCGTCCTTTAGATGGATTTAAAAAAAAAAAATGACACCACAACTGTCAGCCGTAACTTGATCCGCAGGACCCACCGGACCCGCCGGGTCTAGCGAGCAGCCTCGTTAACTTTAGCTACAAAATGCCATGAGATTTGAAATGTCTAAAAATGAAAAATGCGATGGAAATTGTACAGCGTTTATTTTTTAAAGAGGAGAGTGGGCAATCCTTTCACTTTCAGCATATTTCATTTATATAGACAGTTGGAAAGCAGCAGAGTCGAGGAGGCACAGCAGAGAAAGCCCTGGTGGGGTTTGATCACTGCCAGGATACATGTGTGGCTGCGGAGGGGGTGGGGTGGGGCTTCACCACTCCACTATCTCTGGCGAAGTCTCAAACTCACAGTGCACTCATGAAAATCTTCCTGTGCTGCATTCTCCTTGTCGGCAGAACCTATTGGCTATCCTGAAGTGATTTGGCTTTTGAACAATTCCTACTCATATGGTTTGCACATGGTACAATAGTCCTTCATGCCAGAATCCAGACGGGACACCCCAGCCCTCCTGGGCTCGTCCTCTAAAGTGGCATACGACAAGGCTGACCCCTGCTTCATACAGTATCTCACTGTAAACCTTGGCTCAAGCCATAAGTCCTGACATATCGCCAAACTCCATCAGTAGGATCAGCTACAGTATATGCTGATACATAGTCAAGTCCATGCCCAAAACCTTGCAATTTTGACTATATTCATTCACTGTCTGACTACAAAATCAATTGAGCCAAATTCATTTCACTGCGCCTCAATCCAGTAAAGTTGGCAGTGCTTTGTTCTTCAGCACTGGCATTGTGTGAAGAGCATGGCGTTACATATTTGGGGTTTGAGATACAGTCTAACTCAAACAGCACCATACGAGCAAACTATGATGATATATCGCAGCAAATTAATGTGGATTTTCCAAGAATTTCTACCAAAAATCGAAACATCCTAATGCAATGTCATTTTCTGTTCTCATCCCTCTTCCTCTTGCCCCTGCGCCATTTAAAAAAAAAAAGTCAATAAAAAAACCTGGAATCCAATATAGTACTATAGTACTATATTACAATATAGTAATATAGTTGTAGCTCTAAGTGGGGCAGCAGGATATAGTATAATAATACTAATAATACTAATATTAATAACATTAACAATATAAATATAATTATTAACATTATTATTATTATTATTATTATTAATAATATTGTTATATATTATTATTTGCAACAGAAATTGCTTTAACAATCAAATAAAAGCAAACATCATACTCAAAGTAATTCAAAACAAGCAAAAACAAGAAGACAGTAAAGATGAAAAGATAGCAACAGAGGGTAAAGACAATGTAATATTAAAAATACATAAAAGTAAGTCTGTAGAAATGCATGATTTAAAAGACGACACTGATACTCTTTTGCTAACTCAGCCACTGGTCAAGCTACTCATTTCTGCTGTCACTTCCAATGAGTATGTCTCAGCGCTTTATCACAAGATTTCACAGAGACATATTAACTGGCCTGGAGCTATTTTTCATTGGGAATCTGGATTTGTCTGGGGGCGTTTCCTAACTTCAGTTGCAAATGCCTCACGTATTGTCCAACTTGCTGGGAACAAAACTTCTGAAGTATCAAGCACCCGGTATAGGCTACAAGAGAAGCCTCGTCAGGGCAGCATATTCTTCAGCGTAAAAAAAGGCTCTCTTGAAGGCTCGTTTGAACCGCAGATTAATTGGAATATCACTTGGAGCCAATACTATTCAGACATTCTGACCCTTTAAAAAAATCCTCAGCTAGGATAATTGAATCCCATGCCTCAATGATATCTACCTGGTCTGATGCATCCAATTTAAAGGCAGGAGGACACCTGCACCCACCAACACTCTGATTCACCCCAATTTCCATGTTTCCATGACTTCCATACCTCCGCATTTTTTCCAACATTGGCTCTGTACTGTGTTGTATTTTTGTGTGATATTCTGTTGCTTCGAGTCAAAAGAGCAGTACAGTGTGTGTGTGTGTGTGGGGTCATAGACAAGGATGGGCTTCTGCGGCCCCCCCCACCCTAAATAAAAATATGTTGTTTACAATTTCTCTCTGGTGATGTCACATTTCAGATAGTCCTCAGGTTTACGGACAAACGTGATTTTCCAATTTGGATTTATGACTGGGAATTTTATGAGAACATTTTCTTTGTGGAAACCTCATACCAGTTTTACGGAGCCCCTCCGTATATTTTTGGATGTGAATGCAGCACAACACTGTATGTGATTCTATGAATCAGAAAAACATTGTTGAAAAAGATCATATGCACTCAGCCATCCTACCCATGATAAACAAAGGTAAACAATCAACAAGCTGCAACCTCCATCAGCCCAGTGAGCAGCTCTTGATCACACAACAGAGTTTTGTCTATAGACTGATGATCACAGGAGTAGTAGTAGTATATGTGTGAATGGTGTATTTTTAGACTCTTTTTTTTATCGTCTCACCTGTACAATTTGCTGTATCTATCTACACTGTTTTTTCTTTTGTTCAAAGTGAATACATGACACTCGACTAACTTAAACAAATTTGTCTGTCAGTTGTTTTTACTCTCCTGTGTTATTGCTTTGATTCCTCTCTCCGACTCTGCCCCTGTTTCACTCTTTTCCAGCATTAGCTGCAGGAAGCGTATAAACCCGATGTGTGCATTTGCATTCCACGGCAGTCCTCGAGTCTCCCCTTGAGGGGGAAGAGATAGAGAGATGCACATGCTGATGAGAAGGCAGGGACAGGACAGACTCAAATGAGCCTGATAAGCCAGTGCCTGGGGAGGAAGGGGAATGGATTTGCTTAATTGGCAAATTTGTTCCACTTAGATAGCAGCAACCAGTGTTGAACTACACCACACCTAGCCCTTAAGACTAGGCCTGGCGGCAGTCGCCATGTCGGTCGATCTAGTGTGTGCGTGTGTGTGTGTCGGCATGAATGCTAGCTTTGTTTATAATATTGCTAATCGAACAGTTATTTGAAATCCTGAGACATATTTCCAAACAGAGGTCAGTCTGGACAGTCTCTTCTAATCACTCGGGTGCATTTGTGGTGGGGGGAGATAAGCGGAAGTGGCCGCGGCATCCAATGGCCAGCAGGGGGCACTGAACTGTACAGTAGACCGCTTTCAAACTGTTTGAACAAATTGAGACGAGAGAGTTGACGGCGCGGCCCCGCGTGTTCGTTTGCGGAGAGGTATAGCCTTCTTAACCTTGACACACAACAAAAGCATGTCCGAATTAAGTCATTCCAATTACTACCCCGCATCAGGCGTAACGACTGATAACTCCATCATGCTGGAAACAAACGCCGTGGCCTACATTTACATTATTTGAAAGGGAAGTGAAAGCGACATGAAGGCAATTACAAAGCATTGCAGCGAGATCCACTTTTGTTCCATCCAATTCAATTAACTCTGAGTTTCATTAACAAGCACCCTCTACTCCTCCTCCTCCTCCTCCCACCTCACCACCTCACCCCCATACCTGCACCCCCTCTCTTCGCCGTGCCTCAATCACGTATGGCCTTTTCTGAATGCAAAAATGACTTTTGAGAAATCACATTAAACAAATGAGCTCTCCAAATCTGACAGCGACATATTCCGGAGGCGGGGGCAGTGAAACCCTCGCCATGTCCTTGCTTTATCTCCACTCTCGTCTCTGGAAATGTTATGTTTATCAGTGAATAATTACATTTTAAGCACCTCAAATGACTTTGGATGAGAGACTTAATGATTAATTACACTCGGTAAAGAATACTGGGGCAGTTAATGTGGGCCTAATGATTGTACAACCGTTTTTTTTTTCTCTCTGAAAGTTACTGAGAGGACTTTTTCCCTCTCTCCACTTCTAAAGTTTGCCTCGGAAAATCTGACAGTTATATAGGCCTGTTAATTTCAAATGGTTCTCTAATTGTTTTCTGAGAGCTACTTCCATTATTCACTGCCCGTGATCTTTCCTCCTCGAGCGATGTTGTTTTTTTTTTTTTCCCAGAATGGGTCTTAATCATTTTGGTAAGGGCAAAAAAATGTCTTCTCTTTAAGACAAACTAAACGAGCCGTGTGAGGAAAAGAGATCTTCTATGGTTTTTTAACAGCATCGTTCCCGCCACAATAAAAGCCACGGCGCCATGTTGGCTTTGACATTATGGCGAATCAATGTGTATCTGAGCCTCTTTTCTCTTTCTGCCATAAATGGTGCAGCCAATAGATTGAGCCATCTTGGCTCTTAAGCTGAAGCAGACTTCAGCTGTTCCACTGATATATTATCCATGGTCTGACTTATACACAGATTATTGCCACTGTCACGACTGCGACAGATCAGAACGGCATTGTCTGATTTTCATTAACGTGAAGAAAAACAACCTACACAGCAGCCCAGTGAACTCCCGCGTGGCATAAGAGGAGGAAAGACGCGAGTCGAGTTCTCTCCTCTCCCTCTGTTAATATTTCCTTTGAGCGCGGGAACAGAGCCGAGGAACGAGGGGATTTGAAGCTGTGCAGCTTTTATGTCTTTAAACAGCGTGCAAAGTTGGAACCCATTTCATCTGCACGTATAAATCGAGTCTACTGAGCATTTATTGACGTGTATTTTACAACGTGTTAATTTGCACCGTGATACTGTGCAAAGGAAACACGATTCAAATAAACAGCGTGACCAAAATAGACGGTGCCTCCGAAGACAAGAGTTCAACAGATCACACTGCATCATTTGCTCCAACTCAAACTGTTGTTGAGCGTCAGCTTCCCTCTGAGCATGCATTATTTACTGTTGCCATTCTCTTTGTCGCATCAATGAATGCATGAGGAGTTGCCTATTTGATGACCACAATGCATGGAGGGAGACTCGTGGAACAGCGAGGCTTCATTTGTGTGAGTTGAATCATTCATTACATGTATGCGCACACACACACACACACACACACACACACACACACACACACAGAAAATGAGAGTGAAATGAATCCATGACCATCTGAATAAGTCATAACTGCACATCCTTTTACTGGAGAACATAGTAATACACATGGAGAGATATTGCTCCCAGTATATCATCATCCCCACTCTGGGTTGAACAGAAGGAAGGCTGAGTGAGCGAGAAACTAAAGGAGTGGCATCCTGCAGCTCATCAAGTAGCAGCTCTGGCTTACTAAACTGAGAGAGAAAAGCGTAGGTGCGTCTTTGAGTGCTGTTAGCTGGAGCTTCATAAATGAAAAAACAAAAACAAAAACAGGGTTTTGTAAGCAAAATAGTCAGATGACTGCTCCTCTCCAGGCAACACATGGGGAAAAAAAAAGAAGAAGAAGGGAGCCCTCACCTCAGCCACAGGCACTCCCTCTGGGGGACGACAGTGCAACACAATCATGCCCTTGAGAGGCACCTCTATGCCCTGGGGGTCCTGCTCGAAGTTCTTCCTCAGGTCTAAGGAAGAGAATGGAGAGGCTGGATTAAAGAATCAGCACTAAGACAAACAAAGGCATGCACACAAACTAGATGCAACTAAACTAAACTACACATGGAATGACTCTCGTTCCCATCCTATCCATCAGTCTGGTATCAAAGTGACTCTTGTTGCTCACAGGCGATGCGGACGGTGGCCTTGCGGCTCTTGGAGGTTCCCAGGTGGCTCCAGGCCACGCACAGACACCAGTAATCCTCGGGGCCGTGGAAGTCCTCCACCTGCTGACGTGACACGTTGATCATCACTTCGCGGATCTTCAGCCCTGCGGACACACACACACACACACACACACACGCACAACAGGTGACGATCACGCAGATTAGCTTTCTTTATATATCACGGAGATGATCAGTCACGCGGAATCAAGATTTGCTGAGACGGGGGCGGTGAGTGAAAGTTGGAAGCCCGATAAGATTATCAGCAGCAAAACAGATCCACTGTCCGCCAGGAGGAGACGGAGAAGGGGATGTTAATCTGTCTGGGGATATATTTTGGGATTACTACCCTTCGGGATGTACCCTAACCAGTTAAAATGCAAAGATGCGGAACACCATTTGTAGATAGCCAATTAATCAACTGATCCCTCGTGTTCTCATTCAGTATTGGTAAAGAATAACCCATTTATACAGATTGTGAATTGACACTAAATGTTCTCCTGTGGAGGCAAACATCTGCCCCTCGTTGTGTTCAAGGAACAATCCACCCTCACTCACAGCAGCTGTTGGTGATGCACCTTGCATTCTAGGGTCCATTTTGCTGTTTGGTATTTTTCTTTATTCCTGTGGATAAGTGGTTAAAGGTAGAGGATGTTTCCAGTGCCGCTACAACGGACAATCTAAAACATCAAAGGTAATCGTCAAGTTTTGGTGTCAGCTCCTCACAATCAAAGGACAAGGGCTTCATTTTGCTCCAGTGTTCAACCATCACACAAGGAGAAATCCATTGTATAGAGGAGGAGGAGGAGATACCGGTTTCTCCACTGACAATAGCCGCAATAGACCATGATGCAATGCAGCCGCAAGACATGTTGCGTTTTGAGTAAAGGGGCACAACTCTCACTTTTTCTCGACCGGAAACTCTCACTCTCTGGCCATTATTATTGCTCTCACTGTCGTTATTGCTCTCCTCAACCTACAGGTAAAACCATACAGTAAGTCCAGGTAAGTTGTCCAGCGTTGTTGAGATATAGGAATGTAGGAAATCAATAACTGAAGTAGAAGTAGACAAAGCAGCTTGAGGCAAAGTGGGATGCAACGAAAAGTTAAGAAAAATAACTCCCGGAATGCATTGAACATAACACGTCGCTTTCTTCAAACACATTTGAGGGAGCAGTAATTGGAGGTAGTAAGTGGAATCAATACAATTAAAAACTGAATGTGAACATCAGTCATTTCAAGGGAAATCAAAATCTATTTTTTTCCCCCTAGCATAACTTTAACAGATCAGTCACACAGATCCCTCTTTAATATCTGCTCTTTGATTCAACCCATAATGAGCATGCCATTAGACTTCAGAGACCTAATGGGAACTGAAAAGCCTTATGAAAAGATGACAGACAGTATAGGACCATGAATGCATCATAGGGTGGCTCTGTTGGGTTTCGTGGAAATTACAGCTTTAAAAGCTAAGCCAACACGTGTGATGTCTGTTCACTGTTGCCTCCAACTGGACTCAGTTTCCTGCATTTTCACACAACCTCACATGACTCAGGGCAGGCCTACCTATAGCAGCATTTACAAAATAAAACTGATCGGCCCAATATAGCTTTTTTTGACGAAACCTGAAAGGAATAATACATAATTACTCTGAGATACAGCAATTATTGACCCAACCTAGAGGCCAGAAAGGCCCCAAACGTCGTAGGTGTTATCTCAGACACTACTGACCCAATTTTGATGAAAACTTGAGGGAATGATGCAACTTTACACTAAGACAGGACATTTTGAACATAAAACTGATTGGTCCTACATTGTGCCACACAGAAGGCAGAGAGGCCCCAAATATCATCCAATAACTCAGACACTGTGGGCCTGATTCTGACGAAACTTGGGGTAATGATGCATCTTTACACTGAGATCCGGCATTTACAAAATAAAACTGATTGGCTCACCATAGTGGCATCCATAGGCCAAAAAGGCCCTTACAGTCAAATGCAATATCCCACACCACTAACCTGATTTTGACTAAACTTGGGGGAATGACACATGTTAACACTACGATCTGACATTTACAAAACAAGGTGATTGGCCAAACATAGCAACAGGTCATGTCATGGTCACTGTTGACTAGTAGAAATACAGAAATGCTATCTATAGAAATCCTATACAAAAAGGTACATTCTTTTGTTACTACAACGGTGTGCTCCTGCCATTTTATGAAAGCTACAAACCACGAGAGGTCGTACTTTACAGTGAAAACAGCTACGAACGTCATGCCTAACAACACCTCTCACAGTAGCTGTTTTAAAAACTCACTGTAAAGCACGGCCTCTCGTTGCTTATTGCTTAACTATGCCGTCACATACTTGCGGTGCAGGCTTTAGCCATTACGCATTACACTGCAGACGGCAGCCGAGACACGGGCTGGGATTACATGAAAACCGATAATGCAGATTGAAAGGTTAAAGCCTAATGAAGTAAACGAGAACATTGACGTCCTCTAAAGCGCTACTCCTTATAATATTATAGTAGACTATCAAAGTCATACGCGTGAAAACATCTTGGCATACTGAGGGTATACAGTATGGAACCATGGAGGCAGAAGGAGCCTGGAGGTCAGAGGACTTGTCGCTGCCAGTTTGCATCCCAGCTCATAAATCAAATCAAATCAAATCACATTTATTTGTGTAGCCCTTAATCACCGTTACAGTCTCAAAGGGCTTCACAGTGCCCAAAGTGTGAAAACAATAAATGGTTAGTACACGACATACCCCAGCCTTAGACCCTCAACAGAGGACAATGGAAAAATGGAATGGAAAATGGAAGAAATCTCAGGAGGGACTACTCAGAGAGGGATCCCCCTACCAGGATGGTTGGCCGTGCAATAGATGCCGAGTTTGGGTAAGCAGCGTATACACAATGCATAAAGGTTTATTATGGTGGGACATCCACATCTGATGTGGGGCATCACAGCAAACGGCAGCTCAATAGTTCATCGTCAACATGCCTGGTTAAGTAAGGGTTAAAATCTGCTATCAGGTGCAGCTTTAGCTTAAGACATCTCTAGAGTGTACGATACAAAGCTGCTAATCTAACAGCTTCGTTTTGATTCTCGTGATGTAATCTCCAGCGCTCTTTGACAAGCAATCTTACCATTAGCTATTGCGATGACAGCCTAAATGCCCCCAAGAAGACGAGGGGAAGGCTTTAGGCGTGCGATCTCTTACATCACGATGGATTATTCACCGTCAGACCTCCCTCGCCTTTCTTAACGATGAAGAAAATAAAGTGTTCCTGATGCAAGGCTTTTTATGTTGAGAGCAGACAAAACAGACTCACAGAGGATGGAGTCCACTTCACGTTACCATGGGACAGTAAAGTACAACTTGAGAGAACAATACATTCAAATGAACAAAAATGTGTGGGTGTGTGCGTGTGTGTGTGTGTGCATCAAAACAAATGTAGGTCCCCAACAAAGAAACCCATGACTGCTGGCAACAAATAACCCTCCCACATGAATGTGTGGCTAACGTCTTTTGTGAGCGAGGGCCAGGGTGATGCTGCTGAAGGGAAGACACACTCTCTCTCCCAGACTCCCTCACATTAGGCAGAGATCACAGAGGTTAGTCCCTTCTTGGAGCAGCCTGAAATGCCAGTGAGGGGCCACTGAGGGGCCAGTGAGGGGCCAGTGAGGGGCCACTGAGGGGCCACTGTGTTAGAGACACTTTCAAACATTCAGACGGCGTCCTGTCCCACACTGCCTGTTTACTTCATTTTCTTTTCGCCTCTTTCTGCCGCTCTCCCTCTGCCAGTGGCTCGTTGACAGAGTGCCACGAAGCCTAGACAACTTACCTCAAGGAGGAGAATCTTCCCCCCCTGCTCCGCCTCCATTCTCCTCCCATATCCTACCTCACTTTCTTCAATATCCCTCCATAAAGGAGTCTAGAAGAGATACACTCGTGCTCAAGTTTTTTTTATCACTCCACCTCTCTCTCCCTATGTCTTCTCTCTTTCCATCTATCTCTCCATCACTCTGGCATGGAGCCTGTAGAGTGATTTCTCCATTGGCTGAGTCTATGAAGAGTCCCTGAGGGAGCCAGCCCCAGCTACAAGTGGCTCCTGATCCAAGCAGCCTGGCACAGCTCGGCACAGCTCAGCTCGGCTCAAGCAGGACACAGGATGTCTCTGTCATACTTAACGTCACGGGGTGGGGGGGGTGGGGATTATCACAATGCTATTTGTTTGAGGGATCCTCGCGAGGCAGCTGTGTACATACGGGCGCCACTGGGTTGAGGTGGACGGATTTAGGAGTTGGCTTTAGGAGGAGCGTCGGTCTGATGTGAACCCCGGCTTTGGGGAAATGTTGGTGTGATGTGACATCGTGACATGCGGCTCAGCGTGCAGGGGGGGCTGGGGTGGTTGGCTGAGGGCCAGACGCAGACGAACCCTGCTAGACAAGCGGAACACGCTCCCAGCAACATCTTCAGTCTGGTCCCAGCTGTGTGTGCGTGTGTCATACTTAATCCCGGGGAACCAAAGGGACACGTTAGTCTGTGCATAAAAAAAAAAAAAAAAAAGCATGATAATTCAACCATTAAAATGCCGTGCGTCCTCGTTTGCGTCCCCCCCCCCCCCATCGGCTTGTTTGTGTTAATGTAAAACATACATGTGCCTGCTTATTAGGCACTTGTGGTGTGAAGAAACCAACACTTGACCCCTCTGAGGTCAAGAACTACAGACCGGTTTCCCTTCTACCCTTCCTATCAAAAACTCTTGAACGTGCTGTCTTTAAGCAACTGTCCTTGTACCTCCACCAGAACAACCTCTTGGATCCCCACCAGTCTGGGTTCAAAGTGGGTCACTCGACCGAGACTGCCCTCCTGGCAGTGACGGAGTCGCTCCATGCCGCTAGAGCGAACTCTCTCTCCTCTGTCCTGATACTCCTGGACCTGTCTGCAGCGTTTGACACGGTGAACCACCAGATCCTCCTCTCCACCCTTGAGGGGATGGGTGTCTCAGGCTCTGCACTCTCCATGTTTGCATCCTACCTAACGGATCGCTCCTACCAGGTGACGCTGAGAGGGTCTGTGTCAGAACCACGCAGGCTCACTACTGGGGTTCCGCAAGGCTCGGTTCTAGGCCCTCTCCTCTTTTCCCTCTACACAACATCTCTTGGTTCTGTTATCCATTCACACGACTTTTCCTACCACTGCTATGCAGATGACACCCAGCTGATCCTGTCATTTCCCCCCTCTGACACACAAGTGGAGGCACGCATTGCTGCGTGTCTGGCAGACATCTCGGAGTGGATGTCGATGCACCACCTGAAGCTCAACCTGGACAAAACTGAGCTGATGTTCCTCCCGGGGAAGGGCTGTCCGCACCGAGACCTGGCCATCACCATTGATAATGCTGTGGTGACGTCAACTCGGACTGCGAGGAATCTGGGTGTGACCCTGGACGACCGACTGTCGTTCTCGGCAAACATCGCATCAGTGACACGCTCCTGCAGATTCCTCCTCTACAACATCAGGAGGATTCGCCCCTTCCTCACTGACAAGGCAGCGCAGGTGCTCATCCAGGCTCTTGTCATCTCCCGCCTGGACTATTGCAACTCCCTCCTTGCTGGTGCCCCGGCGTTTGCCATCAGACCTCTGGAGCTTGTTCAGAAAGCTGCAGCTCGTCTGGTGTTCAACCGCCCCAAGTTCTCCCATACAACTACCCTTCTTTGTTCTCTACACTGGCTCCCTGTAGCGGCTCGCATCCAGTTCAAGACCCTGGTGCTAGCCTATAGGGCAGTGAAAGGAACAGCTCCTTCTTACCTCCAGGCTATGGTCAAGCCTTACACCCCCGCCCGACCACTTCGCTCTGCTGCCTCGAGGCGACTGGTTGCCCCGTCGCTCAGAGGGCCCTGCGGCCGATCTACACGGTCACGGCTCTTCTCTGTCCTGGCCCCGCAGTGGTGGAATGAACTCCCCACTGATGTCAGGACAGCAGAGTCGCTGCCCATCTTTCGCCGCAGGCTGAAAACCCACCTCTTCAGGAAACACTACCCTGACTCTTCCCCTTAGCCATGCCTATTTGTCGTCAATTATGTGTCTGAGCTCTTGTTTATTGGCTCTTGTTCATTTGATACACTTATTTGTCTTAGCTCTTGCTTATTTGGTTCACTTATTTGTCTTAGCTCTTGTTTATTTGATTCTCTTATTTGTCTCATTTGTTTAAGATATAGTAGGTTGCTAACTTATTGCACTCTTACCTTAACACTAGTTATGCTCTTAGTTGCTTGTTTAGGAAGGAAATGCACTTACGATTTCTGGTGACTAGTAGTTTTCTTGCCTACCTATGTTGAATGCACTTATTGTAAGTCGCTTTGGATAAAAGCGTCTGCTAAATGACTGTAATGTAATGTAATGTAATGTAATATACAAGAGTAGCGTTCACCCTGTGGACCACTTCATTTGTCTGGTTTCTTTAGCTGATTCTTTCTGACACAGAGAGGGCTTTCTATAGACCCACTCTATATCTCTCTGTAGTATCGCCCTCTCTCACCAGTCCCCTTCTCTCTTTCTTTCTTTCCTTCCTTCCTTCCTTCTCTCTCCCGAGTCCATGCCTGGCTGGAGATAGCTGCTGTCTCTCAGCAAGCCGGCTGTGATCTTAATACACCACGCTGGAGTCAGCCTCTGACAGAGCATCAACAGGAGTGCATATCCACACCCTCCCTCCTCTCGCTTCCCCCCATCAACCGCTATCTCTTCATCAGAGAATCCAGCAGCAACTGTTATCTTCTCCTTCTTCAGACCAACCCGCTTTGTATCCCTTTTCATCCTCTCTTTCACTCCCCCCCACCCTCCCCCGCCTCTCTGAGATGATACCCTCTCCATTCCCGCTGTCCTTTCTCTTCCCTCGCCCCTCTTCCTGCTATCTCTCCATCAGGATATCATACTTTCGCTTGAAGTCTGCAGGCACAGATATCCCCTCTGTTCCTCTCCCCTCCTCTTCTTTCACTCCGTCCTTCACCGATCTCCTCAACTCTATCACTCCTTTCCATCTCTCTCCCCAGTTTACAGTATTTCCAGTGAGAGAGCAATTGTCTGTAGCTGCATTAAAATCTTATCATTGCAGTAGGTCAGAACAGACAGCAGGTTGCAATGGGCTCTATGTTATGAGATCTTCAGAATAAGGGTCCCACCCAGACTTGATATAGCTTCCTAAAATCATCCTGAGCAGTTTATCAGTGCCGGCTGTTTTCCTGAAGTGAGGTTAGAATCTGGTTAGTGAGCCCTGTCTGTTGGTGGTTTATCAAAAGGCTTAGCAATTGCAAAGGGCTACAGAAATGAAACAGTGCTGTGTTATATTTGAAGATACCCTGTACTTGATCTTAACAAAATCTAAACATTGGGTTGAAAGTTTATTTTGATGCCGCACAATGACTGAAAAATAACTATTCAGAATCATGGAAGAGATTTTAGATCACTGCAATGGAAAATGTAGTTTCAAAAATGTAACATGGATCTAGGATGTCAAACTTTCTAGGTAATCATTTATTAATTGTTATTAGCATTATCATCTCCTATCACATATTTCCCTCTTCCCTCTACTGTTTCATGCAATAGCTTACAGTAAGCTACAGGGCTGTGCAACCCTTCACAGACATTGCATAAGGGTGGTTGATATATATGCTATATGTTCTCCACAGAGAGTTCCCTCCATGTGTGTTTAGGTTGGGGTGTTCTGCCCATTACTGTCAGCCTTCATCAGTGTCCTACTTCATGGTCCAAGTTAGGCAAGCCTACAGCAAAGCCATACACACATTAACAGCAGATCTTAGTGCTGGTAAAGCCAGTGACACAACATCCCCAGGGATGGGTAAAACACTCTCATCAGTATGTGCAGGGATGAAAAAAAACATGCTACTTTTACAGATAGAGAACACCGGTTTGATGTATACCCATAGGAATCGCTCATAATGGTTTCTAAAATGTTTGGGGAAAAAATCAAGATGGTTCTAAATAATTCCAAATGGATATGATGTAGTATATTCAATCCCATTCACTACAAAATCCCACACAAACGATACACTGACTAACATATAGAGATAAAGGAATACTGCCAGCTCAACAAGGCCATCTGGGGTTGCTAAGTCCAGAGTACAGAACCAGACTGTGGAGTCAGTTTGCCAATAATGATTCATGGCGTGGCGGTCGCGCTACACTCTCACAAGCAACAGGAAAAGACCTTCTCAAACACACCCCTCCCTAACAGTTGATAGCAATCTCATTTACTACTCTCATCCCTACAACCCTCCTCCACCTGCCCAGCAATTGTCGAACTTCACTGCTCAGCACATGGCCCGCTGCCACCACTCGTCATCTCAGAAGGAGAGGGTCCCGTCACAGAACACCGGGAGAACTGCAGTCTACAGGATGAATCAGTCAGTGGATGATGCAGTCAATACTTTGACATGGAACATCTTTGTACCTCCTATGCCAGGATTTAGTTTGTTAGTTGTTTGTAGATTTCAACTCTGGGTTCAATGGCATCATCCCAGGACGACTCAGAGGGAAACTGCCCCAGCTGAACCCCCATCATCCCTCTCAACCTGCTCTCTTGCCTCCTTTACTCCGGGAGCGCCGGTGATTAAACCTCTAGCCCCACCAGTTCATTAAACTCAAGCTTGTGGATGACACCTCCCTCTTGGGCCTCATTACCCATTACCCAGATCAAGCACTTTGCAAACCCAATGTGCCA
The DNA here is from genome assembly GCA_034670405.1 of Hoplostethus atlanticus. Classification (NCBI taxonomy): domain Eukaryota; kingdom Metazoa; phylum Chordata; class Actinopteri; order Trachichthyiformes; family Trachichthyidae; genus Hoplostethus; species Hoplostethus atlanticus. The sequence continues at coordinate 172,089 of JAXDDX010000151.1, read as the reverse complement.
TTAACACTTTCAAAGCTGTTGAGGTTGGGACCGACTTCAGAAAGAACCTGCCTGCTCATCTACCCCTGGAGATCAGCGGGTGAGCCCAGAGTTCCTGGACGTCACCATCACCAACACCCTCAAATAGGAAGAGAACATCTGCGGTCTAATCAAGAATAGAGGATGTTATTTTTCTGGCAACTGAGGAATCCAATCCCGGTCCATTTTGTATAGACGGATAATTGAAAGCATCCTCAAATCCTCCATTACAGTCTGGTATAGCACTGCTTCCTATTTCCATTACCTGTCAGCTGCCCTCCATCAAGGCGCTGCATGAAATCAGGGTGAAAACAACACCGCTCATCCAGGAAACCCATCTGTCCTAAAACTTTCCTCTGGGACATGGAGGCAGATCAACCGTCACTTCAACAGCTTCTTCCTGTCACGCTCCTCAACCAGCCCTCCTCGGTCACCCCCTGTAAACCTCTCCCAATATCTGGAGTCTTTGCCATCATTAAAAATAACTCTTTGTAATCCATGAGTAATTATTAGCATGAGATTTATTTTTGCTCAGGTGTGTTTGCACAATCTTGCACTACTATAATGTCCTGTGCAAGACCTGGCAACGACAACCTGGCTCTACTCTACTCTATTCAGTCTTCATGATACGCTGGACCACTGAACTACTGCTCATTCACTATACGTCATTATGTACTATAAAATGCTATAGTTTTCAATAAGTCCTGCAATCATACATTCATGGAAACAATATTTTAAAAAAAACTTCACTCAGATAAAAACAAACAAATAAACCAAAAAAGAAATAATCTCAAAGCAAAGGAACGACAAACTAAATGACAAATCGTGGTGACGTCCTCGTTCATCTCGCGCTGCATTTCGTCATTGATAGATGTGATGTTTTCCAGGTTGACAATGCACTATCACCAAGCACCATTGCCTACTTAATGGTTTGAAGAGCAAAACAGTGACGTTAGACATAATATCCACATAATGATAATGAATGAGAATTCATTGGCGATTCAGCAAGCGTGAACAGTATCTGATCTGAACCTTCAGAAAACAAGAAATGATGCTGTTTACTCTTTCGACTTAGACTGACAAAAGGTCTTGAGAGTATCTATGATCTGTGAGTGTTTAGGCTAAGTGTTTGAAATGCATACATCAAAGAGATGAAAGAGATATAGTAATATATGGGGCTCTGAGAAAATGAAGAACCTCTTGTCTCTGGGCCAGTGGCAGAAAGGCGCTATTGAGCTAGTGAACTCCAGGGTGAGGACACAGTATCTCAGTTCATCTCAATGAATTGACTCATCTCAATGACTTGCAATGCATAAACCACACAGAGACAGCGATGCTTTCAACATTTGACACTGGTTGTTGCTGTCTCTGGGAAGTAGTTGGAGTGTAAAGTGACACGCACAGTGCACGCTGTTGAAAATAACCCACACCTGAAACAGCCAGTGGTGGAAGTGCTCAAGTTTGACTTTGTTGTGCATTAAAACATTTTGAAAGAATAAATCTTACAAATAATAAACATTAAACTGCTTCACCAAAGTGTTTGTGTCAGCTTTCAATTTAATGTTCTTGTTATACTACAAAATAATGTGAATGTTTTTTTTACCAAGGTCTTTTATAGGGGTACTTCATTTTGCAAACAACTGCTGTAGAAATTAAGAAAAATATATATTGCATCGAGATGCGCCACATATACGGTGTGGTTAAATTGCAGGTGAATCAAGGTGAATGGTTATTGAGGTTTTTGTCCAGGTGTGGTGGTGGGTACGTTTCTTGGTATGGACTGATTCTAGTCTAACATGGATAGGCGCATTATGATTCAATGCACACCTTCTCCCCATGATGCATTTGTTTACTGGTGTCTTCCAGAAATACAATACTCCCATCAAGAAGTCAGAAATGGTCATTCAATGGTTTGCCAAGACCTTCTCAATAACCGCATATGGATAATACATGAACTTTCATGGGAAATTGAATCATGTTTCCCACTGCCACAATAAAGAGGGAGGATACTGATGCTCATTCAGAGTTATCACGTTGAAAATGGTTAGCACTGGCCTTGCCCTGCCGGACAGGTCTGGAAGGAACTCATTGTATTTAACTTGCTAAAAGCATTTTGAACAAAAATAAGCGAAAAGACAAATACAAACTCACACTTGTTCAGCTGTCATGAATAGTTTAACAGTGGACATCTACTCACGAGAAGATCTGATGCAGCCATGAAATATTTAGCCATTACATAGTGTTGAAAAATACCCTTCTACTGTCCCTTTTACACATCTCACAGATTGAGGAACACAACGTGACTCATGCAGTTGGAATAGACACTATAGTGTACAACATTTCTTTGTATCTTGCTTATGGCAACGGCAGTTGAAGCTGTAATGGGTATTCTCTTCCCGGGGTTTCTACACTCCTTCTCCTTGTCCGCCCTTTTATCTCCTAGAAGGCACTAAGTGAGCCGAGCCAAGATCTGAGAAAAACAACACAACACTAAAGCTTCGGTATATCACCCTAGCTGAGTTAGCTGCCTCTGGACAGACATGGTCTCTCTGTCCTTTGCCTCGTATCCTCTGGTCAAACAGTGTTAGGGCAAGCTGTTGTCGAGCCTGTCTGCATTTAATTCACTGCTTACTGCTTTAATGGCTACAGCCCCCCTACTGTCTACCGAACCCAGGGGCCATTCCACCACCGGACCTTAATAGCCACTACTGAGATACAGATGTCCAACTGCTTCCTATACAGTCGGAGCCAGATGCACCCCCTGGGGGATACTCAGGTGAAGAGAGATGTTCCTTTTCCTCAACACGTAGGTTGCCAGCCCACCTCTGTCGGTGCATTATGCCTAAGCAGTAGCACGGACGGAGTTAGCAGCGGATACTGTTCTCTAACACTCGCTAAATCCCCGACCAGGTCCAGAGAAATCCCCCTCCATCACAGACCTGTGAATGCCAAAGCACGTCCAGGGAGCAAAGCCACACATCATCATGCAGGGCACCCTTCTATGGGTTTTCACACCAACCTGGCAACCAGGCAACCGGGACGCAGACCATTATAATAGAGAGCGTTGCATTTGAAGAGATTAGGTCTTTTTTGTTCAAGTGAAAGAGCAAAGGAGAATGAAAGAGAGAATGTGTGGAAAGAAAGAATGTGTGAAAGAGAGAGAAAGTGAATGCGTGAGAGAGCATAAAAGGAAAGAAAAAGAAAGGCTGAGAAAAAAGGTTTAATTCTCAACATGGGAAACCGACATGTGTGCCAAGACCCAAGTGTCTTGGAAAGAGAAAGTTGGTTATTGCCTCTGTATCAATCACAGTGTTTTGCATTCAGTGCGTCATGATAAATTGATATCTTGGGGGCAACTAGCGTCTAGCAAAGTGATACATGAGAAGAGCATCTGGCCTGAATCTACGGAAAAACAAGAAATGATAATGTTTACTCTTTGAACTTAGACTGGCAGAAATCCATGAGACTCAATCTATTATCCATGAGTGTGTGTGTGCATGCCAAGCGTGCGCAAATGCGTGTATATCAAAGAGAAGAACGAGAGAAAATAAGTAACATCCCTTGTCCCTGGGCCATGACAGCGAGAGTTGCTATCGAGCTGCCGAAGCCCCGTGGTGAGAATACAGCACCTCAACTCCAGTGTGCTGTGCATAACTGACATGTTAAGGAAGGGATGCTTTTAACATTTGAAGCAATTTGCTGCTTTCTCGGGGAGGCGGCTGCAGTGTGTGTAGTCACACCCCCATAGCGTGTGCTGTTAATAATAGGAAATGGTCCAGGTCAAAAGAGTCAAAGATCAAGTGGTATTGACATTGATTTACAATAATGGGTGCCGTCTTTGTTCTCCACTGAGGCATCATCCAGCAAAGTAGCTCTAACATCTATTCATAAATTACACAATAAATCCATTTCTCCGTGTTTTATTTTGTAGTTTACCTTCTCATGTACTGGAGCACTTTACTATTCCTCCTGTGTTAGTCAGAGTTTTGAAGTAGCGTTGGTGAAAAGTTCTGACAAATGACAGTACACAACAGAAATAGGAACAGGGAAATGATGTGTTTTGAGAGAGTAGCACACTGAAACATGGCTCCACTGTGTGCCTGCACGTTGTACCATTAATAGTATGCAGGTTTTATGAAGTGGCAACCAGTACTGGTGAACAATATATAACTGCTACACCTCTCAACACAGAAATATCCCATGGCGGCTACAGACGGTAACAGAGTTTACTGTTTTGTACAAAACAGATCCATCATTATGCTCTACCCATCTCGAAATCTATTTCTGTGGTACTCCAACTTGCTTTTCTAGCGCACAACGAGGCTATAATAATGATCAATAAAACACCCTGATTCCTCATGCACCCTATCTCACCGTGTCTTCACCGCAGCGCGTGCTTAGGGGGCCCACATCCTGCCAGAGTTCTGCCTATTAGACCGGGCCCTGACAGAGGTTTCTACTTTATGAGCTACTGGCACAGGTGGATGTTTAAGTCCCTCTCCCTTGCTTCTTTTTTTCTCTCTCTCTCTCTCTCTCTCTCTCTCCCTACCTCTCGCCCTCCCCCTACCCTCGTCTTCCCTCTGTCTGCCCCAGTGGAAAGAGATATGAATGGTGATAAGGAGCCAGATGGGAACAGAGCTGTGAATCCTGACTAGAAGCAGTAAAGATTTAGAGGCCAGGGTCCAATGGTTACTCTGGGGAAGGTAATGATCGGCGCCGTGTGTAAAGTGAAGCATCGTCACTGTCACGCTAACACATAGCAAACAAGACAGGCCTGTACAAATCTCCTGCCTTCACCCGGACTTTTTTTTCTGCAAGCCACAATCCAATTAGATGATAATCACCTGATGTTCAATGCAGACCAAGGTCAAATAGTATTTGCAAATACTTTTCATGTTTTTTTTTGTCTTCTAAGACTCCAGATGGGTGGTTTTGCCACACAAGATGATACGAGCCATAAAGTTTCAACAATCAGGCTACCATCTGAATTGTCCTGGTGTGCTGCTTTCCATGCAGACAAACACTAAGAATTATTTACTGTTTATTTATTTTTTTAACCTAGTCTGTTTTAATGACAAAGATGATTTCAGCAGCAGAATAGTTCTTACATTGTACCATTGTAATCCTGCAGTCGACTGCTTTTCAATCCGCTGTGGAAATATGGATGAATTGAGAATGAGAATTTTAATGCCCATTGTGAGATGATGCAATACACTTTAGACAAGGGCATAGGAGAAAAAAAAAAGAGAACATTTCTTTGAGGTTTGCATCAACTCATTTTGAAGTAAAATAAAAACAGAACTGTATTTCAGCAAGTTGCATCAGTAAGAGACGATCTTCCATACTGTTTGGAGTTCAAAGTCGAATCCTAAAATTGAACAATTGTGTGCCTCTCACGGTCTAACTGTTGTCATATTAGTTTAGATCAAGTGTGACATATGCACTGAAGCAGTAAGTCAACTTATTTCAACTTATTGGGTTGGACGTAGCCTTAGGCACCGTCAAAAAGATGTGCTGCAGAGTTCAGCCTTTAAGCCTTCATTCATGCCACCACGGATGTGAGTGTGATCTGTATAGCTTAAACTAAGATGAGAGACTGGACGCAATTTTGACAAGAAAATAAATTGAGTTGAACTTGGGACTTATGCGCACGTGTGTGTGTGTGTGTGTGTTTCTATATCAGTGTCTATGTCTATGTATGCAAGGGTATGTTGTACCTGTCCCCAGGTCAGTGTGCTCCTGGGACGTGTGCTGGCTCTGGTGGACCCATTCGCCATTGCACTTGAAGAAGATTTGGAGGGCAGGCCGTGCTTGACACTGGAGCTTGATGGGGTTGCTCTTGACGATGTAAGCATCATCGGGCTCCTCCAGGAAGTGGGGCAGGGTTCCAGACGGGCCATGCTGCAGGGCTTCACCCCGGGAGCCTAAGGCATGGGGAAATGCACAGGGTTAAATTACAAAAAATAAAATGCAACTCAAAATGGAATAGAATTGTAGAATAGGTATATTTTATGCACAGTATTTTTTTAATACATTTTTTTGTACTAGGGCAGCAGAACCCCATGTACACTGCATTTGCATTGTAAATATCATCCATTTTTTTGGGGGGGGAGGGGGGTTGCTCCCCTGGGTTTGGGAGGGAGTGGGGGGGAGGGGGTATCTAAACTGCACAGTTTGTTTTACTTTTCTTCCCTCTTGCTTCCCTGTGTTTTTAGCATTTGTGCAGATAAACTAAACTCTAAACTGTATGATAACAAATATCAACAGTAGTCAAATTCATAGACAGTTTTGTTGGATGGATGGAAGAACAGATTTTGTGGGGGTTTGCAGAGGCTGGGTCTTGGGAGGACTGAGTGAGCTCTGGGAAAGGAGCTGGGACACACTGCCATTTCAACATGTTGCAATCTATGGCAATGAGCACGGTTAACTCTTTGACTTAATCAAGTGTAATGGTACAATGCAACAGACTAGTCTGAGTAGCATGCCTACCACTTAAAACATTAAAATATATGATATGAAATCTAATTTTAATACCTTAAAATACATTAAAATATATTTTGTTGATCATAAAATGTCAACAAAATACCAAACAGGTCAATCACAGAATAGTCCACAGACATAATCCTTCCAAAAAACATATGTCATAAATTATTGGGCTACATCACACTAAGGTTTTGTGGATATATTCTAATTGAACAAAAGACACCCAGCCTAATGTTGATAGAGCAGATGTAGTCCATTATAGCCCTCTTTGATCTCTCAGATGTTTGTGATCACTAAAAAGGGTTAATTCAGCTGAAGAACTAATACATTGGCAAGGCATAACAGGCACCATTCCCCTCTTTCTATGTCCTTCTGAGGTGTGTTTCAATCGACACACATTTTGCTTCTTCTGAGGCCCAGCAGGTGTAATTACACTCTGACTAATCCCCTCGCTTGCTGGAACCGCTCTCATGTTAATGTGAAGGGTTTAGTGAGGCGAAGCACTTCTCATCCACCCTTCCCGCTCTCCATTCCCCACTGCGTGTTCCTCTACAGTGATGGGTATACCTTTGAAAACCCCATCAGGATTTCAGAACTCACTCTCTTTCAGTCTCTTTCTCTCTCTTTCGCCGATCTAATCCTGCTACCTCTTCTGCCGGATGTCACCTGATTGAAGAGAATAGATAAAAGACTCTGTGTGTGCTGTGAAAATCACAGCTCTTGCTCACTGTTCCCCTTCCCCTCGCTGCGACACTCTGATTCTCTCCCTCATTCCTGGAACTAAGGCTGAACAAAGAGACATGCTTTTAATTTTGAAATGACTAGTCCCCAGCAAGCTTTTCTTGTACAGAGCGCTACAATTTGTTTAGTGCATGGAGTATTGACATGATGTGGTCGTGTTTTGATAGATGCAAAACATAGACGTGAGCTCACGTCCACATGCCTATAGACAGAAACATGAACACACAAACACACAACTGTCAAACAAAGCAACAGACCAGTAATTTGTTAATCGGGCCTCCCAGGATTCTGTGGTATACAGTCTCAAACTCTGCAGTAGGCTTTTTAAGCAATAATCCACAACAGACTGTGGTATATGGACTTTTAAATCACTGTTAAGGTGCGTCAGACGTGCAGCAAAGCTTTTTTAGAACGGTTACTACACTATTTCCATATATTACCGACCATTTTCATCATACAATATCTTATATATACAAAAAAAGCAATTTCTTGACAAATTAGTCTAGGTAATATGTAATAATTAGTAATATGGAGTGGTTGCCATGGTAAGGTGGTATATCGGTTATATACCATAGCTGTGGTATATAGGATATATAACACGCTTACCATACAATATATAGGATATACGTATACCACGGCTTCAACCTGGATTGGTTTGCTTCAACCTCGACTCGTTTATTGCACACTGTACAAAAGATCTTTCTGCCATCCTCATGGAGATCTTTAAGACTGGGAGATATTTCCAACCTTTGACTTGGACTGTACAGGTGGAACAAATCGCTCCATGGCCAGTGTGCAGGGCAGTAAAGTTGTGAAGCAGGAAAAAAACAGGGATAGAGACTAGTAGTTCATACTGGTGACACGCAATCAAAGGTAATTATGGGCTATTTTCGGTAAGATTCTGTGAGATTTTTCAAAAAAATTCCACGGTCCATCCAATTGTCTGCACTGCATTTTGCTTTTCCGCAAAAAAATTCTCTGATTGCGGAATCCCAGAATCCCAGGGGGCCTGGTAAATAGATCTCTTATTATACCCATGCTTAGCCATAGTGAAAAATAAATATGATAAATATTCCAAATATCACTACAACATTAAGGTTTAGTAAAACATTTATTATTTTATTATTTAATAGGAGCGGGTGGTCCACTGACCTTTAGTATTTTTATTCTTTATTTAAACAGTGGGAGAAGAGTGAGTAGTGAATTCATGAAATTGTTGAATATACATCTGAGTAAGGACAATAAGATGTCCCTCCAGTACTGCATGTTGTAGTAGCAGGCGCATCTATAGATGGCAGTGAGTTACCCTACACTATTAGTTCTGAGGTATTGCTCAGACAAGTGGAGAATGTGATGGGGGTGATAAGACATGATGAAGTACTGCGATGTCGTGTCTCCCATCCTAACTCTCTCCACAGTGACAGCCATTAATACCACTCATTTACATCTGGTGGCCAGGCCAGGGCTCTCATTAGTTCATCTGCACAGTCCCGGGACAGCCAGAGGGCTGGGAGGGCCAATATCTCCACTCATTACGCTTTGCCACTGTCAGGGGATACCACTGTGCCCTGTGCGCCACAGTTTTCACAGTGATCTACAACCAATGCTTCACCCCAGCAATAACACATAAGGGCCGCAGATACATCTAGCCCAGTCTGAGAGGAAAACAAGATGTCACTGCCACAGGGCTGAGTGATGGCTCTATCAGGGAGACTCTCTCTCTCTCTTTCTGTCTCTCTCTCTCTCTCTCACACCAACACACACACACACAAAGAAACACTTTCATATTGGAAGGACAGAGACAATCTGCTAATACTGCATCTGCTGTGGTGCAACCTGGAAGCAGCAAATATTTTTTATGAAAATTTAAAGCACTGGGTTAGGGCGGTGTCTCGTGTCAGTGAAATGTGTTCGTAGCTTTTAATGAATCTAAAAGAAGTGAGAGGGAAGGAGGTCCTAACTGACTGAGCTAACTTGTGGCAGGGAGGGAAATACATACTGGCACATTTCTGATCTCTGAACAGGTAAAAAACAATCTAAACAGCTTATATGTGAATTATATACACGGTCCGTACAGAGAGAGAGAGCTAGAGGGCAAGAGAGAGAATACGGCTTTAATTAAATGCACCATTGCCTTAACGTGTCGTCCAATAATCAGTTGCTTGAAGCCTCATCAATATATAATGCATGTGATTTTCAGGATCACTGTTACATATGAGAAACTGATCCATCCTTTGGATATATATATATTATTAAATGCCCAGTGATTTTCACTAGCACGTCTCTTTCATCCTCATCAGTCCTTTACTTAGCCTGAGAAACAACACAAATTGGGTGAGAAGGTCAGGGTGTTCAAGTTTTTCAACTGATTCAACGGACTAGATGGAAAAGGATTACAGCATTTAGTATTAATAAGCAGGAAGCAGCTGTTTAGTCATGAATTAACAAACAAATCTACTAATTAATTCTTTGTTTGCTAATTAAGAGGCAGAGGCAGAATCATTTTTTAATTACTAACACACAATCATGTTGACATTTCAGGAATAGGTTTGAGTTGGTTAGTGGATTTTAATGCATGATGCATGATTTGATTTGTTGGTATATGTGCCTTTATCTTTGTGCAAACAGCGACTTACGGGCTATGTGTCTGTGTAAATACATAAATACAGCTTGGCAATAGTCAACATTGCATCAATTATATAAGCTTACTGCAAGGTATCTTTATAGGAAGTAAGATAAACTTGGTGCTGATCCATGCGGCAGATGGATGGTCTAGTTTCTGGATCAGAGGTGAAGATAGCAGAGGAAATGGGGGTGGAGTGAGACTGGTGAAGCAGATGATAGCTGGGGGAGCATCTGCTCAGATTAACTGGGTGCAAGACATAAGGACAGCGTGGGGGAAAACGTAACCGCATGTTCAGAAAATGCTCAGAAACCTGTGAGTCCATGCAGCCATAAGAAAGCTTCTCATCCCAGCCAACGTGGGTCCACTGAATCATTACCACCTTTGCAAAGCCCCTTCTCATATACGCATGCACGCATACCCACACACAGACAGATGGCCACCTACACCTGCACACACACACACACACACCCATGCACACACACCGCAGAGCCTCCTGAGTGACAGGTACGCCGGGGTAAGCCACGGGGAGAGATAGGCAGGCGAAGGGTGAGATTTCTTGATATTTCAGCGCAACAGAAAATGGAGTGAGAGAGACAGCAACATGCGAAAACTTGATTGTGTTCAATGTTCTGCGGACACTATTCACAGTTCAACCTTCAGACGCATCGACCTAGGTGCCATGTGACAAGCTGACAGGTAACGTTCAGCTCAGCAGCCATGTGCTGTGCAGACCCGTTGGCCGTGCACTGATACGTTTCTCTCCATCTTTGATTCCATTGTTCCAGCTGCAGATTTTTTGTTTAGAGTCAAACTAGGACGCCGTATTTGTCCCTGCATCAAATTCCCAACCTTAATGGGATCATTGCAGGGCTGGACTCGAGGAATTAACAGAGCAACAGCCTGGATTTTACACCCTAGCATGTGTGCTTGTGCCAGATTATGGTCGGCATAGCATTCCTCATTCCCTACCTGCTCCTTCTCCTCACTGTCCCCAGGCGAGCCTCATTGTGGCATCAATCAGACTGCAGAAATGGCTGCAGCGCTAAATCCACTCCCTAACTTGTGATTTCTGTGGGACTGGAGTCACACAAGCAATACATTTCTACTCTCCCCGCTCAGACTCTTAAAAACAGCATGGCCTCAACAGAAAGAGATGCCAGTGTGCTTTGTTGAAATATTGATGCAACCCTCTCATCTGTCATCCAAGGACAGAACAGACATGTGTGCGCACACACACACACACACACACACAAATAATGCGTATGTCAAAGCACTCAAAGGCAGGAGAGATACTCTGGTCAAAGGGAGTTTTTCTTATATACATGGTAGATGTTCTCCAGTCAGGACATGAGCAGACACCACTTATATGCATCAGCCATTGCAGCCTGTGCATTTAACTGCAGCCCTACACCACTGTAAGGATCTTAGGCCCCCAGAAACAGGGGCTCTTAAGTGTCCCGAGGTCGAAGCTACAAACCAAAGGTAACTGTGCCTTCACTGTCATGGCCCGTTAACTGTGGAATAGCCTCCATTAAAGCCTTAGGGAGGCCGAATTAGTCCCAACTTTAAAAAAAAAACATCTTAAAACTACTTATTCTAAATCTCATGCTATACTTTTATGTTGGATGTACTGCACATTGTTGCCTTTGTTTTTTTTTATCCATCTTTTTACTTTGACTGTGTGTGTGTCGGATCAACCTTACGTAGCTTGAGCATTGACGGGTACGGCAGTTCTATCAATCATGCATCACATTCAGTCATGAGGACATGAGGGGAGATGACAACACAGACTGACCACTTACAATATAGACAAATGGTGACATGCCCACAGGCTGTAAGGTTTCAGCAAGTCAGACTACAAACTGAGAAACTCTTATACCTTTAGATTGTCAGTTTCAGCCCATCTGCCTCCTGGAAGATATTCTTTCAGTGTGACAGTGCCGAGGTTGAAAACCCATTCCCAATAGGTATAAGCTAATTGATACATCAGAACAAAAAGCAGGAATACCAGGCTTCTTGGGGTATTACACACTTTGGCAATGATCGTAATCATTAGGGGATCAAAATAGGTTGTTCAAGGAGGGATTATTATATGCAGGACATTACATAGTGCTTTACAAAATAAAATACATGAATAACAACAATAAAAGCGTAGATCAAAAAAAGGAAACCGAGACAAATGAGATAAAAATAAAAAGGAGACATACAACATTACAACAGGGATGAAACAGGACATAAAATAAACATTATGAAAAGGCAAGTGTGCTTTGTGAAGTGATTTAACAGATGACACTGATTTGGCTAGGCTGGGCTCCTCCAGCAGGGTGTTCATAAGCTAGGGAGCTCTGACAGCAAAGGCCCAGTCACCTTTTGTTTCAGACGGAACAACCAGCAGGGCCTTGCCAGAGGACCTCGGGCTGCGCTCTGGCTCGTAAGAGGTTTAAAAGTCCAATTCGTAGCTGGGGGGCCAGACCCCATTGTGCCTTAAAAGTTAGATGATACAAAATAAATTCTAAAACAAACAGGCAACCAGTGTAGAGTTGCTAAAATGGGGGTGATTTGGCGCCGTCTTGTTGATTTGGTTAAGAGCTTTTACACTAGTTGCGAGGCACATTCGGACTCAGGCATGACTAGAGGGAATTAAAGTCTAAATGTGACAACATAAAAGCGTAGATAACTTTTTCAAGGTCAGCAAAGGATACAAAAGACCTCATCTTATAAATATTTTTTAACAGAAGGAAGCAACAACCCTCTTCTACAGGCTTAACGTCGAATTGGTTTTCAATATTGTCTTGGAACCGCAGGCATTTATCTTGGGGCCTGTCTCACGAAGGAAGATCAACGTAGTCCGGGTATCTTTGCGATATCTGGCTTTGCAAAACCAAGCAAGGGCAACTGGTCTTGCGAAGCTGGTTGTCAAGTTGTTTTGTCAACCCAGAATTTTCAGATCTAGCTATGAGCACGCTCACATAAGAGGGGCAGAGTTTCTAACAAATAGCTAATTGCAGGCAACATGCACAGATCCAGCAGCAGTATTAATAGTAGGTAGAAAGGTGGGTGGAAAGAAAGGTGCCAAAGTCTCTGCTGTGTATGAAAAACTGTTTATAGATATAACTCTGTATACTCCACGAGTGCGTGTCATTGCATTCTATGTGCATATTAGTTATACTGAAAATCAATAGAAAAATCACCCTAGCACACCATCAATACGTGAACTTTGAGGCCGTGAAAATATTTTTCGCTTTGCAAAGTCCGCCTCGTGTTCCCCCAGGGCAGCGATGATGGGAAACACTGTCCTATGGAAGAATTTCTGCACACATAATATGCAACAGTACATTTATTTCATTATTGATAACTATAGACAACTAATGTAAGCTACCTGCTATTTATTATATCTTTAATCTAATAAAGCAATCTCTAAACAACCTTTCCCTGTGACGAAGCCTTACTCACCTGTAAATTCAAGAATATCCCTAGTTTATATTATTATTATTTATTATTGAGACAAGTATTTTATTACTTGTCTCATTCATTCAATTCATTTTAATAAAATGTTTTTGTTCATGTCATGGTTTTGTAAATGGAACTTTTGCAATAAAGGCTCTTGCAAAAACTCCACGGGACTTTCTAGGAATGGTGACGCCATTTTTCCAGAGAGTTGAGTGGTGTGTCGATGGGCTTTTATGTGTAGATCCAATATCCTGAACATAACCCGCTCCAGAGCAGGTTAGGTATACAGCCTTGTTGCCAGTTACCATGGTGATCTACCCCGCTTAAAAGTGAGCCACCATCGTGAGACCAAGGTTATGCCCAAAGTTAGCTCACGAACCCACAAATCTTGCTTAGTGAGACAGGTGCTTGATCTCAAAATAACTTCCCAAGTTTGTTGTTAAGTTAGTCTGTGTACTTCATATGCACATCCATGCATGTGTGTGTACAGTTTGCTGTGTGTCACCCTGAAACACCCAGGTGGTATATGTGTCTTCATCGGTGTTGTGACAGCTTGCCAGCCTGGTCTTGGCAGGCGGGAGATAGTGCTTCCCTCAGCTCTCCCAGTAATCAAAGAGTAAACATGCAGAAGCAAAAGTGGGTTACCTGGATGTCAAACTGACAAAAAAAAGTCTCCCATCTCCATCCCACCAGCCACTTTTCCTAAAGCTTTTCCTCGTACACATTTTTGAAAAAAAACCCCACCCAAATAAACGCGACACACATTTGCATGTGTCTTTCACATGCAAAGAATTCACGGTGGTGAACTCCGAGCCTTTTTGAAGAGTGGAAACTAAACATATGATAAATTCAGCTTTTAGTTTTCAGAGCTTTCTGGACATGTGTGGGTGTAATGTTACTGACTAATGCTCCATGAGGTTTAGTCACATAGACTCAGTGGTTTGCAGTACAGAGCAGCTATAATCCCTGACACTCCACTCAGACTTGTGACTCGGCTTTTCATGACTCGATGATGGACGACCTAAATTTAGACACCGAATCTTGGTTACCAACCAGTAATAACTTGTTTCTTGATATAGAACTCAAATTGGGTCCCTTCAGCTACAGATTTTGCCTCATTATAATGCTGATTCAGGCAGCTTTTGTGCTCACTCTAAACTTAAAATGCCAAAGGTTTTCTGAGACTCTCCTTACACTGCATTTGCCTAACAGCAAAATAAACACCATTGTTTTGTATGCTTACTCAAGTCACTCCCTGCCAACTTGTTCTTTTGATCCTATTCATCGACAAGTCATATAATTAATGAGCTTTCCAAGTATTCCATTTTATATTTTCCATAAACCTACTTTCTATAGTGATATTTCTAGATCTTTCCTTCCCAGATCCTGAGCAGAATATGGCCATTAGCCACATTCTACGGTGCTCCGAAGATTTCAGGTGTCATCGCATTGCTGTCAGCGATAGAAAGGTCTTTACTCAGTAATCCCTCTTTACTCAGACTAGACTTGAACTTGACTTGGAGTCTAACTGAACATTTCAATTGGAAATTGGAAATTGGATTTTGTGGAAATTTACTGAATACAAAGAACTCCTCCTATGAATAATAAAATGCCCTTCACACTCCAGACTAGCCTATTCCCTATGCGTGGTAGTCACGGAATGTACAAATACACATCAAGCACTTCCAGGCCCTTTCTGACCGCTAACTTTAAACCGGCGTAACTCTACAGAGGAGCAAAATGACTGAAGTATGTTTTGGGTGCAAACTGAGGTTTGTGAGGGGAGGATGGCTTGGGACTCTTTCAGTTTCCATCAGCTATGTCAGAGCAGGCAAAAAAAACCAAAGAGGCCTGGGTGAAAAAAATGGAGAATATGACCCCTGCTGCTGGCCTGATAAGCTTGCTGAAGGGCCTGATTCACATTGGAATTGGGAAGTAGACAATTTACTTAGTAGACAATTTACTTTTTGTGCCTTGTTAGTTTAGTCAGCTAATGTTAGCTGTCACGTTAGCTACTATGTTAACTGAATGCCACCTAACCTAAAAGCTATCTGTTAGCTAGCTACACCAACAGAATGTCTAAAACAGACATAACTAACAAAGTTCAGTTCCTCTTAGCTACAATCTGTGAGAAAAATAAGGGAATTGTGAAGTGTCTTCATAAAACACCCAGGCCTCCCACCCAGGTTTTAGCATTGACTTTCCTGATGGAAACCAAAAGATTCCTGATCCGTTTCTCCTAGAACGTCTCTTTTTGCACCACCAAGCTCCAGTGTAGAGTTATGTTGCTTTCAAGTTAGCAGTCAAAAATAACCCAGAAATGCTTGATGCATACTGTTTACGTTATGGGAATACCACATGTAAAAACTGATTCTTGATACTTCTAAGGCTGGCTTTACACAATGCAACCTTTGTGCAATTGTTGCAGGTTGCCAATCAAACTTTTATTGCCAGTATGTCACCCTGAACATTCCAAATGATGATACAAATCCGATGATTCTCATTGGACGGTTCTACTACGGAACTCGTGACTCAAGTTGAACCATGTAAAGCCAACCTAAGAGTTCTTCTCTCACGTCATCTCTAAGAGCAGTTGTCTGGTAGCTCTTCTTATAACCAAACAGACCAAACGGCAGCATACAATTATTCTACCTACATGTCCTACCACATCTATAGTCAGCTGCCTCACCTCCAGAGAGGAGAGGAGGATAACAGCTGGGCACCTTTCTACAGCTGACAATGATCTGAAGACAGCGGGAGACAGCAGATCTGCTAGCCCACTCGCTAACAACCACTGTCTAAGACTAGTTTACAAGTTACTCTTTCCCTATCACACACTATCGATGCAACCTCGGTCTAATCGCATTACTGATGCAGCTTGCCTTCCATACGGCGTGCTTCTATACTTGACATAATTGTACTAGATGACTGGATTTTATTCACTTGCTTTTGATTCATCACATGATCAATCAAGTCACCTTTTAGTAATAACAGATGCAGATATGGAGTGGCTTCGTAAGCATTTCATATCTAGCACCATTATTACCTAATCTATCAACATTCATTTTCTGCTTTTACTCTGGCGTCGTCTGGAAATCAAGCCTCCATTGGCTGACAGTGATAGCAGATAAAAGAATATAATTACTTACTCACTCTTCTCCAAATAGCCTTTGATCCATTATGTATTTTCTGACAGAGAAGAGACAGCGATATAATTAAAGGCATTGTGTGGAGTATACAATCTGTGCTGCAATCACACTGGCAACCTGACAGCTCACTCTAATGCAAGTGTACTCTGCACGGGGGCTCGATGAATAAGTAAAAACCCTGGAAAACAATCCGCTCTCTTTCTCACTCTTTTTTTTTTGTGTCTTTCTGCCCGAGATAGCTATACCACAAAGCAGAAATGGGAGAGGGATTCCATTATTAAATGAATTTATGAATAAATTACTATTGTGGCCGTAGATGTTGAGAAAGGTTTACAACAATGGATGAGTAAAATTTATTTTAAATGATGATGTTTTGACATTAAACGTCTAGCAGGGAAATCGAATGAGACTCAATAAAAAAGTTAATATCCTGCAAATGAATAAAAGCAGGGCTTCTGGCAAATTTATTAAAATCATTACTCATCTGTCATAATGCACAAGGTGAATTATGGAGGAGGATGTCATTGCTGGAGCTTATCTTTTTCCCCTTGAATGTATCTCATCTATCTCATTTTGCAGAGTTCACCACTAGATTAATAGAAAATGTCCAGATTGTCTAGCACCGAAGAGCTGCGTCACGTGGCGGGCGCCGCGAAGTGACATGCTTTCCCATAAGACCCCAAGTCAAAATATAATGGGAGTTGTGTGATATGATAATATATCATCTTTCCACCTGTGACACCCTCTGATTACAGCACATATTCCACAGCCTCAACTTCAGCCTCACAGTAGAGATTAAGAGGCTTCTGAGGCTTCGAGTTCAGCTTTAAGGCATCACGAAAGACTTGAGCGTGTTCAAAGCCTCATCCGTCATTTGAAAGGACCCTTTCTACTACAGGAAGGTGATACTGGTGTTAACTTCTTGTCTTTATCAGTCTGATTCATGTGGCTGTATGAGCTTCACTTCCCTTTCCTCCCCCCCTGGAGATTTTTTAAGTAAGACATGATGAAAAGAGATGGTCCGCGTAAGTCTCCAGTACCTCATCATGACTTACTCGTAACATTATTATTGAATACGGTAAAAGAAAAAAAGCTTCACTACCATTATTAAAGCTCAAAAAAGATCTCCAATCATCAGGAAGGTGGTCAATGGTCTCTTGACATTTAGAATTCATGACTGTGATTCATGAATGCTCAGTGCTTTTCCATGTTTCCCACCATCCTTGCACCTGCCAAAAGGTGAAGGTTTCTAAAGGCGCCCTGAAAAATGCAAGAAAGTGAGACATTTTTATTCTGAACTGAATTGCTTTCACCACCACTCTATTCTCTCACCCACTCTCTGGCATTACGTGATGACCGGGGGGCCAGTTGCGAACCATACGGTATGGATCAAAGCAGGGCACGGGGGACTGTACTCAAGTTCAGGTCCCAGGTGGAAGTCTTCAAACGTTACTTTTAATTGCCCTAGTAATGCATCCTCTAGGTGGAAGGTGAGTACGTGATCCAGCCAAGAAGGATTGCAGTAAACGGGAATGTGATCAAGGTAACATGAATAATGAAGAAGAGAACAAGGTTGAGATGAGGGTAGTGCACAACTAAGACTGATGTAGTCCGCTGGTCATGTAACTCCCCGATTTCTTTTTTATACGATATGAAATATTTAGCCATCTAAAATAATGTTGTGTTTGTCCAGTCCCACAAGCGGCTGATGGATACATTTCATTTCTGCCAAGCACAGTGGATGACTCACTTCACTGTGCAGTACATTACTAGGGTTGCAAAGGGGGGTGGGCAATTTTCGGGAAATTTCCAGAAACTTTCCATGGGAAGTGAAGCTCAGGAATTTGGGGAATTTTCAACAATTTCTATCTCTCTATCTCTCTCTATCTCTATCTCTCTATCTCTCTAGCCCCCTCTCTGTTCTTGCTTGCAAATCTTGGATCTCGCTTGCAAACCGTTTTGGCAGCTTTGAGCGCTGAAACAGTGACAAAAGTCGGCGAGCGCAAAATTGACGTTTGCAAGTGTAAAAGCGTAACTGAAAAGAGTTTTGAGAATACAAATCAGATTTTCTTGCTCAAAATGTTTTTTCGCTCTTGCAAATCATGGCAGGGAATTTGGCAGGGAATTTGGCAGGGAAATGCCTTCATATTTTTGTTTCTCCACCATTCTCTGTAAACTCTAGAGACTATAGTGGTGAGGGTAGGAGGGCGGCTATTTCTGAGATGCTGGACCAACAATCACACCACGGTCGCTTAGATCAGCATCTTGTCCATTCTCCATTCTGCATGTTTATCTAGTTTCTTCTGCCAGCCATTTCTCTGTTGTCATACAAGAATGTAGGTTATAGTTTGATCTAGCATGCTGAACCCGGCGCAGTCAGGAAATTCAACGGACGTTCTGTTCAATATCTCAGCGACGGTTTCACGTAGAGACTTACCGTGAATTGCATTAAACCGAGTCTGTCATTTCTCTAGTCCACTCAGGGGATTTGTTATTCAACTGTAACTAATTCCCAGGGAAAGTTTCCACCTTTGAAAATTCCGGGGAATTTTGCAAGCCTATACATTACTAATGGAAAAATCTCCCCACTTTGCTTCTTTATAACTTAAAGAGCACCTGTGTACTGTGCTGAGGATGCCTAATGAATCTTTAAAGAAAGAAATAAGAAAAAAGTAAGAAAACAACAAGAATTGTGATCTTTCACGGCTGGATACAGTCATTTGTCAAGCTTAGATGGACACAGCACAAGTATGTTAACAAAACCTCCTTCCTGTTGTCACACAAGTGTGCTTCCTCTTCAAATCACCAAGCAAATGAGCGAGTGAGCGGGACATGCTCGGCACCTTGTGGCACATCCTCTGCACACAGTGTCCCAGTTTGCCCCTTACATAACCTCGTTATTTGTGCACACCGCACACAAATACCCATAACAAACAAAAATAAAAAGGCACATTCATTGCTCAGTGTCTCAGGTATTGCATGCTACTCCAGTCAGGAGGACCTTCGTGCAGTAAAAAAGTTTGCTTGTCTCAGCATAAGAATGTGGGAAGTGCAAGAAGGGAATGCTGAGTAAAGCTAGCTGCAGACTGTAGCGGGGCACGGGGAGGGGGATTGCGTCATCAGCTGTCCATCTAGGCATTATGTGAGTAATGGCTACCACACAGCCCGTGACAGGAGCCCTTCTCTCTTCTCATTAGAGATCATATTGGACTTTAATTAAGGGGTTAGGACCACTATAAACCTGCTGGTAGACCCGACCATCAGAGGCAATAAAGCCTCAATTACACGGCCTTGATTGACTGCATCTTGAATCCCTCAGCCACAACCACCATCTCTCTCTCTCTCTCTCTGTCTGTCTCTCACCCTCTCCCCCTCTCTCTCTCTCTCACACACATGCACACACATGCATCTACCAGTTATTGAAATGACCATCCTGTGCTATCATGGCCGATATGAAAGGGGGAAAAAAGACACATTCCCCGGTAGCCCTTTCTGCATTTATATATGATATGTTAGACATTTCTTGATGCTAATACCACACAGACAGAATCGCACACACAACAACAACAACACACACAGGCCTTGATTTGTGCAGGTTTGCATGCTACTGAGTAAACGTAAGGTAATCCTGTTTTGGCAGGAAATTAGACACAGTAGCTTAGAGGTTTCAATCCCTGGACTGGCCGGGAAAACACGGGTGAGGAAAGTGAAAGTGAAAGTGAGAAACGCCCTCATCAACTACTGTTGAGTTGCCCTTAAGCAAGACACCTAGCCCCCAACTGGTCCAGTTGAGCTGCTCAGTGGCCACGAGTCAAAGCTAGTATTATGTATGTTTTTAGCGTGGTTGGCACCGGTGGGAAAGGTTAAAGGCAAAGGTGCTCTCTATGTTTGTACGCTCTAGTATTTCTTTGTATTTCTGTCCTAACCGCTGCACAATTTCTGATCAAAATTGGCATCTTCTCTGTCTTTATCTAATATCTCATGCTAACACTGTGCAGACACAATGTCTGGTGCTATAGTTTAAGACTACTGAGTAGACAGAGGTGGAATTTTTGCAATTGCTAATGGATTTGAAGAGAAACAGTTTGTGGGGAAACTGGACAGATCTATACATGATTCTGATGAAATGTGACAGTAGCTATCTATGGGAAATGGAAAATCTGTGATAATCAAGAAAGCAGCAAATTAATATTGTTTTGATTGTCCTAGAGGATCTATCTAATGGGAACCCGGAGTACAACGGTGGCATACCAAATACCAGCGAAGTTACAGCAGGTCAAGGTGAGGCCGCCACCTCATCTTAAATACATGAGAGAGAGATCCGTGGTGAGCTATTTTGACCTGTGTGCTTCCTGTTTATGCAGCTTGTCAAGTGTGTGCGTATGTGTGTGTGTGTGTGTGCACGCACACGTGCATGGGAGTGTGTGGGCAAACAGGAGAAGATGGCATGGAGAAACATGGAGCTTTAACCTGGATTATTCTGGTATAGTGAGTGAGGAGGTAGAGTTAGTGTGTGTGCGCACGTGTGTGTGTGTATCACAAAGTGTGTTAGTCAGCAAAAGTGTGCGTGGTTATCTGTACACGTGTGTCTCCGATAATGAATGTATTCACCAAATACCCTGGATTACGGCTAATCCCGGACATCGAGCGATCCCACAATGCAACGTGAGAGGGCTAAATGTCAAAAACGGATCATTTAAGTTC
This sequence comes from Hoplostethus atlanticus, assembly GCA_034670405.1. Lineage (NCBI taxonomy): Eukaryota > Metazoa > Chordata > Actinopteri > Trachichthyiformes > Trachichthyidae > Hoplostethus > Hoplostethus atlanticus. The sequence goes on along the minus strand of JAXDDX010000151.1, from coordinate 150,918 downwards.
AATTTAATTCATGGGCACACTTTTTTTTTTCTTTTAATTAAAAATGATTTGACCTTATATGGTATTACCGCTGTATTAGTGTAGTGGGAAAGGGGACTGGAAGATGAGAGAGAGAGCGAGAGAGAGAGAGAGAGAGAGAGAGAGAGAGAGAGAGAGAGAAGGGATGACATATAGCAGCGTACCAGGATGCCCCCCCCAGGATCGATAGCAATTTCCCCTCCGCTATACATAAACATCAGACCGCAGCTTAATCCTCGTGCTTTATTAGAATCTATCAAACCTAATCAAATCCAAATTCTTCACCGTTAACCGCCCCTGTTTCATATGACAGCAATTAGCATTTTCATTAGATGAAAATCTTTCTAAACGAATCGATGGCCCCGAGCCGAAGGGATCTCCGCGGATATCTGAGGCGAAATCCATCCCGATGCGAAGGATCCAGTTGCACGGGGGTGGGGGGGTTCACGACTCCTCCAACCCCGGGATAAAAATCGATAGCCCGGCCCCCTCTTGTGGATTTAGCTGCTTGTTAGCCCGGCCTGAAACAGTTGTCTTACCTCGTGTCTTGTGATGTTCTACCCCCCATTTCTGGTTTCTTCCAGTTGTTTTCAGCCCCAATCTTGGCTCGGGCTTATCAATACTCAGGTAAGTGAACACCCACACCCACACACACACACACACACACAACCACTTAGGCTTTTCAATCCCGCGGTGACACGGTCAAATCAGGAGAGTGCACAAGATTAAATTGATGCCGGGCCAGTTGACTGCCTGACATAAGCATTCTCTTCCAAGCCATTTCCTTTGCCATGCCATCTATCACTCACACCTCAAACAGCCTCTCCTCCGTTTGTTTCCCCTCCTCTTCCTCTTCCCCCCCTTCCCATCCTTCCCGCCGTGCTGTGCTCACCCCATCCGCTGCGCCGCCGCCTCGTCTCAGGAGATGAGACACACACTTTGATAATAGCTGTGGAGTTCATAATAGCTGTGTTCCGACTGATTCGTTTACTAAAAGCGCGGTGGGGGAGTGGGGGGAGGGGGGGAGGAAGGGAAGACAGACGGAGGTGACACAGTCGACACACTGTGCTGCAAAAAAAAAAAAAATCTAATTTACAGTTTTGCCCCCCTGAGGTCAGTGCGCCGGACCAAGTCCAAACATCACTCAGACAAATCGGCTTTAGGTCGCCAGAAACCCACTCACAAATGTATTTCTTGCCTGCTGCCGTGCTAGGTGAGCGACAAGAAATTGGGCAACGGTTGAAAATAGACAAGACACGCGGTACACACATTTCCTGATCCTCTTTGAAGTTCAAACCCTTTAACCATTAAAGTAAAAATCCAACATAATTTAGACGATTTTTGACGGTGGAGTCAAAACGATGAAGTCTTTCCCAAAGGCGAGCTGCAGGTTCTCCGCTTTCAGAATAAAATGCGGCTTATATCATTCACAAACTATTGATTGCAGTGTGCAACATGACACTGCAGCAATAACATGTGAATTCTATGATGCACGTGACGGGCCCGGGGGATCTGGGAATGTGAAGTTTGAACATAAAGTCATAGTCGACTGACACGTGCAGTATTCATTTCTCTCTCTACTGCTTTAAGTAGGCCATAAATAGAGGACTGTAAAAAGGTACGAGAGCCACGTTAAACATGACCATGAACACCACACCCTCGTTGCCGTAGCAGAATAACGGTCAACGCCGTGGACAAAATGGTTAAGGAAATTGCTTTTGTTTCGCTGCTGGCCATCTCTTTCTAATGGGAATCAATTTAACAGCTGCTAGGTGGCATCTTCTTCTTGGAATTGTGATATCAGCAAATACAGAATGCTGACTTTTGAGAGGGTTGGAGCCTGAGGACCCCTTGAAATAATTTCTAAGAAAGGTGAAGGCTTTGGAAAACCTATGGCAGTCATTAGAATCCATAGCTAAGCTTATTTTCAAAAATACACTGTGAAGTTCCCAGTCCCGGCAGGTACACACACACACACACACACACACACATCTCATCTTCTATCCTGGTGAGGAATAGCAATTGACTGGGACTGAAAGAAGTGCATGATTACACACAGACACACACACACACACACACACCTGTTATTATTGGGGCCCCTTCAGAAAAGGCAACCGAGCGAGACAGTCAGACGTCCACGTCTCCGCTCTCTCCTCAAACGGGGCAATTAGGAGTATTGAGTGGAGCGTGTCACTTCGGTTGGCTCATTGACCTTTCCCCGGCTCTGCTGGTCCGCCTGCTCACACACACCGCTGTGCGATATCTTCATTAGAACAACCTGATGGGCATGGGTATGTGTGTGTGTGTGTGTGTGTGGCATTCAGCAGCAGTCCACTTACAACCACGCTGCCTGTTTGTTGCTACGGTATGTCAGATGCCATAAAGGTTGCTTTTCTGTCGGACACAAAGACCTAATCCAGTTTTAACCTCCAGCTCCGCTAGCCAGTCACACCACCAGACCACACAGATCATTACCTACTGTGGAGCTGTCTGGCTCCACTGTTCCACTGTGTGTCAGACTCTGTTTCTTCTGGGGATACACTAGAAGAATGTTTAAAAGCCAAATTAACTGCATCACACACGTAATTGCAGATTTCACACCTTTTTTTCTGTCTCTCAGTTGTGAATCTGCTCACGGTAGATAATTAGGAACGGATGAGGGATTTGCACGCTTAACGATATAACTGATGTTATCCTGTACTGTACTAGTAGTGCTGATATATCATCAATCAACAGGACTACATGAACAGGACTTACTGGGTCACAAATATCAAACGTGTTCGATGTTATCGAGGCGGCTCAGATCAGACTGCAAGTCGATCGGCGTGGTTAAGACTGAATCTGTACACACCTCACACTACCAGATCATCATTGCTGTCCTCTCCGATTGGGGGCAAATCTAGTAGAAATGTGTCCAGACATCCTCTAGTGTGCAGCTAGTCTTAGAGTATGACGACTAGTGTTATTTCTCTATTTATTTCTTAACCGTTGTGTCAGTTAAGAAAGTTCCTATTTATAACAATGAACTGGCAAGAGGTCGTTGAGTCGCGTGGAGTGATCCGTCAGGAAAACACGGAGACAGGCATGACACAAACAAATCAAGGCAAGGTTATCGTCGGATAGAAAGCAGGTGCAGGCGTCTCGTTTGCTGAAGACGTACATTTGTGCATCAATTGGTTGCTCATTCCCGTCGCCGCGAGATGGAATGGAGACAAACTGTTACAGCAAGACGCATCCGTAATCCAAATGTTGGTAAATAAACATTACCTAACCCACGTGAGGTGTTAATGTATCTGTGTGTCTATGTGTGTGTCTTGTGTGTGTGTGTCACACCTCTATTTGTGGACCCGTGTCTCCGTGCTGTGACAGTAGGCAGAATAAGAGAGTGCTTTACGGCGTCTCATTGAGACACCCTTGACGGTGATACCTCTTCAATAGCATCCCCCCTGTCTCCGGCTCCTTAGCGCTCTTACCTTTCACGGCTTCGCAGGCTCTATTTCTTTCTCACTCTTTCCCTGCGTCTCTCTCTCTAAATCACCCCTTTTTTTTTCTGTCTCTCATTTTGTCCCATCCATCTTTCTCAATCATCTTCTTCCATATTGCTCTCTATACCCACAAATCTTCCCTTCTACCCATCCAATCACTCCTCTGTCCCCTGTCACTTCACCCGCCCAACACACACACACACACACACACACACACACACACACACACACACACACAACACACATCTTCTTTCCCTCTGAGCACTTCCTAATGGTGCACTCTGCCACCATGTTCATTCCAGCACCATCGCCAGTGGCTGTGTTTATATCTGAATGCAATTTTGCACAGAAATGCGAGTATTTTTATCAGTGGTTTTCTTCGTCCTTTCTGCCTGACAAACGTCGTATACATTCACAAAAACAGACGGACGTGCCGTGCATACCGATGCGCACCCACAAGCAAAAACACAGGAGAAGCTCTATACGTGTTACGTGACAATTTGCTGCAAATTCCGCGTAACAGAAATATCCCTTCAGCAAGAGGCGTCCTGCCTTAAAACGCTCCCTCGCTTTACAGGTGATGAAACAAAGCGCTGGGTTTAGTTTGTTGAACTGATGAAAGGCAGCGAGAGCAGGAGAGAGGTGGGGAGAAGACATAGATGTGCTATTAATTGAGCTGAGTTATAATTCCTCGAGTGGTTCAGAGGGAATGTTTGTGGATTTCTGTGCAACGTAACAAGGCGTCGGGCCCGTTTTCTCTCGCTGTACTTTCTTTCCTCCTCGCAGTTCCTCCTGATCGTATTCCTTCCACGGCAGCGACGGCTTTGGAAGCTATCCAGTTATTGATCAGCGCGGCGACTACAGGGGGGGGGCGGCTGTCTGTATCGCTTGTCTGACTTTAGTGTAATTAAAGCTGAGGCAAAGGGATGTGTAGCACCGACAACGCCGGCTTCCCTTCCATTTGTGGACACGCTACGATTCAGCGTGGTCGAGCAGAGCTATATGACTTCAGTTTGATGCCACATAAAGTTCCACACACTAACTAAAAACATAGCCGGCGGGGTAAATGTGCACTAACATTTGTGGAGCATTATGGAACATTGTTGTTGCTGCGCGATAAAAGTGGGTTTTAAATAATAACAGATTTTGATTTGGTGCCCTTCTCAGCAAGCTTCCGCTTTCCAAAAGCCATGTTAAAGTTTACAAGACCATCTGTTTCAGGACAATGGGAAGGGAGGGTCAGAGAGAGAGAGAGAGAGAGAGAGAGAGAGAGAGAGAGAGACACCCACACTGGGGCGTGGTTTGTGTTACCAGGTCCGATTCACCTCGAAAGCCTTTGAGGAGTCACAGTAGAATGTAAAACACCACTTAGGGATCGTGAATCTCAGAGATGTAGCTTCATTCTACTGGCTAAAAGTGCTGACAATGAGTGTGGTTGAATCCTGCGTGTGGACCCGGCGACCTTCCCTCCGTTACACAACATTACCAATGACTCCATCTGAGGGCGATCGGCTCTGAAGCTCCGGCGCAGGACACGCTAAGGTGGGCAGATGCCGTAAGCTGTTATGTGTGTACACCATAACAAACACAAGCGAGCGCGGACGCACGCGCGGCTTCAACACTATCGCCTGCGTAGACTTTTTTTTTTTTCCACAGGCCATTTCATTTCACTTGATCTCGTGACACGGTGATGATCTCCATTCTGTCATTTTTAAAGTGTAATCGCCCCCCGAGTCCGACCGGGCTTAAGGGGGGAGGTAGAAGAAGGCAGACACCATTAAAAAAAAAGCACAAAGATAGAGGGGAAATGAAAGGAAACTTCATCACAGGAAAGAAATACAGTAATGATCCTCTCCTCTCCTCTCCTGCCCCTTCCTCCATTAGCAGAGGACGCTATCTCTGATCTTCATTTTCTCCACCTAACCCTCCATCACTCATTGATGGAGCTCACGTAATTACTCCCCGGCTATCTGCACTGCGATTACAAGCCTCTGGGACAAAAAAAAACAACCACACATCAAATCCATGAATTTCTCTACGTCACCGGGCCTGCTGTTCTCCTGTGGGAGGCTCGGTGTTTGTCGCCCTCCAGGTGACTGGCGACATTGGAGCTCTGTACATCCCATTAAGGCTACTCATACAGAGATATAGGCGTTCACTCTGCTTAAACACAGCCTCCGGCAGGCCTGGTCGCCCCTACCCCCTGCCTGTCAGCTTACACCAGTGTGTTTAGAGAGGGGGATCTTAACCTCGCTGGCACGTTGCGCTTACGGCAGCAGTTAGTCGGCGAGCGGTTAGAAAAACCGTCCTTCAACCTGACGACTCGGGTTCAATCCTGATCTCGGCAAGCTGAAACCCCCCACCGGCAACAAGTATCGCGCTCTAAGATCAAAATCAATATTTTGTGTACATCAACATTTCTCTCCGGTAGTTGCAAATGGCCGCTGAGTAGCGGAGGTGTAACTCTCTAATAACGTCCTGATCCTCTGAGCCGGTTGCGGCTGTTTGTGGGACAATTGCTGCAGTTTAATGGCTCCGATTTTGGAGTCCTGAGGGACGCGGTAACCTAAAATGTCTTCGAGGTTTCACAGCTGAACTGGAAGAGTAATACACACACACACACACACAGATGAAGATAACAGTAGATATTCTATGACCATGCTGTATCTAAACTGGAGCAATGTATTCTATGCAGACAAAAAAATACAGACCTTTTATATTAAAAACAATGTGCATGACAGACAAACACTGAGCATTGTGCAGCACCATGATAATAATTTCATAGATGACTGAAACGACAAAGCATTGGGAAACCCAGCTCACCCCACACACACACACACACACACACTGAATCCTACTTTTTGCATGAGAGAGAAATGAGGAGAAAGAAGGACCACGCCTGTCTTCCTTCATCCTTTTTTCCTTTGCATCGTATTCGTTACATGTTCATCCTTTGTGTTTTTCCCCCCCATCACCGTTTCTAGATCATGGAAATCGATGCCATCTGCTCTTCCTCGAGGGCAAATCTTGTTTGCAATATATAAAAACGGGGACGATTGCAATTGAATCGACTATAGAAGTAGAGAGAGAGAACACAGTGCCCGATTATCAATTATGTTGAATTCGATATGAGACAACGAAAAACACAATTTATTAGTCTTGTTGCAGAGGTGTTGGAAACACAAACAACAATGGAGTTAAATATTGAGCGAAAGCCTTATGGCCATATGGAGTATCAGTCAGAAATCAATTGTAAAAACCTCTCCTGTCTGAGCCGGTATCCGCCATTCACCAGAGTACAGCTTGATAGCAAAGTGGTCAAAGCTTTATTAATGTTATATTATATTGACATTATATCGATAGTGTTTGACCACATCAAGCATTTAAGACCTAACGGAATTAGGACAGCGGATTAAAGCCAATCCCACATTCCTCACTGTACCAAAATGTACAGATTGCAATCAGCGGAGGAATGTAGGCCAGCGTTCACCGGAGGGAAAGTACAAGACAAATTAATTTTAAGTCAACATTTATGGAAATACATGCACAATTTCCAGTTTACTCCGACAAAGTAAAAGCACGACGGGGCCACGGGTGTCCTCGCGGTCCGTCAAGAAGATGGGTAACAGTTTGATGACCCGTAAATGCCAACGGAAAGTGCTCTGAATCAGACACGGTATCTCTAGCTTCTAGAAAGGATCGTCTTTGCAGTCCCCGACCGGCGGACCTTTGATCTTTTTGGAGTGTGATCACACAATTAGTCCGACCGCTGAGTGGTATCTGAATACATGAAATTATCTGTGAGGAAAAAAAAGTGTATAACAACGTATACCGTTAATATCGAACGAAACACAATCACTACACCAACGTGATCTCCCATGGTTAGGGTTATAAGGCAACTGCCAAAGAAACCTCTTACTCTACGATGTATTTTAAAACACTATCAATTTAAAATATAGCACTGACACTGCAGGGACATATACAGGATACTTATTCCAGTTTGTAGAATTGAACATACAATACAACTGATACTCTATCACCTGTGGAGCATTGGTAGAAGGCAAAGAATAATGGGGTTGAACAGTGTTGTCTGGATGGCTCGCCATTGACGGATTCCCATCCTCTCAAGAGCGGAGGGGCGTTTCCCTGCAAAAAGATACCAGCGTTTTTCTTCTTCTTGTTAAACCAGAAGGTTTCGACTACTGCCTGATCGTGGCCCCAGGTAGTCAGGACCAACACGACCTGGGAGGCCTGGACTGGCGGCTCTGGCAACAGGCGAGCCTCGCAAATGGCAGAGGTGACATCTGGAAGTAGCCATAATGAGATATTTTAGTGTGCCAACGAGGTCCCCGAGATCCGCGGTGAGTGGAGCCCACAGCTGGTCATTATCTTCACCGGTCACTACAGAATCATAAACAGCACTTTAAAAAGGCCCCGCAGGGCCCCAAGGCAGGTATTCCTCTGCTACGGTTGATAAAACTGCCCTTTATTCATCTTAAGGACGTGGCTGCTCGAAGGTCCATAGTGTGGGTGCTGGTTGAAAGAACATTTTCTTTATTTACAAGGACGTTTATGATGTAGTTCATAACGCTATTGCTGATCCAGCCTGTGGCTTGACATGGCTGTGCAGACACAGCCTTGAGGACCATATAAAAGGCACACAGCATAGCTGTATCATTACAAATTGCAGCTCATCTCTGCATGGACCAATGGTCATCAGTCATGAGGAGTGACTTTATCTCACAAGGTGCCAAGGATAACAACGCCAGGGAGACATTGGATGATGACCCACAGCGAAAAGTGCCGGTGGAAGGGCTGATGAGGGGGTGAGAGAAAGAGAGAAACAAAGTGAAAGAGAGTGAATGTGTGTGTGTGTGTGGGTGTGTGTGTGTGAGAGACAGAGAGCGACTGAGTGATGGAGGAAGCACTATTAAGGGTAATGAATGTCAGTCCTGCTGTATGATCCAGGTGCCTTTGCCAATTATCCTGACAGCCAGAGGTCCACTCCCCTCTCTCCTTCCCGCCGGGGGAAGAGCTCAGTCCCAATGCCAAATGCTGGTCTTGTTACAGGATTCACCAGGCAGAGGACCCAGGGACAACAGGCCTGACCATCACTTAGATACAGCTTCTGCATACCCACAAGAGCTGGGATGAAGGAGGCTGTGGAAGCGGATAGCGAATGTGATGGTCAGCCTCCTGCACGGGGACAAATAGAGCGGCCCTATTTCGCCAATTGTGAGACAAGATCGATGAAATGCATAAACCATTAAGAGATTTTATTCATCTTGACATTGTTGGGATGAATTAAGAAATGATTAAAACGTCCATCCATCCCCATGTAATGTAGTGAAATCTTTCATCAACACCGCATTAAGCGTTAATAGCGTGCAATAGAATTCATAAATGTCTGGCCTCGCAACACAATGACAATGGTAGAATATTAACACACCTATACATCAAAACACTAATGAATAGTCTGAGCCTTCGGCACGGAAAATAAATAAATGATTAAGGTTTCACAACTCTTCACAAAATTAATCTCCAGAGGGCTTTTTCACCTGAAACGTGCAATAAATCGGCTTCCTAATGAAGCACCGAGGAGATGTGCAGCATATGGTGACTAATGTTCAATCATGATACAGACATAGGGTTGAAAGAAAAGCAACATTGCAACACATGGTTGTACACATGTAGACGTTAGTAAAGGAGCTGCTTGCTGATTCCAAGTAAGCATACTAAAGATATAAGGGAGAGCAGAAGGTAAAAGGTAAAAAGGTAAATCTAGTACAGCTGATACACGATGAGACAACGTAACATAAGGGAATCAAACCAATGCAGGTGCGAGGTTTGGTCGATGGAGGGAAGCTTCGCCAACGCCAAGCAGCTGCAGCAGAAAGTGCACAGGAGCACCAGGTGAGAAACAGGTCAGCATAAATAGGCTGTCTTGGCTGGCTTTCGATTGCCGTAGGCCAATGTCTTGCATCAGCTGATAGCCAGTGTCTACATGTTGTGCCTGACCTGCCACGAAAGCTCTACGTCTGTAATGTTTGTGCAACCAGCTGCATTAAGTGTAGTACAACTTTTTACCCCCAAGAGTTTCCTCGGCTTTGAAATTGAAAAGCTTGAATGTAAGTCTTTACTTGTCACAATAGAAATCGTAATTAGGTACTAAACACTGTGCTTTTTCATAAATAGGCTGTATTTCTGATAATAAATTAGTTTAGTATTAATAACTTCAATCCATCTTAAATATTATATACCCATTGCAAAGCCTAAAAAAGTCAGCCATTCTCTATATGTGCCTATAGAGCCACATGTAGCCCAACTGGCCAAAGAATGAATCCTGCAAGACCCTTTTGTCCCGTGCATCTCTATTGTGTCTGCCTCCGAGGGGAATACACCAGCCAGTCTCTTCTGCATTCTCCGCTGAAATAGGACGTGATGCATTAATTGAGTCGCTGGCTATGGTTATGAAGTGAGCACTGAATTCATTGGCAAGATGAGTGTTTTTTTATACCATTCGTTTCTAATCTAGCATTGCTGGGTATATTTCCTCTCCACTTGCCCCCCAGCTCAGACGATTCAAAGATTTCCATAAAATGCGTTTTATGTCATTATGAACCAATGAGTTTCGGGATTGCTGACACGTCTCTTTTTATCCTTGAAGAATGGCCACATTATAACAATATCTAGCACATAACTTAACAATTTTGGAGGAAGAACAGGTCCCGATGCCAGCAGTTTCTTTCTGCACCAACGTGCTAAATTTCCAGCTATTCTGCAGGACTGATTGATATCTACAGTACAAACTTCCTCTTCTCGGCGATGCTTGAACACACACATAATGAAGTCTGCAAAAACGTTACAACCTTCATGTTGTAGATGTGACTCACGTACTGCAAATATCTCAATACCCAACTTATCCTGTCTCCATTTCATCTACTACTTGATGATTTCAGCTGTACTTCTGTTACACTCTGTTTGATTCAACCACGTCATTTAAGACATTAGGATTGTGTTCATTACTACACTCAACAGTCAAAAAAATGTTCTCTTTCAATCAATATCTGAAGCCTTCTCTGGAGCCAATCATAAAAACAAACTCCCTGCCAGACAAACCCCATCAGTCCATTAGGAGACACCACTAAAAGACATGCATCGCTGTGATTTACCATAATGCTATCATCCACAAAAAAAAGAAATCAATTTGATGAAGTCTGGTTTGGTTTGTTTGTTGTGCATTAAGGTGTAATGCTTTTTGCAATGCACACTGCTTAGAGGAATTACAGTATGGACTGTTTAGAGAGGGAAGTACAGTGTGTGCTCGTACACCAGGCAATAAAGTACAAGTCAAACAAGCATCGACCAACTGGAAGCTGGTGCGCTGTACATCCACATACCAGGAAGTAGTAGTAAATATTTTGCTCAGCTATCCTTGCTCACAGCAGTACGCACTGCTGCAACAACACTGCAATACCAGTGTGTTAATAGCTGGAGTTTTTTTTAACTCAACATAGTTTCACTCACACCCCATCGCCCCTCCAGCCGAACACCTTGAGCGCACCTTGATTCCAAACATTCAGCTGAATCAAAGTCAGTTACATATCTACCGAATGCCTGGGAAAAGAATATGTCTGCCATCAATCTGCCCCCGTGTCAAAGCAAGGGTAGTGTGGAAAGACTTTTCTTGCCCCCTTTCCTGATGTTTTCTAATTAGTTTCGAGATAAGGTCCCAGGTCTGATCTTCAAACAGGCTGTTTGAGATGGAATTGAATCCCCTGTTTTCATTTTCACCACATAAGAGCTGGAAGTCTTATCGTTTTAATTTTTCAGGCCCTCAGTGTTGTAAAAAAAACCCGGAGAGCTTAATAATTTACTACGCAAACCTCATCGGAGAAAAGAAAAATCCTTGTTTTTGCTGGCACATTTTGAATAATGCAAACTAACTTCACAGATAAGAGGTATGGGGCAAGTGTAGAGGTCAGAGAACATAATATTATGGGCTGCCCATCATTAGGTAGCATCTTCAACTATTAATGTGTCACGGTAAAAACATTACTGAATACATCAAACCTGGAGGTTCATTAGTCTGTGAAAAACACACAGATTTGAAGCAAATTAGCATTTAAGTCATTTTATTGCTAATGGATGAATCGAAAAATCCCCATGATGCAACTCTGTGATGTGCTGCCATCCTGCGAGGGGCGCTTGATGGGATAGGAGGCTGGTGTGTCAGCCAGGCTGGCTGGCTGTGGATCCCCACTGTGTCCATCTGTGTGTCCGTCCTCAAGGGGTCCATATGGGGCTCGCTGATAGCAGAAAGAGGACAACTGCATGTGGCCAAAACATGTGGTCAATACATAAATGAAGACGCGCTGCAAATGATCAGTAAAACTAGTGGACAATGTCGCAGTGTCCAGGGAGAGAAGTGAAGTTATGAAGAATGAAAGAAAGTAGTACCACTGGCTAAATGACAGGAGGTACAGGGAGAAGCCCAACACACAAAACCTATGAGAGTCATCAGGTGTGTTATAATTTGAACAAAGTTGAAATAATAAAGATGTTTTGAGAGGAAAATATGGACACTATGTAAAGAAGACAAACAACCGTGCAGAGGATTGCTCTGGCACAGTCCGATCCATCTTGGAGGCATCGCATGCTATGAATATCTGTGTGACACAGTATTCAATAAATTATATATATAAAAGTATGCTACAAGTTCAGTCATGAAAAAATGTAGGTCACTTAAAAACTTAAATCCACAGATAACTCATCATAGCTTGAGGTTGGACCACATTTGCACGGTGGCTATTGGTAAATTGGGTCCAGAATTGAAGCTGCTTCCACTTTTTTTTTTCTTTTATTCTCCCGAAAATGGTTTGTGCCTATTTTTTTTTTAGTAAATTCAGGTCAGAATGTCCCCCACTCTGTGTAAAAGGTAAACACAGTAACACCGTTATTATTAAGAAATTACAAATAGCTTGAATCACTGAACTCATTTTAAATCTCTGCCCTATATATATATATATTAAAAAAAATGACATTGTGAGCTATGGCGAGAGACAGACAAGCATTAGGGAGGGAGACAAACTCATTGAGTGGATTTCCATGCACATCAGCTGCTAATAACCTAGCTTACATGGCTCTGTTTAATAATTGGTCTACCGCTCGCCACTGCCGTCTGCGTCTGGCACAGTTTGAAAAAGCCGAAAGAAATCAAGATCATGCCTTGTAATAAATGGAAAGACTGAGCAGAAATCAAAAGCGTGTTAACCAGGTTATACTTACGGTGATTATGACCTGAAGGCATAACCTAAAGTGAACTTTAAAGGATCCTGTCAAGATCTACCTAGCAATATCCCACACGATTTTAACTAGGGAAGTGTTACAGTATTAACAGAGTGCAGTATGAAGCCACAGTATAAACTAACTGGTGCATAGGCTTCAAGTATTACAGTGCAGTAGTGACTGATTTATAGAGAGGTTTAAAGTGTGTTTGATAGAAATGATGTTGCTGTGATGGGAGTAATGTTCACTGGGGCGTGAGAGACAGCAGTCGGGTGGTTTGAGAGAATCATGTTCAGCATTCATTGGCTAAGGGGTCAAAAAAAAAAAACTGTTCCTGAGTCTGTCGGTGCTGGGCCGAATGCTGTGGTACCGTTTGCCATAAAAAGAAAGGGAGGAGAAAAGTCACGGGGTGGAGGCGGGCTGGGTCATTTATGATGCTGTGAACGTTCCTCTCACACCGCTTGTTGTTAATGTCCTGTATGGGCGGGAGTGAGGGGCCCAGTGATGTATTGAGCCTTTCTCGCCACGCTTTGCAAGGCGGTGTGGTCAGACGCCGTAATGCAACAAGGTAAGCTCTGTAGTGTACGTTTGTAGAAGATAAGGGTTTTGGAGGACAGCTCGACTTCTTTCAGACTCCCCCAGGTAGTGATGTATTGGGTGGTATGCAGAAAATTGGTTTTCTGTAAAGTGTGTAAAGAATACCTAAAATGAGTAGAGCAAGGGTCCTTAGGTGTGTACAGGAAACAGCGACATCAAGTCAACACTATTTCTCAGTATATATCTACTGTCTGTATAAGGAACACCATGGTGTGAAGGAGTTGGTCTTATCCACTATTAATCTATAGAATCTATAAATTGGCCAAAAGTATAAATGCAAGAGTTAAAGAAGAATATATATTGAATTTATATTTGCTAATTGATAACTTCTTTTATCTTGATTTGAATTCTAATGCACATTTTCCAGAATAGTCAATGCTTGTCAGGGCTAACAACTTGACAAATCCCTTCATGATCCTATAAAGATCCTAAACATAACAAGATCCTGAACAGGTTCCTTTGGGAAATCTGGCAAGATCTTGAAGGATCCTAAACAGGATCTCTAAAGATCCCTAAATGATCCCTAAATGATCCATCATTACAGATCCTCAACACGTTCTTTCATAACAAAAAAAAAATATATGCAATTTGTAAGTGACTCAATTTGAGACACACTTGTCACCAACTTGTCACCATCACATGATCGGAGACAACAAACATATGACATCACAACGCAAACTGCAATAGGAATCCTATAGTAATCTATAGTAATGCTGGAATAATGAGTCACCCAGATTACTGATAATCTGGCACTGATCATGCCAAACACACACACTGTAAAGCAGTCTTTAACAAACTCTCTCTCTCTGTCTCTCTCTCTGTTTCTCCTTTAGAGGGGAAAAAAGCTATTACCTACAATGTGTCAGAGGAGAAAGATTTGGCGTCTTTCGTGGTATTTTTCATCCAACATGAAAAAATACCACGCGTAACTCTCAAAAATACTCCTTCAGTCTTTGAGTGCTCAGTGATAGAATAAAAGCCTTGTCGTATACACTATGTTACATCAAATAACAGAGACAAACACAACCATGGTTACTTTGATCTTCGGTTTTCAAGTGACAATCTAAAAGAGCTAAAGAGCTAAAAGCGGAGGTACGTTTTTAAAAATCTGAAATCCCACACTTAAATAGACTGAGAGCCACAATGAATATACACTTTTTCAATATTACGTCAGCCCCAAAATCCATTGAGGAGAGGGAATAAATTGCAAACAGACATCCATACCAATTGCAATAACAATCATTATCCTTGATTGCCTCTGTTGCATTCTTCCACTTTCCCTATTTCATCTTGCCCTATATTCTAGTCATTTTCTTTCTTCCCATGCTGGGCCCGTGCCAGTGTCGGCTATTGTGCTCTGAGCTATCTCTCGACTGCTGGCCAGCTCCAAGAGACCTAATGCAGGGGGGAGGCGTCGCTGTTTTTGTGTGGCTGCGTGGCCTGGCGGGAGGGGTTTTGAGGTAGGTATGAGCAGGGGCGATTTTAGACCCATTTTGGGGGGGGGGGCTTCAGACCACCCTAGAAAATCTAAGTGATTTAAAAAAAAAAAAAGTATTTAGAAAGAATTGCAACACATAAGGAGAGAGAGAGAGAGAGACCACCACCACCAGATCAGGTGCTGTGCGGTGCTAGACTGAGAGACATAATGAAGAGCAGGCAGACAGCAGCACAACTGAACTCAGGTCAGAGCAGCTAATCCCAGAGAGTAGGTGAGGGGGACAGAGGTAGTTTGAGAAATGCACACTCAATAGTCTATTACTGCATGTTACTCCCCTCTGTTATAGTTAGCTAACATTAGCACACTAGCTTTGTAACTTGCTAGGTATAACGTTTGCAAAAATGACTGAAATGTCAGTCTCTCATGATAGCCAAAAAGTACATAATCCTATACTTGATGTTATTTTCTAATCTGCTATGGTATTCTTTTCTATTCTTTTCTTTTCTATTCTTATTACTATAGGGTCTTATCGTTTTTCTATGATATTTGTATACCTAGTACCCTTCTAACATCTGTTCCATGATACATTGGTACCTGCTCCTCAGTGGTTTCAGTGAAACCTGAGTGTCATGGAGAGGATTTCTTGTCCCCTTCTTGAATCCATTGTATCCATACCTCCTAAAAGGCTCTATGCAGGTCTATAGATGTTCTGGTCACTAGCTGTTGGCCTACTAGTTTTACTCTATTTGAGTAAATCCAGTAAAATCAATGTGCATGCGCAGCACCCTTCTCTGGGTGGGCTCAGCCCCCCGAAAACCTCATGTCCTAAAATCCCCGCTGGGTATGAGTCGTATAAACTGGCAGCAGGTTTCTGCGTGGTCTTGCCAAGTCCATCTGGATTCAGCCCCACTACTGTCCAGAGTAATTATGTCTCCTGAGTCGCCCCAAATGCTTGCCCAGATGTATGAGTGAAGACGGCTGGACGTAGGTGAGAGAATGTATGTATGCTGGTGTCTGGTGTGCGTGTGTTTGTTTTTTGATTTCTGGTTGTAGCGACTGAGCAAAGCCATTGGACTGTTTGACCTGCTGTGCAGCACTTCCTCTCAATTTATAGAGCCAATTAGGGCTTTTTTGTTTCGCCTCTTTTATGTAACCACCGCAGTTTGAAGGGGTGGAAACTGTGCCCGGCAAAATTAATAACATAAATGCTCAAGCAGCTGTGATCAAGTGTCTTATTAGGCCGGGCTAAATTGGTTATGTATGACTGTTTTTCCCCTCATGTTCGGTTCACTTTTAATGAGCAATTTTGTATTTCAATTTCAAAGTATCAGACAAAACGGAGAAGCTCGTCTCAAACGGTTGATTCAGCTCAGCGATTTTACTAGATACTGTAACGTTAGGGTGTAGGTGTAACCTAAATGGATTACTTTCTGGGCGGACACCAATAAAAGTCACACACGTAACTGATACTTCCATCACCACCAACAACACCTCATCATCATTACATTACATTTAGCAGACGCTTTTATCCAAAGCGACTTACAATCAGTGCATTCAACATAGATAGGCAAGAGAACTACTAGTCACCAGAAATCATAAGTGCATCTCCTTCCTAAACAAGCATGTAAGAGCAGAACCAGTGCTGAAGTAAAAGTGCAATAAGCATTTTTTTTCATCATCATCATCATCATAGCTACTAGGCGCCTGCATATTGTGAACTAATGTAGGCACCGCTCAGGCACAAAGGTGTAAAGATAGCAGATGTATGGGAAGACGAACATGCACAGGAAGGTCACCCATGCAGTTAAGAATGCTAATAACAGCGTGCCATTGACCCGAGCCGGTACGCTACGTGAACCTGCTGTCAGTCATCCCGGCTCTTATGTCTCCCTCTCCTCCCCATCCAGTCCACCCCCCGAGGCTATTTCCTATCGTGGCAGGAAAAAAGGGAGTTTTCCCGATGCAAATGATTTCAGTTGGGAGACTATAGCCGACGCTCCTCGACAGGCCGAGCCGATACCATAGGAAAGAGAGGGGGGGGGATATACAGGAAACAACGAGGAGTCAAAGAGCAAGCCGCTGCTGCGTACCCCCTGTTGTATGTTCTGTTTCTGCCAAACTTGACAGACCGCTGGGCCAGTAAGGTTAGGTACTGGCAGGGTCTCTCTCTCTCTCGCTCCCTCTCTCTTTTCTCTCTCTCTCTCTCTCTCTCTCTCTCTGAACTAAGGCCAGGGTCCTCTAGGGCCTGCTCTGTTGTGCCTGAGGAAAATTGCCAATCTGGGCAACTCTGATTGAACACTAAAGGCAGGAGTTTTATAAAAGAGCTGATTTTCTATTCATTACCTCTCACTCCCCTCTCTTTCTCCCACACTCCTTTCCCACTGCTTCACTGTGCCTAACTCAAAAGTTCCCCCGCTTGGTCCGTTGTCTCAGTCTTGCTCTTACTGTGCTCCCCCCCTTTGTTTCTCTGTTGATCCCCCCCCACCGGAGACTCCCGTGGCGAGGCTAGGATATTATGTGGCCCTCTCCTTTCTTTTTTCTCCCAGGACTGTATGTGAGATCACTGCTGTTAAGTCTCTGGATACAGTAAATAGTCTATTTACTGCCTGGTCTGCCAAAGGATTAACACACACCTAGCCTAGATCCTGTCTGGAATCCCCAGGCACTCAGACAGACAGGGCTGAATATAATGTGACAAAGGGAAAAGAGAGGCAGCAAAGCCACAAATGGATAAATGAAGCATAGATAGAAAAAACCAAACACTGCTCCTTCCTCGTTGCTTGACTATCCCTTCACACGCAAAGCAGCAATGTTACAGCGAGATAATCTGAAATTGCATAGGTCTTTGGGAGGCACAAAATCCATGAAAGCGATTTCATGGAGTCGTAAACACAAAATTGTTAAAACTCGACAGACACGAGACGATTCGTAGCAGGCAAACAGATGCACACGCTTGATTTCCCTGATATACATATACAGACCATAATATACCCCATTCTTGAGAGCCAATTTTGTTCCGTCCCCAAATGAGGATTTATTTAAGGCAGATAAATTAACATAGAACCTGTTGATGGAAAAAGTGTGACAGTTACAAAATTGCACTTGTGCAGATACGGCCATTTACTTGCTCTTGCTCTGAATGGTTGTGTGACAGCTTCAATTAAGTAAAGATTTTCATTTTCGTTCAACAATTCAATGGATTTAATGCAAAATTCAAAGGTAACCCAACACAGATTCAGTCTGTCTCTATAAGCTGGGGTGCTACACTGCGTCTTTGACAAAAGCTTTAGCTCATGGTGTTGAAAACAATCTTCACTTATGATGGGAATAACCACATATTAGCTCCTAAATAATAGATACATACATAACCCATAGTACATCAACATTCAAAGAACGTATTATAACAACAGAATTAAAGTGTACTGGCTGTTATTTAAGGCTAGGGCTCACTGGAAAGCCTGTACTTCTTTTCCAGGGTAAAACTTGGACCTGAAAGCATCAGAAAATCCCAAAAACCATCAAGGCAACTTGGAAAATCGTCTCCTAATTCAAATCTGAGAAGGAATGTAGTAGTAGCGTGTCCAAATCCATTTTTTGAAATTTGAAACTCAAGGATATCAAGGTCTCAAAAGGCCTACCTAACATGAGTGCATATAGCCAATGTAGTTATGCCACTCTTGCATTACGATGTTTACTGTATATCCTAGAAATATGGTACATTCCTAGAAGACAGGGAAGGCTTAAAAAACAAGCCTTCCTGTTGACAAGAATTCCTATTTTCTTCTTCCTAATTCCTATTTTTTCATCCCCCAACTGCTGTCCGCAAAAGTGCTACTGGATCTTCATCCAGACTGATGGCCTGACTTTAAACTTGCCACCCAAGGTTTGTCATCCCTCTCGCGGAAAAGCCTCGGGGGCCCCAAGTCCCTTTGAGCGCTTGTCTGAGAGCGTCTGTTCCAATGTGTCCACGCGGAGCTGCGGCTAAACGAACGGCGGCACAGTCAGGGTCACAATAAATGTCTCCCCGCTTCCGACTGAAACAGGGAGTTTGTCAAGGTTGGTGTTCGAACAATTCCAGTGGGCGGGGGCGTTTGTGTTGTTTAGGGCTGTGGTGATGAGGCACGATGAATGACCACCTAGAGCTCTTCACTTCAGCGACAACCACCAGGCTTAGAACAAGTAGCCAAGTCAAGACAGAGACATTAAGCTTCTTAGGATTTCAACAGTTATTTCCAAAATAGAAACCTGGGCACGTAACCGAGCCGGCTCGGAGAACCAAAGTGTAGAAGATCACAGTTATTAGATATGAAACAGATAAATCTCTGGACTCACACTTGCTGGGGTAGAAACTGCGTGCGGTAGCGTCCAATTATTTTTTAAGTTAATTTGAAATGCCGCTGGCTGTGACACAGGCTTAAAGGAACCAGTGGAAGAAAGTGTGTGTGTGCGCGTGTGTGTGTGTGTCTCAAAACTGCAAGTACTGAAGCACTAGTTTCAAATACAAGCTGTAACTTTTAATACCATATCAAATAGGACAGAATAAAGTCTGAAGGTCAAAATTAATTTCTGCCTCCGTAGTTAAGTATATTACACACTCCGGGGTAATAACATGTTTTAACAGTCTTCAAACTGTACATCACTATGCAGAATTTAACAAAACAAGACAACACATCAGTAAATTATATTTTCAACATGACTTAAATAAAAATAACATTATTAGACTATGATATTTCCGTCAAGTGCAGATTTCAAGCATGTTTACATCTATTTTACACAGTTATTGACATCAAAGAAGGAATACCAAAGCCCCCCGTTGTTGTGAATGAATACCACTTGTATCTCATGGGATTTAAAAAAAACAAACCAGCTATGCATGTGAGATTCATATTTGTGACGGACAAAGTTGGGAGGGGTACGTAGGCCTATTCAGCTGAACTGAATAATACTCGACGGAATATATGACGTTCGAAGGAATTCAATTTTCTGATCGGCAACACGAAACTCTAGGATGATTTCAACTCACTGAGCCTTGGAAATCTGATTGAATAACCGGTATACCGCTGCTAGTCATGTGAGGATCGAGGATGAAAATTACAACTGAGCTCGTCTAGGGTGAACATTTCTTTCGTTTCCTTTCGTTTCCCTTTTAGTTCTTTAGTTGCCATTGGATTCATTTTTCCAAAACACTAAACGTCTCGAAAAACTATTTTCCTTTTGCTTACTGTGTGTTTACCTTTATAAATTGCATATGATGGAGGTATAACGATTCAGTTGATGTTGTATTCCCAGAGTATAAATTGCCCAAGCAAATAGCAAGCGTTCTATATTATTGAAAAGTGTGTTGAAGCAAAGCATTTATTAAAGCTACGGCTGAACTTCCCATGTATCAACATTGTAAGCTGCAGTTTTTTGTGTGATCAACATTCAGCAGGGATTTAAAATCCAAAGAGAATTAGGAACCGGGGCACTTAAGAGTTGTAAATACAAGTTAGTTGCTCAGTCAGGATCTTGGACTTATAACAAAGATTAACTGTAGTTAGGGTTAGGGTTAGTTTTTTTTCACTGTGCTGACGATCAAAGCAGTATTTAAAAGAGTCCAAAATACAAAATCAAGTGTATCTCAAAGTATCTCTCTCGGTGCAACAGCCTACCAAAAGATGTCCTAGCCCTGCAAATCATTAGGTACGCTAATGTTCAAATGTCTAAAAGTCTTTACAGTTAGCAACCGCTAGTTTGTACAGTCATCTTTCCCAACGGAGTAGTAGGAGAACACACACAATTTTCCACTACTTTCCGCAGGAGATTCAAAACAATGGTCCCCAGAGAGGGAAAACAACAGAGCGGATGTAAAAGCCTCTTGTGTATGTGTGTTTGTCTGTCTGCCTGTGTGCATTTGTGTGCGCGAACACACATACATGAAAGGCCCCCTAAAATACCAGAGGTAAAACTGATAACATAACATGAAATCACTCATAAAAAACAGGGAAAAAAACGCATTACGGTGCCCAGAAGGCCCCCAACCCCAATCCTCCTGTATTATACGCATCACGGACCCATTGAATTAGAATTCAATAACATCTAGCCTGTTTCCCAAACCGTTTTGCACCACTGAGCTGTGATATCAGTCCTATGCTCCAATCAAATCCTGGTATCATTCGCTCGTTGCAATTTCAACCAATCAAAAAAAGGCTGAAAATGAATTTGATATTTGCCAACGTGAAGCACTCATGACTAATTAATGATCTGAACTCTATCTAATAAGACCAAATATTATTATATTTTCACTTTTACTGTTGCAAAAGCAGATTTTTAGGTATTCAAACAGCATCAGAGTATGGTGAAGCCATTTGGATTTCTTAGCTTTATAGTGTCCTTGTTCTCCTGCTCTCTACCCTATACTCACACACTTTCAAATGGGAGGTACCCAATGACTTTCTTCCAGACCCTCGTTATACCAGGCAGCAGAGATATGCACTCTTTGTCCCCTGAACACTATTAGATTAATTAATGGGTGAACATATTTCCCTCTCCCCTCCATCCTTGCAATCAGCTTTCTAAGACCATTCTCTGCTCAGTGAAGTGATTCACTCTCTCTATCACGACAAGCCTTTCTTCCTTTTTTTTTTTTTTCTATCAAGACCTGCAGCTAATTCCGATTGACTTGATAGATTTCTACAATTCAAATGCTGGCAGCTTAATGAGGGCAGGCCATAATCAAAGCGGGAGGAAAAAAAGGCAAAAGCAGCAACTTTAAAAACCCCTGTCCTCGCCTCCTATAACCCACCTCTCCAGAGGAGCTGCTCCTTGTCGTTTTTTTAGGCCGCAGAATGGCTCCCGGATATCACCCAGTGAGCAATTACAGGGAATGTACAGCAAACGATGCGTCATCCCGTTCCCGCATGCTGACGTTCAGTGAAAAACAGTTGTGTTTACGGAGAAGGGGAGCCATTTACCAGGGTAAATATGCGTGTTCTGGGGCCCGGTGAAGGGTTGATGGTTCTCCGGCAGCGTGACATCTGATATACGGCTGTGTGCAGGGAGAGGGCCGATCAAGGCCACCTCCATCACTCATCCAGATAATCTCTCCACCCAGGAAAAACAAATGATGCTCGCTAGCCGGCCTCAATAGCCTGTCGCACATCTTCATCCTGTTCATTTTCTATGGCGCTAGACTCTCTCTTTAGTTTGAAAGCACGCTGACACATACGGAGATCTGCCTTGAGGAGTTGATCAAAAGTGGAATGAAATGTCTGTCTGTCTGTCTGTCTGTCTGTCTGTCTGTCTGTCTGTCTGTCTATCTATATATACAGAGACAGAGAGAGAGACTTTATTTATGTAGCACTCTCAAAAGAAGTTCGGTAGTTCCACAGGGTTAAAGTGCAAACAATTAGTGCATTGAATGAGTGAATAAGTCGATCCAACAAAACTCTGCTCTCCACCTGTGCAGTCTCTTGTGTGCGTTTTGAAATTGACGTGGCCTCAAGTTGACAATTGTGCGACCGCAACACACAGGATGAAAACAGCCCTGACCGAAAGGCCCCCTTTCTGCAAATTGCCGCAGCTGTCCTTGGAGAGTCACCTCCAAGCAAGGTGCTGTGTGTGTGTGTGTATTGTGCTCTCTCCGACGTTATTAGTATAAACAGCTATTGATCCCACCTGGAGGACTGGCACAAGTCAGCAACTTTATCAACAGCTGGAAAGAAATGAAATTACTTTCTTTTTTTTTTGTTTGATTGATGTACCTGTCAGACAAAATGAAAAACAAAATGGCAACGACGTCAGGGGTTGCGATCCTCCCCGGCGAACGATGACCGCCATCGTCTCTGGATTTCAACGCGGCCTCTTGTTTATTTACATGTAAAGCTCGCCTCTGAAACACTTTAGAGGTTATTAAATCTCTTTTTTGGCTGTTGCACCTTCGTATTCCTTTAATGCTGCCTTGTTAACTCAAGCCCTGGTGATTGAAACGTAATTCCCCCGAGCGGAGCAGAGCAGGCCCGGGCAGCAGCGCCTCAGACTGAGAGGGCTAATGAGATCCCAGCGAGCTCCTTCATAATGAAACATCTTGGAGGCCAATTGTCCATCACTAATAATCGTATGGTAATAACCGCTGCAAAAAAACCTGCACCGAGGAGCCGAGTAACACCCATTTACTCGTTTTAAGTCTGCTCTCTCCTCTTCAGGGGGGCGGGGGGGGGGAGGAGATGAGAGTGAAAGAAGAGAGAGAGAGCAGGGGGATAAAAGCGAAACTAGCAGAAGAGGACACAAATGACGAAAAGAGGAGGAACGGGAAATGAGGGGAAGATTAAGAGGAAGAAAAAAAAATGGAGCCAGAATGAGACGGAGCGGAAGAAAACTAGAGCGACGGATGACAGTCCCACACGCTTTAGACGTGATTAATGAGGAAAAGTTCCAAATGAAAAACAACAATAAATGATTCAAGCGTATATAAATGATGAACTAAAACAGTTGGTGGTGGTAGTGGTAGTGTGTGTGTGTGTGTGTGTGGGCAGCGTTAGCTAATGCAGGTTTAATGTAGCTGCTAATACACGGCTCGTTCATCATAATGCTCACTCTTCCTTTACACCAGTGCGGCAGGATGGAAGGACCGCATTAGCGCCGCCGCCACCACCACCACCGTTTCCCCGCCCCCCCCCCCCCCCCCCCCCCCCCGGATCTTGGTCGGCCCCCCGGCAAGCATGCAGAACCTAATGGGTATCTAAATTGATGCCACACAAAATCACAGTGTGTGCAATAATTAGGCAGTGAGAGGGAGACAGGAAGCTTCAATACATATCATTAAAGTCTTGCTCTGCGGGGATTAGAGGAGTTAATTTCTTCGTTATATAAAAGACGTCGTAAAGCGGCAAAAGCAGTCGCGCTGTAGGTGTGAGGAACGTTTACTTGCCCTTCAAGAAATATTGCACCACATGAGCAACTCTGATGGGGAAAGGAATGATCATTATTCAGCTAAAGACTATATAAGTAATGTTTGAAAAAGTAAACGACCTGCAAGGCGTATTATTATTCCATCTCCGTGGTCACAAGGACTGACCATGTGACCGATGTAGAACAGAGGGGGCATGTCCTCCACGGGCGGGTGTTTCTTCCCCCCCCCCCGCCCCCATTCTACTCCACCAAGGTTAAGATTGCAGAGAAAAATGTGAACGGCCGCTACAAACGACATTATATTCCTCAATACCCTTTTCCCTTTTTTTCTGGCCATAACCCAATTCAGCTGAAGCAGTAAAAATTAATACCTTTGAGGGATGTGGTTGGAAATTGGCACATTAGTTGTATAATTACAGCCCAGTGGAGATGCTGAATGCTTGGGAGTTTCCAGAAAAGCCATTATCTATGTAGTGGCAGGGAGTGAGGGGCCCGGTCCGCATGGGCTCAGTGATGGGTCAATAAGAGAAGGAAGAGATGAGCCAGGATAAACAAAAAAGGCCACTGGGTTGACACCGGTCACATGGGCCACATAAGCACACACACACACACACACATATATACACATACAGCTATATAAACATACACACAGTTGGACCACTGGACCGTGACAGAATGGCACTGGGGAGGCAGCAAAAAGAGATGGGTTACTGCAATCCGGGCCGCCCTCTGACACTCAAAAACAACAACCAATAGAAACACAAGCACAGATACTGTACAGAAGCCACCCCCCCAATAAAAAAGCTGTAGTACATCAGCTTGATTCAGTCTATACTAAGCTACATGCCTCTTCTGTGATAAGGATACACACATTTAAGTTGTTCCTTGCGTTGTTGTCAAGAGCCACTCGAGTTGAAACCAAGCAAGACCAAGATAAGAAGAAGACAAAAGTTGGTCAAGCCCTAGACCAAAACCAAAATAAAGGAAGTTCTTGAACAAGCAGAATGATAATACAGTGAAAGCCTAATACAAAAGACTATTCTAGTGTTACACACCATAGCTACTGTTGTAGCTCTATATATTAGCAACATTTTAGAGAAAGAATGACTGACAGAGGTCAAAGCAATGATTTTCCATTCATTGGGTCAGTGCAACAAAGTGTTTACCAATGCAGCTTAGGAGGCCTATAGGTGAAGCACAGGTACTCTTGTTTTCTTTGTCCAAAATGTACATGTGCATTGGCTCAGGAACACCAGTTTCTTGTCCTGACAAATATTGCAGCAATAAACAAATCAAGTTTAGGAATTTAAAATGAATTCAAAAATTGTCACCGAATACAAAGCCAGCGTTTAACCAAACACACGACACAAAGCCTGACAAATACCCTCTAAAACCCTCTAAATCTCACCTCAAATACCTGTCTGTGCACGCCCACACACACACACACACACACACACACACATACACACACACACACACACACACATACACACACACACACACACAGTAAATATTCCACAGGGAGCATACTGAGTCCCTCTGAGCACAGAAGGCATGCTGCGACTGTTTTGCAGTGCATCCTAAATGAAGGTAAGCAAGCATCCTTAACTGACCGGCTCATTATGACGTGATAATTGGCTATGGACCATCAAGCTCTGAGATGTAAACGAGATGGCACACTCCAGCCTCGTTAGCTTGAATGGCGCCATTAGCCTGGTGTGTATGTGTGTATATAGAATAAGGTGTGTGTGTGTGTGTGTGCCGATGACTTTGTTTGTTCCAGCCTGTAAATAGACTAATCCCACAGAACGTTTTACTAACAATTCAATTCAATTACAGAGGCCAAACATAAACTTTTCACAGCCTTTAACACGTCGTCTTACCGAAACATGACAAATACACTCTAAACTTTCAGAGGTGCATCCCTTGTGTTTGTGCTATGGTGATACAATGGAATTAGTCAATGTATTTACATCCACCTGTAATGCTGGGAAGATTATCCATCTAACTATGTATAGTGGCCAGTGAGTGATAGGGGTTAGAGAAGGCGGGGCATAGCTGTAGGAGATTACCTATGAACAGGCCAAGGAAGCCATCAGAGGCAGCATACTCCAACAACTTTTGAGCTTTCTGTGCTGTGTTTCCCCTTCTCTACCTTCCTACTGTCTAAATAAAGAATACAAATACAAAAGGTGAGGGGACTGCCCACTCCCACTTAAAAAAAACCCCCAATGCCAGCTGATCCAGGAACAGGGGCAAGCAGGGGTGCAGGACTTGCATACCAGTGGGATGGTGGGGAAGTGGCAACAAGGTGCATTCATCATATGGAAGCAGGCAGTGACGTCTCGGTCTGATGATGTCCTCCCCAATATCTCTAACCTTCACCAGTCACCATCATGTGACCATTCTAATACCAGACATTGTGCTGCTGTCTGACACATGAAGACAAGCGGTCATGCTCGGTCTGACTGTTGCTCTGGGAGGATTGGATGCGGGAGGCCACGAAGAGGAAGAGGGCCAAGTATGAGAACGTGGCAGACGTCCAGCCAAGGCCTGCTGGGCACAGTTTGTGTCCATCAAGGTGGGCTGCAGAGGGTCTGTAGGTCAGTCTCTCTGCCTAGAGTATCACAGCTGTTCACAAGAGGAGGGCCATCAAAACCACCACAGAGGGCTTCGAGACGGTTGTGGATCAAGAGGAGCAATCCTTGGGCTATACTTGCTACATGGACACAAGCTGGGCGACTGATCACCCCCAGCTGGGCTGCTTCAGCAGTGGTGTCTGATGTGGACCCCTGGTTGCATCACTGATATACTACTATTTTATACTACACATTTTGATCAGATTCCACACAAATTAGACATAAATTCACCATAAATATTATAAAGTATCAGGATCCTAAATTAATTATCTTTAACCTGCAGTACCTACATTTAAATTACTTGTAAATTTAGCTGAATGATTTGTTTCCTTATTGACAAATATGTCAAAACTGACCTGTAAATATCTGAATCACCTACAACATTATGAAGATATACCGCTCTGGAAAAAATGAAGAGACCACTCCAAATGATCAGTTTCTCTGGTTTTACTATTTATAGGTATGTGTTTGAGCAAAATGAACATTTTTGTTTTATTCTATAAACTACTGACATGAGTTGTGCCTGTGTTGGAAGTCAACAGACACTGGAATGGAACGGCTGCCATACATGTAGAGATGCTGATTTAAGAAAACATTGGAGCGGTCTCTTCATTTTTTCCAGAGCTGTATACTCCTGTATATACTGTATATACATTTATGTCTCCTCACAATATGGCTTCAGAATAATTAACTTATTATGAAATTATTGAGTAACTGCCTCCTGGCAGTTCTGTAATTATCCAGTTAACATACCCAACACAGCTCATTTAAGGTAATTAGTTTCCAAGTATTATCCTCTCCCTTGTGATTTAATCTCAGGAAAGAGAATAATCAATTCAATGCATTAGGCTGCAGAATGGAGAATAAGTGAGTAGTGCGCCTAAGTACACATATTTGTTGACTACTGCAAAAAAAATACCTGGGAAAGACAGAGTGTCTATAGGAGAGTAAAGCTGCAAGAAAAAGAGAAGGTCTATCCTTATAGAAGAGTGTCTGAGTTTTGTGTTTGTGTATTTTGCCTTGGTATATTTGGAGGATTGCGTTTGAAGGATGGAATGAGTCAGATTACCAAAAAGTGGAGCGAGAGAACGAAACAAACGGGAGAGACAGAAAAGAGGATGAGAGAGAGCCGAGTTAGAGATAGGGGGATGATTTCAGCATGTGAATCGGGGGTGGGGGGGTGGGGGGGTACTGGGTGAGGCTGTGGTGACAGCGGCCCTAAGGCTGCCTGACACCTGACATGTTTCATCTCTAGCCGTGTCACGTTCCCCGCCGCCGCAAGTCCTAGAGCCGCGGATGCCGCAGCCATACGCCGGAATAAAAATGACAATGTGTAGGAGAGGAGAGGAAATCTCAAAACCAGAGGCCACAACATGTGCTCTACGAGAGAAGAGACTGGAAAGCAGCCCCTTCTTTTTCCTCCAGATCTATCCATATCACTGCCGCAAAGATGACCCCAAATCCATTACAAGCCAATTATATGTGCCGGGGCCGGGGCCGGGGCTGGGCACTCACTCGTGAACTGCAGTGCTTAATCCACAAAGAGGAACTAATAGGAAATTTGAAAATAGAATCCACACTTGAGTAACTTTGGAGGGATTTGGTTGGATTAATGAACTGTCAGGCTGACTGTCAACATGCTGGGGAATACAATCCTTTACCAGCCTTTGCTTCTCTCTCTCTCTCGCTCTCTCTTCCTCACACACACACACACACACACACACACACTAAACACAATGCTCTAGACACATGTGGCTCCTCTCCTTCATCCTCCGACTCTATTTCTCACCCATACAGACCAAGCCTTCAAACTGACACATCCTCTTCTCCCCCATACAGGATGCCAACGTGAATGAAAATGACTTGTATGGCACCTGCATTTAATCTGTCTGCATTCATATATTTCCTTGCCTTTAACTGTCTGTGCGTGCAGCTCATCTATCAAATGGGACAGACTACTGTTCCTTCATGAGGGAACAGCCTTAATGAGCCTCCCCCCCCCCCCCTTCAGCAAAGGCCCCTGAGCAGCTACCAGTCACTGTCCACAGGCTTAGAGACAGAGACGGAGGAGAGGGGAAGAGGGCCTGAAACAGAGAGGGGGGAGAGCAGAGGGAGACAGAGAGAGTGCCTCCCATCGGTTGACAGCTTCACTCACAAACAGAAGGGGGAAGAACACTTGCAGGGAAGAGAGTGCAGGTGAAGGGGGGGGGGGGTCTATATAAGACGTATGTAGAAGTATGAAACCATGACATGCAGTGAAATCAGTGAAATAGTCAAACTTATTCTATAGCTAACTTATTGTGAAAGAGACTTGAAAGACTGTCCCCTATGGAGTGACTGTGTAGATAACAACAGCAGTTTCTCAGACAGTCGGGGGGGGTTGTGTTTGTTCGTTAGTGTGGTAGAGGATGAACAAAGAGAAGTCCTCCTCAATCCGTAGTCTGGCCAGAAGCAAAAGGCCTTATCTGAGCAGCTGTGGACACAATGGACTAGCCAAGAAAACCTCAAACTCAATGCAGTACAAACACTCGGTCAGGTTAACCAGAATATGGCTCATCATGTTGTCTTTACATGGGGACTATAGAGTATAACCGGTAGACCTGGTTCAGTGGAATTAGCAGTCCAAACAGACACGGCTAGGGGGAGGCCATTACCACACGGAAAATCCTCCCACTAAAAACTGGACACGTAAGCCAAAGTGATGGATGAAAGCGGGCTGAAAGGACTGAAAGGGATAGATGAGGGCTGGCTTTTAATTTACATCGCACCGACATTCACCGTCGGCCTGACGGCGGCCTTGGATCGCGTTGCAGGTGCACGGAAATAGGATTATAGTAGCGTTCTAACTATAACTACAAGCTCCGCCTTTTTGTTTTGATCCGCCGTTGGAGCCAAAGTGAGGCTGGCAAAACGAGCCTCCAGGATCTCCAGGGCGTTATACTGGTGCATGGCTTGGCATTGACGTGGACCAAATATTCTCCCCCTCTCCTCCCTCTCTCTTGTCATTCTTCCTTTATCATTTCCCCCCCCCCCAACCGTATCAATCTCCCCCCACCTCTCAATCTGCTCCTCCTCTCCCCCTTGCTCCCTCTCTAGCGATCAGTCTTTGGCCCATCTCGTCTCGTCTGTCTCTGCTCTCCTCATCTACATCCTCATCTCATCCTCCATCCTCCATTCTCCAACACCCAGAACCCACCTCAGACCCCTTCATCGCCTTCCCATCCCCCACTCTTTTTCTTCCTCCTCTTCTCCACAAGCCAGTTTATTTGTGTATGTGTGTGTGTGTGGTTTTTGCCCTCTACTCATCCGGTTCTACTTGGTTGCCTTGCATCTGTACCAGCTCTGTGTCTACCACAGGGAACAGAGTAAGGCTTACATCCAATTAGCCTGTCAATCCATCACCACTTCCCGAACAGTCTAATGTACAGTAGAGAGAAGAAAGGGAAGGGAAAGAGATGGGTTGTGTGCATGTACGCTTGTGCGCGTCATGGCTCTATTAAAGCAATAAGACATGCGTGGTGATAATCCGCCAGCAGAAACAAGACACGCCACTGCATGCACACAACACTTTGCTGCTCCTTTCTAGTCTTTATTATTGATTTTCCCCTAGATATGATCCATGTTTTTCCATTTACTTGTCAGATTTTATGTTCTCAGACACAATACTGATCTAATAAAAGACAGTCTCAGATCCATTCTCGCCGCTCGCCGCTTGCCACCAGCTAACACAAAACGCATCTCGCCCGTCCCTGACCAAACTACCGAGCGGCGCATCAGTGTGAAGTGCAACAATCAGCCTAGGGGCTTTCCTGTGAGAGAGAGGGTGGTGGTGTTTGTGTGTGTGTGTGTGTGTGTGTGTGTGTGTGTGTGTGTGTTTGGGGGGGGTAGGTCAGTGGTGCTGTGAAACACTCCTTTTACCCTCCCCGGCTAACAAAGACAAGTTGCTAAAGTTTCATGTCCAAATTAAGTTAGATGTGAGAGTGGAGCACTTCACTCCTTTTGTTAATACCAGTTTCCTCCAGTGCAGCAGACAAATTAAATTGCACTTAAGTCAATAATATAGCTCTTAAAGGACCCGACTGTACGCCCTGGGGAGCTTTGTGCGGCTTGACTCTCCCAGCCTGAATTTATCAACGCTGCCGGGGGAAGGTGTGAGGATGGAATGAGGATGGAATGAGGATGGAATGAGGGCATGAGGAGGCTGATATTGGTGATATTGGTGACAGGCAAAAAAACAAACAAACAAGCCAATTTGTTTGGGGTATTAGTCATTACTACTGCCATTACTCCATCTGGGTGGATTATAACAGGTAGGTGCATCCCACACACACATAAACTGGTGAGAGTTGTAGAAACGTAACTGAGTCCAAAAATGCAACGCGGTTGATTTCCTATGTGGTCAGTTTGCGAAGTTAGCCGTCCCTTTCTCTCCAGGTATTCAAGGGGAGGACGCATCACTCCGCTCCTCGCCGAAGCTTTTCTGATGTTCCTCCCAAAAAAAAAAAAGGAGATAAATATGAAATATGAGAGCTTTCAGTACTGCTTAGGCCTGCAAAATAAGTCAATTAGTCACGGCAGGCGGCAGGCCAATGGAGATTCTGCATGATGGTCTTAACGAGGGCCGCATAGGACAAGCGTCCGACAGCTCGTTAAATTAATCCTCTGGGTCTGCTGCGAGTGGAATGAGGCGTGTGTGTCTGTGTGACCTGCTTATGTCCTCCACATCACATTACAGACAAATGCAGGCACATGCATACACACACACACACACACACACACACACACACACACACACACATAACAGACATTGAGCTCTACATGGACTGGTGAGAACATGATCTAATCTGATCAAAGTTCCTCCCTGACTTCCGAGTCCACGTTTGGTCAGATTATGTTAAAAACCTCCGCCATGGGGTTACCTCAGGAGTCTCTTTCTCTTCTACTCACTGTCTTCCTCTTCCTCAGCACCTGTTCTCTCTGTTGTTTGTATGTTTCTATACCTCTGACTCATTCCACCCCACAAACGTAACTCTTGCATGCACACAACATTAAGAAGGACTAGGGTGGAGCCTGATTCACCTGCCTGAGATCGCCTGCAGTGACCAGTGTTACACGTGAGTCAGAGCATGTGCATGTGGCGTGCTGCATGTGCACCATAAATTCAACACTATTGTTTCCCTATCTTTCCTCCTCCTCCTTGTCCTCTCTCTCTCTCTTCTTCATTTCTTGCAACTATGAAAATGTCAATGTCAGGCCGTTTGCCAACCTCGCATCACATCTCTGCCATGTATCATGTCGAAGCCGCCCGGGCCTTCTCCTAAACCACCCCGTGTATATCAAAGCCACCGACGTACACCGCGCATGAGACAGCAGCAGGGCGTTCGGCTGGCGAGCTCAGCGATTAGCTTTGTCCAACTCGTTTCAATCTGCCCACCATCTTAGACTCGGTTTACCCAACCAGAGGAAGCAGGCTTTATGGGGGTATGTGCTTTCTTCTGAGTATAAACAGAGAGGGAGGCTCTTTCTTATCCTTAGGCCCCACTGGCTGGCAATTTACTCCTCCATCCTCATTTCCCAGCAATAACAGAGGCCTATAAATTGCCCCAGGGAACTATTCCTGACCCCTCTTGTGTTTCTGCTTTTCAAGACGCCGTCACCTAAATCACCGTCTCAGCCGCTTAGACACCTGTGTCTCAGTGGCGCAATTCAAACAACCTTCACAAAGTACCAAAACGGCTTCACACACACACATACACACACCGATCCATCTTTTGTGCATAAGCATGCTTAAATAAAGAATATCCCCCTAAACGGCCCTGTACCCAACTACCAATGTGACTGGGTCATTTTACCTCATAACAAGTCAAATATCCCTTCATGTGTTGGCATTTCAAGCTCTAAGATGCCATTTCCTGCTCTAAGTTTGTGATTCACATCCACTAAAATCAAAGCGCAATTGCAGAAGAAGCACACTTCCTCACAGTCAAGCCCCTACCGAGGGAAATGTAATTGTCTGTTTGTCCCGTCCTTTGTTCGGTGTAAAGTCACCATAATCGTTGCACTTTGAAATGTAATTACCTCAGACATGCTGCAATACCCCAACCCCCCAAAATAATTTGAAAGGAGAGAAAGAGAAATAGAACATAACAATATTATCTATACGACACGAGAGAGACTCACGGAAGAAAGACAAGAGACTAGAGAAAGGAGAGACAGAAAAAAGGGTAGAAATTAGAAGAACTAAAAGAAGGAAAGACAACACCAGCAAAACAAGTGTCCTTTCGTTCCTATAGCACTTCACAGCAGCTGTTCTGTCAGTGCTGGAGTGAAACCTAAAAGTAGCCAGTGATGTGAATCCGTGGAAAGAGCGACTTGACACTTTTTTGCACACAATTTGCCTTGCCTGTGTGAAGGAAATGTGAGAAAATGTACTATTTCCAGTAGGTGAATAGGTGTTTTGGATTCTCCTGCAGTGCATGGTACAGTTACAGTTCGGTGCTTTTCCTCTGATAAACATTGGCCTGGTAAACATGCCCTTAATACTCATTGATGATATCAGACTTTGTTTGCTAGTTTGTTCTGGGGCAGTTTGTGTGTGTGTGTGTGTGTGTGTGTGTGTGTGTGTGTGTGTGTGTGTGTGTGTGTGTAGCTGTCTCTGGCAGTAATAAAAGCCAACATAAGGATTTCAGGGCTGCTCACATGTAGCTGCTGCCATGTGATACTTCTTTAAGCGAGGCCTTATACAGATCTTTCTTACAGTGTATGCATACCTACGTGCATATGTGCATGTGTGTGTGTGTGTGCAACCCATTAAGGAAAAGGCTCATTTATTGTATTATTTTTTTAAGAATGTTCACATTTTATTAAACTACACAATCAAGGCTATAAAATGATTCACACTGTGGCCTGGGGAGAATACTTGATTCTGATTCGCTGCAGGGTGTCCATTCATTTAAACAACACAATATATCACCCATGATGCAGCTGTTTGATGAAGCCAAATGAAGTTGTGGTTCAGTCATCTCATTTGGCTTGTGTGGAGCCACTTCTTAAAGGCTTGACATACACAATTGAGCGTAATACTCAAGGTACTATGAAATGCACACAGCAGGTTGTGATTCCATAGTGGAGAGGAGGAAATCAGCAGCTAGGGAATGCATCAACCGGCTGTATCAGGTTTCTGTATCTGTGCGATTTTCCATACCTCCTTTTTGCTGATTCAAACGTTATAGTCAGAGGGATGTCGAGAATACAAAACACAAGCTACATCAATATTGAGCAGCTTACAGATAACATTAAACATATCATACATACTAATCATTATAACATATTTTAATAAAATCCATAAATACACAGTTCGCCAAAGTCATCTCAGGGATGTGAGGTTTTTACTATTCCACGCAGCGATTTGCCGTTCCTCTACATAACCTCCCACACATTTTCTATGAAATGTTTTCCAGCCCGGCAGATAGAAAACAATTCCACCTGCCTAAGAACTCCCCTGCCCTCTCTCCCACCTCCACCACCACACCACACCGCCTCCTCCTCCTTTCTCCTTTCTCGTTTTCACAGTCCACGAACGTCAGCAGACTGCCGAGATGCCACCCTGGGGTTTTTAACACGCTCCACTCGATAGTTCCTCATCAGAAAGAAAGTGGCAGACCAACAGGAGCGCGAGAGAGAGAAGAGTGCAACAACGGACCGGCGAACACATTAATGACTGACTGGCTGATGTACTCGTCTGTAGCTCAGAGCCGAAGACCTCGGGCTCAAGCTCTCCGCACATTGCGAGTGTGTCTGCCCTGCTGCCTATCTCCTGCAACTGGGCTGCAGCACCTCAGCAGGGAACTTGATTAATTAATTGCATTGATTGACTGGCGATTTCTGCTCACCTTTTCCAAGGTCACAAATGCGGGGCTGATAGATAGGGATGGGCAAGCAATGCACTCCTGAAATATTGGAGAGGCTGACTCAATAGACTGTAACGGTATAGCAGTGTGGTGGAAACGTGAAATGCATATGATAAGGGGGGGTGGAAATAATATCAGAGGGCAGGGAAAGGAGGGAGGGAAAGAACAGTGTAATATACAAAAACAACAGGCACCCTAACATAGACTGGCACAAAGAATACAGAATGTACTTATTGATACTGCAAAAAAAAGAGTATAACCACGACACGTTACGCTATAAAACTTGTCATAACTACTGATCGGTTTACCTAAGTATGCCGCTGTCGTCCCATTCCGACAAGGCCATTTCAGCGAGAGCGCGTATCCATCGCCAGCTAAGACGAAACGGGCGCACCATTCATAAAACATTAAGGCGGCTTTTATTTATTTAATTATTGAACACATTCCCTTTCACAAGAAAGGGATACGAGGCCTCGAGGAACGCGAGAAGCCGTTTCAGCTCTGTTGAGGACCAAAAAAAAGAATGCCGGGGAACAGAACAGAGCGGAGGGGGGAAAAACAGATGGAAGAGAGACGAGAGCGGAAAAACTCAAACGACGATGTCTGGGAGAGACTTTAGTCTCGTCCTCTTCAGTTCTACTCTCGAAGACTGCGGCTTTATTCTCGTCTGCTGTTCTTCTGAGCCGTCTCAGTGTACCTCACTGAAAGCAAAGCAATGTGGTCCGCAGTATATTTTGCACATGCAATGCTAAACTAGACCGCATTTTAACCTGGATATGCCATCCAAAACACATAATAGCACTCTTATGTTGCAACAGTAGCATATACTGTAGTAGCTGACTCATTTGACCTCTCTTTGAGAACTCTATTCTTCACAATGACTCCTACAAGGTGGGGGGGAACGGGGGGGGGGGGGGCATAAACTTTACTTTCCATGACAAGAACTACTAACGGCAGCTCTGACCTAGTGCAGTGGTCATGTTAATTGTATAGGCTAAAGTGTGTGTGTGTGTGTGTGTGTTTCTGTTCGGTCCAGTCAGGGAGACGGTGACCCACTTTCAGTAACTGATGAAGGTAAGAAAATAGAACGCTTGATTACCCCTGACACCACTCTAACTGCGCTCCTGCCAATGAAGGTTATTGGGCCTCTATACACGAGTGGTCAAATATAGAAGGCCGCGAATATGATCCAGTTTTAAAGTCTTTGTCTTACCTCTGAGGTGACGAGGCTCTGATAGAGAACGAACACAGGCAAGGATCCGTGTTTTAAACGAGCCCCTGTGACCTTCATCGTCAGCCCCATCAGCACCATCAAAACCGTCATCGTTGTCATCGTCATTGCCGAGCCCCTGAATGCCAATTTCTATTTGAAATCCATCACCTTGCTTTTCTGAAGCAGCAATGTGCGGAGCGGTTAGGGGCCAGGCACGATTCCTGCAGCACTGGTTTCCCCTTCACTGCTTTACTATTCAAACAGGCAAGCTAGACATACAGTGAAGGCCTTAGCAGCCCTGAGCAAAACACTCCCTGAGGACACAGTGCTGATGGTTTTTCCCCTGTGTGATGAATAAAAAACAGAGAATGCTATAGCTGTTCTACAGGCCAGTAAAACCCCTGTCCAATGTAACACTCTCCACCGCTACCGTCTCCCAAGTGAAGATTGACTGAGAACTTACACACACAAATTCTATAACTAACAACACCTGTCCGACTCCGCAACCGCGACGATGTATCAACCAAATGAAATCCACTATAATTGGAAACACTGCCTTTGTTCTCTCAAGCCGTCGTTGTCGTTGAAAGACAAGTCAACAAACAATAGGAAAACACAAATACATAGCCTCCCAACCATCAAACACACACACACACACACACACACACACACACACACACACACAACCAGACACACACACACACAGAGAAAAAAAAAAAAACTTACACTCCTGTCTTCTGAAGTAATGAGGAATTGGTTGGACTGTATTTTTGGGCCTTGAGCTCTAACTGCTGCATGCTCTTTGATACTGAAATGTAATTACCGTTTGAAGCTCTGCCTCCTTCCTCACTGAAGAATGTGAGAGAAACAGGCTCAGATGTGTGTTTCATGTGTATTCCTTCAGTACTGACACTCCAATTACCAAGAAACCTTAAATAAAACCTCAAACACCTGAGCTCTAATTTCCTCTATTAAAGTACTGGTTTCTTTCTTTTTCCACTGACTGCCTCCCCCTCAACACTTCAATAGCTAAAGTCTCACTTAAAGTTAAGATGTGACTGAAACTCCATTAATGCGATAGCACCTCATTCCCCTTTAGATTTAGAAAATTTTGAAAAGTAACAGATTCAGACAGTGTTTTTTCTTTGTCTCTAGCACAGCACTATCGTTACAGAGGTAAAGTAACTACCTATGAACCCAGTGCAGTGTTCAATTAATGATTTTTTTGTATATGTATTTGGCTAAATTGTGAACTCGCTTTGTGAAACGGAAAATCTTGGGCTTATCCCAAATTGTCAACAAACTAATCCAGTTAACTCAGTTAGCCATGTACGTGAAATGGGGCCCTGTACTTGTCTGTGTATGTGTTTGTGTAGAAACAAAGACATTCCTATTGTAGCTTATAGACACCCTTGTCCGCTAACGCAGAAGTGCGTAGGGGCGGGCAATACACCTTGCACTTGCATACTGAAGAAATCCAAGGGAGCATGAGTTAAATGACAAAATGCAACATAAAGCAATTAACATTGCTTATTCAATAAAACAAAATCAAGATTGACATGAAAACATCTACATGACTTCTTTATGATCATCATCATACTTATCAAGTTCGTTTAGCCCACCGCTTGTATGTCAGTTACGCTGCATAAATAGCTAATGTGTCCAGCAGAACCTTCATGAACGTTCATTGCTGATATCACATTTCACCATACTATGCTAGTGTGTAACAGGACCACCTGCTCATTTTGGTGCCCGTGACACACGCATGGCATGCCCATGAAAGCTGGTCAAAAATACAATTATCCTACACAAGTAAAATGTTAAATAATAATAAATGATAAATAAATAAATAATATTGTGAAGCCGGCTGACTCACTGATAGTTGACATGGCTACAGAACCTGGACCAGATATGACCACGAGTAGGGAGAACATGTCAGTGGAAGCCACTGGTTCAGAGATAGCTGGAAAGAAGCGTCAGGTTTGCTTGTGTCAATGGAAGGTAACAACCTTAATGTGCCTCAAAATACACCAAGGTGCTTGATAGAGTAAATGTAGGGAGCCCGCATTGATAATTATTTCCTAAGATGTATGTCAAGTCAGTCGGGTGAAGTCCAGCAGCAGGTAGTAAACCAAAGTCCGTAGGACCTCAGCATCCCTGCCAGCACCAAGGAAGTCAGAGCGGTCAGCCAGCCAAGAAAGGAAAAGATTAGTGCTCAGAAGCCTAGAGTTAAATGGCCAGGGGCTGCTGAAAGTAGGAAATGGGAAATTATTAATAGTGACTTGAGTAGGGTGGAGTGGAGGAAGGCTACAGAAGATTAGAAAGAAAGCATAAATGCATTGCAGGCATTTCCCCGTTAGGTTTTACCATGGCAATGGAGGTCATTATCAAGGCATCAAAGTGGGTAGTGGGTGGGGAAAGGCTGCAGGGAGGACTGCGCTTGCCATCAATCAGGGCATATATAGATGACAGGAAGACTATGACTTTGACAGCTCCCTGTACCAGCAGGTTACTGAACAAGTTGAATAGTGATCTAAAGTGGGCTAGGATGAAAAGTGAAGCCAAGTAAGTCAAGGAGTATCTCTATCATCAAAGGGACGGTGGTAGACAAAAGGTTTTTATAGATGAAGAAGTGGTTCCAGCAGTGGTAGAGAAAGCAGTCAAAAGCTTTGGTATAATGCAAGCCTAAGTGATGAGGATTCATTTCAGGAGTTGAGGCAGGAAGCTACGAGGCATTAAAAGGTCAGGGCTTCCAGGAAAATTATAATTGTTGAGGATTGTTGCCTCGGCTGATGTGGCCTCTGACAGTGAGGTTCCCCTATCAAAGGTAGAAAAGCTAGAAAGGTTCGTTAGAGCATTCATTAGAAAATGGCTTGGAGCCCCACGCTATTTAAGCAGTGTGGCTTTGCATGGGGGAGGCATTTTAGAATTCCCACTAGCCTGAGAGAGGAGTACAAGTGTGCCAAGGTAAGATTGGAAATGACTCTGACTCAAAGGATCTAATGGTTAGGAGTGTAGCACCCATAGTTAAAATGGGGTGGAAGTGGAACCCAAAAGAGGCAGTGCAGCAAGCACGGGCAGCACTTAAGACATGGAGACATTGTAGGCCAGGTGCAGCATGGGCGAAGGGGTTTAGGGCTGTGTGCAGGGCAACCTGTGTGGAGTAGAATAACGCCATTAGAAAAAAGGGAAAATGGTAGTCAAAGAGATCCATCATCAGGAGGAGGCGATACGGTGTCCTCGGGCAGTTTCTCAGGCAAAACAAGGGCAGTGGGTGAATTGAGAGAGTGTAGAAAAGAGAAGACTGGGGTGGAGAGATTTGTGTAGTATGGAGGGGAACCGAATAAGATTCATTATAGGGGCAACCTATGATGTGCTGCCATCTACCCAAAATCCTGTGAGTAGTCAGTGGACAGGTTAGGATGCTGCCTGGCTGTTGTTTTCCAGCAAATACATAGCTTAGACATATACTGTCAGGGTGTAAAGTTAGCCTCTCCCAAGGGCGATACACTTGACAACATAACCAAGGAAGGAAAAGAAAAACATCTAGAAGTGAATTCTTTAGCTGACAATAGGGATAAGAAACAAATTGGCTTTGTACGTGAGGGACAAAAGTTGAGGAGAGAGGAGGCTTGATACTGGGCGGCTAGGAGTGGGCGGAGATTGGAGAATGAAGGTAGACTTGTTTGAACAGTTAACTGTGCTAACGGAGGTAGCAAGTGCTAGCTTCAGACCAGACTTGCTGTTGTGGTCAGAGGCGCAGGAAATTGTTCATTTTATTGAGCTTACTGTCCCTTGGGAAGACCGAATTGACGAGGCAAATGAGCAGAAGAGATCTGGCATCGGAGGCAGAACAGCGAGGTTGGAAGGCTCGGATACGGCCTGCAGAAGTTTGTTGTTGAGGGTTTGTCGCAAAGTCCATTTTCACACTGTGAGGCGAGTTGGGCGTTCGAGGACGGAGCTTTAGAAAAGCAATTACGGGGGAGCACACTGAGGTAAGTGCAACTAGCTAGGTAAGTGCCCATCAGTCAAGCATAGGCATTGTTGGTCATGAACAAACATGCACACGCACTGCCCCCCCTTTTGCAAACCAGGAATCAATAGAGGTTAACCCTACCTCCACCACCGTCCCTTACCTTAAACAGTGTTCGTGTGTATTGATGAATGCAACTAAAAAGAAAAGTTTCTAAACTTCAACAAACCTCAAGCCTCAAACTGAAGAAAATTATTTTATAAACTTGACAATTTATAAGATGTTGCAATCCAATAGTTTGTATTGGGATAAGGTCTGCACCGTCTCAAAGGTGTGACCAATGTGGGCGATTGATTTTATTAAAAACTAGGGTTTGTGCTGATAAATAGAGGAGAAGCACACCGGCAGCTGGTAGGTAGTGGGCGGCCATGATGATGAAAGGTCATGACACTCCCACAGGCAGGGGGATAATAAGGCAGCATTTAGAATTAGTCACGCAAACAATGCATAAAATATTTCTATATGAAGAGAGATATGTGTAGTGTTTAATGTATCAGAGCAATAGTTGGTTCTCTAATGTTAAGGGCAAGAAGGGATAACCTCTTATGTAACAACAAAACAGCATAATTGACTTCACATCCAAGATGTGGCTGACAAAAGACAGAAGTTCATTTTAATCTTTGTCCACTAGATACAAGCGATGCTAAACAGGAGTCAGACACAACCACTCATCCATTTGTCCTCAGGTAGCTCTGACATGAAATATCCTAGAAGATCCTCATATGCACATCAAGACAACAAGTAGAAATCTGAGGAAATGGAAATTAAAAAGAATTCAGTAAGTACTGTACACACACCATACAGTAAAAATGCAAAGCTCAAAAAAAAATAATTGCTTGCAAGCATGATGGTAAAATTGAGACATGTGGAAGAAAATCACATTCAA
This sequence comes from Hoplostethus atlanticus, assembly GCA_034670405.1. NCBI lineage: Eukaryota > Metazoa > Chordata > Actinopteri > Trachichthyiformes > Trachichthyidae > Hoplostethus > Hoplostethus atlanticus. The sequence goes on along the minus strand of JAXDDX010000151.1, from coordinate 110,522 downwards.
CAGGCTGAAAATCAGAGGACTTAAGAGTGGGATGTTCCTGTTGGCATTTCCTCAAGCATTTGCAGAAAAGTACTGTCAGCATAATCCATGGTCTGGGTTTTATTGGGAACACCGAGGGCTAATACGGACAAGATTACTGAAATATGAAAGGAAGGCAGTATTTCCTCATCATAAAGTCTGTCTGCTATGATCAGCATTTCATCAGACTTAAAACATGAAGGTTATTCTGCGCAGGCTTGCTAAGAAGCCACATAGAGACCATGATTTTTTCGCATCATCAAGACTGTATACTAATAAAGAAAAACAGATTTGACCGACAGATTTTGTTGAGTGAATGCAAAATAATTAGCGTATGCCCGTGTTTTCTAAGGCTGAGTGATCACTTGTTGTCGTAATTAATCACTTAAATGAACTCGGAGAGATTTTCTGGAGCAGAACTAATAGTTGCACTACAGGGTTATTGCATTTTCATTACATTTTATGATTTGTCATTTTCCCCTATTTTGATAAACTACATTTAAAGCCCATCTTGTCCATACACCCAAAAAAAAATACTCGCAGGTAACCATATTCAAATGTTGCTTTTCTGGCATCATTTGAGGTGGTGATTCAGAGAAAAACAAGAGTTTCTGAATTAGTGGGTCAATCTGCTCTGTTTAAAGCCATGGGCGTGTCTGACTCACAGCAGCAACAAGACAGAGACAGACCGTCTGTGAAAGTCTGTCTTGTGAAATGCAAAATATTTTTTAATTAAAAGGAGACAGTATGTATATGTATTGATAATTATTTCCTCTCGCATTGATAATTATTTCCTAAGAAGTATGTCAAGTCAGTCGGGTGAAGTCCAGCGACAGGAAGTAAACCACAGTTCACAGGACATCAACACCCCTGATGTAGAAGCAGGTTCTAGCACCGAGGAAGGCAGAGAGGCTAGCCAGCCAACAAGGGAGAAGATTAGTGCTCAGAAACCTAAAGTTAAGTGGCCAGGGGGCGGCAGAAAGCAGGAAATGGGAAGATATCAATAGTGACTTGGTTAGGGTTTAAGACAGCTTAAAGGTACTGCTGAGAGGAAGTTGGAAAAAATGGGAGTTGTTATTTATGATTATGGAGTAGAAAGGTTTGGCGTGTTTGAGAAAAGGAAGAAGTTAGATGTTGAGGTAGTTAAATCCAGGCGCCAACAAGAGATAGACAGACTTATCCGGGAGAGAAGACAGCTTAGGAGGCAGTGGAGGAAGGCTACAGAGGTTGAGAAGGAAGGTATAAATAGTTTGCAGTCAGATGTGAAGGAGCGTTTGGCAGTGTTAAGGACAGCAGAGAACATTAGGAAAAACAGAAAAAAGAAAGAGCGAGCTAGAATAGCATTCTATAAGGATCCATTTAGATTTGTGAACCATTTAGATTTGTGAAGTCGTTATTTAGGAGAAGAATGGCAGCCTTAGGGCATCTAAACAGGAGCTTGAGGGATATTTGGAGATCAGTGCACAGAGATAGGAAAAGGTTTAGAGAGCTAGCGCTCCCCCCCGATATTCCACCTATTGGTGAGATAGATAGTCAGTGTGATGTTAGCCCACCAAGGTGGAAAGAGGTACAAGAGATAGTAAGGCGTGCAAGGGCCTCTTCAGCCCCGGGGCCTAATGGAGTCCCCTACCAGCTGTACAAGAGTGCTGAGGTTTCTATGGAAGTTGATGAAGGTAGTCTGGAAGAAGCAGGTTATTCCTAAGGCGTGGCGCAGGGCAGGGGGAATTTTCATTCCCAAAGAAAGGGACTCGATAGAGATAAATCAGTTGGTAATGTAAGATTTTCTTTAGTGTTGTGGCACAGAGGCTGTCTAGTTACTTAGAAAAGGCTAATTGACACTTCGGTGCTAAAGGCTGGAATTCCAGGCTTCTCCAGGTGCTTAGAGCACACCAGTATGATTTGGCACCAAATCCAGTCAGCTAGGCCTGAGAAAAGAGACCTGCATGTAGTAGTTTTGGATCTGGCAAATGCTTTTGGGTCAGTACGTCACAATCAGGTGTTGAAATGTTTGGCAGCTGCAGTTGAGGAAAAGCGGCTAGAAGTAAATTCTTTAGCTGTTAGTATGGAAGTTAAACAGATTAGATTTGTAGGTGAGGGAGAAAAAGTTAAATCAAGGGAGCGCGCACGCAGACTGGAAAATAAAGATAGACTTGTTTGAGCAGTTAACTGTGCCTGCAGAAATAGTTAGCACTAGCCTACGGCTGGATATGCTACTGTGGTCTGAGGTGCAGAAACTAGTTTATTTTAGCTATAGCTTATTCCGCTGGGAAGACCGAGTTGACGAGGCTAACCAAGGCTAGGGTAATGCTAGGTTGATGACAGGCATTAGATGGCGAGGGTAAAAGGGAGTTGTGAGGTTGTGAGCATACTGCTGTTGGCTAAGGTAGGTAACTGGCGAATAGTGCCATCTGAGGAATGACTCTGTAGATCTATGACGGTGTAGCCTGATGTCTGCTATGGTGTTGCACCTGATGGTGGTTATATCACTCGTTTGTTTTGTTTTTTTAAATCTGAATTGGGCTTCTACAAGTGTTTACCTTGGATTATGGCACAAGGGATAGTAACATCTTGTCCTGTGTATTAATGAATTGGATTTGTTTTTTTGGCTGCTGTTGTTCCTAGTTCTTATTTGTGTCACCCTATAGCCCCAAGAGTTGCTGTTATTATTAGCATTATTCATGTTACCCTTACACACCCAATGAATCATTGTTTCATTTGAATAAGCCATATACAGTAGCCTATACAACTCACTTCCATGCATGTGTAAAAAGATGTTGATGCCAAAACATGCCTCTCAATTAAATTATTTGAATGTGATTTTAAAGAATCTAGTGTAACATAACAGAGAATTTTTTCTCTATAAATGGCTCTAAAAGACTTTATCCGAAATCAACAGAGGCGACATTACATCCTTTGAACGGCTCAGCAAGGGTGTAGTTAACTGGGTATAAAGTTTCATGAGGCTGTGACTATCCTTGATGTCACAGGTAGGTTCCACTATCATTTCCTATGGATTAGTATAAAGGAAGTATAAAGGTCCATAACTTGTTTAAAAGTTAAAAATCATTATTGTGTGCAATATACTTTAGGTTTGATATCTTATAAATTACCGCTGAATATAGCTTTCCAAATGAGGTATGGCATGTCTATACTAGCATGACACTAACTGTGTTATAAGCTTCATTTGGTACATGTGAGTGGAAGATATTCCTTTTTAGAGATATCATTCCATTTATTGCAAAAATGCCCTCTGTATGTTAGGATGGCCTATAACAACAACCAAATACAACTCAATGTGTAATTATTTTAGCATCTCAATAGTGGAAGGTTGAAATACTTGGGTTTGTCATTACAGAACATTGTTGATTCTGTTTTACAACAAGTCAAATTTGTTCTTGGATTTCATCAATTTCATCTGTTGCCCTACTGTTCATCCATCTGCCTGTGTTTTGTCTATGGATGGCCTGCTTGCTACATTTTGAATGTTTTTGTTTTTTGTAAAGAAATACATTTTTTACATATATAAATATTACGTATTGTTAGTGTATGTGAATTGCTATGTCAGATATGGAATAGCTTGGGTGGAGTTTCGGAAATATATAGTTATTCTGGTTTGGGAAGGAAATACTGGCAGCTTTCCTATGTATGTCCAGCCGTTAGTTAGTACATACATTTTACTAGCAAATTCTTTATATATTTTCTATACATTTTACCAGCTGAAAAGTTTTAAAGTTTACTATATTTGTCACAAGTCATGGTTCGCAGTGGTAAGAAAAAGGCAGAAGGACGTAGAGATAAAAAACCTCATGTCCCCTCATGCAGATTGTCTTTTGCAAGTTTAAGCTGACATAATGGGGATATAAAATGTCAGAGCACCACAAAAATTCAAACAAAAACCAAAAGCGGCAAAACAAAAAAGCAGTGAAAAAGAAAAACAGCGCAAAATGGTATTCTGTCACCTTATTTATATATTTTGTCAGTGGGTGAAGCTCGTGCCTTTCTCTCCTATCTCCCGCTGCATGGATAAATGACAGACAAACTTAATCAGAATGTGAATAAGTCATGAGGCCGCCTTTAAAAAGTTGACTGGGTCCCCTGTCGGTCACATGGAAATGAGTGTTTCCATAGTCAATCTCAAAATAACAAATGCCAGAATGTCACTCCCTTCATCTCTACTAGTGCCTCATCTGTGGCAGACACTGTTTTCCCATTTAGCTCAAAGAATATCCACAGTGTAAAAATGCAAATACTACTGAAAACAAACAAGCAAACAAATGAAAAGCAGGCTAGCCTCATTCTATGTAAGGAGGTAAAATTTGAGATAAGCAATAAATTGGATCCAACTAAAGAAACCTTGTCAAGTTGGTTATTATTATCAAGCATGGAAGCCCACAAAGAATCACCAGTATTAAAAAATATGGAGTTGGTAGAGCATTGCTTTAAGACAGGCAGGGATTGCATCAATATCTTCAGACAGGAAACAGGCCACTGTGTGTATAAATGGGAACAGTCTCTACAATGTTCTCATGGCAAAAACATGTTGAATCATTACCTTTCATCACTATAGGCAGGATAGCAGAGAAAGGTGGCCGCACGTGTCACTGAAATGAAAATCTGGAAATATTATTTGCTTTTGCAATTAGCTGTTCTTTTTGTGGGTTCTGAAGCCGCAAACACACTTTCATCAAGTATTTCTTCTTCTGCATCCAAACACTTCTTCATAAGCAGGTTAATTATTATGAATAAAAATATCCATATTTCACAGAAGATATTTGTTAATTGGTCACCTTGAGCACCACTCTTTCATCAATTAAAGTTGTTAATATAAATATATATGAAATACCTACATCACCCAGAATCCCTTTCATAGTTCATACATGAAGATTTGACTCAGTAACTCAATACACACATTTTCTCTCTCTCACACACACCTTGTTTCTTTCTCCCTTTGAATATGCATGCTCACACTCACACTCTCACACACACACACACACACACACACACAGTGAAACTAAACTAGACTAAACTTTCAGACAGTTATTATAATCAATAAGCAACAAAGGTATTTCTTACAATCAGTAATAAGAACACCAAATTCCTTTTGAATGAGATTAGGACAATGAGGCAATGATTCAAAGAGGACAAAGACCATTATAGGTACCTCCACTCAGACTTGGGCTGAAAACCTGCTGCGTAAGGACGCCTTGTAATCTTTGTTGTACTTGAAAGTATCCTGTGTAAAAGTTCCCCTGATTAATAGTTGAATTGTGGTAATGTCCACTGGCTCTTTATTCTATGGCACTTGTGCGAACTGTTTTTTATTGGTATATTACATTCTTCCCCCTTTCTGCTTTTCCTGATTAACCACCTGCCAAAACATATTTCGATTTTGCGTGAAATTGTGAAATGAATAAATGGGGCTATTCTTTGTAATAGCAACAGTTTTTGTGCTAGGACAAAAATATCAGACAGATCAACAAAGTGATCTGTCCTCACACACTATACTTTTTGAGTCGTGCCCCTCCTTCATTGCAACATGTCACAGCCTCTGTCTTTTCCTCACTTACACTAATTCATTGTCCTTTTTTCTTGAAAATGGTTGGCTAGATGATAAATTCAACAGTGGCTGGGCTGCTTTGTGCACAGATTCCTCCCTTGACTATGATCCATGATTGGGTTAGAAAGCTCTGTGTATTCACACCACTACACTGTACTATCACCATGTTCTTCCCCAATAAATTGTATTTACTGCAGCAAGCCACAGACTACTACAGCAGTCCTTAATACTACTACTACTAAACAAAACTGACTTTAGACACACTAGATTTTTCATTGTCATAAATGTCTTTATGTCTTCATGCAAGGTTTGGCTTCAGTGACACAATCTGGGGAACAAAAACTGAAAAACAGGCAACAATGACTCTTTTTTCCCCCTTTTACATTAGGGAAGTGTATCTAGTTACAATGATCAACATGGCTCTATGTCAAAATGTGTCTCTGGCTAATTTGTGCGGCTATTCATGTTGATATGTCAATTAATCATGTCTGAATTGATTATCCAGATGATCTGTGGATAAAACGATGAGCTTACGGTCTCCAAACCTAGAGGAGAGAATCTGAGACAGGATGAGAGGAAGGAAAGAGGAAAGAGGACAGAGAGAGCGGAAAAAGCAGAGCTATTCTTTTCAATGAGAGAGATGCACAGAACAGAACATGGAAATAAACAGAGAAAAATCTCATGGTCATATTTTGTATAGTGTAGGAGCTGGTGCAACAGAAAATGCAAAGGAAGCATCATTGCAGATTGAACGTGGTAGAAGTAATGTGGTTCAAAAAACAAATGCCGGCTGCAGCTCTGAGTAAGTACTGAGAACATGAAAACCTATCACATGTGGCCCAAGCGCCGACCCCCCCCCCCACCGCCATGGCCACCTCGGCATCCCTGAGCAATCAACACCAAACATAGACCCTCGCTGTTAACGAAAGAGAGGTAGAAGAGAGATGAAGAAAAGTAGAGGAAACCTTGAAGGCTAGAGAGAGAGAATAGGAGAAACATAAGATAAGGGGTCAAGACAGACAGGAAGGAAACTCGAAAGAGATATGGAGGTGAGAGGAAGGAAGGGGACAAACGGCAGAGATGGGAGAAGGATGGAGAGGTATGTGCTTCAGAGAATCTGATTTCAATGTAGAGGAAAGTCGAGGGACATAAAGTGGGAAGAAGATAAAAGAAAGGAAGGAGATGGGGCAATAGAATGATAATAAGGGTTATTGAGTGTGCCGGAAAGATATCTGCGCCTTAACATTATCATTGATTTTTGTGGTGGGTGCAAACTCAAATGTTCATAAATCTGTGCAAAGGTGAGCGAATCCTTGAGGTTTGTTCTTCAGAGTTCTCTGAATCGTCTCGTATTCTTTTAGGCGGCAAAGAAGCAAAGAGACGACTATGTTAGGATACTGAAATGAGGGAAACGTGATTTTGATTTTAGTTTTCTTCAATAACCTTCAATAACCCTATACATTCTGTAGGCATGCTGTGCCTTGTCAATAGAGACAAGTAATACGTTCTACCTACTGTTGCCAATAGAGGTCGATAAAGACGAGCTGAAGGTCAAGTGGCACCAATACGAAGGGCTCATTCATCAGGCTCTGCATTCACCAGGGGATCTTTAGTAACCTCGAGAAAGGTACTTTCATGACTATGTGAACACAAGCACCAAACCAGAAGTAATTGAAAACTGTTATTTATTTCCACGACATCAAGATAAATACCACATTCATCTTAGAAAAAGCTCTGTAGTTGATATTGATGGTTTAATGGATGCATTTTGTTTTGCAGTGGCGCAAGACGTGGGCATCAGGAGCCAAATTCAGGTCAGTGAGTCAATCAGTCGATCAGTCAGGCGGGGCAAACGCGGTGCCCCCCCACCCCCACTCCACTGGGTCAGAGTGCTTTCAATCTAGCTCGTTGACTTGAAGTCTATCGATTGAGCAATGTGACTGCTCCAGTTCCATGCAGAGCAACATAAGGGAAATCTCTGTGTTACCAGCAACCATCAAATATGAGGTATGAAAACATTTTGGCATTATATATATAGTTTGTATGTTTATAATAGACACTTAACCCCTAACATTCAACAGCACTCTCTCACCTTGTATTGCGTGGTGCTTGCTGGCCTGGTGTTACAGTCTTTGCAACTGTAGTAGCTGATCTATGTGTGACATTTTTTTAAAATTATTATTATTATTATTATTATTATTTACAACTAGATTGAGCTAGTAAAGCAATTCTGCACAATGTGTGGAATTAAGTTTGGGCAATGCTAACAAAACGGGAGCGTAGTAGTACAATAGAGTGGAACTATTCTTCTTGACAAAATATTGGTTGAATAATGTGGTTATCCTGATTATTCCTACAGCAACAAGTGGAGTTTAGTTAAGTTTAGTTATATAGCCCTTAATCACAAAACCTGTCTCAAAGCACTTTACAGAGATGAGCCTACCTGGATCTAGCTAGTCAACGATAAAACGCAAAAGAGGATAAACACAAAGTAGCATGTTAAGACAGAAAAAAAGCAACCAATCTAACCGACGCCGACACCACCACCTCAAAGAAGATGAGAAAAAAACGAAGAAGAAGGGATCCCCCTACCAGGACAGCTGAGCGTACTTGTTTTGTTTTGTTTTCAGAATAGGCTAAGCACTTCCTATCTTAACAACAAGGCAGACAGTGGAAGGAGAGCGCTACTGACAATAGAGAGTGATGGAATACAGCCCACATAAATTCTTTTGAGTAATTTAGTGGTAATATCAAGGGGACAAGATTGTAAACCCATCACATCGCTTGATATGTAATGGGTTGACAACAATTATCCGTGGTTGTGGAACTCAATGCTCCCAGTAATAGTGGCTTAAACATAATCATGCCGTGAAAGTGCCAAGCCCTCTTTTTGAAATACAGTACTTTTGTGGTTGACATCAAACCACCAGTTAATTGTTATCCTGAGTAATGGCCATCTGTTTGGAGTTATTTCTAATGAGGGTTTAATTTCTTCCATTTCAGCCATAAAAAAAAATAAAACAAGCAAACCGTGACTATGCGTTTGCCATTTCCCTTCTATTAATAGCAGCCTAATCCATCTGAGATGTTATGGAACACAGAGGCTATCATCATCATCTGCGGCGGGCAGAGTAGAGGGTGACATTGAGAAATGGAGCCAAGAGCAAATTTGGATCACCCTGAACCCAGCAGCAGCAGCAGCTTCAGTCAGACTCGGAGTGTGAGTTGCAGAGGGTCCCCGTTGCCTCACACAGTGCAGCCTGGGTAGTACGGGGCAAACTGACAAGTCATACTAGAGCCAACAGGTATTTTATTTTGTCACGGCGGCACGGCCATGAGTAATGATGATGATCAAACCGGGGCTGATGTTCTCCGTCACGACCGATCACATCATCGTGCCCCTCTGCATGCGTCGCGCTGATCCGAGAATCCATTCAAAGGTTTGCATAAGACGCAGTCATGCGGTGTTTGTGATATAATAGGGAATTAATTTGTCTTCATTTGATCAGTTGTTATGCACTAATATGTAATAAATCCTAATAAAAACGTGTCTGCGATCCTTTATTGCTGAAGACGCAGCAGCATTCTACCATGTTGCCTTAATGAAAACTCCCATGATGCCACTGGGAGCGGTAGGTTTATGATCTTTTGAGAGCCTGTGGTACAGTTACTCACCGCGCTTTGCCCTCCCTCTACCTATTGGTTGGGTTCACAGAGAGCAAGCTTTGCAGGCCTTATCCTATCCAACTTTATGATGAGAAACATAATTGAACTCTTTTTCATTCAGCACATTCTAAATGCCATGAGACGACTGATATAGCCAGCATAGTAATGGATATAAATATGAATGAGAATTCACTATTCTGGTACAGTGGCCAAAACTGCAGCGTTCCATTCAGCTACTGCTTGAATCCCCCCCAGTTTTTAATTTCCACTGGGCTGCTGACAGAGAGCTTTGAAAAGTAACCCCATCGCACTTCATCCTCTCGCTCTTCCTCCACAGCTTCCTGTAGTGAGTGTAACCAATAAACGAGACTTCATACAACCGGCATTAGTTGCTCTCGGTGTAGGTGTACGGTAGAGAAATCTACAAAGCTGCTCTTTGCTCTCTGCGGTACCTCAAAAGGCTGGACGACGACAGCACCACTCAAATTAAGACAAAGTGCCAACCTCCGTAGCGCAGAGAGCGAAGAACTCTGACACCTGAATTTAAAGGAAAGGCTCCGGAAAAGCAGGGCGGAGAGAGAACGAGTGGAGAGGCATGAAGGGGGTTGCAGGAAGACTGGGAGTGAAATGCCTTCAGGACAGAGCCCTTACTCATCGTTGCAACAAAATGAGAACAAAAAAAAGATGAAGAAAACAGAACGGAGAGTTGAGGAGGAGAGGGCACCTCCTGGCCTCCCACACCCATCAGCTATAGCAGTGAGAGGCGGGGGTGCTGCGTGTGTTTTGGTCCGGGGGGGGTTTCGCGCACATGGTCAGATCGATGAACGCCCCGAACGCAGATCAGAGCTTGACAACTCCCCACGGCGTTGGCACGTCTGAGTGAACAGCAATTTCCCACCCCCACACAAGTAAATAACATCAGAAGTCCTGAAACTAGAATGAGGGGAAACAGACTGCAAAGAAGGATCTGAAGAAAGCACCTAATTAAGTTTAGCCGCTGATGTGACGGGTAACAGAGAAATAACGGATCCTCACTGCAGCGAGGATGAAATTGTCTCAAAACATCATATTTTCATGCAGTTTTTAATGTAATTTCTGCTTATTATGTACTATTACAGACCTAATATGATCTAACTTCACAGACATAGATGATTCATGTATAGAGCGCACCCTCTTGCACACACAAAATAAACAGTAATTTCATAATTACACCTTATTACCTCCTTTATGTATTTATATGGTGATGCTGGAGGTCAAACATACAATAGTAATATGTGTATTGATAGCAATGCTGCACGGCGGTAGTTGATCAAAGTGTATTCTGGGGTAATCAGCCACTGTCAGTCTGTGCACATTAGTTGTAATAACAGAGAAACACACCGAGGAGAGGGAGGGACACAGTCCCCTCACTACGCTCCCTCTCAAGGCCTCGTCTTTTCTTAGCTTTAGAGACCGATATGACTCACATATTGATGGCCTTGTTCCCACCGGTGACAAAAGGAAATAACCATTCACCACACAAACATAGCAAACCTCCCACTAATGTCCCGACATTGAGGCAACACAGCTGAAATCAATATGAAGGTTTTTTTTTGTTTTGAGAATTGACCACAATCAGTAGACTGGCAAACACGGAACACAATACCATCCATCAAAAAGTAGATCCGCGAAGACAGTCCTGAGAATAGTGACATAAATTACTTTTCTACCTGATGACAGTTCAGCGCACCGCCCTCGCTTGTCACGCGCGCCCGTTCATACGTTTTTTTTTAGAAAGCTATCGGCATATTGTGGAGGTCTGTCGGAAAAACAGAAGACCAGACTATCTCGGTTACTCGCGGAGTCTACACGTTGAGTTCTGCGGTGATCAAATTATTAAGAAACACAAAAGCAGCCGAGAAAAAAAAATGACTGACGGGTTAAATGGGAGTATAGGCCTTATACTACAGTGAGAAATCAAACAATTCAAATTTAGTCTTTAGACAGACAATTCATCATCACTGTGAAAACAATGCCAGTAGGGAGACAGGCATTAAAACACGCCTAGAAGAACTACTGCTATCTGTATGGACACTGGACGACATAATTGCCTTTCTATACAATACAAGATATAATAGGGTGCCTTTAAAGGTTGGCAGAATCCAGTACACACTGCGAGAGGAAAACATGCCAGGTGATATTTTAGGCCCAATTACCCTATATGTTTGGGACAAGTGACCTTTTCATGCTGGTGCACTGTCTGAATGTCCAGGTGGCTACAGCTTCCAGCCATCAGAAACTGTTTATTGAAGTGTTTATTCTTAGCCTTTCCTCAAAAGGTTAGACCGAGCTCTCACATTCAATACCTATCATCTTCCTAATGTGTGTCAGAGAGTAACATAAGCCCGCCATGAAATAAGAGCGAGCAGATGGCTGATGGACAAGATTCAAAATTGCATCGTTTCTTGTTTTTTTTAAATCTCTGATATAGTATTAGTGGGCTGTTGTCCACACATGGCGCAGTTATGATCCCACTTTCATTCCAAATGAGACTTTATAGCAGTGTTTATTTCTGTGGTGGCTCATCTGGGTTTCAGAAGGCAATTTTCCAGCAATGGGACACTCACACCAAATCTGAACCATGCTACTTGTCATTAAATAGCATACGATCTCCTGTGGCCAGTAAAATATGATGCTATGAAATTGCTAAGATATCCACACTGCAGTGGCATTATACCTACTTGATTAAAAGCAACACACTGTAGCAGACAGCTCCTCTTCGATCTTCCTTATATACCGTATTGGGCAAGGTGCCATATTTACTGAGCAAAGAAAACACAGGTATAGCATGACAAAAAAACATGATGGTGTTGAAAGGTTCAGCCAAAGTCCATTGGTTAAAGGTTAAAGGAAACCAGGAAGTTGAATACAACAAGACTAAGGTGCATGCCTGTTAGAAATGCTACCTGCATCATTAATTCACCATCTTCACCTTTAAAACCATGCATTAAAAAGAACAGTCTATTACATAAAAAAGCTTTCACCAACAGTGGAGAATACTTTCCCATTCCAAAGCTAATGACTGGCCTAATAGCATGGATTCAAAACATCACACAGCTTTGACACAGATTGGATGTCTTACAAGCTTGAAACAAATACTCTTCTTCGTTCCACCTATAGGCATTTACTTTTGTAAACAATAGATATACGTACAGATTATACAGTCTACAATAAATGTCTACATTTTCTCTTGTTAAGGTTAAAGGACACTAATTCAGCAGGCCTGCATTTTAGACATTGTATTCATACCCGAGCAACTTTGATTTTGAGTGCAAAGGGTAGACATAGAAAGTCCTTGTCACTGAATTCCTGCTCACGGGTTAGACTGCCAGGTCCCACCCTCTGTAGCGTGCCTGTAAATCCACTCTGGTGTAAGCCATCAAGAGCAACCGGGTAGAGGGCCTTCTAGATCAAAGGCTACCTCCTTTACTGAGCCCTCCTTTCCGAGCACATGAGCAAGGTTCACAGGGGCAAGAACCGGAGAGTGGGGGGGATGTAGGGGTACCAGGCTGACCGCAGCCCCAGCCCTCATTTCAGAGGCACTGGCTAAAGGTTAATGCTCTGCTACCTGCAGAGAAGAGGGAAGGAGAGTAAACTGGGGAAGGGGCATCAAAGCATTTAGGGATGCATTTGCGTGAGTGAAGATTCAGAGATATGTCTCTGAAAACAAAAGAACGATGTTCACATCAAACACAAGAGCTGTAACGTATCAAAACATAAGGCAGTTACACTTCAATCTCAGACTGAAGTGGAAACCATTGACTCATCTTGGGTTCTAAAGAGCAACTTGAAAGAGCAATTTGAATTTAGAGAAATTGAAGAATCGATTAAATGTGTCTTTACAATGTATACCTACATTTAAGTAGTTTGTTTTTTGTGCAGACCTTCAGGGCAGGCACACAGGAGGGGCGTCGACAGAGGAGCAAAAATGTTTGAGGGGGCTTTTAATTTGAATTTTAAAATTGCTTAACAAATAAACGTGTTTGACCATCAGTCTGCTGTTTTCAGAGTGTGCTCTCTCTCCCTCTTTTTTCCCTGTCTCTCTTCTTCCCTCATTCTCTCTCAAACTCGTAGCACAAACATGCATTTGAACGCCAACTGTTACAATACTACTATGGTTCAACACCTAACGTCTGTTTTTTGACCCCTTACAAACGCATCAAAACCCGCATGCAGCAGTATAGCTGTCTACATATGTGAGTGTCCAAGACAAATATCAGCCTGCCTTAAACCTTCCAGCCCTACGTGACAGGACAACCAACTAATTAATGGATCAACCAATAATAATAACAATAATCCAAATGTAATCAAGCTTGAGGATGAGGTGGACAATATTGTCTGGCATATGCAGCAGTGAGCACATTGAGCCTACACAAGACTGAATTCTGATGGAAAAACAACTCCAGCACCGTCTTCAGCATTACTCCACTAAAAAATAGATCCAAATCTGTCAGTATATTGCGATAAATGAAAGCATCCGTTGCCTAAAAAGGGATTGTAGAAGAGCTGAACTAAGTGAAAAAGTACTAAGCTCCTGGTCCATTATCATCAAAAAGATGCAAGAGCAAAATATTTCTCTGAGCTAATCTCTCGCTAATCTCTGATCACCTTGTAAACCTGACCAACCAGCTGACCAAGTTTTAGCGTGCTCTCTATTGCCGACAGCCCTGAATACTTTAAGACAGCATGTGTTGAGCCTCTTCTAAAAAAAAACTAAAAAAAACCAAAAAAAAAAATGTTGATTCCTCTGCTGTTACCAACTACAGGCGTATTTCGAAATTACCCTTCATCTCTAAAGTGCTGGAGAAGGTTGTGACAAGGCAACTCCTAGAAGGATTTAAAAGATTTCAGTCTAGTCTCTTGTCAGCAACACAGCGCTGAGTCTGCCCTTATCAGAGTTGGAAATTATATCCTGATGAATGCCGATACAGACGAGTGCTCATTGTTAGTGCTGCTTGACCTTAGTGCTTCATTTCATACTGTAAACCATGGTATCCTCATTGATAGATTGAGGCCGTACCTTGGCATTTCATTTTATGAGCAACAAAGCATGTTCTGTCATGTAGTATTGTATTGTATTGTAGTATGGTATTAAGAGGGGGGTCTGTACTGCTAGCTAGGTAAATGTGTCTCCTGTCTGTTTCCAGGCCTGGTTGTTAGTTTTAATCTTTTACCTTCCTCCACTTTGAATCTGTGCACTTTTTATTTTGATGTGCAGCACGTCGCATTGCATCTTAATGTACGAGATGTGCAATATAAATAAAGTTTGATTTAATTTTTTGGATTATATTGATCTGCCACGCTTCAACACAGACTTTGGCGTTCACTCTGGATTAGACCTATTTCTAGAAATTAAACCCATTTCTGTAAATAATAATTGTATTGATTTCTTAAGGCTATCCAAATGAGATTTGCTGTTGTCCTTTTTCTTTAGTCACCTCCCCTACCATTGTTCTCTTTGTTGTTACCCCTATAGAATATGATTTTTCTTATATAACTCAAGAACAATCTACATAAAGTAAGAAATTCTTGTCAAAAATGTGGGAAAGTAGAAAATGCATTAGGCTATATGTATGTACCGTATGCATATTTATCCTCCAGAAAGCCATCTTGCCTGAATTAATAACAGCATGTGCTCAATGAAAGCAAAGATAAGCCTCACTGGTGAAAATCTCCAGCAGTTCATTCAATATCGTATACTTTCAAGCATCGCTGGACAAATAATTAGCGGTGCGCCATATAGAGAAAGAAGAATGCCTTAAATTGAAAGGAAGCCTCGTTCTCAAGAAGATGAATGAAGAATCCTGTCGACAGTAGACTAGCTGATCTAGTGTGAGGCATTTGTCAGCGTGACAGTCAATAAATATGTTGTTCGCTGCACGTGTGAATGTTTGTGCCAGTGTGTGAAAGCGGTCCGTCTCAAATAAACCATAATGCATTCTCTGCCAAGGCAGTCGTTGCTTCAGAGTTAGGCCTTTGTTAATAGAATTTCCATTTTCACATTTGCCCAGCTCATGAATCTACAAATGCAATAGACTATACTGTATGTGGATATGAATATGAATATACATATGCAACCTGCAAGACATTTGTTATGCACAAGGCTTCAAAATGCTCTGGGCAGCCATGTGTACATGCCACTAAGAGTAAAATGGGTGCTTATGGCTATTGTGCTTCCTACACAACATATTTAACAAGACTACTGGGAGTACAGAGAGAAATATTATACTCCCGGTATTGAAAATGGGCAAGATTTTGGGCAAATATTAATCACTTATATTTGTCTGTACTCACTGGATTCTCTTGAATTTGAAGAGCATCTGCTGAAGAGAACAATGCGCAAACACTGCAAGCCAGGTTAACTGTGTGATGAATGGGTGTATCTCCCTAACAACTGCCTGTGCTTTGTATGTGGCGCCCGAACATTTGCAGCAGAAAGAGACGTCTCATGGAAAAAGGTGCAATCCAAGGTTGCAGATGAGGCTTCATTCTGTTTGTTGTATGCTTACTTGTTTTTCCTCCACTTAACAATGAATATGTGCTCACTGCAGTTATAGCTCATTTGCGACCTGGTCCATCATCCTCTCGCTGTCTTAAATTGTTGTGATGCACATGTTACGGTAAATGTAGGAATTTGGTAAATGTATCCATTTCCTGGTAAATGTGCACATTTACCAGTCAAATTGGCTTTTGTAGTAAACTGAGATCTGAGACACAGGGAGATTCATTCGTGTAACACTACGACATCAGAAAATTTGCGGCTGCCCTGCTTCACAGAGTGAGGGTGGAGGCATCTGAGGCCATTTTTCTCCAAACCTTTCTTGATAAACGACGACTGTATAAAGGCATATTGTGAAAATACAGGGCTAAGGGCAAAGGGCTGTAGTTGAATCCTGTTTCACCACCCTAGTTTATACACAAAGTTTATATATATACTGTATATATATTATACCATTATTTGCAGTGTTCATGATGACTTTGATAGCAACACATAGTGTGTCTGCAAATAATGGTACAAAGGAAACCCATTATTTTCATTGCCTGGTGAAGTAATTCAAAAGTTGCAAGGAACAGAATTCAAGGTAGGTCTATTTGAGTTGAAGATAACTATGAAAGCCCCATTTTCTAAATCTACAAATTCCTCCTACAAAAGTTGAATAGGCTATTATACAGTGTCATCTACACGCTGTATGTATACGCTGTATAATACGTGCAACACAAAACTGGCTCTGCTCAACTGCTCCACTCGCACCCAACACGGAAGTAAACCAGGAAGAGAAACATCTTTCAAGCATCTTTGGGTACTATGAAAAGCGCTATATAAATGTGATGTACTATTATTATTGGGGTTTTTTATATTATTATGTTTTGGACATATGCGTTGGGTGAGCAACTTACATTGATATGAAAGGGCAGATATTTTTTGTTCCTTCTCCTTCTAGTTCTTCTACAAAGTGCTGCAACCCAAAATGATGACAACAAGACAAGATAAGCTACATAGACAAGCCCAAATCCTTCCCCTTCCCCTTAAAATGTGGTCTCTTTGTTGAGATGCCATTGTATAACGGGGGAAATTAATTGTTGGGTGTTTGACATTTTAAATTTTCTTCACAGAGGGAAGTCTTGCCACAGGCAATTTACTATACCTACGTTCCCATTTACATTTTTGGCATTTATCTGATGCTCTTATCCAGATGAGTGCAACAGTGGAATAAGCTTAAACTCCTCTTACAAGCAATCTGTAGTAAGGAGTGCAAGGGTCAGAGCCACATCGACCTGACAATATTGCTGGGACCCAAGAATGATCATATAAGAGAGAAGGACTTGCAAAAAATAGGATTTTAAGCTTTTTCATTCTAATGTTTCATTTATTTTATTTATTTTCGACAATGATAGCCCATGTGTCAAGAGCTCTCGGGTGAAATTTTTTTTCCAATCTAACGATTTGCCTATTTGTAGCAGGGCTACACTTTTGCCTGCATTTGAATTAAGAACAGTGCCTTAAACCTTTATTAATTTAATGGTTCAATTAAAAATGTATCTCAAAATTCCCTAGAAATGAGCAGCTTTTCAAAACAGCTCTTACTGACCCATACTTCCTTCACATTTAAGGGGTTGTCCTTTTTTTCCAGTTTCATTCCTATACCATCTAAACCCATGAGAGAGCCTGTCCTATACATATTTAAAGGAACAGTTTGCTTTCAGACCCTTTCATCCTAAAGAAATCCTTTCAAAGAGTCCTCCTTTCTCAGAGGGGTTCTCTGAATAAAAAACAATCTGGAAAGAAATCTGGAATCCTTATGTTTGATACAGATATCAAAATATCTGTACAGTATTACGGTAGTACAGTATTACGGCATAGTATACAGGATGCTTTTTGTATACATCGCAGCTAAAGAGAGCAATATGACCACGTTGAAAAAGAGTTGAACGTAAATTAATGTTTCAAAATGGGTGAGAGTTCTTGGAATAACAGCATGCGCCCCGCGATACTACGCACTCTATCAAAATTACATTATAAGGATACTTGGCTGCACTCGATAAATTGACTCAGATTTGAATCACCGAGTCGCAGTGACGAGGATTGACTGAGCTGGGCCTGTTGCCGTTATAGATCCCCGTGGCCTGTATCCAAAGTGCTCCGATCTCGTTAGGACTCAACCTCAACAAAAACATCCTAGAGATGCTCTCGGTTAAATAACCCTCATAGTGCTACTATTTTCAGACTTGATGCGGTTCTCGGTGGCGACCTTGTGTGCACCACATCTGACAGCTATTCATTGCTTACTCAATATGCATTTATGAACACCGCTATCTGAATATGAGCAGCATACTGTGAAATAGGAAGTGGGAGGATGCACACACACACACACACACACACACACAATTAAATCACCCTATTTGGGGTATATAGAGCTTGGATGCTTTGTCTGGAGCAACTGAGGTTTTAAGACCTTGTAAAAAGTTTGAAGCAGATAGGAGGCAGTGAACCATGCAGCATGTGTTACATACTTCAGGCATCCTGCTACAACTAGGCACCCTGTTCAGGCCATGACCACTTCAATCATGTAATTAGTGCACATAATGGAGTCAACTTAGCATAGACAGAGGTCTGGATACATCTCTAATGCACTAGTATACAGTAAAACCTTCAGGACGTTGAATCGACAACACATTTATCATTTTATTTAACAGAAAGTGAGGACAGAGGACAGAGATAAATAGGACGATGAAGAGTGAAAGGATAACTAGAGCATTAGTTAAATAAATACTGACTGGAGTCCAATTGACAACTGACTACATGCGCATGTCCACCATGTGTATGCACTGCGAGAGCTTGCTGATCCAGAGAATCAACATTTGAAGCGGGGATGCCAGATAAACACCAATATTTGGCAGGTCTTCTGTTTACTTGATGCTGGTAAACATTGGTCCATTGTCTGCAATGTGGGATGTACGCAAGCAGACAAAAAGCATGAAGACATGCAGCGAGTTAGTATCAAAAGGCTATTTCTAAAATATGATAATGTGAGAGCAACAAAAAAGATAGATACAGTTTGAATGAAGAGATGAACGAAATGAGAGGCGATGAATTAAGATGAATGGGTGATGATAAAAGATGGGGGGGGGGGAATAGAGGTAGAGAAATCAATAGCACCTATAACCATAATTAGACCACGGGAGATCTCTTGGCCTCAATAAGTACACTTCAGAGCCTCACCAGATCTTACACACACACACACACACACACACACACACAAACAAAAACACTAAATGCCATAGCTGCAATGAACATGGAACATGGGAGTTATACAAATACAGACTACCAGACTACTACGAATCTGATCCACATTCAGATTCAGCCCAATACAATTTAGTCCTGTTTCATTATTATTTGATTTAACATGAGAGACAAAATGGAGAATGCTTCATATTTTTATCCAGCTCTGCCTCAAAGCAGAGGACAAGGATGCCTTTCCCCTCGTTCCCTCCTAAGCCTCTCAGATTCTTGCTCACAAAAGGCGCTCGTTGTCACACTCTCTGCAGGTAAGCGCGAGGTAGACAGCTGTTCCTGCCAGTTATCAAAACAGCACAGTAATGTAGGCTACATTTCCCAGAAGGACCTAATGGGCTGCTGTAATGAAATGACAGAGTAGCGCGAACAATGGACTTGCGAAAATGCGCCCTGCCATTTCTCATGGTGAAAAAGAGACAGGTGCAGATTCTGCGAAGCTAGGTAGAGATGTCAGCCCGATGCTTTTCACGAGCACGATGAAACCAAACCCCTCAATCTTCATTTATGGCTATAATGATGACGGGGATGATGATGATGATGATGATGATGATGATGATTATTGTTATTGTTATTATTATTATTATTATTGTTGTTCATTCATTCATTCATTCACTGATTTCTATTCAGGGTCACGGGGGGCTGGAGCCTATCCCAGCATGCACTGGGCGGAAGGCAGGGAAACACCCTGGACAGGTCGCCAGTCTATCACAGGGATAGTTTCCAGTTTCCAGTCCACCTGACCTGCATGTCTTTGGACCGTGGGAGGAAACCTGAGCACCCGGAGAACACAAGGAGAACACGCCTCCACATAGAAAGGACCAGGGCTGGGAATCGAACCCACAACCTTCTTCCTGTGAGGCATTATTATAATAACTGTAATGCAGTGGTTCTCAATCCTGGTTGTCGGGGCCCAGAGCTCCCTGCTGGTTTTCATCCAAGCCGTCTAATCAGGGACTGATTTAGACCTGGGACCCCTAGTGAACGCAATTAACTCCCTGGTAGGATGGAAAACCAGCAGGGCTCTGGGCTCCGACGACCGGGATTGAAAACCGGTGACCTAATGGACACGTAAGTGACTTTGATGTCATCTGAATTTTCAATGGAATCCTCTCTCCATTGGCAGGAGCTCATTTTAAAAATAATTATCTTCCATGTCATTAACTTTTTATTTGCCCTTAGGCCGTGTCATGCCTCGCCCCTTGTTCATAGTCATGGGAAAGCAATATACAATACAATTATTTTTGCCTTCATGGTGGACTAAGATCAAAACAGAAATTCTGGATTGGGTGAAAGAAGGAGCAGATGTTGGAGTTTTTCTCCAGCAGTCGTCTGGCAGAATGTCACGCGGTAGCTTAACATCACAACATTGAGCCTGCAGTGTACAATGTGTACAATGTGTACGGCACATCCACTGAAGGAACATATTTAAACCAGCGATCTACGGACACTAAAGTGTTCTTGCCCGTCTTGAGAACGTGGACAATCATGTTGATGGTGGTTGATGAAAATGCATTGGGGACTACCTTGACCCTACCCCATTGAAAAGGGCATCTCAGGGCAAACGCTGTGAGCAGAGTCCCTTTGAGATAGGTCATAGCATCAGTGTTTTATCTCCTGTCTGGAGAGTACTCTCTATTGGCCTTTAAAAACAGGCCTGCTGTTAGGTTATTATACACCTCAGGATACGTAGAGCTGCAGGGAGTGGGCCAAATGTCAACAATCAGTTGCCTTCTTAATGTGAGGGATATAATAAACACTGTAATCACCTGATAACAGGGATCATAAATCAGACACATACAACCCAACTTAGACAGATGTACACATGTGCACAAACAGACACACCCCCCTGCACACACAAGCATGCGTGTACACATGCAGCCGCAGTGTACTCTGAGCTCAAAGCGACGGCAAATTCCCTCTTTTGCAAAAGGTCGAGAGCCCGCTGTCGAGCGCATCGTGCGAAACTGCGTTGGGCTAAAATGAGCTGGATACAGAGAGCTTTTCTTCTGCCTCCTATTGTGATTTTAATTCCACTGTATCATCAATAACATGTTGTATGTGACAGTTAAAACAAAAAAAACACTGGAAAAAAAAGAGAAAAAGCTATTCAGAGCCAATTTGTTTCTTTGCCTTTTTGAGTTTGATAGTTGACATTCATTGGCTTGGACATGGGGAGGCTAAGATATCGACTGGCTACGGATCAGGTCCACTCTAGCTTGTATGCTGTTAAGAGGGTGAGCAGATTAGACCCCGGCACTGCCATTCCTTAATTAGTCCCCCCAGTAGCCCCGGCGCACACAAACTTCACGATCACGTTTGAAGATTAGCTCACTCTATTATTTTCAGTTACATTTCCCCCCCCCCTTTCGTTTTTTTTTTTTTTTTTTTCACCTAAAGATTACAATCAGCTTGGCTGGTCTTTGAGTAAACCACACAGGTGGCGATAAAGAGAGGAGACAGAGGAGAAAATGGCTGGAACAAACAAGAGATGACTCAGGACTGCCTACAGGATAATTGGGTTTTATCCTCTTGTTTTATCGGGGGCCTTGTTTTGGATTACAGATATCTAACACACACAAAGGAGAAGAGAAGGATACCTGGACGTTAGCGCTAACGGATTAGGAATGGAGGAATGGGACTCTTGTTTCCTTCTCATCACTGTGCGGCATTGGAGAAGGAAGACCTAATCATTTTATGTAGAAAACGCCGTCCTTTCCACTGTAACCAAATCTGGTAGCGCGGTAGTCAGCGCCAGTCAGTCGAGCAACAGGATCCACACACAAGACGCTGCTGCATGAAAAGGCCATTTCAATTTCCACATTCCAATTCAAGTCATGTACATTTCAACCTGACATTTCAATTTCAGATGTTTTTACAATACGGTGCTTTGAATATCGGTCTTGTCAGTACATGTGTACAAGCTCTGTTTGGAGACCGCTGCAAACTGACAATTGCAAATATACTTTTCCCTCTAATACACAGTGCTGCCCAGCCGTTTCCAGCATAACTTTTGACAGCAAAGTGGTGCTCTCCCTACAGTCATTCATGGCAGCTTGACATTGCTAGTGATGACATCATTCAAATGTTTATTAAAAATGAGGGGACACCATTCAAGTCATTAGATCACTATAGTAACTGTGTGAACTGGACACGTATGAAAGTGTTTTATCCTTTTTCATTGAATCCATTGTTACTGTTTCCATAATAATAATCTACTGGATTAAGAATAAAACCAAACTCTTACGTATTGTTAACCTGTCGTAGGTGTCCCTGTCCAGGATCTTTCTGGAGAGTGTATCGAGTCAGAGTCCCTTGGAAGGCACATGCACTGGACTCCCATCACTCTCTTCATGGTGAGTTCCAGCTGCTCTCATGCTCTCATCTCTGCAGGTTCAGTTTCCCCAAATATGGGGAACAAGCACAGGACATATTTTGTTTATTTTGCTGCAGGGTTAACCTGTACTATTGACTACCTTGGTAATTTCACGTCAGGCCTTGTTCCTCTTATCTTTATTCTTATATATTTCTAATTTGCAGTCACAGTGTTTTTGGATCTCCTTGATGAGCTTCTTCTTCCTACATATTACCTAGCGGTGCTTCGGCCTGTGTTTGGAGTAAACGTGTCAAGGTGGTTTGACGCTTTTGGTTTCCAATTGCTTTGATCGCTTCCAGTGCGTTTGGGCCTTTACTCCAGGGAGATGTGAGGATAAAATCTAAACTTAAGGGTATCGGTGTGTGAATGGGAACTTATTCAAAGGCTTCCCTTTACCTAAATAATATAGATATAGAGGTCCTGCCTCTGTGGCTGGACGCTGGTTTGTCCTCTGCTCTGAGGGTGACCTGGCCTAAAACAACTAACATGAAATGAAGCAGAGATAGGCACGGCTTTTTATTGATTCTGCTGTCTGTGATGTGAAACAAAAGTAGTCTTAGATGAATGTAGCCACATCGATGCGCGGGATAGATGTTATCTGTCTTAATGACAAACGGGAGTCCTTGGCTGAAGGGGAACCTCATCAAAGTTACACATGCATAACCTTGCAAAAGCACTGGTGCACAAAGAGCATGGGAAGACTCACAGCCTCCTGCATGGGTAAACAAATCCAACACGTCCCCCGAAATAATGTGAATAAAATGGCAGATTTTGCATTGCTGTGTTCGCATTTCACTTTAAAATCCGTAGTAATTTGTTTTCATTTGAAGGCCAATAAAATTACAGGAGTTCACACTCAAATCCAAAGTAAACCAATGTGACCAACCGGCAAGCAAAAACCATCGTGGGTTACCCAACTCGGAGGATGCCCAGGGCTGTGCATTTTGATTCAACAAATGATGCTTTTCAATCCCAAACTAAAACTGAAGAGAAAGCAGACAGAGGTATGGAGGTGCAGAGAGTACAGAGACTGAGTGCAGTGAGTCATGGTGTTGTTTTAAACAGCTACTGCAGACAGAGGTGTGCCTCTTGTCCCGTGGAGTTCAGTCAGTTTGCTCAGCAGGGAGTTTGCTGTTCGACACCCAACCACTAAAATGATCTCAGACAAGAAGAGCCCTCTCCAAGGACAACCTGCCAGCACAACGCGTACGGCGTGATGAAATCATGTATTCTAGGCATTATGCTGGAAGTTAAGTACTGTTTAATTTGTTGTGTGTTTTGACAGAAGAATAAATAAATCTATAAATTAATCTACACAGCAAATTTCTGGAGTCGAATAATCTGGAGTTAGACAAAAAAGTGTGAAAGAGTTCGATTTTTGGAGTTTATTTTCTCATTTAGACTACAGCTTGTGTTCAGGGATACTCTTTGGCGGTGTAATATTGTGGTGTTCATTCACTGGGTGTTGAGGAGCCTGAATCAACACTACCCCTGGTGCTCATCCAGCTGTTTTTGCCGCGCCCAGCAGTCTTCACATGGACTTCGTCATGAGGCAGGTAAAAATGGCATTTTACTTCTCAAACTATATGTCACGCTGTTAGGGATTTTCTGTGTAATATATTTGTATATGTTTGATTGGACGAACTTGCTAGCTAACTGCTTAAGTTAATGCTTGCTCCATACTTGTTGAACGTGCTGAATATAACGTTAACTCGATGGCTTCGCGCATTTTTCTCCATGATTTCGTGCATGGAATTAACGTTATAACGTTAATTCTGTTTTTGGGTGTATTGTAAGTTAGTTAACTTTAGTTTACAGTGTTTCTAGTCCTATCAACATATTTACTGAACATGCGTTGTTTCCTTTCCATTAAACGGTAGACTACGGCTAGTTTGAAAGATTCTACCAGGCGATTAATGGTGAACATCGTTGTAGCTCAAATGCATAAAAACGAAGGGTAAGAGGCTTGATGTTAATAACATGAAATTCTCATTTGTAGAGGAGGCAAGATTGTCATCACACACAATACTTATGCTTTTGCAGGAGAGCTATAAGTAAGACAACAAAGGAGTTTTATGCCCTTGGGATTGTGTCACTCTTCCCATCTTTGAAGGACCCATACTCAAAAAAGGGATATGTGAGTTTGCATTGTAGCCGTAGTGTGAAATAATGATGGTGGTTACATTTTGGTTCATTGATCTTTAGTGTATAAGCAGCAAACATGCATTAGATCCATCAAAAACTTGATATTGTCTGCACTCCAACCAGAAGTACTCTTTTATTTTCAGGAACATTTCTATGACATTCAGAGCAAGACAGGCTTTCTTGAGTGGCGTGTCAAGACTGTGCAACGTCAATCCAAAACCACATCTACATCCCATAAGAGAGTGGTGCTAAAAGGAGGTCCCACATCATCAAGAACATTTGGTTCCATAGATAACCAGCAAACGGGAGATGAATGTATGGAGGCCATGTCTCTTCTTCACCACACCACTGACCGTGACTTAGTCTTCCAGAAGATGAGAGAAACATTCCACTATCGTCAACAGATGCTCCATGACCCGCAGCAATCGGCAGACATACTTCAAATGTTTCCTCGTTTCTTGGACACTAAGGGGCTGGTAGGTAACAAATGTGAATTTGAAAAACATTTGTGAAAAATACTTGATCTACATTAAGTGATTGTAATGGTAGTCCTTCCCTTTTTCATTAGATTTTGCAAGACTTCTTGTTGATGTTTGGAGCAGAGACTGCTTCCAGGTTCCTGGAAAAATGGAACAGCTGTTTTAAAGACAAGGTCATCCGAGAGGCCAGGACCCTCCGAGAGACATCTCTCCTCAAAAAACAGCTGAAATCTGCCCTAAATGAAGAATCTGACACTGCTGACGAGCCAGGTAGTGTTACAACAGTCATACTTTATTAGTGTAGTAATGAGTTGTCAAAAAATCTCAACAGCGCTATTCTGTCAAGTGGAAATATTCTAGATAAACATTCCCCGACTCGATCAAACTTGAACCTATCCTTTTAAGATTAAGTCTGTGGGTTTGACCAATGCACAGCACAAGTTTGTAATGACTGACCCACTCTGGGCAATGAGGTTTAAGAGGTTAGATGAATAGCAGAAGACAGAGGTAACCTTGTCCTCCACAAGGTAGAAATGTGAAGACAGACATTCTTAAGTAAATTGTGTTATTTACACTGTCTGCAGAGTGGGACAGCGACATTGCTTCTCTTCTTGTCTTGCTGCATCTTCTCACTCCACAACCAGCTGGAAGGAAGCGGCCCAAGAAGATCAGTATCGGAGAGGCAACAGTTCATCTGGTGAAATTTCACAAGGTTTGTCAAGACAATATGATCGAATTCCAAATATTGTGGTTCATGCAACATTTTTTTTTAAACTAATGGCTTATATGGAGATGCTTTTCCTTGTGTTTCAGTCCTGCCACAGCCTGGAGGATCACCTCATTACCATTGAAGGAAACCCCCAGCCATATCTTCTGGCCACAGGGACTTCAAAAGCACAGGTTTTCAGCTTCTACATAGTCTTGGATAGAAAGCTTCTACCGTGTCAGTCATGCACATCCTTGGGTGCATTTGATGAGCTGTTCAAGTCACACTTTGTTTTCAGTGTGAAATATGATGATGCTCTGTCCAGCCTGTACACATTTTTGCAGACTACTTTGTACAATATTGATATAGGCACAACAGAAGAAACTCCAAAAGTCAAAGAGTTGAGAGCAAGGCTGTTGAACAAGGAGTAATTAGCTTATTCAGAGAAAATGTTGAGATGTTTTGTTTGTGCTTCATGCTTTGATACAGCATTACTTTTGTTCAGGCACCTCAAACTAATTCATGGAATGTATCCTGGGAAAAACTTGAGACTAAAATGTGGTCAAATAGGATGTTGCTTGCAATTCTCAAGTTATTCTGGATTTAGAAGACATCTATTTAAGATACATGCTCCTACTGACAACACATGTGTGCCTCAGACCCCTTCCGACCATGACAGCCAACAGCACAATAATTCTCAGTGCTTAAATGATGAAACACCCTCCACTTCATCTCAATGCCAAAATATTGATGCAGGCCCTTCAGTGTCAACTCACAGCAAAGATATGTGTGCCTCAATTATAGCCAAACTTTTGGCAAGTGGTGTACCAAATACTGTAGTTCTTTCTACGATTGAGAATTTAGAGGAATTTGTGGGAGATTTGCAGTCTAATATTCAGGACCAAGTATTGAACTTACTCCCAGCTGACAATCCCTCCAGATCAGCCATGGAAGAGTTATTTAAAAGTATGGACAACCCTTTTAGCCAGTTGAATTCTGATAGCAAATGGAAGAAATATTTCAGGGAAAAATGGGATATAGTACAGCCAGTTGAACGCCTAGGAGTAAGGTATGATACCAGACGAAATAGCAAAACAGGAACCTATGAGCAAATTCCAGTCAATGATAAATTCATATATATTCCCATACTTCCCAACACTACAGTTCATTTTCAAGAATGAAAATATTTGTGAGATGATGCAAACATGTACTCAGTGTGACAAATATGAGGACTTCTGTGATGGAAGCTACTTCAAAAGTCATCCTTTGTTTTCGAGTAATAAGTTTGCCCTCCAAATACAATTGTACTATGACGATTTTGAGTGTGCGAATCCTCTAGGTTCAAAAAAAAAAACATAAACTTGGCTGCCTTTACTTCATCCTTAGAAATCTTCCCCCTAGGGTGAATTCTGCCTTAATGAACATTCATCTGGTATCATTGTTTCATGCACAAGATGCTAAAAAATACGGAATTGATGAAATACTGAAACCCTTAGTAAAGGACTTGAAAATATTAGAGACGACTGGGGTTGCTGTTCCATTTAATGAAGTTTCTGTACTCGGCACTCTTGCACAAATTACTGGTGATAACTTGGATATGCATAGCATTCTTGGGTTCATGGAGTCATTTAGTGCAAATTATTTCTGTAGATTTTGCTTAATTGATAAATCTTCAGCTCAGTCAGTTTTCTCAGAAGACGACCCACGTTTGACTTTAAGATCACCGGTTCTGAATGATCAACATTATGCTACTTTGGAAGATGATCCGACATTAACTTCTTCATTTGGCATCAAGAGAAAGAGCACACTTAATACATTGCAATATTTCAATATTGCAGAAAATTATGCTGTTGACATCATGCATGATATTTTGGAAGGGGTAGGTCAATATGAGGTCAAATTACTATTTGAATATTTGATTGAACATTTAATCTCTAAAGGAAGCTTGTTAAATAGGATGTACGCTTTTAATTATGGCTATTTAGAAAAGAAAAACAAGCCAACAAATATTAAGCTTGACTGTGGAGGACATGGAATAGGGTTAAATGCATCACAAACACTGTGTTTGATCACAAACATACCTTTGATATTTGGTGACCTGGTACCAGAGGATGATTTGCACTGGCGCTTGTTGCTCTTGTTACTGAACATTATAAACATTGTGTTCTCATACTCTATCACTGAAGGGATGACTGTGTATTTAAAGCACCTTATTATTGAACATCACCAACTCTTTAAAGAACTGTACCCATCAAACAACTTGATTCCAAAACATCATTTCATGGTCCACTATCCGAGGTGTATTAGAAACATTGGACCACTGATTCATATCTGGACTATGAGATTTGAAGCCAAGCACAAATTTTTCAAAGATTGTGTGAAGAACTTCAAAAAGTTGACTGTATCACTTGCCAAGAAACACCAGTTTGCAGTAGCCTATCATTGGGAATGCTTGACTTTAAAAGCAGTTGAGTCTGGTCCAGTCAAAATGTGTTTACTGGAAACACTAGAATATACAGAGGATATATCTGCATGTCTTCACATTGATTTACAAGCCACTGTCAACCTCACAAACTGGGTAAAGTGTTATGGAGTTGAATATTGTGTTGGCCTCTTCGTTTGCACAGACACTGTTGAAAACAATCCGGTGTTCAGCAAAATAACCTCAATCATTTTGCACAATGGTAAAGTTGTTTTTGTTTTGATTGAGCGTGAAACTTGTTTCCATGACCATTTCCATGCTTTCCAAGTAAGTGAAAAGATCCCTAGGAAGATATTGGTTCTAGAAAGGGAGAGATTAAGACATTTCAAATCTTTTGATGGCCAAATGTCATATGGGTGTGATTCATATTTTTATATTGTGTCAGAGAGTTGTATTATTTAATTTGTCAACATTGTAGGCTTAATGGAAACTATATGGAGTTGATCCTTGCTTTTATGTATCCATGTTTATGTACTTTAATTACAGGTTTAAAGTCAACAGTCTACCTCATGTTAACGCAATCTTGCATTACAGAGAAGTTATTTTTTGTAATCTGTACAGTGAACAAGGTTGTTTATACAATGTTTGCACTTTAATGCACTTAACTTAATTTTCCTCTGAAGAGTTAATGCAATACATAGGGATGTGGTATGGACAATATTTTTACAGCTTTGTTGAAATATCCAAATTTCTTTTGTGGCAGACTGGGGGGAGGGAGGGGGTTAAGGCTCGGGCTGGAATGTTGCATGCCAATTAAGGCTGATTCCAGCCAGGCCTTTTTAACCTGCGTGTGACTGTGTGTGAGGGGAACACATCAGGGTGAGAGACTGGCGTGGTACATGAGGAGCCGACAGGGATGGAGGATCCGGTCGGCGGGAACAGCCAGCAGCAGTAGCCGCCGTGTCCCAGCGGGGTCCGCGGCTGGGGTGCCAGGATGGACAATGGAGTGGGAGACCGCCGTCTCCCTCCACTGACGCACCTCCATCGCTCCCGACGCCTCGCTCCGTCCCCAGTCACGGCCCCCGCTGGGACGCGACGGCTGCTGCTGCTGGCTGTTCCCTGCTCTACACACCGCCGACCGGATCCTCCATCCCGGTCGGCTCCTCGCGTACCACGCCAGTCTCTCACCCTGACGTGTTCCCCTCACACACAGTCACACGCAGGTTAAAAAGGCCTTACACCCCTCCCTCCCCCCAGTCCGCCACATCTGTGTTTTAATTTACTTTTTAAAAAAAATGTATTTGTCATTTCCATTGACCACTCCCATTGTTTAACTGCCCATATAGCAGTTTGTTTTATATGTGAAATCCTGTAACGTGTTTACACTGTTAGTGTATTTAAAATAGTAGCCTAAGTATCCATGCAGTATGGAGTTTGGAACTTACAGTACGGATTTGTCAAATAAAAGACATTTGTAGTAATCAAAATGGTGTTTTTGTAGTTATTTTCACTTAAAGCCTTTTTAGTTTTGAAATATGAACTCCATAAGTATTAAATGAAACATACTTTTAAGTGTTGACTGTTAACACTATGAAAGAGTTCATGTTAAAATTAACTCAAGGTGAGAGTTGTATTTTACTCTACATGGGATTAGTGTTTTAACTCCCACAAGAGTTCAGTTTTAACTCCTGAAAAGGGTTAAACAATCAACTCCCAGAAAAGAGTTACTTTAACTCTGCCTTAGAGTGTATCGATGGTCTCTTATATACACTCAAATTGAGTTGATTTGAACTCACAGAGAGTTTATTCCAAAGGCCAGAATTTGCTGTGTATTATTGGATGATTAGGTGAATCGTTAACAACTGGGTTAATACACAGGTTTATTCCCAGGCTTTATTCAAGTGTATTAATCCATGCCTTAATGGAAAAGTAAGTTGTGTAAGCATTATAATAGAGTGTTAGTGCTTATTGAAAATATGAAAAACCTCCAAATACATAATGTACTTAGGGTGTAACAACTCACTGTACAAAATGTAATGTACTAAAATAGTATTGTGTTCCAGCACCTGACATACAGTAGAGTAGGTGTTGCTGAGTGAACTGCCAGAATTTCCTACTGTTTCCTTTAATGAAATTATTATCATATATCAGGCAATGCATTACATCATTACATCATCAAGTGTTTCCACATCATCATTTAGTTATCCTAGTATGTTCATGTTAAAATTGATGATAGATTTTTATTTCAAATACATTTAAACGAACAAATCCAACTGAATATCATCGCTCTTTAGATTTCTGTTTTCATAAATAAGTTACTCTGACAGTATGATAGCATATGTTATCATACTGTCAGTGTGATAATCTGTTAGTACCATGCTTTGTTAGAAAACTTCAATTTGATGTGCGGCGCTGTAGTCTCTGATGTGGGAGTGAGAGTGCCAGACGCATGGGAATAAGTATGCAGCAAAAGGGGGGAGGATCAAAGCTACACAGTTGTCTTCACAGCCCATCTCGCCTACTGTTCAGTGGTCAGAGGCATGTAACACTGGCTTTCTTTGTTTACATGCACAGGGAATCCCATTCTCAACTATTACATTTTTATACTCAAGTACTCGTGGAGCTTAGTATAATTTCAATCAGGAAGGCTACCTCTCTTTATCTACCCCACTCTCTCTTCCATTAATAACCTATAATACCATCAGTTTGAGAAGAATACGACCTTTCCGCCTTGCTTCATCACTCATCATGCTTCATACACCTTCTCTCAGACCTACTCTGGGGACCAATCACAAACCGATACGTTCTACTTTTACTCCCTCAGCTGGTCCTGTATGTTGCTGCTGCTGTCAGTCCCCCTTGCTGCTGTAGTCTCGCACGCCTCCACCTCTCCCAAGACCCCACCAGAAAACCCAGTGGGGTTATATAGCCCAAATCTTCAGGTATTTCTTGGAGTCTGAATTCGTACACCTAGTCTCTCCTAATTCAACTGGTATTGGGTCGACACATGTATAAATGTCACAATTATTTTTCTGATCATGGGAAACCCAGTTAAGATTCCTGGCTTACTCCAATATTAAAAAGGTCACCTGGCGTGTAAACATCTTACTCCTTTCAATTTTAGTTTCCGCCTTCTGCGCAAACTCACACAGCATTGTGGGTACATTGCCATGTCAACAAAAACACGGTGGCGAGTAACTTACTATTACTATTAGCTGGCTGCCACATCATACTGTTTTGCGGTTGGACCGTTCTATGAGAGGGACCCCACAGGAATAATCTGTTATTACAGCAACAGGGACACCCAATCACAGGGTATCAAAGGTTCATGTAAACAGCTTAACCCAAATAAGACCTCAACTGGAGTATGGCCAATAGCCAGGTTACTCTGTGCATGTCAACTGAGATTTGTCCGTGATCAGACTGAGAACCCCAGATGGTGGCTATATGGCTGGCACCGAATAGAGGCAGTTAGGTACAAGAGGATGCAGTAAGACAGCCACAGTCCCATTACTTGCTCAAGCACAATGTCATTACACATTTCCCCCCATTTCATCCAAATCACTATGACTGCATCAGCCCAGTCATAGTGGTTAATTAGATAATAGTAACTTTCGGTTGACACCATGCACACTTCCAAATACTTTTCCTTATTCAGCAGATACAGACATACAGGCATAGATACGTACAAGATACAAGTAGTGACAGAGTATCATGTACTTACAATACCTCCATGGGTTTATACAAAGATTAAAACATTGTGTTTGTAGTGTATGATGCATTCTATGGCCAAATTTACAAAGATTTCAGTGTGAGATCAAATTGTCCCGTTAATTGGTAAAAGCTTGGTTGGTAAGTTAGTGTTTAAAATGTGTCATTTTATTTTGGAAGTAATCATTTTGCAGGCACCCACATGCACATCCAAAATACAGGTGTGTCTCGAGATGTACCTGGTTCAGACTGACAACAAAGTACTTTTTGGATGCACGATATCTGTGGATCTGTAGGTTGAATAAGTCTAGTAAAGCTATGAAGTATTTTGACGAAAAGCTATTCTGTGTAGTAATATGCTGCAATCTAAGTTTTAGATATGATAGATATGAAATTATGATATTAAACAAAAATTATCTTGATCCTCCACAATAAAATGGCAAAAATAATGTATTATTGTTTCATTATTTTGTTTCATACTGTTGCAGGATTACATGTTACTAATGTCAATGTGAATGCATGTTCTGACCTTGGATACTTCCATAGGCTGAATCAACCAAATTGTGTGTTTCGTATAACGTGTAGGTTGAGTGCAGTACAAAGTCATCATTTTTGCCTAATTGTGGGATGCGTTACGTTCTCTTCTTTGAGTTCTGCTTTGGATTTGATGTTTTTCAGCAAAGCATTCTTTACTGAAGACGATTGTCTCTATCCTCCTCCCCCATTTTCTGCAAGGCTGAGCATTTCTGATATAGCTGGAAAAGCGCAGAAGGCATCTTCAAAGGCCCTTGGAAATTCACATCTCACTTTATTTCACGTATAACAGTGCTTTGTTGGTTTTATACCATATGCAGCTGAACACAGAGGGGCATTATGCAGGCTTCAGATGCCAAGAGGGGCCCTTAAATCCCATCCTGCACCAGTGACACTCACAAAAGTACCAAATGGCCATTGAGGACAGACAGGGCAGGGTGAAATATAGATAGACGTAGTCCTTTTCTATAGCTTTGGGTGTCATCTGAATTTCTTCCCCCACGCTTCCACACCAGGTAGAGTGCGCCAATTCACAAAATGAGTACAGGATATAAGGAATATGGATGGACTACCCAAGCAACTCCCCTACCCTCAAGCAACTCTTCAACGGTGTTCATGAGACAGAAGCAGGACTAAGACAACACTTAGAAACTTGAAAAGTAAAGCCTATAGTGCCTGAAGTCAAACAAACTGATACGTGCGTGTGTGTATGCACTTTACTACACATTAGCAACACATTTACCGCCACATCCTACTGGTGTCATGCCGTTACAGTAGATCAATGTCTAAAATGGTTGATGAATCTACGTGTAGTTGTGACAGCATATTTTTCATCAAGTCAATATTGGTCCGTGTTGTAAATTACGGTACCTTGATATCTTTGATGTATTGGTTCTGACGCACACTAACAAGGACATTTATCAAATGCCATTTCTATGGATTATTTTCATTCATTAGTTATCGCCAATTCTCTGTATTTGGCATCATTATAGTGATGTACTGTAGTGAAGGTTATTGCTTGACTGCGGTTTACAAAATAATAGGTCCTGTGTGGGACAGTTTTGATTCTGTCAAAGTGCAAACTTAACGATCGAGCATTGATCTTTATATTTTCTCATCTAACACCAAAACTGATGCAAGCACACACACACACACACACACACACACACACATTGAATACAATAAACACACTCACATAAACAAACACCACACCCACTCTCAACTGTTACCCGATTTCATCAAATATTTATTTGCGTTTGATGGAGAATGAGAGAGATGACTTGCTGTTACTGACGAACACCGCTGTGGCTGATATGAGATACTACAGTATTCTGCACTGTAATCTCTCTCTCCCTCTCTCTCCCTCCCTCCCTCTCCCTCTTCAGTTGGGCAAGTTGAGAAATGACACCAGAACCAAAACATTTGTCACAGCAACAATCCACTGAAACTAAATTACACTGAAAGGAATTGCGAGGGAGGAGCGGAAAACAAAAGAAGGGAGGGGGTTATTTATGAAATAAAAGCACTTTGGAGGAAATATAAGTGTCTCCCCATTGGTACAGGGTGGGAGTTATGAGAGAGAGAGACAGAGAGAGAGAGAGAGAGAGAGAGAGATTGTGAACATTTGGCATTGAAGTGATCATTAATGGTGTGAATCCCGCCATTGTGGCAATGCCCTTGAGGCAGCCAGTGAGGCAGTGAATGGTGAATTGTGGATGGACAGTTATCTCCAAGGCTTGCCGTTCAATGCTTCGCGAAACGACCTGACACAAATGCAAGCTCTTATCGAATGGAAAGCTCCAAGGCTGCAGAGACAAGGCTGAGAGGCAGATCTGCGGGAGGTTACTGACCCGAAACACGCATGCATCTGTGCATCTGGGCTTAGAGACCACACAATTACATGTGCAAATATTCTGTACGTACACAAACATGTACAAACACAGGGGCGTCCTGGTGGCTCAGTGGTCTAAGGCCACATAACCGCGATGTCCTGGGTTCGAATCCAGCCCGGGACCGGAAAAAAAAACATGTACACACACACTTAAAACATAATGCCAGTAATAAATATCTGGTGGGAGATCTTGAACAAACAAATCTGATGACAACGGCGATAGAACTTAATCCATAAATCTATACCCAGTAGAACAATGAGGAACTACAAAGTCACACCAACAGAATTATAATGAAACTATTGTTGCTATTGAACCCTTCGGTACGCTGAGGATCCTGTTGCAATCGATGCATCATCACCAGGGAATATGACATACAATAACCTATTGACCAAATTCTGTCTAGTACATCTCAACATCTCATCAAGAAAAACAACAGATAACAACAGACTCCCTGCTAACATAACTCAAACCCAGATTTGCTTCAAATTTCATTAGACGCCACCGGAAACGTCGCCGCGCGATAAACTTATTCCCAATCGTTGCCTCGTATTTTACGACCGATTGTATATGGCTTTGTGATTTCGTTCGTACACCAGCATCCATATCCCTGGTTGTCTATTGATGAGCGCAATTCCCTCTGAAAGGCAGGGGGAGTGGGGGGTGGGATATAGAGAAATGGGCTCCCTTTGAATAATGCAATAGTGAAACTGGGCAATATGGCCACCGTGCAATCTCCTGCAGAACAGAAAAACACCGTGGCTACCAGCCCTTACTGCGCTCATGAATTTTGTCTCATGTGAAATGTCAGTTAAATCAAAGCTGGGGCTTGAGAGGTAGTCTGGTAGCCATATTTGGGATACATAAAACATGGCTTTGATGACTCTCTCTCTCTCTCTCTCTGAGTAACAAAAAAACTGTCAGAACTGTTGCTGTGGTGTCATCTCTGGCGAGAATCCAGGTCACTCTCTACACCATTTTGGTAAATGTCCATTGCATCTACCATTAAACAGCTGTGCAGAACATGGGAAAGACATGGGGGCAAGTCAATATCACCCAAGACATTACAAGAGCTGACAAACAATGGCTTTCAGATATTCCATTTTACATGGAAAAAAAACAAAAACATTTGAGGAAATGTTGGTCATGCAAATAGAGTGCACAGCTGAATTTTAAAGAATAGATTCCATGCCTTTTTGACCAACTTTGAAAGGATGGCAAAAAAACATCCCTACATTGCCCTGAAGCTGAATGTGCTTAATCTAATATTTATGTAATGCAAGTTTCCAAGTTGAAGCTCATTTCAAAACTTGAGACGCAGAAATGAAAACCTTGGGGCTAATTTGCTAATTGACTTGCAAATGCATCTTTGTAACACTGTACTGTGAGCTAAATGGGTGTCAATGGGTCAGGGAAGAAGAACAGAGGGGGGGGAAAGAATGGGATTTATGATGGGCAATTTCTTGATCAAATGAAGACATTTTCACAAGATGGTATATCGCTCATACGCTAGACTTGCAACAACAATCTGTAATAAAGTAAATAAATCACTGGTTTGAGATGGTAAGACACAACAGACCCACCTCTTTCACTGGACATTCAAGGTATTCTCACCTTTTGCCACTGGAATACATAGGATGGTGGTTTCCCAGTATACCCACCTGATCAACTACCACTACACTATACTGTTACCGCCAGCATCATCTCCCTTTCTCATCCCTGAGTAATGATAATAGACAGCAATCACAATTTTCAAAGCAGCCAGAATCAATTAGGACTTGCAGAGAGGAGCACTCAGCCCTCCAGCATACTGTCATCAACACCTTCTCTCACCAGCTCCTCAACAAAAGTGCACCGCGTGAGACGAGCAAAAGGGGGGGGGGGGGGGACTCCAGGAGGCATGCAATCACCTTGTCCAACTGTACAGATGTTTCTTCAGCAGGGGAACTCATCAGTGGAAAGAATTAATTAACAAGGTTGCAAGGAAACCATCCAAGTTCAAGTGTGGTGTGGCAACATAACCTGAAGAGAAAATCTGAACTATCACAGGATGTGGTTATGAAATAAGAACACATATACCACGTTTCCTCCCCAGTATAAACAGGACAGAAGACAACAGACGAAAACAAGGCAGACACAGAATCTCAGAGACTCCTGTAGGTTTTAGCTTGCTTCAGACGTGTCTGTGTGCAAGAGTGGGGGGTCCAAAGTTTTGATTAGCTTAATTACAGTACCCTGCAGAGAGAAGACCAACCTCGGTTGTTACAAACTCATAAGCTGCAGAGCAATTACGTTTGCGCTTCCTATGCACCACGCCAACAAGTTGTGATGATCAATAATGCGAATAGGAAAATGGCACGTTTACGCCACAACACACACACACACACTCAGTTTTCACAATCAAAATCACATACATAGCTGCAAGATGCATGAAGTCCGATAAACAGCCACCCTCTTGTGTTTATTAAGAACATTTTCCGTTCACGGGGAAAATACTTTGTACTTATGCAATTAAGAAATGAGTCAAATATCGTATCGGTACTCAAACGTAACATGCGCTTACCTCTTGCCAACGAGGTCGGGACCTGCAAACCAAGAAGCACGAGGATGCCACAACTCAAGAAGCATCCTCCCGAAAACTGTCCCATCACTGCTCCGCTCGTCTGCTCCTTCCCCGTCGGACCAGGGGCTGCCGGCCACGGAGCTCGGGCATTTGCCGTCTGCCCCGCACCGCTGACCCGTTTCTGCGTACGCCTGGGTGACTGTCTCCGCCTCAGCCTCGGTAAGAAAGCCGCCACATCCCCGAATCGCAGTGCGGAGAGAGGAGAGTGGAAAGTGGTGCGGGTCTTTCGGCAGTCGGCACACTGTGACAGAGTGAAATAATTAGACAGCGCAAGCCAACAGCTTTCGGCTTTAGGGAGGGGAGAGAGCGAGAGAGAGGGAGAGAGAGAGAGGGAGGGAGAGAGGGAGAGAGAGCGCGCGCGAGGAGAGATGATCTTGTACAAACCGCTGTGGACCTGTTGAGAAATTAAAGATGTGTGCGTGTGATGACCAGATGATTATTTGATCACATGAACAGTGAATTAGGTCTAGATGTGAGGGGGGAAAAAACATCTTTGAATCATCACTTTACCTGCATCAAAACCTACATGGGTTTGAGCAAGATGGTTGTCATGAAATGGACACCATTCCCTCGGAGCTCTTGCCAGCAGCCTTGATACAATACAGGACTGTACTTTGGGAATCTTTCATGGTATGCATTTTTTTATCTCTCCCAAAGGGTCCTGTCCTCGAATTTCACTTCACTTTCACCCAAGCAGATGTCCCTAATCCTTCACTTGTCTACTTTAATCGTGGTGGCACGCACTACATCTCCATCTCCTAGGCACAAATAAACTTTTAGACTTGTTAAAGACAGGTATACACCAAATTTCCAATGTAATGAAAAAACAGACGAATTGTCGAATTCTTCGTTGGTACTCTGGTTCCGAGCTGTACGCACGCTGCTGCCACCTGTGGTGGAAAGGTAGACTGCAATTGTTTTTCTAATAGCCTAGGTGCGCGACCTTTAATTACCTTGACAAAATCAAGTATTCTTGGAGCAACAATTAACCCCTCATCGACGGTCAATTTAAAATATACCAACGAAGAATTCGAGGTGTCTGTCAGCCATCTTTGATTTCATTACAATGGAGATTTGGGGTATACCTGTCTTTAACCAAGTGTAAAAGCTGATTTGTGCAAGTGAAGGATTATCTGTTTGGGTAAGTGAAATTCAATATGTTTATTTTTTTTTTTGTTATAGAACTTTCCTATACTTCCATATAGGAGAAAAAGTCAATAGAGCAGTTTTTTCCTGCCTTTTGGAGAAAAAAACCATACCATGAAACCATACCATGAAATATTCTCAAAGAGTTCATTATCAGGACTAGCATGCCAGAGCAGTCTTGTCCAGCTTGTCAGCAACTGGCTTCTGAACCTTGTTTTACACGAAAACTTGCCTTTTTGTCAAATAAGAGTATTTTCATGTGATGTAATTTAAATTATATTATACTTCTTTCCAATTGTCTCCTCGGACCATAATATCCAGACCATTTACTTTAACATTCTTGTGTTAATATTGATGTGATTCAAACATTTTTGTCTAACATCACTCACATCTGTTGAAATGTATTGCAATAATGCATCTGAGTGTAAGGTATCCAGATCCCCAGAATCATTTTCACACTTTGATGTTGCTTAGCAGAATAAGCAGTAAAAGCTATAGGACCAGTCAGAATGTGTCTATCTATATTAGTTTTCTGTGTAAATCACTGCAATTTGACCTTCTCTGACACAATTACCCCATAGACCAGAAATTCAATGGTTCATTTCCCAGGGTTCTTGTTAGAGGTCAGCCTGCTATGTGAGGTTAAGTACTTGATAATATTGCTAAAGGGAGCCATAACTGTTTGTTAAATATCTGGGACTGCCTTGAGGCTACCGAGCTAACTGGCAGACCGTGAACAATGACAGGACACAGCAAGTATTCCTCTTTTGTTGAATAATCATGCCTGTATTCTTATTTTGAGCGTCAGCGTTTCCACCACGGCACTCTATTTGATTCAGTAGAATGACATGTTCGAGATCGTAAACTCTAACCTTGAACTGGTTTCTGTCAAAACTTCGACAGCAGGGAACCATTTGTACCTTTGTGTGTATGTGTGTGTGTGTATCTGACAAGAAACATTGGCAGCTCTCAGTGCATGCACACTGCTGTAATAAATGGTAGAAATGTGCCCCATAAAATGCTCATGGGAATAAATCAAGGGCTCAGCCATGGGAATAATGTTAGGGAACATGTAGGTGAAGAGTTGGCAGCATGATAGTTTGGTCCCTTCACTATCCCATGGGACCATAAGATTTGGCATTGAAATAGGATATTCCCTGTATGATTCAGAGAAGTGTCACTACTCTCCAGCACAACAGATGCCTATGATGGAACATTGTGGCCTGCTTGGTTAGTCAATGGAGCCTTATTGTCAACTGGATACTAGTTTAAAATACACACTAGGCAGATTTCTATAAGGGATTTGGTAAATGCTAAATCCTGTATAGATAATTTACTTGTGAAATAATTTCTCTGGGCTTTCCAGACTATATCCAGATGCTTCCTGTTAGTATTTAATGCAGTAGTGCACAGTAAAACGTGTTACTAATCTTGAATACAGGAAGATTTCCAAATTCAGGAATTCAGAAAGTGGAATTCTGCCATTACCTGGATGCTATGTGCAATAACAAGCGTCTGCATTTCTCTTGAACACATTGCCTTCTCATTTGATGGGAGTAAACAAGCAAGCATACTCTGCACCTGCAAATACAAGATTTGCAGGCTTGCTGTGTCTTGAAACAGGGAAATATCCTACAAATACAGGTCAGTGCAAGGAAATATCCAGCCAGCTAATGATGCAACGTGGTTATTAGCATGAAATAATGTACAGATTAGCATCTCCAATCTCCTTAAACATGTACATTCATTTGTAATGAGCTGTACATAGGATTAATATGAAACTGAAAAGCAGTGGTCCAACGCTTTCACAACAGCTGTGGAACTATTGTTGTTGCTGAGTTAGCCGCATCAGTGCAAAAGGAGCGTGTGGAGTACAGCTTGGGGGGACAGCACAGTGCTGGAACAGGAGACGGGCTGCAAGCCACGATCTTGACATGGCCTTCCCAGCAGGGGTTCATCTTTCTCAGCATGAGAACCATTGCAAATACT
This sequence comes from Hoplostethus atlanticus, assembly GCA_034670405.1. NCBI lineage: Eukaryota > Metazoa > Chordata > Actinopteri > Trachichthyiformes > Trachichthyidae > Hoplostethus > Hoplostethus atlanticus. Next base: position 70,429 of record JAXDDX010000151.1, on the reverse strand, counting down.
GGGTCATGGAAGAAAGAGGACAAAAGCAGTATAAAGCTGTGCTGCAACAAAACCTTGTGCTTCTCTATGAGATTTTAAGATGTATAGTAAACAGTGGAAAATCGATGACATCAGTAAATACAGTGACAATGACAGACTCCAACCATGCCTTCTGGATTATTCAGTCCATAGATGAAGTGATTCCTACATATTACTTCAAAATAAATGTTCTAATTACTTTAATTACATACCAGTAACAGTACAGTACAGCAGAAACATCATCCCCACCAAGCTAAAACAGCGTCAGTGCATGAGTGAGAAGCAAAAATAGCCCACCTTGTTATCAATGTTAGATTGAGATTGTCTTGGAGCTCGATAAACTCCAGACCTCACAGTGCATTGTGCCACAGTATTTTCATTCCCTTCACCATTTTTGCTGGATCACTGCCGAGGTGCCAGGACAGTGAATGTCACTCATTCACTCAGTGAGTTGAAACTCTATCTCGCAGAGCATTGAACTTGTTCTTTTCATCCAAGGAATTGGTTTGCTGAGTGTGTATGAGTGTTATTTTTCAGCAAACCTTCTTTTCCACTGAGAAACTGCACTGGAGCGATAGGGGGTTAAGGGCTTTGCTCAACAGTAGTTAAGCGAGTGTAGACTGTTACTCATTTGCCTTCCACCGCGGGAAAATTCCAGCAAGCTTGCGTTTTAGAACTGGAAACCTTCCAGTCATAAAGCCTACATCTCCAACCTTTAGGCTATCCCACCTAGTTTTGCTTACTTACCACACCAACTGTATTGCAGAGGTCCTGTGGGAGTTGGCAGAGACCCGACTGCTACGACCACTACGGAGCACTGACCGGAAGTCCATTCTGCTATTCAGTGAGTTGAAATGCCAACCTAAATGCCACCCGATACTGATATGGGGTGAATTCCACTATTGAGGGCCCTCGGTTCCAAAAAGGGGAAACCACTAGGGGTGGAAGGAAGAGCCTACTAATTACATGTGTCCATCTTGACCTGGGAGCCCTGCCCTTATTTTCAAAATCCACTGAGAATACTTGGGCTCATACAACCCTAGCAATAACATTTTCAAGAGAACACAAGTGAATTCTGAAACCTGTCACAACCTGCACCCGGCATACACATTTGTTTTGGGAAAGCTCTAAAAGAGCTTGAATGCCAACCAAGGTGGCATGGTGAGGTGGAGGTTGCATGTTCGCATGGGGTTCCTCCTGGGGCTCCCCAACCTAAAATAAATGTTTCATCTAGAGAAAAAGTATGGAAAGAAATAATGTCTGTATGTAATGCAATCTCTAAAATCAAGTGAATACAAATACAAATAAAAAAAAGTCCACAAACTCTAGAAATTATTTTTCTCAGATGATTAAAACGAAAGCAAGCCCACACCCTTCCCCTGCGTGGGCGTGAGGGGAGAGCGCTTGTGGGTCATCATATTCTCGCGCTTCAGTGAGCACGTTTGTCCATATGCTCCCATGTTCTGCTTTTAGATTTAATTAGATTAGAATAAAAATAAACGATTTTCTGTTTTTCATTTAAAATGCACTCAATGAGAATCACGGGTCAGAATCCGTCGCATGCACACCGGAGGAACTCAGGTTGAGGCGGTTGTCGTGTTGACTGAAACTCAGTTGCTTGACTAATTGATTGTTAGAGCTTCCTGAAGTGTAAGGCATGACAAGCAGAAGAAACATTTTGTCAAGTGAAGCTGTCAAACGTCAAACCAGGCGAAATGTTTTCACGCTCAAGTACATACACTGACAGAGGTGGAGGAAGAGGTGGCGCCGGCGCCGGCGCATCTGAACTTTAGCTGAACTATAGTTTTCTGACTGATGAGATAAAGATAGATGCCGATTGCCTTTCAAAGTACTGGGAAATATGGGAAATGCTCTTTTAATAGACATTCTGCATCCAGTTTAGAAAAATAAGCTTGTATTCATTTCATAGTCCAGCACATATCAGATAGTTGTAACTCTAGAGGGCACATTTTTAGAATCTCAGACAGTCCAAGCATTTCCTCATGCTGCTATCCCTCAAGTTATCCTTCACTATTTACGTTGAGAAATGACTAGTGAAACAACCATCATAGGTTAGGGATGTGGCATCCAGGGTTAAGGTTCAATGTTCAATTTGAGTTTTATTTATTTAGTTTCTTGATACTTAAAAATGAAAATGTGTCAGTCCACTTAGTACACAATTAGATCTGCAGGGCAATCTCCATTCTCTCAACACAGCTTTTCCTTCCCAGAAAGTCACGTTTCAGGTGAGCAGCGTCAGGATGACAAAAAGCCATTTGACTGAACTCTCTCAGGCTGAAAGTGGAGTTGTTTCCTTGCTTTCCCAAAGGGATGGTGCACCAAATGCTGTTAGCTTGCAGAATAGATTTTCCCACGCATAAGCAAAAATGTATCATCCAGTCTTCTCAGGAATAAACACCGCATCCCTTTTTCCTCCATCCATTTGTCTCTCCCCAACACCACACCGCACACAAACATATTTACAGACACAAACACACACATGTACATGCACACACACACAAATAAACACAAAATATTTGTAAGCCATGAAGGCATGTAGACCAAAATCTAATCTCATGTCCATCAACCTGCTACACGCCTTGGGCAACATTCACAAATAATATGTTGGATTTAACTATGGATTTATTCCTTAATCAAATGCTGGTTCTGTGTAAAGATGCGTTTTGATTTTACAGTTGTGCATGATTGCTTTGACCCGATTTGACCCAGTGAAAAACTCTTAATACAAAATTTGATACTCCTCATTCTGGGCTCAAAATCACATAAAGCGTGCAAAATAAACTGTGTTAAAAGAAGTGATACATCAGGCAGAACATTAGATTTGTTCCTAGATTCATTTTAGTCCTTACTGCATTTTAAAATAAAATGGTCATTATCAAACCATGCTGCCAAACAAAAAACGAATTATCATCAAAACAGAATATACAACGGCCATTTCCTAATATTGAGATTATCAATATTAGAAGTAGCAATGATCAGGAGGTTTTCAACCTCAGTTTTATAGTTGATAGATAGATAGATAGATAGATAGATAGATAGATAGATAGATAGATAGATAAATAGATAGATAGATAGAAAAAAGAGTATGTCTTGTAAGTGGAAAATACATATATATTTCAATATCTATAGTGACAATATCTGACGTGGCAACATCTGACTTTAGTGTGACATTTCAATCTTTTTATTGCAAAATGTTTACCTTCCCTTTGAATAATTGTAATTTAATTTTACTTTTTCCCAGTTCAAGTGATAAAAACAAGGTAAGAGACATAAAAGAAAGGCAAGAGTCATAAAAGGGAGGTCAAAACCAATATACTAAAAGGTCATTACATAAAAGCAAGTCTATAAAAATGAGTATAAAAGTGATTTAGAAGATTATCCAGATTTAGGTCATTCCCAAGTCTTGGAGCCCTGATGTAATGGCCCAATCACCTCTTGTTTTTAATCTACATTTTGGAACAGCCAACAGGAACCTGCCTGAGGACCTCAGGCTATCTGGTTAAAGAGTCTGTGAAATAGCTCGGTGACCCATCTGTGCCTTTAATGTGATCATTATATCTTAAAATAAATTCTGAAAGTAACAGGTAGCCAATGTAAAGATGCTAAAATGAGGGTGATGTGACCTTGTCTGATGGGTGGGTCATGATCGGAGATATACTGCAACATATATATTAAATATTTTTATATTGCTTTGTGACATAAGTGATAATTGGTGTTTAATTGTGTGCTTTATCCAAAAATATTTAAACACTGAGAGTGATATATAGTGATGGTTATGTACAGGTGGGTTCATACAAGCAGGTGGATTGTTTGTAACTTGACTAAATTTAAAAGAGTAATCTTTTGCTACTGTATTTTACAGTATGCTGCACGGTGGGGATTCTTTATGTTGTATGGAAGACATTAAATTGGTGCAATTTCCCATAAAATACAGAAACTATAGTCACATTGTATCAAATTCATTGAATTAACCATAGCTTCATCTGGAGCATACACAGACAGATTAGCAGTGTATCTTTTGAAAAATTATACCTACAAAAAGTTCCTTTAAGGAGCATAGGGCATAGGGAGTCCCCAGCATTCACAATGTCCTCAACACCTTCCAGAGTAATGCTTAATTAACAAAAAATATCTGAGCCAAGACCGAAATCATGTGACTTTTCAGTTCATCATTGTTCCTTGTGATGAATACCCAGCCAGGTTCAATTACTTTACAAAAGCCAAGAGCTTAATCAATGTATTGATATGTTTCATCCATCTAATTCAGCTGTATAGCGCTCACCATTCACATGTCAATCTCTGAAATCAATAATGGAAAAGCCAAAACATAAACATTGATCCATAAGCAAAGCCTTGGTTTTGGTTGGGGTCTTGGCACTTCTTGGTGAGCTTGGACTGCAATCAGGTCCACAGGCTCTCTTCAATTGCATCTGCTTTTGACTCTCCTTTCTTCTGTCTTCTGGTTCTTTTCTCTGTTAGTTGCATCTGTAGCTGAGCTACTTGCTTTCACAGACCTTCAGTCTACAATGTCTCTGCAGGACTTTGTCATGGATATTTGCCTGTAAGCACTCAGAAATCTTGAAATAACACACAAAACATTGACAGGTTGAAGTACAAAAATATATTGTAGGCTATACAGATATATTGGAGAGAGAAAGGCCTCGTCACAGGTCCCACAGAAATGCAAAATCTCTCTATGCTCTCTCTCTCTGAAAGTCAGCTCTAGGTTCTTTGGAAACAAAGAAGTCTCTCATGATTGGTTCTCTTATGCTTAGATAACATGTTTACCATGGTTCATCCTATAGGCTCTCTCCACCTGGTCAAGGTCAGATTTATGACTTCCTTGAAGGGCCTCACTGGCTTACTGTGCAATACTCAGAAACATGTTCGTGGCACACATGTCACAGTATTAGTACAACCAGACACAAAATGATAAATGAGAAATACTAGCAAATACTAGACTTCGGTGTTTGAATCACTATGGGATGGGACCTCAGCTACAGAATGCATCTGCAAAGAGGGTTTCCCTCTGGAGCCCCCAAAATGGTGTCTTTGTGGCTCTCCTGTCGTCCTCTGTTCACAGCTGGAGTAGGAACTCCACTGGTGGTGTGTCAGCCTTGAGATCTTGCCATTGAGTCAAGAGGAGAGATTGATCCCAACAGCCACGCGTGAATTGCTTCACTAGTTGCCTATTGGCGTCAGCCTAGTTCACACCATTTCTCCTGACTGCAGTGCTGAGAAGGACTTGTAACCTCTGGAGGTATTCAGAGGCCTTTACACCTGCATTCTGGTGAGCGCTAAGGAGTTCAGAAAAAATGTCTTCTCCATCATCCACCAGTCAACAAGCAGACTGAAGCACTTTGACATAATCATAAGGAGTGAGTGGGATCCAAGCTGTTTTACAATGTCTGAAGCTGGTGGGAGGAAGCTTTCCAAAATCATCCTACGCTGAAGGTATGTATAGGTCCATATACATGTAGTATAGGGACTTTTACCTGCCTCTAGTTCACATCACTTTACATCACCAACCTTTCATTTTGTAAAAAATAACTCAAATTAAAACGTAAACTCATTTTAGTTAATTATCTCCTCCTCCGCTGGAGATGACACATATTATTTATTTTTTGCCATTCAGCTTCTTGGCATTAAAATTACTTTAAATTGAATTTGTTCTCTTCTGTTAATCACTATTCTTCAGTGCTGTTTTTTATATTCCCAATAACACATCAAGCTTATAGCAGAATACCACTCACTGTAAGAGTTCAATGCTATTGCTGCAGTGAAGGACAGCTCAATTGATATTTGTGAACATGAACAACTCTCTTAGAAACCAGAGAACTAAAATAAGCTGAAGTGCTGAATCTCCATAGACAATACAGAGAGCTGAGTGTGTAATGGTCATTGTTTCATTTATTGTACAGGAATAACTTGGAGTCTCTTACAGCCACTGATTTGTCTCTGGCATCTTCCTTCCCTTTGAGGTCTGTCTCACATTAACAGCTGCTTCAGCTCCTGACAGCATCTCAGTTGGGTTTAGGTCTTAATGATGTTGAGTCATTCAGGTCCAGAGGAAGAAAGACAGCCCCAGACCATAACACTCTGGGTCCTCACCAAACACGGCATTTTTTGATTGAGACCAAACAGTTCAACTTCTGAGGCGTCTGTCCAGAAAGCAAATCTTCAGGTTTGTCCAGGTCGTCTCTAGCAAACTTAAAATGGGCAGCTTTGTTTTTGTTTTGTTTTTGTCAGCAGAGGATTCTGTGTGGCCACCCTTGCATGAATGCCATTTCTAGTCAGTGTTCTTACTGTTGATGGATGCACAATCAATGACATCAGATGCAGGAATTGAGGCTTGTAGATTTCTGGATGTTTTTCTTTGGTTGTTTTTCCTACTAGTTTTAATATTTTTCTTGTAGCTGATCACTGCGTTAAATGTTCTGTTATGTTTGTATATTATTTGTCTCACAGTGGACTGATGGAACCCAAACCTTTTTTATATGACTTTATAGCCTTCCCCAGACTGAGGCACACCCACTCCTCAGGACCCAGGTCCTCTGATGTCTCCTTAGATCACAGCATAGTGTTTTTCTTTCACCTGTATGGGTAACGCCAAACTGCAGGTTTCTCACCTGCACTAAATAATTTTCATTTTACTACATGCCCAATTTCCTCTAAAAACATATGAAATTGGAAAATATAGATCCTTTATTTCAGTTTAGAAAAGGCTAATTTTTATTAACTAACTTGTAAGCATGATTGTATTTCAATCAGGAGAGACTAGTGTGCAAATTTGAAAGCTTTTATTAGACAATGAAGAGAAACCAAATGGACTTTGGCAGTGGCTCCAACTGAATAAAAGTATTGCTGAAGAGCAGGAACCCCCCCGAGTGTAAACTGCTCCTTCATTTGGGGAGAATGAAGAACCTGCTGGCGACCAACTGGAGGCTGGCACTGGTGGTGGAGCGCAGCAAACGATACAGCACAGACGGGCAAGTAACCGTGTGTATAGGGATGTGGCAGTTTGTGATTGGTTCCCCAAGAGGGTGGGAAAGAAGGTGTGTCCTTGCTTAGGAAGCTGATTGGATAATTGCTAGAGAGGCGATACAAGCCAGGAAGTCTTAAGCTAAGGTTCATTACTTCATTCATTCATTCAATTTGAACTACTTCATATTGCCTACAGCAAGCACACACATTTTCTTCAGAAATGTAACTTTTCTAGTTTGCAACAAATATTTGACTCAAATCTGGAAGTAAGGTCACCTTTCCCCCTGTTAAATTACACAATATTATATGACCTGCAATTGCTGCTCTTTGTGTCTTTTTGTTCACAATTATGTGTTTCTATTGCACCATTTCAGACTTCATTAAAACACATTCATCCCGTCATTCAGCTGGCATAAATAAAATGCAATAGAAATAGCAAGAGATGTACGAGCTCTAGGGCCTCTACTACATAGAACAAAATCATTTCAAAACAACTTCAGGCAAGAGAACTACTAGGCACCAGAACTCATAAGTGCATCTCCTCCCCAAACAAAGCCTTTAAGAGCACAACCAGTGCTAAAGTAAAAGTGCAATAAGCTAAATATATAAATATTGTAAACAAATACAACAAATAAGCAAGTGCTAAGAGGAAGGGTCAGGGTAGTATTTTTTAAAAAGGGGGCATGCAAATACTATCTAGAATATAAACATCACTAAAAACACACTGGATGTATCTGTTAAATCCTACTGACTCACAGATAAGAGAACTGGTGCTAACATTTTTAGAATAGGTTGTGCTAAAGTCAGTCTAACTATTCTGTACCAGTAAAACAGGTCTGACATTTCTCTTTATGCTAAAGGCCCTTTAAGAGAGTGAGTAAAGGAGAGAGAGACCAAACCTATTTCGATGAGGCAGCAAACACACACGGAGAGCACACCAGGTTATCTATGACCGCTCTGTCCTTGTAAACACAAAGCGATTATGCTGAAGACGTGATAGAAACATTTAACCAACACGTCCTTGCTTCTCTATCTTGTGCGCCGCTAGCCTTAGGGCAAAAGTGGTTGAACAAAATAACAAACAGATAGAAAATTGCACTGAAAGGCAGGGGAATAGTGTGGGAGGTTTTCAGTGTGAGGCAGTATTGTTTTCGGTTGTGTGGAAAGCTAAGAAAGCGACTGTTATACTTGCCTTTCGCCTGAAATATTCTCCCTATAAAGAGAGGATATCATCCAAAAGCACTGATTAGTGTCTCTTAATCTAAAAGTACACGTTGTTTTGAGTATTTTTGAGTTTATTGTTGTCCTAGATGGATATTTTTCCTCACACTATGATAAAAAGCTCATGCACTTAAGCTTACAACACAGACACATACACACAGAGAGAGAGAGAGAGAGAGAGAGAGAGAGAGAGAGAGAGTCAAATTTGTTTATATAGCTCTTTATCACAAACAAGCCTCAAAGAGCTTAACAAGCCTAACTAGGACAAGCTCATAGAGCGATCACATTTATGACAATCGGTTATCAATTATAAATCAAATTATGACAATTGTGGTATTTATAGAGAGCTTTATACTACCACCTGCATGTTATGGTGTTAAGGAGAGAAGAGAGAGTGGGAGGTGGCACATATTCAAGATTATCCTATTTTATTTATTTAGAGCCAAATTCAGACTGTCTGACATTACGCAGGTCTGCAGGGTGCTGCCCTATCTAAGCTTATATTTTCCAGTCTGTACTCTCGTTTTGCCACAGAAGCCTAACTTCTGCCCTGGAGGGGCGATTTGAAATGGCTCACACTATACATAGGATATAGATACATAGGATAGATAGGAGCCAGGGAGGGCATCTGTCCTGGACACCCATGGAACTCCTTCTGCTCGACCACTGAACCCTGAACACCGCCAACCACTAGATGGCCACAGTGAAAAGATGATCTCACAGCTACAGTGATGAGTTGTCGGGCGCATATAGGTTCTTTCTCACCTGCAGCCGTTTAGTTTTAGTGACTTGTCGTGAACTTGACTGTGCCTAAGTGGGAGCAGAGGCACAGTAGAGGGTGTTTCAGTAATGATCAAGCAGTGCAGTGCTGTTTTGGTGTCAAGGATTACGGGGATTTGTTTGCTTTATTTGCTTGCGTCGACCGCCTGCTCAGACCATATCAAAAGCGTATGGTGCACATGCATGTTCTTTGTAATTGTCATGGATTTACCAAGTGATGCATGCATGAACAGATCCTTTTGATTCCCTCAAGTAAGAAGAATAAGTCGTCCAACAAAGAATAATAATAATAATAATAATAATAATAATAACAATATATTTATTTGTGTAGCACCTTTCAAGCACAGGGCACAAAGTGCTTTACAGTAGGTAAAAAAAAAAATTAATTAAATTAAAAAGCGCTAATAATAAATGAAATAAAACAAATAACATGTAGACGAAAAATAAAATAAATAAACAAAATAAATAAACACAATAAAAAAGTAAAATAAGTATAATACTGAAATAATAAAATCCTCCAAGCAGAGGGAGTTTGGGCTCAAGCCCAGGGTAAAACCTAAATCAAGGGTGTGGTCCCGGCTGTGTGTGCGTCCAACAACACGCTGTACTAAATTAAACGATTCAGCAATGTTTAAAAACTCACATCATCAACATGAATCATCAACATGGACATTAAAATCACCAACAATATTAATTTGGTCATGCTTGAGTACAATGGAAGGAAATAAAATCAGAAAACGCTGATAAAAAGGCACTGTTTGGCCTAGGAGGGCAATAGATAACGCAGCATAAAACAGGGTTATCACAACCAATTTTAAACTCTAACGCCTTTAAGCTAGAAAGCACATCAGTCGTGACAGGAATACATTTGAGATGGTTCTTAAAAGCAACGGCAAGGCCCCCGCCTCGGCCACTAAGCCTTGGGGGAATTAAGGGAGTCATAATTGGAGGGACAAAGTTCAGAAACTTGAGTGTAATCCCCAGACCTCAGCCAAGTTTCTGTCATAAACAAGAAATACAGAGTGTGTGATGTAGCAAAGTCATTTAGAATAAAAGTCTTATTTGAAACAGATCTCACGTTGATTAACGCCATCCTGATCGATATACATCCTGCTGCACCATTTTGACAAGGGGTGGATCAGTATTTGTAAGTTCAACTGTAGCAGAACAACATTGTATTCAATGTTCATTCAATAAATTCGTACTGAGGCTCTGGGGATTACAATTTGAAGGAACACAGTTTGCAGCGGGTAACTATAACTGGAATAGACAGATTCTGGTTAGCAGCACTAAATGCTGTCTTCAGTCAAGTTGATGCACGCGTATTTTGCAGATTGCTGGACAGCAGAGCAGCGCCACGGCGGTTTGGATGGATTCGGTCACGCTTGTAGAGGCTAGGTCTTACCCAGAAGGTGTTGAAGTTGATTTGCTTGTGGTGATCCTGTACCTCTCACACAAGGACGTCAGTTTCCTCTTGGAAGAAGCTTTTGTCGCACACTGCTTTTAAAGTGAAGGGAAAAGAGGTGATTTGATTGGTCATGATTGAAGTCAGACCCACCACGCCTACTGAAAATGTATTCCTCCTAAAGGCCAAGTTATGCTTCCGCGTAGATACACGTAAACGTCTCCGTCTAGCTATGCAGAGAAGGGGTTTATGGGTAAGGGTAGCCCGCAGATGCTCACAGAAGGGCCGTCGCGCCCGCCTCCAGAATCTCAACAACATGTCACTTGTAGCTGTGGTCGTGTGCCTCAAACAAACACTGATAAAGTGGAGCAGGGATGTATAGCCGGTAGCGTTGGGGGTTTGGCCAACACCAAAAACAGAACTAAAACAAAGAAAACATCAAGTTTGCAGACGACATGGTGGTGTAGGCCTGATTATGATGAGAAGGCCTGATGAGAAGATGATGAGGCCTGATGATGAGAAGGCCTACCTAGACGAGGTGGAGGATCTGTCACTGTGGTGCCAGGCTAACAGACTTGAACCCTGAATGTCTGCAAGACCAAGAAGCTGGTTGTGGATTTCAGGAGGAAGCAGCAGATGATCTACACCCCCCCCCCACTCAGGATCAACAGGGCCCCAGCAGAGATGGTGAGCAGCTTCAGGTATCTAGGTGTGCACATCACTGAGGACATGACATGGACATTACACACAGACACCCTGGTCAAGAAGACGAGGCAACGCCTTTACCACCTCAGACAGCTGAGGACATTCAAGCTCTCTCCCGAGATCCAGAAAACCTTTTACTCCGGTGCCACCGAGAGCATCCTGTCGGGGAGCATTACTGCCTGGTATGGCTAATGCTCCTCCCAGGACCACAAAGCCCTGCAGAGGGTGGTACGGTCAACTGAGCGGACCACCGGGATAACACTCCCCACCCTGCGGGACATATACACCAACCGGTGCAGGAATTGGGCAAATATGATTATTAAGGACACTTGTAGTATCTCCTAGTTTAGTCTGTTTTTCCTTTTCTATCTCTACCACAGTGTTCAGAGTATGCCCCACACATTTCACTGCACTTGTGTAACTGTGTATATGACAAATAAACCTTTGAATTTTGAGATGTGAACTGCAGCCTTAGGGTGAAGTGAGATGTCATTTCAATGTATTGGTCGTCCTCAGCAGAGCTCAAATCTTCAGGTGCTTCTGCAGTGAATGGATGCCTGGCCCAGTCATACTGGCTCCTGCTTTCTGAGAAGTATTTTTGAAACGGGGCTCTCTCAGGGCAGAGATGTGCTCCATTAGACAATGAGTCACTGCGACCGCTGTGAGCTCATTGGTTTCAGTGAATGCCTTCAAATTCTCAATACTTCATGTTTCCTTGGCTCAGCCCCACATCTGCAGCTTTCTGGTGAAAGCATTTATTTTGTCAGCCCGATGTGGCAGGTGCTTCTCACTGCCCTGCAGTTGCCCATTTCCTCGCACTATAGCTTTCAGAGGCCTTTTTTGATGTAATTGATAGTGGTAATGACATCGGACAAGGTTTAGTTCTGGACACAACTGCTTTGATGCGAGGGCTTCTCTCTGAATAATGCAGTGTGCCCATTTTTCATGTGGTGCAACTCTTCCCTGCCGGGCTCCATCAGTGCAAATACCTACACAGTCCTCCCATTTAAGCCCTGCTTCTCCCAGGTAAGAGTCTATCATTTTAAAGAGCTCGTCAGCTGGTTGCTCTATGTGGGACATATTTACAAAAGAGCAAATCCTCTCTCAGTGACTCACTATCAACATAACGAACATAGACAATTAACAAGCAGTCTCTGTTGCTATGGCTTTATCCACTTGTAGAGCAAAGCACTCTACGTTTAAATGTTAAAAATAAAGCGCCAAGAAATATACAGGAAAAGGCTATCTAGACAAAGCAAGAACACTTTATCTTATTTGTTTCCCGAAAAGGTTTCATAAACCCTAGAGATGTAGAATTTTCTCATTGAGGAGCATGTAATCCTTCAATTGAAGTTAAAATAAATCACTGAAGTTGGTATTACAAAGTTTTCACTTGACAGCGATGATATTGTAATGATCCCACAAACAGGAGGAGACAGGATTTCCACACTACTTACACACTACTAGAGGCGTGCATGAAGCAGCTTCCTTTTTATTGTCAGCAATACACATGCTGCTGTTGGCTGTAGCCACGCCAACTATGCTAGCAAATAATAGATGGAGTCAACCTAACGTAAGCCCAGCCCACCACCTGCAGTCACCAACCACAAGACCACCCTGGAACACACGGAGGGGCTCCTGTGATTGGCAGAACAAGTGATGGGCAGGTTCACCACATTATTGAACCATCTACACGCCCATGTCTTCCCAGGGTCACGAGTTTTAGGATGGATGTTCCCTTTGAAACATTTTGACATCAATTTTTCAGTAGAATTGTATGGAGATCCTTTCATGTCTCCTCATGATCCTTTCAGTCTCAATTTAGATTTTGAAAAACCCTGCCATAGGGTGATCAGACTCAAGAGGGATGAAAGTCTGGAATACATAGTTAAATGTTCACGTAACTACATATGAAGAGTAACACCACACCGTTTAAATCCACTCAATTTATGGAGACCCATGAAACAGTGCATCCTCTTCATCATATGTGCCACCCACACACACACACACACACACACACACACACACATTATGTTATCAGTTGTTATCAGATCCAGAGGAATATGAAGCCCAGGTACTGTATAAGATGCAGGTTACTCTCTTTAAGGGGAGATGATTAGGTTTTGTCTCCTTCTTTCATCACTCCCTTTTTCCCCATCGCTCACTCCATAACTTGATTACAGCGTGAAGTGAACAGATCACTCAGACAAAAACAATGGATTTCTCCACAGAGAGCATGCAGTTTGAACACTCAAAATCTAGAGGTTCGGAAACGTTATACATAATGAAATGTCCAACAAAATCAGCAAGTTGTCACTACTTGTGACTGTAAAAAAAACATCTCACATTGGACATGAAATTGAATGGGAATAACATTTTACTTCCACTCTAGTATATCACCATATAAATGTTTTGCAATCTCCCAATCAACTCAAGATTGAAAATGGCAATAAAACATTCATCAGCAATCTGCAATGGCCAAATTCTTTCTATCTAGAGCTCTGATAGGCTGGAGATCCTGTGCTTTATGGCACCGGCTATAGCCGTGTATGTGTGTGCACGCAAGCATGCACATTGTCTTTTTTCATCAGCGTGTGCACATGCAGGTGGAGTAAGTACACTGCAGTATAAATTGCTTCTGAAGAACTGCCAGCAAGTGGAGAGTAGCAGTTGGTGGGGGGAGATATAGAGAAGGGTCTGAATTACTCTCCCCCTCCTTACCTGCCCCCGGTAACTCTCGGCACAAATACGTGACCCCAGGCCAGTGAAGCAATGAAACACACACTGTAATGTGTGAGAGTGAGACCACCACCCGCAATTTCTTCTTAGAAACCTGTCACACATATATCTTTGTCTCACCTGCGGGGGCTTCTGTGTTGTAGCCAATACAGTTCCCTCTGAATGGCTGTAATTCAGTGTCAGTCTCTCCCTCCTCTGTCTTTGATTTACTTTCAATTAGTGTTTTGCTTCTCCAAACTTCATTGCTGTGCGTGTGTGTTCATTTGTTAGTATATGTGCAATTGTGCAGATGCACATTGTAGCATTTTTGCCTGTACCACTACTTAGTAGGGATGCTAGTATGGCTGTTGTTTTAAAGGATGTTTTTAAGAAGGCAGTCATAAGGCAGAGGTCTGACACCAAACATGATACAAAAAATAAAGAAACATAAAGATGCACTTGCAGGATATTATAACTAACAGACTCAGTGAATTTATTAACTAATATAAAAATTATTATTATTATTTTATCATTATTTATAATTAGTATTATTTTATATTATTATTTATCATTATTAAATAATTCAACTACTTAACAATTCCACAGCCTCACAGCAACCTCCCTCTCCTCTATTAGGTCAGATTGACCAGTTTACATACCTTCCTCAGCCCTACCTAGATTGGACTAAACCATTACACAGGTAGGTACAGGCTAGGTCATGCGGTGGGAGGTATTGTAAGCATTCAAATAAGAATGAATAAGATTTGAAATGCTCGGGGGGGGGGGGGGGGGGGGGGCGCTTCCTATAGGCGACATAGGCAGGCTGCCTAGGGCGCCACCCCGAGGGGGGCGCCAAAATTGCACCCAAAAAAAAAAACATTTTATTTTTTTTATGGCAGCAGCACCGGCTATAGCTAAAATTTTATATACATATTTTGACATAAGGGGAAAATGATCCAAAGGTCTAATGCTAACAGTCAGGTCTGTAGTAGGGGTACCACCTCTAGTTCTGGCAATGCAGTTCACCTTTAATGTGTTCATCAGTGAGTGATCATCACAGTCAGAACATGCTAGAGCATTGCTGCTATTATATATGATCTCAATTCAAAAAGTAAAGCCCTCATCACATAATCAACCTTCTATGTGGATAATTTAGCTGTAGGCACACTGTAGGCTCCAATGGGGGTACCTCCCTCCCTCATTAACCTAATAGTGCCCTGACCACCATAAATACAGGCACACGGCCTGGCGCACTCCCTTTCACTCTAGCCAGCACAATGAGCAGGCAAGACACAGACAGCTCTGATAATGTTGGAAAAATAGGGTGAGGTGAAAAGGCAGGGGAGAAACCTTTTCACACACACACACACACACATGTGTAGCCTTATGTGTGTGTGTGTGCCTGTGTGTGTGGATGTGTGTGTGTGGGTTAATGGGTGAGCCAGGACATTGGTTGAAGACAGAGAGCTATTGCTCTTCAACAATGGGCTTAAGCCTCGCAGAGCCATCCCAGTGACAGGGCCAGGGTCCGTGGTGGTAATCAGACCCCTGGGACGTGCTCTCAGGCAGCACTTTCTGTTGTCGATACGTGGGGGGATTCTCTACACACAAGGACACCGAAGGGTACAGTCAGCCTGAAGGTCTCTCTCTCGCCCCTCCTCATCGACCACCTTCGGCAGGGCGCTGACTGCAGGGCTTGGTTGAATTTGTTTATTGGTATCTGTGAGTGAGTGTGTGAATTAGACCATTTATTCTTACAGTTGTTTGTCAGTAACTTTGCTTCTCTGAACTCGTCAACTCTGGACTGTCCTCACTTACAACATAAAAAATGCAAAGAATATGCACACATGAAACCAGTGGTTACTGTCCACAAAGGGGCACTTTGGACTGAGCACTGAACCACAATACCCACATGTCTACCAAAGCTATATATGCACTGACCTGTCCAATCCACCACTTAAAACAAAATCTATTGCTGGTGGGGGTATTTTCGGTTAGTGCTGGGTTTAAGAGCCTAAATCACATTGTAACCTTATCACCTTTGCCCTGCCAGCACTACATAGTACAGCACCCTAATTAAGGATAATAACACTGTAATAAACATAGAAACTATCAAAGTATCTAATAGGTACCTGCAAATAATGTAATATTGGGGGCATCAAGTACGTATGTCAGGTCTATTATGTCAGGAATTGGACAATAATGCAATAACATCATTTCTATTCTAAACCAGGAAATAGGGTATAGCCAAATGTCCCGTAATGTTACCCAATGCTTTCATAAATGATAAACAGGGTAATAATGATAATAATAATGTGACTCTTTATTGGTCCACATGGGGACATTCTCTTTTTCACTCTGCCGTCCATAGGGAGGGCTGAGGTCATCCCACTGGGAGTTCATTCCACTGAACCAATACCTGGTTAGTTGTATGGACATAGTAGGTATAATGTCAAAAGAAAGACACAAGCCTAACTTAGCAGTAGCACGCTGCTAATTTTTTTGCTGCTAAGTTCCAATAAATAGAGAGAGAAGAAAGGTAGCAAATGGATAGCTGGGTAATTGTCTAATGTTTGCACCACTTAATAACAGTCATTTTACCTTCTACCATGTAGTTTTGATAATTATACGGAGCACAAGCACTTACAGCAGTATGACTTAGTGAAGAAGTTACACACTCATAATCCCAATTAAATACCACTTATGAACCACATGTATTAGTATTATTGTTATGCATCACTTTCTGTAATTTCTCTATAATTTCATACAGTAGTAATGTGCAGTGCTGTCTTTGGGCAGATTTATACAACCCTGCGTACGCCTCTTCCTACATGTTTTTTCCTGATGAATGTCAATCATCCTGAAATTGTTCGCACGTGCCGGAGCCTTATACTCACAATGTACTATAAATGGCTCCCAGAACACCCCCAATTAGCCTGGTTTGTATATAAAGGGCCATCATTATTTTAGTTTTGATGGAAGCGCTGGTGAAGAAAGAAATGCAATTTCACAGACTGTGAAGTTGAAGAAATAATAGAAAAAAAGGCTATTATTTGGAGGCCTAAGCTCCGGCGTTACAAACAAAATAAAATATGTTGAATGGCAAAAGGAAACTGCAGCAGTAAACGTTGTCAGTTCTGAGCCCCGGACCTGACGAGGTTAAGAAGTGGTGTGACTTCAAGCGCTAGTGTGCAGGCCACTGGAGGAGGAGAGGGGACCCGGTGGAGGAGGAGAGGGGACCCCAGTGGAGGAGGAGAGGGGACCCCAGTGGAGGAGGAGAGAGGACCCCAGTGGAGGAGGAGAGGGGACCCCAGTGGAGGAGGAGAGAGGACCCTAGTGGAGGAGGAGAGGGGACCACAGTGGAGGAGGAGAGGGGACCCCAGTGGAGGAGGAGAGAGGACCCCACTGGAGGAGGAGAGGGGACCCCAGTGGAGGAGGAGAGGGGACCCCAGTGGAGGAGGAGAGGGGACCTGACGAGGACCTGACGACCTGACAAGGTTAAGAAGTGGTGTGACTTCAAGCGCTAGTGTGCAGGCCACTGGAGGAGGAGAGGGGACCCGGTGGAGGAGGAGAGGGGGACCCCAGTGGAGGAGGAGAGGGGGACCCCAGTGGAGGAGGAGAGAGGACCCCAGTGGAGGAGGAGAGGGGACCCTAGTGGAGGAGGAGAGGGGACCCCAGTGGAGGAGGAGAGAGGACCACAGTGGAGGAGAGAGGGCCCCAGTGGAGGAGGAGAGGGGACCCCAGTGGAGGAGGAGAGGGGACCCTAGTGGAGGAGGAGAGGGGACCCCAGTGGAGGAGAGAGGACCACATTGGAGGAGGAGAGAGGACCACATTGGAGGAGGAGAGAGGACCACATTGGAGGAGGAGAGGGGACCCCAGTGGAGGAGGAGAGGGGACCCCAGCCCTCTCCGTTTGATGGGCGCATGGCTTGTATCCAAACTGCCATCAGTGGCTTTGTGCCTGATGACTTGGGAGGCTGAGATCCACCTGCCAAGATGGAACTTGGTATGTCGCCCAGTTTGGACCTCATTGTAATCGGACTTGCAGTAAAAGAGACTTGTTGTGTTTTGTTACAATGTAGAATACTTTTATTAACAGATTCTCACCTTCATATAGTGACTATTAACTGGTCACATGTGAAGGTATAGGCTTTTCTTATTCCGCAATAATACATAATAATGATGATGATAATAATATAAATACAGATTATTATTGTAATAATGTAATAATGACAAACCCTTTTACTGAAGATAGAACTAAATTAAGGCTTGTCAAAAAAAGGGTGTTATAACCACTCACGCATCACTATGTAATAATAGTGAAGGTTTTTTTAAACTATAAACTATATCCTAACACAATGTAGTGAAAGGAAAAAGCTCTAAATAAAATGTCACCCAAATTCGCACTTTGACGTTATCCTTTTTTTGCCAACTTACATACTCACACTAATCAGACTCAAAAGACTGCGTAGTCTACGCATCCTGTGTGGAAAGTGACGCACGTACACTTTTTATTTGGCCCCTTGTGTTTTATGGAAATCAAATGTCAAAATGGACTAATTGGAATCCCCTGAAGCCACTCAAGTAATCTTGCCCTGAAGCTTCTGACATTCACTCAAAGATGAAGACAAACTGCCTTTGGTGATTGGTGCAACGTTGCCCTAGGGGTTTAGAGCAACGGCCAATCAAAGGTTTAGCAGAATCCAGAATAAGAATGAACACATATGGGCCAAAAAATCTTTCTTTTTTATATTTCTCTGTTTTCCTAATGCAAGGTCTCATTATTATAGGTGAAACAATGCTGCGGTACATGCCCAAAGATGTGAGGTTAATCATACAGTTCAATGATAATGATAATATCCAGGCCCAGGTGAGCAATTTATCTTTAAGGAATTGCTGCATGGTACATGCATTTTGTTGTTTGTGGCACTAAAGGAAAATGGAGCTTAGACTAAAAATAGACATAAGAAATAGACTGTGTTCCCTGCACCTGAGAAAAACAAGCTAAATCCAAATTCCTCTGGTCTGGGATTTCATGATCTACAATATTTGGGATATTACCGTAATGCATGAACACAAATAGAAGTGCAGAGTACTGATGCGCGCGCGCACACACACACACACACACACACACACACACACACACACACACACACACACACACAAAATCCATGATATGCCTAATGTGTGTGTGACCTCTGTTTGACATTTGGTCACCTCTCTGGGGAGAGCTTTTGTTTTGGATCTCTACTCTGGAAGATCTGGAAGACGAGGAGGTACTCAGAAAGACGGGGAGGTACGAATATGATACTTCCGAAAGTTTCCCGAAAGTGCTCTGTTTCACTTCTACAAAGAACAGGAAGGAAGAGCACGACGTAACTAAACACTTTCGTGCGACGACTATAGGGTGAGTCAGGGTCAGATTGATTTGGAAGAACAAAACTGAGGGTGAAAAATCCATAGCGCGATTACCCCAACAACCTTTTCTGTCACAAAGGTTTCCTTTACTTCAAACATGACCAACGTGTACGTGGGTATTTGTGACTGTGTAAAATGGCATGTTGTATAATTGCAGTGCACTGCTGGGCGCAGCCTCAAACATAAACACATTATAACATTCATGCCTAGCTGCAAAAAAGCACACTCCCTGAAGTATAAACTGGGCTAGCTGCCAACTGAGCCACTGGCAGTGTGCATGGTAGAAAAAGTAAAAAGACGACTCAGAACAAAGTTCACATCATATATCGCATCCTCTGAGACCAATTATCAGTTTTCTTCTTAACCACACAACTCTCAATTTCCCCTCGTTCCAGAACACAATGAATTGAAGTATAGCAGGACTATTATGTTGAAGACCTTCCATCTTCTGAAATGCACAATAGAAAAAACAGATACACAGTATGTTATATAATATATATATACTACAGTTTATGATCAAATAGATATCTAGCGTCCTCTTGAAAGTGGATGCTGCGTTGCTATCTTTTGTCAGACATGCCTAAATATGTTATTATTGATGAAGCAAGTCCAGGCTCCTTTGCAAAGCATGAGTAACCCTGCTGACACGTGTATGTAATACTTTTTACGTACCTCTTTGTATTCCAGGGGAAAACTGAACAAAACACATGACAACAAACCAGCTGACAGGCTAGCTTGATAAGTGATTTTGCCATCCATGTTAACCTGTAATTTGTGCTGTTAACTGTAATTATACTCACATTAGCATTAAAAAAATGTGCATTACTAATTATATAAATCTCCGTTTAATAAGGGTTGAGGGAAAATGAAGGCAAGTACATTGGCAGGTCCTAAATTAGTGATGGGAAGCTCAGGTGTTTTGCTTGTCCGCCACCGTGAAATATACCTCTAGGAGACAGAGTGACACCCTTTACCCTCCCTCCACCATCGACCTTCGGTGGGGAAAACACAAGAGGTTGGGATTGGCTCCAACCCAAACTTGAACAGGCATCTGTCCTCCCCAATCAATCAGCCTCACTCTCTTCTAACGAGAGCAAAGAACAGAGAGAGGACGAAACACAGGGGGAAGCATAGGTGATACCGCAAAACAAATGAGAAGCCTATCTTGCTGAAGACCCCAGGGCCTCTGCCCTTGCAAGATGCACCGTCCCCGGGGAGACAAATGTCGGGGTGATGTGTCCCAGGAGGGCGATTTGAGAGGGGAAAAAAACATTCCCTCTCTCCATCCCCTCTGAAAAAAAACATCCTCCTTTCTTTAGAACGCCATCATTTGATAAATATGCCACTGATATTTATCGATGTTTTGTTACTATTGTAGCATGTTAAGCACAATAGGCACAATAGACCAGGCCCCTGGCAGCATGATGTCAAATGGTTATTGATTAATTGCATTGCATATTATTTGACTGGACTTTTGTCCTTGTTAATTATCCATAGAATGCAATACCCTCACGGTAGTATAATGATGACTACTCGTATTAGTTAGAAGCATTTTTTTTTAACCTTTTTTGGTTGAAATGTGAAAAGATGCTGCACAAAGCTGGACACAAATACAAGAGCTAAATGCAGAAAAGAGCATAGAAACAAAAAACTAAAACAAAGACACAAAAGCAAGGTACAGAAGAGGAGAAGAAGTGTTTTTGTTTGTCAGCCTGATGGAGCAGTTTTTTTTTTTTGCCCCCAAGAAAAGTAGTAGAAAAAACTCCTGATATCATTACTGGTGAGTTAAACATATTTTATCATACTCCAGGCTTTGAATGTGAATGTATGTCGCCTATATTATAGCAAATATATTTGGGTCGACTGTTGTCAGCGGATGCCCAGATTGTTCTCTTTCCCATAGGTGCTGAGTTTGAATGTGTTACCAAGCCAATTTGACAGAATAAAACATAATTGGTTGGGTTTGGTGAGTTTACGCTCATGACTTTAAGATAGTAGAGTAGCAGAGTGTGTGGGTCAGGGTGGGGGCAGACGCAAAACCGCCCCGGACCCATGGATGTGGTCCAAATAATTGATTGTTATTGTTTGTTATATATTGTTATAGAAAAATGAGAGAGAGAAGCGAGCGAAAGAATGAAAAATCACAGCTAAATTTCTGAACAGTACAACTGCGTCTGAGGAGGCAGCAGACAGCGCCGGGAATCCAAGTCATGCAGCAGGCTTACCTGATGGTGTTATGGCAGAAGAGCATGAATCCTTGCTACATCCACAGATTACTATGTAGGACACCCACCCAGGCTTATCAGATGTCTATGCTAAACTAAACATCATCCAAATTTTGACAGAAATGGGAGGACAAGAGAGTAGTAGCTCCACCGGCCCAGCCCAAGCTCTGTAGCGACAGCATCTGTTGCAGCCACAGCTCCACAGTCCAAGTGGAGTCCAAGCTAAGTTAGCTAACGTTAAGCAGACAGCAAAAAGTGAAAAGTGACAAACACCAGAGAAATCATGCACATACACCCTCACTTGCTAGCAGTGGCGGCTGGTGCATTTTTCTCCAGGCGGGCTATACCAAAAATCAAACAAACATGTACTAAGGTATCATCAGTGTATTTAAATAAATGAAAAGGCCTTTATTTGTATTTGCTGAGCTGAATGAACATTTGTTGTAATGAAACGTGCTTAAAGTAAGTTAAGGTACTTCAATTAGTGCAAATTCTTTATAATAATTATCTTTTATACTATGTAATGGTGAAAGACTAAAGTAACCGAAAAGTGCCTCGATAAGTGCAACAGAAATCTGACAACACAAAACCCTGAGACAATGGCAGAAAATTATGAACACAATAAGACCTAATAGAAAATAACATTTAAGAAAAAAATAAATTAATATGGTATTACATTTGAAATACCCAGTGCCATCAAAACGCTGAGTGAACTGGCTCAAAGCTATATGACTTTGCCACCTTGTGGCTTAAACTTTTTGTACATAAATTTTGCCCTTCTCTCCTTGAGAGATGCAGATTTCTCAATGACTCTATGGCACCATAGAACTTGACACAGTTTATTATTTTAGACAGGATGTGCATATTTTTGTCAACCTCTTCATTATGCTTACAGATCCCTATCCTGTAGCCTTCATCAAGCTGAGCAGCTATGTTTACTTTCCCAAACATTTGCTTTTGATTTTTCTGATATGTGGTTTAAATCATTCAAACCTGTCTGAATCCATGCTGGGTCTGAGACCTGTCGTTTGAAAAAGGATGCAGGGAAAGCAAAATAAAGCATTGGTGTAACTACATACAGTTAGCCAAGCCTTCCTACTAAACCAGCTCCTTGAAAACGGCCGAGTATATTGTCTCATTCTGGCGCATTTTATGTCAGCTGTACCACGAGCCCCTCGCTCTCTTCTGCCAACCAGTGGTTGGAGAGTCAATGGGCAAAGATTTTTGCGCCCCAGGCCGGAAATACGTGACCTAGCAGTAACTTTAGACAACGTAGAACAATTTGAATCTACATTTTATTGCAGATTATACATTCTACTCACTAACTATATAATATTTACGTCGCTCATTTAAAAAAAAAAAAAAAGAAAGTAATTTTTAAAGTCTTATTCAATGAAGTCTAGGATGTGGGGAGTGGTGGGGCGGCGCCCTAGCGCCCTCTATTGGCCAGCCGCCACTGGGTGAATGGTAACTTGATATGCGTTTTTATGGACGGAGATAATTTCTGAAACGGTGCTACAACGCTTGTGTGGGCCGAGATCGTTTTAGTTTCAAAACTCCGTTTTAAAACGAAAATGTATTTAATTGTTGTGGATGTAGAGGAGAGGAGGCTACATGGAGAGGAGGGGCAGCTGGAAGGAACGCCAGGCTGCACACGAAAATGAACTTGCTTGACATTATTATGTATGAAACTGCCAATCAGATTTATTTACTTATTAATCGAAGTTGCCGGAACGCCGTTCCGGATCGTTCCGGCCCACTTTAACCCCTGCACATACCCACTGACATGTAGATTTACAGACAAAAATGTTTTAGATAAATTACATTGACATTGGCTAATTTAAGCCTCCCTCTGTACTAACGAGCTGCTTTGCAATGTGTATCGCTACCTAGGCTAGCTTAAACTGAGTTTACCTCAACATATCTTTTGCAGTCATTTAAACCTCCGCCCGCGACTGAAAAGCTAGAATTGCACACAGTGCAGTGTGCCATAGTCAGATGTACCACGAGCCCCTCGCTCTCTGCTGCCAACCAGTGGTTGGAGAGTCAATGGACAAAGATTCTTGCGCCCCAGGCCGGAAATACATGACCTAGCAGTAACTTTAGACAATGTAGAACAATTTTAATCTGCATTTTATTGCAGATTATACATTTTACTCACTCACTATATAATATTTACCTCGCTCATTTAAAAAAAAATGAGCGAGGTAAATGAAGTCTAGGATGTGGGGAGTGATGGGGCAGCGCCCTAGCGCCCTCTATTGGCCAGCCGCCATGCTTGCTAGACTACTGTAGGTAGAACACCCAGAATGCAGCTGGGTGCATCATATAATAGCCTGCCTGGGTTCTAAACCACCACCATCCGTCTTAACAGAAATGGAGATTTGCTGCTCCGCCGGCTCCAGCAGCAGATTAGATGTGTACAGTAGGCCATCCAATGCATAAGAATTCCAAGGGTGTGGTCCCAGGAATCCCGAGAGAACAGACACCGGTGGAGTTGATACAGGTCACACGTGTCACGGCTGCGCTGCCTCCCTCTCCTACCTCTGTTCCTTAGTAATTTTTCTGTTTTTTCGTGATACACCACTAAATCTGCCATTTATGAGTACTACCTGCCTCCAGCCTTTTGTCTGCGTTTGGGTCCACTTGCACTAGATCCAACAACATGCTGCCACCACCTTTCCAATGAGACAACAACAATGAGAAAAGATGCTTCAGCCCCAAATTGTACAAGTGCAACACAGGAAATTCATGCAAAGTTGACCAGCTAGGTATATATACATATATATTCTATTTGTTTTTTGTAATATTGAAATGGAGTCTAGATTGTCACAAATGTCAAAATAGATCTGTTTATCCGTAGATCTGTTTATTTTAATGACAAGCGATGGTAGGAAAAGTGTCTATCAACCTGTGGCAAATTACAATCACCTAACTTAAAGTTGTATCTCCATTTTTTGTAATTTGGTATCTCTAAATTACAAAATAATGAAATCATTTCACTAGTGATGAAACATAATCCTGTAGTTAACGAGGACAAAACGTACAAAACACATTTTGACAAGAATATCTGCAGTTTTATAAAAAGGAAGGAACGAAATTAAGCACAGAAATGAAGTGATTAGTACTCAAATGCCTCCTGCATTTTTCTTTACCTGCAGTGAGCTGCAGTGTTAATTCAGAGTTATTTTATTATCCCTGAACTAACTGCTCCCTTTAATCTAGATAATGTAATCAACATTAAATTCAGCACATGGACACCGTGGGTCTCATGCACATGCTTCAAGCTGAGCGCCTTCATGTTTAATTCATAGGGGCCTCTGGGTCACTCAGAAGTCTGCTTCTTTTCTTTCAGACCACAGCTGGTTCTACAAAGACAAGGGTGCCCACATCTTCTCAGCAGACCGGAAACATGCAAAACAAAAAGCTGTCTACACGTATGATTGCTTCATCGTAAAGTCCTAAAGCTATTCAACAGGCGGCCCGTGGGCCAGATCCGGCCCACCTGTCCCATGTATTGTTTTATGTGGCCCACTCGCCAACAAAGTTGAATAGCCCCGTCCTAAAGCCACCGAATTAGCAGCTGAACAATGCTAGTGACCCACTGTGTTTATGATCTCACCTTGTCACTTTGCCTTTAACAAGAAATAAAAAGTAGAAAGACCATAAGTGACACTCACAGCGGTTTCTAAATGGATTAATCCGCAGCTTGAGTCCTAAAAGAGACACAGATAAGTGCAGATCAAAGCAAATTATCATAATTAAGGCCCTGCACAAACAATGACTGTGCTGCTTCTCTCTCTCTCTCTCTCTCTCTCTCTCACATGTGCACACACTGCCCGAACAATTAACATTTTCATGAATGATTCCCCATAAAAACATGGTGGCCAAAATGTATAAATCCCATATAGTGTAGGCTTGCTTGCATGATTGGTCAGCTTCTACTTACAGGCCATCAGGCTACTGAACTGTTGACCCCATACGTCACTTTACGGCCAATACACATGCACTTTTATACCTGTACATATATATATATATATATATATATATATATATATGCACCTCTAAGATTATTTACAACTGTTGTCAATCCTGCTGCTTTTTCATATTCATAGATTTTTTTATTCCTATTTCTATTTTAGTTTATCCGCCCTTCATTGTCTTATTGTTATTTTGTTTGTGTTTTATATATAGATGTGTGATTTAATGTATACCTACCCAGTTGAAACGTGCCTCATCCCAAACATTTCATTGTCCCGTATGACTGTAAGTGATACTGTATATATGACAATAAAAGACTTGAACTTGATCTTGAACTAGTCATGAACCATTCATATGCCAGGTATCTGGATGTGGAGTGCTGTGCTAAGTTATAGGTCAAGAATGTTGATAGTTGAATGGGGCTGAGAGGTCACCGGTTCAGACTGGGGGGATACCTGGTGGGTTGCTCCCCTCAATTGGCTCAGTTGGTTGGGAGGAAGATGGCTGTGTTCCTGTGTGTGTAAAACATTTAAGTCACGATGAAAATGAAAATGAAATAATCCCATTTCATTTGCATTTTCATGCTCTTACCTTGGTATCTATGACAATTCTAAAATGTTAATTCACACGGGACGTATTATTTGGGGACCTCATGTAATTGATAAATTACCTCCTGACCTCTGTGTTTTTGCAGCTCATTCACACGGGATGAAGCCAAGTCTGAAATTTGCTCAAATTTATCAGTGG
This sequence comes from Hoplostethus atlanticus, assembly GCA_034670405.1. Taxonomy (NCBI): domain Eukaryota; kingdom Metazoa; phylum Chordata; class Actinopteri; order Trachichthyiformes; family Trachichthyidae; genus Hoplostethus; species Hoplostethus atlanticus. The sequence goes on along the minus strand of JAXDDX010000151.1, from coordinate 44,207 downwards.
CGTTTTAAAAAGCAAATAGGGTGCTAAAAGTGGATATCAAGCAATAGTTGTACCACAATATCAAATAAATGTCAATGGTTGTGTGAGCAATTTTTAATTATTATTAATTTCTAAGCATTCCCAATAACCTTTAGAGAGACTAGCATGACACCACCCCTCACCGCCACCCCACCCTCCCGATGGTAAAGTTATTTGCTCCAGCATTCACTCATTCGGTGACTCAGTCAGTCAGTGAAAGGTGCCGAGGTTTAAATCGATCCATCCATCATCTCAGTATCAGAAGAAGACAAACAGTGATGAATCCTTTCACACTGACTGTCAAACAACCTTAAAAATGGGCTCTTCTCCTATTCTCCTATTCCTGCCGAGTTGTCGCTGTCTCCAATATTGTTGATTTTCATGTTTTTACTTCAATTGATGGAATACATTGTCCTTTATGGGTTATGGCTTATAAAACCCACTGGATATCATCAGAAATGCTTTGTCAGTAACCTAAATGAAAGCTTTTTTTCTTTCCTGATTTTGGAGATACAGGTTTTTCACCTGACAGTGACGATATGCTCCAGAGTGTATGGTGTATGTGTGTGCCAGAGAGAAAGAGCGAGTGTGTGTCTACATTTGCGTGTGCTTGTTTGAGTGTGTGTGCCTCAACTAGAGCTCCGCTTCATTAGTCCTGGCATGACAAGGTGTGTGATGATAAGGGCTTGAAAAATTGAGTCGGAAAGACAGAGACGGAAGAGAGCTGACACACTGTAAGTGACAGCCAGATGCGTTTTACATTCTCAACCAGAACGCTAAATAGTAGAGTCTGCAGAAGACAGGACGATGCTTGCAGGGACAAATTCACGAATTCTCAGAAATGGAAACTATGTCTGTCCATTTGTATTTCTTATATTCCTTATATTGTCAAGAAAACTCCATTGAAATGATGAGAAACATGTTGCAGATTTTTTCATCTTTACTTTCTTTATTATCTTTGTTAAGTGCAACAAATTATAGACACATTCATGCTCTTGACAGAACTGCAAGTTCAAGAGGAGCCAGACCTTAGTACAAAAGCTGAAGCGAGTCAGACTGCCATTCACTCTATGGGGGGATATCATCGACAACTTTGAAGATCGGCAATGCAATATCGTTCGGCTATATGGATATGTATGAAGCTGTAGTTTCAAAAGATTCACATCCTACTTGGACTTGAAGTAGAAATACAAAAGGGACAAACGGTATTTAGTCATTTTAAAGCCAACGCTTGAAAAATGTATTAGCTTAGACCAGAATTTAGACCTGATTACATAAGATATACTGCAGGCAGCAGTAGGCATCCTGGCATGTTCTGTAAAGTGCTGATTCAAACATAACATAGTTGCTACTGTCTATAAATAGTTGCTGCCACGTCTTTATATCATGAGTACATCTTGATACAACAGAAATCTAGTTAGGCCTAATTAATGTCAAAACTAAATACCTAGCATTAGACTGAGGCGAGGCTATGTTGTCTACTAACAGGGAAAACATTTTTTCCCCCCCAGAAAATTCAGAGGTGGAAAGCCTTAATGGTCTTTTTGAACGGTAGTATGTTTGATCTATATGATTCAGTCTGGTAAAACAGATAGATATTTACAAAGACATCTTATATTTACAGAGGAAAATAAATCTAAAATTGTACTCCTCCCCCTCATGTCAGCCACACATTTCTTTTTAATTAGAAAAACATGCAGCCTCTTGATGGATGAGGTTAACAGTGGATAGTAAAGGGCTCTATTTTTGTAGCGCACGGTGTGAAGCAAAGAAAAGGGGTGTGGCGCACCTGGAGCGCAGTTGGAAACATTATCAGTAGGTGTGGTGACCCTCACTTCAGTCCCGACCAATCACATCACTTCTTTTCCTTCCCTTTAAAAGCAGTGCGCTCTTCACCAGAATTTCCTAAGAATTTCCTCCCGGGGGTCAATAACGTATCTATCTATCTATCTATCTATCTATCTATCTATCTATCTATCTATCTATGCTGCTCTGACAATTTGGTGATGGAAGAAAACAATCCGGAGCAGTTCTGTCACAAAAGCTTCTCCCAAGAGGAAACCGATGTCCTTGTGTAGCAGCTACAGAATCACCACCAGCAAATATACAGCCTAGGTAATCAATCAGTAAACCTTTTATGAAGAAAAAAACTTTTATGGAGATATTCAAATGCCCTTCAATGTTGTTCTCCGTGCATCACGGTGCATGCTGTTCTATGTTGGATGACAATCATTCACACAGGGAGGGATGTATATCAAAGTCAAATTGGCCAACATATCCAGCTTTTGAAGGAGCTTTTAGGATCTATTCATGTGCGCATCACTTGGTGAAGCCACAAACATACCATAGAAGACGTTGTTAAATTTGAGCACAACTGTATACTGACAAAAAATAACAAACAAATTGCTCTATTCAGGGTAAAACAGAAATACTTTGAGGCAGGCGCCGAAGCCGGTAGGCTCTTAGCAAGATACATTAAACACAGGGGGTGGCTGCAGCAATCCCAGTAGTGAGGTCAGAGACTGGTGAATTTTATCAGAATCTATACTCTTCTGAGACAACAGATGACAGAGCCTGAAATAAAACTTTTTTTTGCATTGACATTCTCAGTCACCTAAGGAAGAGTTGCTCTTCTGTTTTTCCTTACATACCACACGAGCATCACGAGCATCACGAGCATCACGGTCATCGATTGTGTGCTTTTGACCACAATTTTCAACTCTTTTTACTGATGTCTTTCCCATAGATCTAAATGCATTTGTCACTTTAGTCACTGTTCCTATTGAAACACTAGCCAGTTGAGTCTTTGTGACTAAAGCTTTGTGACTTAGGAAGAAGATATAATGCAAGCCTAAGTGATGAGGGTCAGGTGAGGCAGGAAGATATGAGGCATTACAGATATAGATAAGTCAGGGCTTCCAGGAAAATATAATTTGTGGTGCCTGCAATTTGGATTGTCGCCTCGGTTGATGTGGCCTCTGACAGTGAGGTTCCCCTATCAAAGGTAGAAAAGCTAGAAAGGTTGGTTAGCACATTCATTAGAAAATGACTTGGAGCCCCATACTATTTAATCAGTGTGGCTTTGTATGGGGGAGGCATTTTAGAATTCCCACTAGCCTGAGAGAGGAGTACAAGTGTGCCAAGGTAAGATTGGAAATGGCTCTGATTGAGTCAAAGGATCTAATGGTTAGGAGTGTAGCACCCATAGTTAAAACGGGCTGGATGTGGATTCCAAAAGAGGCAATGCAGCAAGCACGGGCAGCACTTATACCTCTTTCACACCGGAGCAATGATCCAGGTTATTCCCGGGTCAGGTGTTGGTGTGAATGGGTCAACATGGGTTATCAGACCCGGGTCCGCGACCCTCGGCTGCAGTGTGAGCGCGGTGACTGGGGTTATGCAACAACGAACCAATAGAACAAATAACAACAGAGAATTGGAAAGAATCAGAAATCAGAGAGCTTCTTCAGAGAGCTCTGTGGGGAAGAAGAAATAAAGCTACAAATTACCGGGACAGTAAAAGATTCAATTATTTACGGTGTAGATAATATAATACGGCAATACGACACCGTTACTTGTTCGGCCCTGCGCGGCAGTGACGTATACAGATGTAAATATGGTGACACGGGTCTTGTGCGGTCTGGTCTGAAATGGGTCCAACACAGGAATGACCCGTGTAGAATAACCTGTGTAAATCCCGGGTTTCGTGTGTGAAAGGGGTATTAGGGCCAGGTGCAACATGGGCAAGAAGGTTCAGGGCTGTGTGCAGGGCAACCTGTGTGGAGTAGAGTAACGCCATTAGACAAAAAGGAAAATGGTAGTCAAAAAGATCCATCATCAGGAGGAGGCGATAAGGCTGTTTCTCAGGCTAGGTTAATGCAGGCATTCGATAGCAAGGGTAAAGTTGGGCTGAGTCTGAGGAGAGGTGGTGACATAGAGGGGATGCTGGAATACACTGTTGTGCCTTCTTGAGTGAACATCAGTGAAACATTCATAAGCCCAATTAGTGCTATTGGCCAGACTAGGTAGTTAGTGAATGGTGTCACCTGATGAATGACCCTGTAGATTTATGAAGGTGTGTCTTGATGCCTGCCTATTATCAAACCAGCTGAATCAAGACCTATGAAAACAGTCAGTAGAGGTAAGCTGAGCCAGAGAGCCTCAGCCCAGACATTGGAGGCAGGGATAAAGATCAGTCAGCAGAGAGACCACAGCCTCTTGCCTCTTGCCTCTGCATATCTAAATCACATCAGCCTTTGTAGGGCAGCAGCTGCAGAGGGAAAATTGACTGAGTGCTCATTCCCAACTGATATGTGACACTGGTCACACATGCTGCCACCAGACAAGGCAGACCGAGGATGTATTAAGAAGGGAAACAGGATGCCAGGTAGCCACAGAGCCACAGCACAAGCTGATATGCAGCTACAGTTAAATATTGATACAGAGAAACAAAACTACAGCAAAGTCTCCATGCAGACATAATATGCAAGCAATGGAATATTATTGGAGCAGTAAAATATGGAACACACAATTTTTTCAACCCACCATTATCAAAGTCAAAGTCTCAGTCAAGCTCATAATGTACAAAATCAATGTGTGTTCTTTCCAACATCACATCGTATGCAGTGGCGGTTCGTCCATAGGGATGCTAGGGGCGGCGCCCCACTTGATTGGATAATAATAATAATAATAATAAATAAATATAAATATATATACTGTATATTTTTTTATCTGAACACATTTCATAGATTGTATTTATAATTCATATAAATGTGTTCTAGTCAATACATGTATGTTGAATAATTGGCTTTGGTTGGTTTGCGGACTTCATTACCGTCTCTGTTGCTCTGGGGCGCCGAGTCGTACGTCCCTCACACACTACATTGACATGCATTGCCACCTAGCGGTTGTTGGAAGGACTGCACTTTAGCTTGAGGTCTATGATAGCATTTGGGGCGCTGGGCAGAACGCCCTGGCCATTCTCATTTAACCCCAATCAAACGAACATTGTAGTCATGGTCAGTAGATGGCACAAGAGAGCACACGCCAACGTCACATTCGTTTGTGCACTCAAGTCGGCTACAATGTTACTCTATGGCCCAATCCCAGTGTCCCCCCTAAAGCCTAAACCCTGAACCCTCACAGATTTAACTGACGTCACCTGGTAAGTGCTTGAGTGCGAGAGGCTGCAAGAGCTCGAAATTGTATAAATAGGAATGGGACAGCACTTTGCGACATATCGCGTTACCTTGACGATACCAAAAAAAAATGTATGTACGATTGTGGGTTTTGGGACTTTTTATTTTACTTTTTTCACTTTCTTCACCCAGGCTCTTGCCTTACAGAGTGGACGAGAGGTAATTGTCAAATAATCAATTGACTCGTTTTGTCAAAACAGCATCATCAAGCAAAAATTTAAATAAATGGTTGATGAATAAACATTTGTCCTTCCATTTGTTTACCGTTTTTTTTACCGCTTCCGGGCTTCCCCTGGTAACCCCGTATTTATCGTCACAACGATATGAACTGTGGGTAATTCCCTCAGGCAAAGTCTGCAGAGATGCGGACTTACGGAAAGTGTGCATAAAGGGCTCAAAAAGTCTGCGAGAGCGCCCTCATGCACTTGACGATTTGACATTGGGACAGCCCTAAACCCTCGCGGATTTAGCGGGAACGCACCTCAAAGTCCGTGAGTCCATGAGGGGGGACATTGGGATTGGGCCTATGATCTCCGTGTCTGTCATGACCCGCCCCACTTAGTCAGCCAATCACCGGCCGCCACTGATCATATGACATAAAACTGTCAGTAGTACTTTTATGTCAGCAGATGGCCTTAGTGTGTCCCATGGAATGAAAGCAAGGTGATGGCTGAGAGAAAAGCCATTGATTTTAACAGCAGAAAACATTGGTGTCAAGTAGAATTGGAGCTACAAATGGTTGATTCGATTTTGTCACAAATTTACTGATTTGAGACTTGACCCAGACTGCCTCCAGTGAATTTAAACTTACAGATAGTGATAGCCATTGGATATCCATGAAATAATTACTCTATTAAAACATTTTGTTGAGCATGGTTTTTCAGTAGTAGCACATTTATTTGTGGTATAGCATACTTTTCCTGCCGCTGTCTTTTGCTGCTGTGATTGCAGTTTCACAAGCTGCCCCAGCTTACTCACAGAGGTGAGCTGAAATGATTTGCATTAGCAGCTCTGATTGCCAAGTCAATGAGATTAGATAAAATGAGATCAGATGAAATGAGGTCAGAGTTGAGCAGCACAGCTACAATACAGTGTCAGTTGTGGAAGGCCCAGGATTTCTATTTTACTGTAAATGTCTCTTTGTACTATTATATTACTATTACTTAAAATCTTAAAAAACACTCAGATACAGTCTTTAAATAATATTTAAAAAACACACCTGAAAAGAAAAATGTACTCAAGTACAGTACCCTAACTAGAGTTACTGTAACTAGATACTTTCCATCTCTGGATCAAATATTCTTTATTGATCAGCTGGTGTAAATGGATATTGTTATCCAGAAGCTTATACGGCACACACAAAAAACCAGCAAATAACACATTATTATATTTGTCAGCAAATACTATGTGGTACCTAGAGAGGTGCTTAAAACCAAAGATAAAGCCAGAATCTGAATAACCTACACATGCACAAGTTTTGGGTCAATCATGCAGGACATGTGTGTTATGCTATATTCATAAACTGAGGCTTTCCTTTTCCTGAAGGTTAATAACAATTTTATGGTGTCTTGGAAAGGAGAGTAAGGACTGATGAGGAATGCGATCCTAAGAGTAAGAGAGGGTGACTGACTGACTAGAAAAAATCTCCCAAATATCTGTTACATTAAGTTGCTCTTAGCTCATGTGTTGAGGATGGCTGGTTTTGGTTAATTGGAGTCATGAAGTCATGAGGAGTGAAAGGGCAAACATTTTCAAACTTGCTCCTTTAAGTGGCCGTGTAGATCGCTTCTGTATCACTAATTGAGTGCAATGTCCCGTCGCTTATGCCTCTCTAAATACACCCAAAATGCACATATGCACACAAGCAAACACACACACACACACACACACACACACACACACACACACACGGCCGTGCTTTTATCAGCGGCTCAGCAGCACAGGTTGCCATGCAACTATGAGCTCCCAGTTTACCCCCTTCCTGTTCCACGGTGCTGCGTTAGCCAATCCAGTTTGCCACCGCGCCTGAATTGGTTTAATTAAATCCAGGGGCCTTAACACTGTCATGAATTTCAAAGAGTGCAGGGGTACGTGTACACGTATGCCCAAAAAAAACCTGAACCGGCTTGGTCGTGCCAACGTTTGATCGTTATTAGTTGGTATTCATGCGGCACGCGCCCCGAGGTCCTAAAAGTGGATTTGGTGTTCTTTAATATTGAATGAATCATAGGATTTAAATGGTGGGAACTGATTTGTCTCTAATGGACTGTACAATGCATTATTATCAGTTTACTTAATTCCTCCTTTTCTTCTCAGGTGCTTAAGCCGACATGAGACCACCTAATTAATTCACATAGTGTCGACGTGAAAGGCAAAGTCAGTTTAATTCAAGCATTTTATATTGATGACTGCCGGCTGAATATGAGATGTTTTTAATACTGTAATAGTTCATAAGTACTGAGAGAGCTAGAATGAATGACCACAACATAAAGGGATGCATGTATTCGTTATACACAACACTAGGGAGGAATATTTATGTTTATTGTACTGAAACCTAAGCCTGGCTAATGCTAGGGTGCAGGGTGCCATGTGTTTCCCGCTTAATCCTCCGCATGCATTTCCTGGATCCTTGGGAAAATGCATCTGAGGAGGAGAGAAAGAGCGAATAAAGGAGTGACTAACTGCAGAGTTAATGCTTAGCGATGCCTAACGCTAATTACATTTTTGCTGCAGTTTTAATGGAGTTTACATAAGATCCTGTGGCAACCATGTGGGGAGAAGAGGTGCCTTGTTTTCACAAGGATACGATTGATGTCACTGATGCAGAATGAAACTAGCTACTATGTTTTTGTACTATACAGTATATGTGGGCAAACTGATCCGATATCTCTGCCTGTATTTTCAATGCAAATCTTTTGGTGGCATCCTTGGAATTCCATCCAATCAAGGCAAGAGAAGATGAGCATAACCTGTGATCTGTGGCTTTTATGCTGGGATAAACATTGATTATTAAAACCTTTTGCTCTGCAGGATGTTGGTGGGCATATCGGCTGGGGGGTGAAGTGAAAAGCAGCTGAGATAACAATCGATCTAACAGGATATGCTTGGAGAACCACTGTGTGTGGCCCATGTGGTAGTATGAAGGTTCTCCCTGAAGACGCCAGATGATGTGTGCACTAATTAACTTGCCATCAGTCTTTGATCAGTAATTTTCACTAAGATCACATATGTTCTAGATTCATACTTCACTGGACCACCATTGAAAGCCCGTGCTATAGAAAGCAGGGCCAAGGTCACTCTCTCTGTTATTAGCATGTCTTTGCCGTGTCCTGTTTTGCGCGTAGGGATTAGTGATTCTCTTTATCGCAGCATACTCTACAAATCATACTATATTACCTGTGAAAGGATGGTTAAATGTTTTGATGCTATTTCAGTCCACCACAGGAGATTGTATAGCAGAGATACAGGAATCCTGAGAACCATACATCTTCAGTTACTACAGGAGATCTGACACGTGTCCTAAGCCTCCCTGTTGTCTGCTGTTAAAACTCTAATGGCTTTCCTTTAAGTATAATTAGCATTACATGTGAACACAACATTTCTGTATTTCAAAGAGATCATTCATTGTATAGGTCTAAATATTCATTTATTTTATTCCCAAAGAGCTTGGCATGTACAGTATGTTAGATAGACTAGATAGACTAGACTAGACTAGACTAGATGTTAAATACAGTACATTAGATAGACTAGACTAGACTAGACTAGATTTTAAATACACTACGTTAGATAGACTAGATAGACTAGACTAGACTAGACTAGATGTTAAATACAGTACATTAGATAGACTAGACTAGACAGACTAGATGTTAAATACAGTACGTTAGATAGACTAGACTAGATTAGATGTTAAATACAGTACGTTAGACTAGATAGACTAGATGTTAAATAGACTAGACTAGATTAAATAGACTAGATGTTCCAAAAGATTCTCACAATGCAATGCTCATCTGATGCATGACCAGACCATCAGGCAACTACCGCAACAGGGTCAAATGTAATATGGGAAATTGTGATTAATTTAATATGGCATCTGAACTGCAATGTGGGCAGAACAGATCCAACAGTATCAGTTCACCCCTAATAAACCTTAATTTGAATCTTGATTGTTTAGATAGGGGGGGGGGTGGGTACTGCCCACAGTGTATATGACTCCACACGCACATATGTAGGCACACATATGTGCATATACAATAAAACATTTTTTGACACAACCTGGTTGGGTCAGAAGTCACAGTGTCACCATGCACGCCATAGGGATAAAAGGCAGGATGACGAGAATGGTGGCCAGGTGAAATGTCGCTTGGACAAGGACAGGAAAGATGACGCAGTACATGCATAAAGAGTCCACAACTGTGAGGAAGCTGTAGTGCAACCACATATTGTTTGGACCTCTTTGCACCACACATTGACGTGCCATGACAATGGCCACCGCTTGCAAGCCTTAGTCTTAGCATTACTCAGCAGCGTGGGTTTACTGATCTGTATGGGTGTACGCCGCAACTGTTTATAAACGTTTCCCCGAACCCAGAACCAGAGACTCAACCACAAGGAGACTGCCTTGTGCCATTTATACATACATGTATATTTCCACCACACCTTAGGTCAGGGTTATTCCGCTCCACCAATAGAGAGAAAGGGAGGGGTAGCTCATGGCAAGCAGTAAGTCTTTAATCTATTGCGATTTCTTCTAATAGCCTTGATTTATTTTGCTGACAGACATGGATGAATTCCAAAGACTTTTATTCTGAATTCCAAAGAGTTTTATTCCCTAAGGGCCCAATTCACACCTTCAATAAAAGCACCGCACAGTGGAGCTTAATTTGTTTTTTTACGGACCGCACACCCGCTGATTTCAACCCGGGAGATTAGCGACCCCCTGCTCGATGTGCACTTTACGTGATGAATGTAAACCAAGGCATGTTCACCTTCACGTTATGATACGCTGATTCTGACTTTGAAGTAAATACAATTTTAAGATAATTTATTTACACACCCATAAACCTATATATGTCTAGTGTTCCCATCAGTTTTCTAATTGTGTTCTATTGTGTTGAAGGCTTTATAAACGTCAGAGGTGCCGTTGACTGTGACCATCAGGGCAATGAGCACACAATAACTAATTCATAGGAATAGCAAAAGACAGCATTCCAGAAAAAAATCAATTGGTATGTTATGCAGAAATGGCCAAAACGAGACTTTGAACGTTTCCAGGGTCTGCCCGCGATGCCTTTATTTTGTGGTGCTCTGGTTTGGTCACCAAGAAGTGCAAAGCAAATGTGTGATAATGTGATAATGACCTTTTCCAAAACCCTTCAACCCCCAACCAGCAGAGGAGGCACGGAGGCACGCAATGCTACAAGGGCCATTGTGGAGGGGACATTGGGTAAGGTCAAATCTGAGAGTTAACGCTACACTAGGATTATCTAGGTGTCATCTATAGAAAAAGTGTTAACCTGGACCCTTAACACCAGGCTCTAGTTAACACCTTGACAACACCTACTTAACACCTTGATAAAACTTAGATAACACTTTCTTTACACCTCAGACACACCCGGTGGCCACTCCCACCAGTGCAATAAGGTCATAGTTCCTGATTGTGTCATTCCTACATATCACCTCGTAGTGACCACACGCCTATATGAGCACCATGGAGAAGGGAAAGAAGAGATTCCAATGGACGCTGGAGAAAAGGATTCAAGCTCTTGAGTACCTGATAGAGCATCATGAGGCATTTCTACGATCAAAGAAAAATGCTGTACAAAGTTCTCCCTTCTTCTCATAGCAACAACTTGCATCATAGGTATGGCAAACATGTCTGATAGCTTCACTCTGAGATTTGACCTGTCTCAGGTGTTAACCCACAGGAGGTTAACACTTTAGCTACAGGTTTTCTAATGTATTCCAATAACACCTGGGACCTTACTGAGATTAAGGGGACACCTAAGTTATCTAGATATTTCCAAGGTGTGTTTTAGGTGTTAACACGTTGTTGAGACAGTGTTAACTCAGTGTTAAGTAGACACCCAGGACGAGGTCAAATTTTGGATTAGTAGAACACTTTCTTAACACCTAGCGTTAACACCCATTTAACTTTCTGATTTGACCTTACCCATTGGGTGTCCTCTAGTCTAAGATTAGTTCAACACTGGCAAATACATGCCATGTATTCTGACCCCCGCATGCACGGCTCTCCACCTTTTGACATGGAGCTAAACAGTTAAACACGATAAACACGAAAGGTTGACATGAAGGTCGAGACATGAAAGTGAAATTCAAGTCCATTCACTTTTATTTCTTGGTCAAAATGCGTTACTGTAAATACTGTACTACTGTAGTAGTGATGTGAGATCACACTCCTACGTCAGACTCTGGGTTGCTGAGGTCATCAGATGTTCCCTCGAAAGTGTCTGTCTCAATTGTATGGAACAGGAAATCAACAACAGGAAGGAAGTTGGTCTCAAAGAAACATCTGGGAACAACATCTGCTGGGTTCTTACCCAGCATGGTTCTGGTGGGGACAAAGCGACAGAACTCAGAGCATGAGAACTTCTGATCTGTTTCACCCTGTTGTTGACATACTGTACACGTAAAACCTCCCTGATTCATAATGGATGCACCATTGTGCTGTCAGTATACATGTGTCATGCTTGAAAGTTTGTGAACCCTACAGGGGGTGGTCAATATTTCATATATGATAGAATAATAGCCTTATAAAATCCTTATCTAAACCTCAAATGTTGAGGACTGTTGAGGAGTTCTGTACTGAAGAATTTCACTCTCTGTACTTGCAACTTGAGACTTGCATTACTCCTTTAATCACATCATAATTGCATTGTTGATGTCCATATATGTGGCTACAGGTTGAAGAATTTATATCAAAGGGAAATAGGCTGGCTGAAATGGCATGACCATAGCCACTCCCACTCCCAGGCTGCCTAGCGCGGGTCACAATTACACACATAAAGGGGTTAATATGATTTTGGAGAGGTCTATGTGGTGCACATTTGCCAAGTAAAGACAAGTAAAGAAAGACAGCGCTTGGTCTAGTAGGTAGGTGGAGGCACAGGCCTAATTCTTGACACCAAAATTGCTTCATGCCACCAGGTTTGTATTGACGTTCCCCTCTAGTGTGCTCCACCTCCCATTTTGGCACAATCGATGTCATGGCGAGCCACGGAATTACCGAAGGGGAGGCGAAGGCCTGGAAAAATCCACTTGTGCCAAAACAAAATTGCTGTGCTGGCAACGGAAATAAGGCCTCAAGTGTGGGTGTGAAGAGTTGTGTCAGTCTATGGGAAAGACAATGTGTAGATAATGAAAAACTCAAGGAGCCCAAGAAATTCTTTCCTCCTCTACAATATATTTTCCATGCACACACACACACACACAGGATTCTGTAAACACTTCAGAGGATAAAGGGACTTAACCAGTACTATTCAGCAAAAATCAGTGTATTACACTCCTAAGTATAATGAAGCTTAATGTGTAGAGAGTAACTTAAATCAGTTTTGTGTGTGTGTGCTCACGTTAGGTGTACTAAAGATACATGTATATTCATCTTTGTTTGAGGGTTGAACTGCATGTGTCCACCCACTGGTGTGATATGTGATATGGGCACCTTGTTTTGATGTGCACACAGTATAATGTGATGTTAGTCATAAATAAAAAATTAGACCATCTGCTCCCTGCCTGTGCCAGTGATCTGTGTAGGATATCTGTCTACTACAGCACTGTAATGACGGACAGCTAGTCAATAATGCACTCCAAAATAAGATCATGCAGGTCATAGCCAAAGGAGCTTTCTCTTACCATGAGCAGTACAGTGACACATTACCCTCCCACAAGAGGTTAGCAATAGCAGGCTTGAAGTATCATGGAAGCAGACCTCTAAAATCTGCTGCTGGTTTGTTGGTTTTGACTTAGACCTCAGTTCATCAACACAACAGTTCATTGATTAGCTGTAATGTGCAATTTGACTGCCTGTCATTTAGAAAGGGAATTTATTTGTAAGATTCAGTTGCTACAAAGACAGAATTGAAGGAAAGCTGATCAGCATGCATCTTCCCATCATAATACCCATTCCCACGGTAAATCTCTTCTGAAATAATCTCATTGGTTTTGCATTAGTGGTCATGAACAATATGAGTTTGTTTATCTGAACCTCAAAACTGTTGCAGAATTGTTGATATATGACACCAAAAACAGATGAGCTTTAAAATGAGACTGTATTAGCAGGTCAGAAATGAAGTAGGGCCATTTGCTGATACGGTACAATGTATGAACTACATGCTACTCTTACTTACTCTCGAAATATACATAAATATTATCACCCATTTGTGTCTTAGCAGTTCTAGTGTGACATGAAGTGGCCATTTATTGGGAATTTCCAGATCGCTAAATTAATATGAAGTAGTCACCTGATAGAGCCATCCCTGAAATGGGCTCTGACAGAGACACAGACTTCATGCTAGGTGTCTTAATAAAAGGGCCTGACGTGGGTGTGCATTGTGGTTGCTTTGTGACTGAAGGTCAGACAAAGTAATCTGGCTTTGGGTGTGCTTGCATGCAATGAGATGCTTGGTGGCAGAAGATTGCTCAAAGTGGCACGGAAAAGCTAGGGGAATAAACTCCACCGTTAAAAGAATGTTTCAAGCTTTCTTGTAAAGATTTCATATATTGTTTTTAACAACTGTATGCCATATTCCAACAACCATGACCACAAACAATAGAGGGAACTGTTGCGCTTGCATTCAGTCCTTCACTTCAACTCGTGGCAGGTTTCTTGTTTCTCCCTCTCGGTCTCTCTCTCCCCTCTACTTGTCCTCCCAGGTTCTTGGTTTGGTGCCCAGCGCAAAGAAAGGAGGCCAGTCTTCAATCAGCAATCAAGCAGCAACCAATCGGTGGCCTTGTTGACGTTTTATAAAGCCCTAGCACTTCCTGGAACGTTCTCTCTGATTATTGTTGGCCTGTTGTGCGTGTGTTGTAAGTGCGTGGCCATTTTGTTGTTATTTTAATTTCTATAATTAAGGCCAACCCTTATGTTTTGTGTAGTTAATAGGACACCTGGCGCAGCTAAGGGGCCCTACATTTGCTAACACGTAGTCATGAAGTTGTGTTACTCCACTAGGTTAGGAGTGGATGCCACCCTCTATATGATTTGTTTGGTTAGTTAGAGCAGACAGCCAGGAGTAGGTTTTTGTTTCAATGTTCTTTTCTTTGGATATTAAGTTAGACCTCTCCTTCTGAGTTAGTTCTGGTTTGCTTTTGTTCTTTACTTTGATTTGGCATCCCTCGGGCTCCTTGTTGTCCTCAGGGTTTAATCACCCCTACTGTCGCTATTGAGTATGGTAACTACCGGCAAAGAACCAACACTAAACAATATTTCACTATACTCTTGCGTATCAGTGTGTTTCTGACCTCCTGCTGGTTAATCTGTCCCTTTTTCACCATCACAATAATTGTTGTCTCCCCTCACCCTTCATTCTCCTACCATACTGGGGTTGTAACACAGGTGCATAGGTTCAGCCTAGCAAGGACTGAACAGAAAAATGAGGAAACACTGAGGAAACAACTATCAAAAGGTAAAAAGAGGCAGGAATATATATAATCTACTCTTAATCTACTCTTTTTGCCTTAATGACGTTCAGTAGTGTGTGGGTTCCTTCCTTTTCCTCTTTTTTCCTATACCAACTATGAATGTAATTCTCTGGCAGTTTTATATTGTAGCAGTAGACTGTAGTAGTTTAAAACACAAACTGGAATTTCTGCCTTTAACAAAGGCTCTTAGAACGGCTTATTCTTTATGAAAAATCCATTTCAGTAGTGCCAAACCTCAAGATGTTTCAGTGGCCTCGTAGAAAAAGACCATCTGATTAAGATGCAGCCTGGATTTGATCTGTGTCCAACACCAATGCCGACTGGACACCCGACAGTGAGGTCTCTCCTCTTGATTGATCCATGTCAGATAGCACCACAGTGCGCTGCCGTCCTCCTGTGGCTGATAATACGCGGCTACTTCTCATACTTTTTTGCAATCTAATTTCATAAACAATTCTCTTTTTACCTCAACGGTGTGTGTTTCTGCTGAAACAGCATTGACAGCTTTAATAATTTCTTGCCATGCTTTACTTATCAGTTCTTGTGACTCCGCTGCTGATGCTTCTGAAAACTGTTTTATTCTCATGCATGCGTGCAACACTTCCATTTCCAAGTTCCTCTTTTCCCCTGGTTTACTTGCACATGACCTTTCAGTCTGCAGCCTTTTACGGTGTTGAACAGCGTTTAACTATGCAGATCGGCTTCAACAGACACACACCCAATTTACGAACGGTCGCCATTAATCAAATATACACCTGTTTTATGAACAAATCAATGTTTCCCATACGTTTCATGAATCCCACGTTCGTGTTTTAGTATGCACAAATACAACAAATTTACGAAAACATTTGTGAATGAGGCCCAATGTCATTTTCCGAAGCCTAAGCAGAGGAGTCACAAGAATTGAAGTAAAGCATTATTAATGCTGGCAATGCCATTTCAGCAGAAAACACTGTTGCTGAGGTAAAAAAAGAAATGGTTCGACATGAAATTAGATTGCATGTTTGTAGGCGCATATTATCAGTCACAGGAGGACGGCAGGGCACTGTGGCAATATCCGACATGAATCAGAGGATCAATTCCATAATTGGAGAGACTTCACTGTCGGGTGTCCAGTCAGCATTCGAGTTGGACACAGATCAAATCCAGGGTGCATCTTCATCAAGAAGGACAGTTCTGCAAATACGCCATTGCAGATTATTAGGTCTTTTTTTTTCTTTTTTTCTACAAGGCCGCTGAAATATTTTGTTGGTAATGAGCTTTGTCCCTGCTGTAACTGATTTTACATAAACTGATGTTTCCAAACTTCATAGGTTTTGATCGTACTAACAAACAAATTCAGACAGAAACAAAATGATGAATGAGACTATCTTTGTAGAAACGTTGAACACTTTATGATCAAATCTTCGTGAATGAGGCTCATGACTCTGTGAAAGCTTTATTAAATGCAGACGATAAAGAAAAAGCTCAGAGAATGGTATGATCCAAAGGCAGTGATTGTTGCTTTTATTGATAAAGTGGCAAAGTGGATTGAAGACCTTAAGAGCATCAGATGCTGCTAAAGTTAATGATAAAATACAGCCAACTGATATCTCAAGGAGATCAATCCATACACAGCCAAACATCCTCTACAGCTACCAGGCTCAGGTTGAAAGCTTTAAGGCAGCATTAATGGTACAAGCCACCACCTTGAAGAACAAAAGCCATAGATAGAGAAGAATCTTAGCTTAAGGCTAAAAGAGAGGGATTGGAACTTGAGGCTGAGATTGCAGCAAATAGTGCTAAATTCTAACTTTGAATGAATATGAATCGCAGAGGTTGAGGTTTAACAGGGAAGGTGATGGGATGAATGGTTATCTGAGCGCTATGGGATTGTCTGAGAGACCCTTTGAAGCCCTGCATGCTGAGACAATTCCTCCCTCGAAGCCATTCTTGAGCCACGCAACTGCACAGTAAAGCTCCCACACAGACAATGAAAACAGATGCGTCTACAAAAGCAGAAAGTTTAATTTTCAAGTCCTTGACTATCAAAGATCAAAATGTTAGTCACGTGAATGTGATGGAAAGGATGTTCCAGTCCTACCTCAAGGGCCAAAGATGCAACTGATATGGCAACACTGGTTGATGTTGTGCAATGGCAAAATGGCTGGTAAAACGAGCCTTTCCTCGCTTCCACCTCTTAGTGAACCAGTTCTTAAGGGTGATCCATTGCATTACATATCCTTTTATAAGAGATTTTGAACATGGTATCAAAGATCGTACTCGGAACAGTAAAGACAGACTTTTTTTGAGCAGTTTACCACGGGGCAGCCCAGAGAATACACAGCTGTCAGCTTATGGACCCTGATAGGGGATATGCAGAAATATAAAGACTTTGAAAGCACTTTGAAAATGAGCATAAAATAGCTAAAAGTTACATTGATAAAGCACTGGTCTGGCTGCAGTAAGTAATCAATTCATGGAATTCAAGAGAACGTTGATTAGTAGATCCCTTACAGCAGAAGAGCTCATGGAAGCTGAACTTGAAATCATCCATATCTGTCAAAGGAGAATGTATCCAGATGAAATTAATGTCCAAAGTAAAGGTCCAGCTGTAAAAAGAAATGGCAATCTCCAGAAGCTATCACCAGTGCTCCAGGATGATGATGTTGGCTAGTCATCACAAGCTAGCACATGATGATCCAGCCATTCTGCCTAAGAAACACTATGTGCCCCAAGTTATTATCTGACAGATTCTGGGAGTACTGGGCTCGGTGGCCATAGCCATACACTTTCTCATTTATGGCAACAGTACTGGTTTCTCAGAGCCAATAATGTTATTAGAAGACTCATTTCCAAATGTGTCCTATGCCGAAAGCTGAGTGGGGAAAAAAGGGGTGGGCAGCAAAAGGCAGACTTGCCTGAGGAGAGGCTGAAACCCCTTTTACAAATACTGGAATCGATTTTCTTTGTTCCCTTTGAGATACAGTAGGGCTATTATCAAGAGATATAGAGTAATATTTACATGTATGAACACAAGAGCTATGCACATTGAAGTTGCCAATTCTCTAGACGCCCATTCCTGCATAAATGCAATCAGAAGATGTGCAGCTAGAAGAGGATCAATGAAGGTTTGCATTTGCTCAAACAGTGGGAAAAACCTTGTTGCAGGCGTTGTTGAAAGGCACTCAAGGCTGGAACATGGCACAAATAGAAAGCAAGTTATTACACCGGGGCATCTGTTGGATCATTAATACTCCATTGGCATCCCATCATGGAGGGGCTTGGGAGCGACAAATGAGAGCGGCGATTAGAGTCTTCAGTGCAGTTGTGATCCAGCAAACCCTGGACGAGGTGAGCCTCCACGCTACTTTGTGAAGTGGAAGCCATCGTAAATGACAAGCCTATAACAACAGTATCAAATGACCAATGACCTGGAGCCTTTACAGACAACCACTTACTGTTGCTTGCTACCAAGCCTTCAATCCTGTCAGGAGTATTCAAGCTTGATGATGTTGTGCCAGAAGAAGGTGGCGGCAGGTGTAGTATATGGTAGTATATGGTATGGTATATGGTAGCTTTTTTGGAAAAGGTGGACAAAGGAGTACCTGCCTGACTTGCAAGAAAGTAGTAAAAGAAGAAATTTTGTTCCAGGGGATGTTGTTCTTATTGTTGATGACAGTGCCCCATGCAACTTTTGGATTATGGGATGGTCCAGGGTACTATACCAGACTCTCAAGGACAAGGACAAGTTAAAACACAGACAACCACACTGTGTAGACTCATAACAGTGTCTGTTAGTGGAGACTCCAGAGCATACATGATCAAAGAATCCACAATAGAGGGATACTGGGGATCTATCATAAGAAGACATATATATTATAAAGTAATTGTTTTGCTATACACAATAACAATTAGGCGCTCTAATATTGGAGCCAGTGTTTTGCTTTGTTTTTGTTACAAGTCTGACTGAAATTTTTGTCCCTCATGAATTTTGATTTATGGGAATTGAGTTATCACTTCATTTTTGAATTGGATTGAATTGGTTTGCATTTATTTATATGACTCAAAACCCAAGCTGGACTGGAAGTGCAGTTTACTCCACATCAAACTATTATTTTTCTACTATTTGAAAGAATTTTGGAACCAACATCACATACCAACACAAAGATCAGTGTGGGCTGCACTCTGATGAGTACTGCAATGCATGGATATCATAAGCATAAAATTGTATTCACAATCTCTGAGCTAAATTGCATTGTGTTTAGTAATGGAAGGAACTCTTTCATTTTCTTTTTTGAATAAGGTGGCAATGCAATTTCCCAATTTTCCATATAGTGCATAAGAGGGCTTCAATCAGACGCAAAGTGCCTGTGAAGGTAAGGTGATTCTGAACATTGTACTGCCAGGAAACATAGTGATTTATAAAGCTGTTTATGCAGCGTTGAAACATAGCACACACAGTCCTGGGGTTTGTGGCACCTCAAGGGAAAACCCAGGAGTCAGAAACCCAATCTGAGGGCAGATTCCTGACACAGATCATGAAGTAGGCAAATTAACTTCAAATTCAAAAGTTAAATTTATCTTCATACATTAACTGTGTCAGGAGGACCTTATCGGTAATCAGCTCCCACCAAACGCCCTTCACCTGGGACAAGACGACCGACTGGCTGTTGTCTGCTAGGGAATGTAATCTTTTCCCACAGCTTCTCAGTGGCAGATACCCCAGTGTGCCACAGGTTCTGTTTGACCCTTTCACTCTCCCACAGGCACAGGAAACTCCTTCCTCAAATCCCCATACAAATCTCAGATTTAATTGTTTGCCTGAGAGGGAAATTGTCTGTATTGTCATATCATGTATAAGTCATGTCAAAGTTATTTGCAAAACACTTTTAAGTGGTTTACAGAAAACACCAGAACCCAAATACAGGTAAAAACAAGAGACAACAAAACAAGGGATAACAAAAACAGGAGATCTAACAACTACCTCACAAACAAACTAAAATCCAAGAAATAGCCAGAGGTGTGGGTGTGTGTGTGTGTGTGTGTGTGTGTGTGTGTGTGTGTGTGTGTGTGTGTGTGTGTGTGTGTGAGAGCACACTGGGTAATGATATTTTTACTTTAATGATATGTATATGTTAAGAAGGCCATTTTTTATATGAGATCTACTCTCCACAGATGGGAGTCTAAAGACAGTTGCTGGTTGTGGCAATGGTCAATAATTATCTGATTGTTAAGGCAGACACCAGAGGGTCTTTGAGATTTATGTTTCCTGTTCTACAGCCATGACACAACAGAAATTCTCTGCCTCGGAGAATAACATGAATGAAGTAAACTGCAGCCCATTGAAATATGTTAGCCTTCAGGCACCCTAGGTTTTTTTTTTTTTTTGCTGCATATACACAAAATCCCCTCCCAATATGTCATATAGCAATACACTGACAAACAGGCGACTCAAGTAACGTATGTGAGCATGCACACTGACACACACACACACACATGAGAAGGTCTCATTTAAGCTTGCAATGGCTACTCCTTCCTCATGGCGTGAGTACCTTCCCAGTTCCAAATCCTCAACAGCTGTGACTAGTCAGCATCATAGGGATTTGTGCCACCAATTTAAAAGCGCACTCCTGAATTAGTTAGCATTTCTACTACAGGAGTTGTTTGTGTATGTGTATGGAGATGATGGTTTTTTTACTGTGTATTTTTGTTCTCATCTGAGAATAACTAATGTTTTTTTTTGCACATGGTCCCTGTCAAAAATAAACTCAATAAACTCAAACTCAATGCTTCAAAAAAAAATCCCAATACAGAGAGGCCCCACATACATATCATCAATGTCAGGGGCAAGGGGAGAGGGAAAATGATTTTTTCTTCCACCAGTCTTTTTTTCAGGCTAATTGCACACGGAGGGCAAGGGCCATTAGGCCGCTTCTTGGACTATAGCAACACCTATTACATTGCTACAGCACAGTTTGCTGCAATGGGCCAGCCTTACTCTATCACTGCTTACCCAAGACCTTTCCCAGAAGGTCAGGCTTCTCTAATGACTTGTGTCTTGAGTCATAAGGAGGAAAGGAAAAGTGCATGGAGAAATAGCCTCCAGAGACAGAGACCAAGGGAATGTAAGAGACAGAGTGAGAAAGAAAAGCAAGGAATGAGAAAATAAGTTAAGTTGATCTCGAGATCAACTCGAGATACATTAAAGAATGCTCTCCTATTACCCCCCCCTGACCAGTAATACAATCCTTTTTACAGCATGACAGGAAAAGAGGCCTTTTACTAACAACAAACACACATAAACAACTGCTGGCTGTTCTCGTCCATTTACCGCCCCATTGGGCAGTGACAAGTCCTTGACATTTATTTCATTGTCAGTACATGTATGAGCTTAATCTCACCATTTGTCTTTACGGACCTGACAGGAAACGTGGACCGATTTTATGTCAAGAGGCCTTGTGAAATAAAAAGACATCATCTAAGCCCCCCCAGTGTAGGAGTCATGGGCATAACCTGTAGCCTACACAAAACGGAGGCTTACAATAGGGGTCTTAGGCATATTAGGCTGCACCCCGTGGAGGTTGAATGCTGAGGGTTTGTAGCAGTCTACTTTAGCACTACTATTAGTGATTTGGAATTTGCAGATGAAATTTAAAAAAAAAGGCAGTAACGGCTATGCCTGAGGCAGCAGTGAGAGCCAGTCAGTGGTTGTGGCTAATGCGAAAATATACAGATTGGCTGTAAATTGCCACAAATTGCCACAGGTAAGTGTCCTTCAGTCATTGCATAGGGATTATTACGTGTGCGTGTGTGTGTGTGTGTGTGTGTGTGTGTGTGTGTTTGGGGGCAGGACATTTTTCTTAATAACCCAAAAATATGGTGAGTTACTATTAGCAAAGAAAGAAAACAAAAAAAACATTCTCACTCATGTTAAAACACATATAACAAAGGCTCAAAATGTGCTTAGCTTCTGTTCTCTGGCCCAAATACCGAGACAATTTCTATCAAAAGTATTTTTTATGTTCGGAACAGCACACCGTGAGTGTCTAACAAGAGGAAAAACAAGCCCTTGCTGAATTGATTGGCAATTAAGATAAATTCCTTTAATTACCAAAGACACGCAAGAGACCTCTTTAGATGGAGACTGTGGCAGAGGGAAAACACAGTGGATTTCTATGCCATATCATGGGGTCCATTTCAGCAGGCAGCACAGCTGGTGGAGCCAAGCTGGGAACTCTCTCTGGGAAACAACCATTCATCATGATAAGGCTGCTGGACCAGTGAGGAATAGAGAGGATGTGCTGATAGGCTGAGGAGCTTTCTCCGAATACCCCAATACCTGCACACACACACACACACACACACACACACACACACACACACACACACACACACACACACACACACACACACACACACACACACAATTTGGGATGTCTTGAAATGAAAGGCAAGAAACTAAAATGGAAGAGGAAATCTAATTTTGTGTGTGACTGAGTTTTAGGTAACAAAGGATTTCTAATGAGTGTTTGAGTAGAGGAGAGGAAAAGAGAACAACTAACAGCGAAAGACAAACTGAACTAAACTGAGTATAGACAGTGTCACAATGGTGTCACATAGATATTAAACCATGAAGAATGGTTGCACAAAGAATTGTGCAATTGATGTCCTCTTTTTAACAAACTTATGAAGTCACCCACATTCATTTCAAAAGCAGCTCTCTGGTTTCTCCTGATTTAGCCCATCATCTGTAAGCCACTGGACGAGAATGTCTCATAACCCCTGTGTCCGGTCACACAGCGCACAAATGAGTGAACAAAGGAAAGACTGATAGGCTATGGGAAAATATGTTATTATTATTATTGACTGTGCAGATATTGTCCATTCACTTGGAAACCCACCTCCCTGCCAAGCTCCCCGTTTGCTGCTAGTGACTTCTTGACATTTTTCAATCATAAAATTGAGCTACTTCAGGCTGAGATCACTAGTTCTCTATCAAACGCTCTGATCCCCTCCCGGAAACACCCTTCTGCTGTTTGACACTCGTACAACTTGATAATCTAGACGTTTATCTGCTATAAAAAATTGGATGTCACTAAATGCCAACAAAACAGAGATGTTAGTTGCTGGCCCGAAGGCGGAGTTCTCTCATCACAGACATTACCCTGAAGCTTGACGGCTGGCTTATTACCCAGAGTCCCACAGTTAAGAATCTAGCCATTGTGTTCAATCCTATACCCTCTCGTTCATCTCACATCAAAAATATCATGAAGGAATCATTTTTCCACCTTCGCAATGTTGCAGAAAATACACCCTATGTGAACATCTATTTTGGTCTCCTGTCATTGGCTCCCAAACCAGGTCAGATCTAACTTCAAAGTACTACTACTTATTTAGAAACCGTTGCATGGGCTCACGCCGTCATATCTGATGTAATTGTCCCCTACATGCCCAAGAAATCAGCAGGCAGCAGAGCATTTTCCTGTCGAGCTCCATCTCTGGAACCAACTCCCTCCTTCGATCAGGGAAGCTAATTCCTTGGAAATCTTCAAAGCTAAACTCAAAACCTACCTATTCTCAAAATCATATGATCAACCTTAGTTTAAAAATGATTGTGATTATATACTTACAATTTATGACGCCTTTGATTTTCAACATATTCTCGTTGGGCTACATCAGCTTAGACTCAGCCGAGGTATTAGCCGATGCACACCAGCCGAGGGTGACCTATTGACCTGACCACATCAGTGCAGCTGATTGTCTCCCTGTTTGTGTGAGTGAATGCAGGAATGGTTGAGTGTGTCTGCTGGCGTGTGTGGTCAGTGTTGAGTGGGGCTGTATGTGTGTTGGCATAAATCTGATCTGTCTCTCAGCTTGACCCAGTTAGGTCATTCAAGTCCTTTCAGGCTTGTTTGTGATAAAGGGCTGTATAAACAAGCTTTACTTGACTAATGCTTCCAAAAGTCTTCATCTTTTTAAACCTGCATTGTGTAACTTTTAATGTGAAAATACAGGTGCCTTATCAGACTAGTTCATGAAGTGGGTCTGCGACAGCGAAGACAGGCCCAACCCCCTTTGTTGAGCCGCTGTAGATTCACTCCAGCTTCAGTTGGAGTCAGGTACAAGCGCGGTAATGTTTTCTCTGAGCACAGGAAGTAGCGAATCGAAATTTGGACAGGAAAGCATGGATAATTTAATTTAATTTAATTTATCCACTCCTTCATTAATTCTGTTCTCACTGATTTCTTTCTGTTCTTCCCTCAGCCAGAGGGAAACACTATGCACCCAATACCCCAAAACCAGAAACTAATACAAAAACTGGGCAAGGGTGTAAATACAAAATAAACCATAGGCTCTCGATAGCACCGAATTGAAACAGAACTGAATTGGGAAATCTGGGAAAACTGGAGACAGAATGAATGAACGTTTATTAACATTCATTAACATTAACATAAAACAGATTTGTGGTTGAAACACTGAAAACAGTCAATGGGCCTCATTCACGAAACATGCGAAGATCAGATGTGTTCGTACGAACGTTTCTACGAACAGTCTCATCGTTTTTGTTTGTATCTGAATTTGTTCGTTGGTATGATCAAACCAATTACAGTAGTGCCAATCACCTACATGTGTAGAAAAGATAAGCCAATAGGCGATTGATTATAACCAGCTTGTTCAAAGTGGAGCACTTGGCTAATCGTGCCATGGGGCGAGAACGCATCTTGAGGGACCACGCAGAGAGCGATGAATGGCTGCAACACCCTGGAGCCACAGCTGACCAGAGAGAAGAGAAAGATGTCCAGGTGCTGCCTGCTCTAAGTTTCCTAGCTACCGGGACATTCCAGAGGGAGATAGGCGACCGGGTGGGCATATCACAGCCATCTATCAGCCGCACCCTCCCAAAGGTGTTGGATGGCATCATCAATCTGGCACCACAATATATCAAATTCCCATATTCTGCAGTAGAACAAATTCCAATCAAGAACAAGTTCTTTGAAATCGCTGGCCTGCCAAACACCATGGGAGCAATAGATTGCACACGTGCGCATCAAAGCACCGTCTCCAATATCATTTCCATTTTTAAATCATAAACTATTCAACTCCATAGATGTGCAACTGATTTGCAACCTCAACCTCTTGAATGTGGTTTCCCATTGGCCAGGAGGGACTCACGACTCTAAAAAATGACTACTACTACTCACTGACGAAATGGAAATTCAATTTACAGGATCTCATCTCATGGCTATAACTTATTTGTCTCTACCTGTAGGTGATGGCGGTTATGCCCTGAACACATGGCTAATGACACGCCCGACCAACCCCCAGACCCCTCAGGAGCGATCATATAATTATTGTCATGTGTGCATTGGCTCCGTCATGGAGTGCACCATAGCCGCGCTGAAAGGACGCTGGATGTGCTTGGATATGGCAGGTGGAAAGCTCCTGTATACACCTGACAAAGTATAAAATCCAAATAAAAAATATAGCCCGTTTTTGGCCAAGACCTGAGAGCAGTAGACTATAATATTACCCAATTCATGTTGTGTGCAGTCTGCGATGAAGCTATTCATTTCCATCTACTATAACAGATGTGATAACTATGGCCTGCTGTGTCCTGGATGACATCGCTAATAAAGGCGATGTACCTCTACCGGTTCTGCCACCTCCACTAGACATGCCGCAGGATCCGCCTATTGGAGCTGACAACAGGCCTGCTGTTCAAGTTCGGCAACGACTAATCTTTGTTTTTGTAGCGAGGATGTAAAACTGAGCGTACATTCAAACTGATTTTTAGTCATTTGTTTTTTACTTTGAGCATTCGGAGCTGAATGTCTTTCAGTGTGTTGGACATTTCTGCCAGCGTGGCCACAATTTGGTGTGACAGAGGCACATCCACAGTGGCCGACGACGATTGTGCCTGACCTAATAAATGGATAATAAACTGCACCTACTTCTCGTTATTTGCTTTTTGCAGTCTGGTTTCATATCAAACTTCCAATTTACGAACAACTGGCATTCACCGTCTGATACACCGGGGATACGCAAAAATCAAGTTTTTCTGCATGTTTCATGAATCCCACGTTGGTAAATACATAAAAATGAAATATAATAAAAACATGCTGGCAAATAAACATAACTGTACTTGCCATTTAGAAGTAAACTATGTAGAATTAATGTATGTTGCTCACACAAAACAATCAAACAACCCTGTCCTTGTGGGGTATTACGTCCTGCTAACTGTTATAAATTATGATTACTTGCATCAACAAAGATGTTGCTGTTTGTATTTGTGTATGTATGCTCGTGTATGTGTGTGTGTGTGTGTGTGTGTGTGTGATTAAAGAGTGAGTGAAGTTGATTTCCGCCCCACAGTGGGCCAACAATGTGCAGGTTTAATCAACAAAGGCTCCTATCCATGCAGGTTAATTAGGGTTAAAGGATAATTAGGACACCATTAAAAGGCAGACAACCACAAGGGACCCTTAATCCATACAATGGCATGGGGCTGTGGGTAAGTTTGTGTGTGTGTGTGTGTGTGTATGTGTGTGTGTGTGTGTGAATATGTGCAAAAGGTGTTATGTTATGTCAGGTTATGTTTGTTGAGGCAAGAACTGGATGTAAATGACTTGACATTTTGAACCTCGCTGATGTGATGTTGATTTGGTGACTGCAGAGATCGAAGAGCACAGCACATATAGAGTAATTCTTATTAATAATAGCTAAATGTCTTTTTCTAGTGAAAGCCAAGCTAGTGTTCTATCTGCATTGATCCTAAATCAATTGATCCTTATCACTAATACCCAGAATGATTTGCACCATTACTGGTAGGACAGGGATGACCTAAAACATTCTCTTTGCCCTCCTCAAATGGAAGAAAAAGCTTCCGTTTTGTGCTAGCATATGTGACCGCAGGATGTTTCATTGACAAATTGGAATTGATTTTGTAGAGCGGTGACCCCAGATACTAAAAAGCATTTTTCCCATATTAGGATTCTGCACCACGCAGCTCCTACCTTGCAAGGAGCATCAACAAAATCAGTCTGCATTAGCTTTTTGGTTTTAATAAATTGAACTGACATTTAAAGAACTAACAATATTTTGTTTACACTTCAAAGTTCCTATTCAGATTCAGGATACAGAGAAAAATATCGTCATTCATTTATATATTCATTATCTGAAAAATGAATGAGGTCCCCTAAAGTCCCCTAGACCAAAACATAAAAAATTCACCGTACAGGTCACATAACAATCGCTTTTCATTGGGCGGTGAAGTAAAAGGACAGCAGATCTCCCCACAGGCTCATACAACACATGGCCACATTTAGACCAATGCCACATGCTCGTGCCCCAGAAAAAGTCAGAAAGAGTTTTTTACCCTTACAAATTAATGTTCTTAGTTAGTAGGTTATGATGTATGATGTATGATTATGTAGGTTATGATTTCAATATGTTTTGAAAATACAGTGACAATTGGTGACTATTGATCTCTTTGTTGGTGGCAATTGGTTGGGCTGGAATAGGGCTTAGCTGCAGGAAATACTTTGAATATATTTTGAATAGAGGACTAGGGTATTCGGGTATTTCTACCTTTGCTTATATATTACATGCAATGACGTTGCAACACATGTAAATTGTTAATTCATTAACGAATGCCAGTTTGCCCCTAGTTTTTATGGATGTGCAACCCCTGACAAAGAACGTGGCGCTTATGCCTTTAGCTCTATTATATTAATATGTATCAGTTTTCAGGAGAAAATAATAGGTCACTGGAAATAAAGTTCATTCTTATCATGAGCACGTTGAGCTGAAAACTGGGCAATAAAGCAATACACGTCTGCACTAGATACGTCTTCACACAACTAATGGGAGGAGGCAAATGTGCTACCTGACCTCTTTCCTCACCCAACACCCAGATGAGGGGACACACATTTATCAGTACAAAACACCACATGCATGCTTCAATGAAAACAGGAGCTTAGCAAAAGTAGCACTGGGCATTTTATTGCATTTTATTTTTATTTCTGTCTTGGAAAGGCGATATCTGGGGGCCTCCTGTGAACTGATTGCAGCCTGACTGGGTAATTCTTGGACTGTGATAAGAGGCTGGATAAGCATAATGAGGTTTGGAGGTGTGAAGTTGTTGCTCAGTATAAATGGAGATGGTGATTCTCTGTGACTTCTTACACCTCTTGCGCTTATTTACAGCCAGGACCATGGCCAGGAATGTTAATGGAGGTTTTTTACTCCGAGATGGGTCTCTTTTCCCCATATCTGTGTGTATGTAGGTGTGTTTGCCTTTCCATAGGTACCGTGAACTGCATCCTTTCCTGGTTTGACCACCCACCAAGTCCAGTTTCCACTTGATGAGTGTCAGTGTCAGACAGGCTGTGCGTCGATTCAGTGTTCAAGGTGAGGGGTGGGTCTCTTTATCTGCTTACAGCCAGCTGCGTCAGCATAAACCAACACTGGCTGTGTGTGTGTGTGTGTGTGCACGCACGTGTCAAGGAGTGATTGGTGGTGTGGAGCCCTTTCTCTTCCTCTTTGTTTACATCAAGGCCGTATGGGCATTGGAGAACAAAGAGCACAGCATGCAACCATACACCTCTTATAGTTTCATCAGAAGTTTTTAAAATCATGAGATAAATGTTTCCCAGAAGCAAGGGTGTAACCATGTAGTGAAAGGTGCATTTTCACACAACCTCACATGATGGGTAGGCCTACCTCTAGCAGAAATAATTCCCGGGGGAGTTAGACCCATGCCCAAAAGCCACTGATAAAAAAAAAAAAATCATAGGGTTAAGTGGTTGTTGTTGAATTGTTGTCAAGATTGATGGAGTTGTTTTTGTTCGCCTCAATTAAATTTGAAAGGTACAACAATCTGGCTGCCACAAGAGCCTTTCTATAGAGGGTGGATAAGGTCTTAGTCGAGTCTAGTTTGGTGGTCCATCCATTCAAGCAGTCTAGTGGCTTGTTTAATTTTAGGAGGGGCGACAAGGTCAAGAGTGGAGACTGGAAGTGGTTGGCTGATTTTTTTTTAATCAGTAGGACTACTTAGGTGGCAGAAAGAGTTTGAGAGAGCATTTTTGAGTGTTTCCTGGGTTGATTGGGTGGCTGATGGTGTTTTTCTGGTTTGAGCTGATGAGGTATGTCACATCAAGATAAAAAGTGTTGGGAAAGATGGTCCGAATGGGCGGAAAAGTTGGCAGCACTGTATCGATATTAAAAACGTCTCTGATCTTTAATATCTGTTACGATCGTGTACAGGACCCAAGTGGTGGTGAAGTCGGCAGACGGGAGCAGGGAAGGAGACTGGATCTGGATAGAGGATATCAGGATTAGTAGGCAAAAGGGAACTCTGAGAGAAACTCTGCAAAGCGGCCGAGAAACGAGACTGACTGAGTAGTACAAACAACGATCTGGCGATGAGTGGATGAAAAGCCGAGGTTCTTAAGCTGGTGGTGATGAGATGATGGATAGCAGGTGTGCGGGGTAGAGCAGGTGATCGGGATGAGGTGATGATGCAGGGAGGAGCCAGAGACTGGAGCCACGCCCGCCAACACATACACACACACACACACACACAGACAGAGACAGAAAGGTAGAGACTGCTAGGAGGCAGAGGTGGAGGGTGTGACAGTACCCCCCCCTCTACGGACGCCACCTGGCGTACGCCTGGTGCCAGTTGGGTGCAGACGGTTGAACTCCCGGATCAGAGACGGGTCCAGGATCTGGGCCCGAGTAATCCTGGGGCCTCATTTATAAAACTTTGCCTAGATTCCATCCTAAAACATTGCGTATGCACAAACCTCAGAATCTACTAACGCAAGAAAATATTCAGATCTATAAAACCGTGCGGCGCACACCTGTACGCAGTCTTCTCTTTATAAATACCCACCTGCGGTGAATTGTGCGCTCGTGTACTCCTCCCAGTGTCCTCCCACTACTCCTCCCAGTGTCGTCCCACAATCATCCATAAATGGTCAATGCTAAATAGGTCATGAATATGCCGACGTTGTGAAGGAGCCTTTGTTGGACTATCAATGAGGGAAAGACGGAGAGACTGCAACTGCAAGAAAGGTGAAATCCTCATCACTGAGGTTGAGCGCCGTAAAGGTGTTTGGGGGCTCAGTAGAGGCATCTGTGCCACATTGTGGAGAACAGCACAAGCCCTAATAATCCGGCACACCTTAATAAGGTCATTAGAAGACAAAATAAAAATAGTAGACAAGCTGACGATGAACAAAATGATAAAACAATTTAAAAATTATTAAGTTAAACAACATTGAGCATAAGGAGCTACATATGAGAGAGTAAACTATGCTTAGCCCCTCAGTTGTATTTTTGCCCCCTCAGTTTAAGCTTTATGTAGCTATAGAAAAATATTTCCATAGGTGTATGCTAGGGCGTCCATAGTAGCCCACTGAAGCGGAGCTGAGGAGATCGATAGACAGACACGTCACTTAGTTCGGTTTCTCAGCCTGCTTGCTTGCTTGCTTGCTTTTCGTGGTGGTAAATACATTCCCCCCATTGTGGCGGGGGGGGGGGGGGGGGGGAAGAGAGAGAGAGAGAGAGAGAGAGATGCAAGCCGCAAACTGCTGTTTCTACGCGCCTCCCCCTGCTGATTTTGACAGAGAATCGTTATCGTTCATAAATTCTCTGCAGTGCTCCGTTCTTATGTGAGTCTCTGATTAATAAATGTATTCTTTGATTTTGAACAGTAGCCTCATGTTGTTATTTAGCCTTTCTGAGGTTGTTGCATGGTTTTATTTTATGAAAAATTGCCCCTTCAGTCACTTCATCCTGGCGCCGGCCCGGTAAAATAATCAATAAAATAAGAGTTAAGAGAATGGCTTTGTATAAAAATAGGTTTTAAGTAGTGGCTTAACAGATACAACAGACCACAATCCCTGTGAAAGCACACTTATAAAACTATGTTTTTAAGAGGACTGAGCTTTATTTTGTGATCTCCCCATCGGGCGTCGCTGATTCCCGTGTCTGAAAAACTTTGCGGTGAGCTCTACGCATGGGTGAAAGGATGCGTAGAACTGCGCACCTTTTACCGCATAGAATTTTTCTATAAATCCCGACGTTTGCGGTAAAATATGCGTACGCACATTTCACCCCCGTTAACGCCACTTTTTTGTGCGTAGCAACCTTTATAAATGAGGCCCCAGGATCGCTCCTCCGGACCGTAACCCTCCCAGTCCACCAGGTACTGGTACCCCCGACCACGGAGGCGCACGTCCAAGAGTCGCCGGACGGTGTAGGCAGGGTGGTCGTCAATCATTCTGGGAGGTGGGGGGGGCAGGAGCAGGGGGGGGGGGGGGGACAGGGGGCTGGAGGAGACAGGCTTAATCTGGGAGACATGAAATGTGGGGTGAACACGAAGGGAGGGGGGGAGTTTCAGGCGGACAGCACAGGGGTTAATAATGGCCTCAATCTCGTAGGGCCCAACAAAGTGAGGAGCCAGCTTCTTCGAGTCCACTTTTAAAGGAAGGTCCTTAGCTAGGAGCCATACCTGTTGCCCCGGAGTGTAGATGGGAGCTGGGGCGCGGCGGCGGTTGGCCTGGGTCTGGGACCGGGTGGATGCCCGGAGTAGGTCAATGCGGGCGCGCTTCCAAATCCCCCGGCAACGGCGCATGTGGGCCTGGACCGAGGGTACGGCTATCTCCTCCTCCTGAGAAGGAAACAGAGGGGGCTGGTACCCAAGGGAACAAAGGAACGGGGACAAACCTGAGGAGGCATTGATGAGGGTGTTGTGGGCGTATTCCACCCAGGGAAGCTGAGAGCTCCAGGAGGATGGGTTGGTGGAGGTGATGCACCGAATGGCAGCCTCCATCTCCTGGTTAGCCCGCTCGGATTGTCCATTGGTTTGTGGGTGGTACCCAGAAGACAAGCTGGTGGCTCCCAGGGCTTTGCAGAAAGCTCCCCAGACTTGTGAGGTGAATTGAGGACCCCAATCCGAGACGATGTCGGTGGGGATGCCGTGGAAGCGGAAGACGTGGTTTACCATGAGGTCTGCGGTCTCCCCAGCCGATGGCAGCTTGCTGAGAGGAATAAAATGGGCAGCCTTAGAAAAACGGTCAATGACTGTGAGGATGGTGGTCTTACCGTTGGACGGGGGGAGGCCGGTGACAAAGTCCAAGGAGATGTGGGACCAGGGACGGGCGGGGACAGGCAGGGGGCGGAGCAGGCCGGCGCCTGTTGGAGACCTTACTCCGGGCACAGACCGAACAGGCTGCGATGAAGCCCCGGGTGTCAGTGTCCATGGAGGGCCACCAGAAGTGTTGGCGGAGGAAGGCGAGGGTCCGGGAGATGCCAGGATGACAGGTGAGCCGGGTGGAGTGAGCCCACTGGAGCACCTGCGAGCAGATGTCACACTTCTCAGAATAAAATACACCTCCCCTACTAAGGCTCAGATCCCAGAGGCACAGAAACACAAGTTTAAATAAAATAGTCACTTTTATTTATACAATTAATTTTCTTAAAATTCAGCACTCTAGAGTGTGACTCCTTGTTAAAATGGGTGGGCCAACGGTATAAAACTACCTAACCCGAAAACGGGAGATCTGATAAAACAGTCAGTGCAGATTCAAGTGTGGTGAAGGGTGCTGATCACTGTCCTTCAGGTAGTACGGGTCCACGGTGATCCTATCGGCTGACGTTCCCGGACCGCGTCGTCCAATCTATCCGTCGGCGGGGTTGGCTCCACTCGTCTGCTTCGTCAGCGGCACCTCCAAGGAAGAAACAGACCCGTTGTGAGTAGCAGGGCTGGCGACATACACACACACAATAAAAGGCACTGCCTAGGTAGGCTCACGTCCCTTTAAAAGATACTTAGCGTGCATTGAATCAAAGTGTGTCGGCTCCGTCGGCTTGGCTCCGTCGTGTCGGCTTCGTCGTGTTGGGAATCAGGTTTGGAGTTCGGCGTAACCGCTGCGGGTCCGGTGCACAGTTTCACCTCCTCCAGTACTACTGAGAAGTCTTTTATAGGGATTGCTGTCCATTGTTTCAGTGGAAGTGGCTGAGATTATCAATTGGGAACACCTGTGATATTCCTGAGGTTAGGTGGGTGTGTCATGGGGTTTCTCAACTTGTCGGCGCACACACACACACACACACACACACACACACACACACACACACACACACACACACACACACTATAAAAGGACAAGAGGACCCAGCCCCAATTCACTCCCCACCCTTCAAGCCTTTGCCAGGTTACCCACTGTCTGACACGGACAGAATCCGGGACAAACAGACGGTTGAGTGGGCCGTTATCTGGGTCTGGTTGTAATGCCTGGGCCTGTCTGACCTGAGCCTCAATCTCCCAGGTAACGGCAGTGACAAAACAGGAGGGTGGCAGGATGGGAGCCGGATCCGCGTTGTCCTCCCCAGCGGCGTAAATGCGGGACAAGGCGTCGGGCTTGATGTTACGGGAGCCTGGGCGGTAGGACAAGGTAAAATTGAATCGCCCAAAGAATAGCGCCCAACGGGATTGGCGTGGGTTCAGTCGCTTCGCTGTCTGTAAGTAGGTGAGGTTACGGTGGTCTGTCCAGACGACGAAGGGCTGGGCAGCTCCCTCCAGCCAGTGACGCCACTCCTCTAGAGCCCACACGACGGCGAGGAGCTCCCGGTTGCCCACGTCGTAGTTTCTCTCCGCGGGCGAAAGCTTGCGGGAGAAGAAGGTGCAGGGATGAAGCTTACCGTCAGACGGGGACCTCTGGGAAAGCACAGCCCCTACCCCCGTGTCTGAAGCGTCTACCTCCACAATAAATTGCAAGGTGGGATCGGGCTGGATGAGGACAGGGGCAGAGCTGAAATGGCGCTTAAGCTCACCGAGAGCGGTCTCCGCCTCCGGGGTCCAGTGGAACGGGATGGAGGTGAGAGCCGTGAGTGGGGCTGCGATGCGGCTGTAGTTCCGGATGAACCTCCTGTAGAAATTGGCGAATCCTAGGAATCGCTGCAGCTGCTTACGGTTGGTGGGCGCCGGCCACTCTGCCACGGCGGAAACCTTGGTCGGATCCATGCAGATCTGGTTTCGGGCGATGATGTAGCCAAGGAAAGACACACTGGGGACGTGGAACTCACATTTCTCTGCTTTTACAAAAAGCTTGTTCTCCAGGAGGCGCTGGAGTACCTGGCGGACGTGTTGCTCATGCTCGGCAGGGTTCTGAGAGAAGATAAGGATGTCGTCTAGGTAGACGAACACGAACCGGTTGAGCATGTCCCGGAGCACGTCATTCACCAGGGCCTGGAAGACGGCGTTGCGTAAGTCCAGCTTAAAAAAAGATTGTGGCACCCTGGAGGGGAACGAAAGCAGAGCTGATTAGTGGCAGCGGGTATTTATTTTTCACCGTAATATTGTTCATGCCCCGGAAGTCTATACATGGCCGAAGGGTCCCGTCCTTCTTTCCCACAAAGAAGAACCCTGCGCCGACCGGAGAGGAGGGACGGATGATGCCTGCGGCCAGGGAGTCCCGAATGTAAACCTCCATAGCCTCGCGCTCAGGTCTGGACAGATTATATAGACGGCCACTGGGAAGGGAGGCACCCGGGAGGAGGTCGATGGCGCAGTCATATGGACGGTGAGGCGGCAAAGACACTGCGTGCTGTTTGTTGAACACTGGGGCTAGGTCGTGGTAAGCCTCTGGGATGGAGGACAGCTCAACGGGCTCCGGCAAGGACGGTGGTTTGGCAAGAGCTGGAGCAGGGGCAGAAAGCAAACAGTGTGAATGACAAAAATTGCTCCAAGAAGAAATCTGACCTGTGGTCCAGTCCATGTTTGGGTTGTGGAGTTGAAGCCAAGGGAAACCAAGCACCAGCGGGGAGTGGGAGCAGTCGAGAATGTAGAACCTGATGGTTTCCTGGTGATTGCCGGAGAGCAGCAGCTTCACGGGGGCCGTCTGGTGGGAGATCCGGGCCAACGGTGTCCCATTGAGAGCCTTGGCCTCCAGGGGGGACTCCAGAGGCTCCGTGTCAATACCCATCCGCTCCGCCACTGCCTGGTCCATAAAACTCTCGTCAGCTCCGGAGTCGATGAGGGCTGAGTAGGTCAGGGACTGGTCGCGCCACAAGAGAGTGGCCTTAATCTGGGAACGCGAGAGAGAAGCACACGCTGCTCGGCTCATCAGTATCTCTCTCATTACTGACAAGCCGGCGCTTTTACTGGGCGGAACGGACAGGAGGATAAAAGGTGTCCCATCTCACCACAGTATAGACAAGCCCCGACACTAACCCGACGAGCCCGCTCCTCGGGGGTTAGGCGAGCCCTGCCCAACTGCATGGGCACGGGTTCCTGGCGAGGTTCGGAGACTCTCGGGGAAGGAGGAAGAGGAGGAGCCGCTCCTTGTAAACGCCGTCCTCGTACCCGGTTGTCCAACTGAATGGTTAGGGAGACCAAGGATCTGAAATCAGCCGGTTCGTCACGGGCGGCGATCTCGTCCTGCAGATGATCAGCCAACCCGTTTAAAAACGTTCCCCGTAGCGGCCGATCCCCCCCCATCCAGCGTCCGCTGCCAGGGTTTTGAATTCCACCGAGTAATCCGCCACACTCCGGGCTCCTTGGCGAAGGTTAGTCAGCCGTTTGGAGGCGTCTCCCCAGTGGTCGGGGTGATCGAACACATCCTTAAGCTCGGAGGTAAAAGCGTTAAGAGAGAGAGTCATTGATCAGGTGTGAATAGGCGGCTTCGGCCCATGCCAGAGCCCGGCCTCTCAACAAGCCGATTACGTAGCGTACCTTTGAGTGGTCGGTGGGGAACGTCTGTGGCCGCTGGAGAAAAACCAAGGAGCACTGAAGAATGAAACCTCGGCATCCTAGTATCCCCGGAAAAGGTGAGCGGTTAGCAATGCTACCTGGTTGGTCAGCTGGGATATCTGGTTGCTCATGGCCTGGTTGCTCTCAGACAGGCTCCGGAGGACCTGTTCGTGTTGTCCAAGGAATTCTCCCTGGCTGGCAATCGCTCTCCGAAGCAAGGCAGGCTCCGATTCCGGGTCTGCTGGGTCCATATTGGCCAGATCGTACTGTTACGATCGTGTACAGGACCCAAGTGCAAACCACAGAACACAGAGACTGAGTTAGGAACAAAACCAGGTTTACTAGGAGACAGTTCACACAGGAAGGTAATGCAGGGATGGCAAGGGGAAGCAGGGCTGGAGCAGGAGCGGGGGAGCGGAGTAGGGAGGCAGGCAAACAGGTGACAAGCAGGGATCCAGGAGACAGACAGGCAGACAGGCGACAAGCAGGGGTCCGGGAGACAGACAGGCAGACAGGCGACAAGCAGGGGTCCGGGAGACAGACAGACAGGCAGGGTAGACGGGCGGTGGTGAGGTCGGCAGACGGGAGCAGGGAAGGAGACTGGATCTGGATAGAGGATATCAGGATTAGTAGGTAAAAGGGAACTCTGAGAGAAACTCTGCACCACGGCCGAGAAACGAGACTGACTGAGTAGTACAAACAACGATCTGGCGATGAGTGGATGAAAAGCCAAGGTTCTTAAGCTGGTGGTGATGAGATGATGGATAGCAGGTGTGCGGGGTAGAGCAGGTGATCGGGATGAGGTGATGATGCAGGGAGGAGCCAGAGACTGGAGCCACGCCCACCAACACATACACACACACAGACAGAGACAGAAAGGTAGAGACTGCTAGGAGGCAGAGGTGGAGGGCGTGACAATATCAGCAGCCTTTGAAATAATTAAATCTAAAGTGTACCATAGTGCTGTACTGTTTCCAACAGTGGCCAAAGTCAAAAACCATTAACGTGCATAATAGTGGTCAGAGTCACCCCTTATTGTGGATTCATATGAGACATAACTGCAGGTGGATGACAACCATAAGATGATAGTAGGTACATATGACTAATTATGACTATTACAGTGGATATGACTGACAGATAAATCACAGCCCATATGCACAGAGCATTAGAGATGTACTATGTGTCATGGCACAGGGTTATTGATTATTTCCACCATTGTTTGGGTACTAAAAATAGAGGGCCTAGAATTAGTTGATTTTTATCCTATGTGTGTGTGCGCGCGTCCGTCCACTGATGAATGTACGTTATTTTCCGGGCCTTATGATTGAAAGGTATCATCATAAATTATATTCATGTTACTGATATATTTCCATAGAGCAGAGAACACAATTACATCCATGAAGTCATGTGAGTGAAAAACAGTGAGAAAAGTGCACCTCCAACAGCACCTCAGGCTTTGATGTTGTTTATTTTTTTTATTATTTCTTTCAGGGGGTGCATCTCGAAAAAGCCCCGTTTTAGCTTGTAAACCCTCGAGGCCCGGAGTCATGTGGATTTCATAGGAGAAATCACTCGACGTTGATTAAACATCTGGAGAAAAGACAACGGGGAGAGGAGGGGCTTAAAAGGCTCAGAGGCGAGGGGACCAGTTTTATAGTTGACGTGCAAAGAAAAAACAAGTGGCAAACAGATGCTTGAATGAGAAGATGAGCCAATGGCTGGCCCCTCTTTGTTGAAGTTTGACTTTCAACAAATCACATAGGACTGATTAGTACAACAGAAAGTATATCGAACACCTCTTAGTGGATCCCCAGCATTTGGTACAAATATGCTAGGATGATTATCAACCCCACCTTCTTAGTCTAAACACACTGTACCATACCAGCCGTGACGCGAAAGCAATGAAGCACTCTGATTCGGTCCAGCATGTAACATGAGATGACATACTGTGGTTTACGCTCATCACGAGGACCACTGACACCTGAGATGCGGTTGGTAACAATTGCTGGAATGATTCTAGAAAATTTGCTGACAAAATAAAGGAAAGAAGAGCAATGGCCTCTTTATGGGAAAAACACACTTTGTGTAGAGCAGCATGCAATGAAAGAGAGGATGAGGTATAAAAACCTTAACTTACACAGGAGAAACCTTACCATTGCATTATACATTGAGCGTTCTTGTAGCATGTGCCCACCTTTTCCTCCATAACCCTGTACACACACAATAAAAAGCATACAAAACACAGCCACACACACACATTCAGACACAAGCAGTATAAAGAAAACTAAAGTATGGAGAGAGAGAGAAAGAATGAGAGAAAATGTACATGAGAGTACTAGCTCAAATAAATATTTCCACATCATTATGAACTGAAGCTGCTCAAAGGATTCACATTAGGATTTGGCTCTTAGGCTTGGGCATGGAATACTGAGTACATTTAGATTTGGTATTTTGTTTCATTTAAACATTTGATGCTTTGGTGAATCACACCTACATCTGCATTACCAATTAACAATCTATTTATTAAAGAAAACATCGCTCGGGTGGTCTTGTTGATCTTTTCGTAGGCTGCCATTTTATCCCTATCAACATTTTTCTGTCACCTGACTTGGCAAGTTAATTGGAGTCAGGCGAGGTCTAAAAGGTTGCTGATGAACACTGTAGGGTTGCTGACATTACTTGCCCTGGGTGGATCATGTCTCTCAGCCTGACTGGGGCAGGATGCATAAAACTCTCTTCCATCACACACACAAAAATGTCATCTTTTGTCACAGCCTATTATGTTCCCAAAGTTCATACAAGCACTTTTCAAATTTCCAAATATCAAACTTTGTCCTTTGTACTATTACTGTGCTTAGCAGGGGTTAGAGCTTACTAGGTGTTGATTTGAATACGTCTCTGGTAACAATGCTATCCAAAGTTATCTAGACTTTCTTTTTTGTTTATGAATGGATCATCATAGCATGCTTTCTGAGAATAAAGCATTCCAACATTCTCTGGCTTTTCACTTGATTAGACCACAGGTCAAGCTGGCTGCATTTGCTGTCTAAATCGCTTTGCTTTGATTTGCCTCATTCACAGCATCCATTCAGAGTGCATTGTGTGCCCAGAAGTATTGATTGAATTAGACAAAGAACCTTCATGTGGAGAAAAAAAAGAGAAAATGCAATCATATTCCCATTAACGTCAGGCAGTGCTAGCTGGCCTTTTCTTCTAGCCTTCCATATTCAACATTAATTACTGGTCATTTCACACGTTCTCGTCTTTCACTCTAGCCACTTTTCTATGCTACACACCATTTTGAGCCCTCTTCCATCAGGTTCCTTCCCCCTAACTCCTCAAGAGTGTGCTTTGAATTAAACACTGTGAATAGGGTGACAGACAATGGTCTGGGCGAGAGTCAGCCAATTTAGGGCTTATTATCATTAGGCTTTTTGAACACCCCCCCCCCTCCACTTTAATTTTGAGGGGAAGTCAGAAATGAAATTCAAAAGGTTGAGATTAATTTGATGTCAGGTGAGCACATAAATCATACATCACAGAGTTAGAGTGGTTTCACAGAGCTATTGAAGAACACTAGGGTGAGAAATACATTGTATTACATGAATGCTTACATAAGGAGAGAGAGAGAATTGTTTCCTTTTACTCTCCCAATGGCACCTAAAGCTGTGTCTCTCAGCAATAGTCTGGCTGTTTTAATCACTGTCAAATACCCTGCAGATTACACTTCAACTGAAACTTCTTTCTTTAAGTGAGTCATATTCCACACCTTGTGGCAAAACTCCTAGGCTTGTCAATGTAACCTTGATGTATTTTTCTGTAACAAAGACAAATAGTATGTGTGTGTGTGTGTGTGTGTGTGTGTGGTGGGGGTGGAGGATATCATGCCCTTGCTACTATGCTGCTACATGTCAGTGGCGAGAGGGAGAGAGTTATTTTAGATATGCATCAGGCTACAGGGAGCTTGTGAGGGAGAAAGGTCAGGTCCCATCTGTCTCTTTCGCAGCCTGATTTCTTATAACCTGAAAGAAAATGTCAACAGCTTCATGACTGAATCACATGAATTTTGTGATTCAGCAAACTCCTTGGATCAGTGATGAGGAGAGAGAGAATCGTGTCCTTTGTAACGTGTTACTCAGTAACTCATTACAGTAATAGTATTACTTTTCTCAGCAACGAGTATCGTAACAAATTGCTATTTAAATTTAAATTGTAAAGCTAAGCTGCGCAGTGTTTGGTTATCAGAATGGAAAAGTAGTGTAACAAATTACTTAACAAGTAAAGAAATATTATTACTTTTGAAATGAGTAACATGTATTTTTTTTTTTCTTTTACAGTATATTACATTTTGAGTAACAAGACATTGCCTTGGATACAGGTAGTGCATTTTAACAAGCTAGAAGGAACCATAACATCAGACTCACAAAGGACCTCTGTGATAACACCTTAAGCAGCAAGAAATTGTTGAGGCTTGTTAACTCCCTCTCTGGAAGAACTGCTAATGATGACATCACTGTCATCACACACAATTACACCATTCTCACCACAGCACAGTCCATGGCAGATGTGCTCTGTGAGGGCTTTGCTCTGAAATGCTATTTACAAGATACAAAAGACCCCACTCTGTATATCGTGCAATCCACCACCTGCTGCTCCATTAAGACCATTCCATTCAAACTCACTGACATCAACAGACTCCTGAAGGGCCTAAAACCCGATACGGTCTCACGGCCAGACCAAATCCGCACCAGTCCTCAAGGAATGCAGTCCAGTGCTCCATTGCTGCTTCCTGAGTGGAATATTTCCAAAACTAATGGAAGCTGGTCTCTGTTACCAACAAGATGGACTCGAAGCAGATCCACCAAAATATCATCTCATATCTCTGCTCTCCAAAATCAGCAAAGTAATGGAAGCTGAGGTGAACAAACAGTTACAGACGTACATGTTGAATAACCTGATCTCCAGTGGACAGTTTGGATTCAGCCTGGGCCACAGCACAACAGGCCTTTCAAACATCATGTGCCTATGACCAAGGACCAAGACTGCAGCCGAAGCAGCCTTTGACAAAGTGTGGCATCATAGGCTGAAGGCTAAACACTGCTCCATGGGGGAGTCTGGAAAGCTATTTGCTTGGCTCCAAAATTACCTCTCAGACAGATCAATCAGAGTTGTCTTGTCAGGCCAAGCCTCAGAACCAAGCTCTATCAATGCCTCAATACTCACAGTGATCAATCTTTGGCCCACTTCTGTTAATCGATGACCTAGTCTATGCTGACGACTAGACTGTGTATGCCTGAATACGATCACCAGCTGAAAGGGATGAGGTGGAAGCCAGCCTAAACAGGGATCTCCACAACATAAACAACAGAGTGGGCAAATGGAAGACCACCTTTGAACATCAAAGTGCAAGTTCTTGATACTCTCCAGGAACAGGTTTCGATCAAAGATCGACTAACTACAACTAAGGTGCCTGACATTCTTGGTGTCACAATAAACCTCAAACTTTCATGGCCTAAACACCGCACTAACATCTCCATCAGAGTAGGATGGAAACTGGATGCATTAAAGAAAATGGCCAGCAAACTCATCACCGCAAGCCAAGCCACCATCTATAAGGCACAAGTCTGCAGCGTTATGGAGTACGCCTCACTGAGCTGGATGAGTACACAAGAAGGCCCTGAAAATAAGTAGTAGACCAGGACACTGCCTGGACATAACTCACCATCTCTAGTCTGCAACACAGATGACAGGTTGCTGCTGCTGCAACTCTGTATAAGATGCACATCCACCACTGCACCAAGGACCTCCAAGTGATGCTTCCTTCACCATAAACCAAACACCACCCCACCCATTTATGCTTGCCGAGACATGCTCCTCACTCTCCCAGTCACCACAACACGTGGCCTGGAACAAACCTTTCTACACACTGCTGCCTGCATGTGGAACAGCCTCATAGGAAACATTGATGGTGTCATCACAGACAGTGGTCTTCAGGCCTTCAACCCCAGTTACTACATCACCTCACCACTCAGATGCAGTGAACCATATTGATCACAATTGCAACTAATAATAAAAATGACATTTTAAGAGAAATAATTTGTTGTATTTTGTATTTGTTGTATTTGTTATTCACCGACTGATGTAAAGGCACTTACAGTATCATGTTTAAAATTCTTTAAGTGGTGATTGACTTATGACTGATTCTGATTTGTTTGTTTGTTTAACCCTGAATGCATAGGATAGAGTTTCTCTTTCATCTCAGAGCATGGGTAAGCCACTGCAAAGTGTATAATAGTCTAAAGTATAATAGTCTTATATGCTACATCTGGCTTTGGGTGACATTGAACCATACACAGTACAACCTGTCTTCAAAAGCTCCAGTGAGCAAGGGTACGTAGGGAAAAGCCATAAGCATAACAGTGACAGCTGATGTTGATGTCATGTTCAGTCAGTGAAAACCTACTAGGCCTTATTTCTATCCTGAGTGTATGCAAACACCTGTACCCTGTTGGGCATGACAGTAATCGGCATGCTCCTGAGTAATTTTGCTAAGGTAATTTAGCAGGCACTAACAGCCGTCTATAATCCCATCACTGAAACTAGAGGAAAGCATCCACCTTTAAAAGAGATTATTTTAGTGTTCTTCTCCTAGGTTTACTGCCAGCAATATCACCACGAGGCATTCCATCTCGGGAATGAAACATCTGCTGTTTGGGATTTTAGTTCAACCAACAATTAAACACTCAAAGATGGCATATACAAACATTTTTCAAAATAATTGTTTTCCTCATTATCGCACATTCATCATTCCGGATTGGTGCAATATGTCATTGTTTTCCGAACGCCAACGATGCTAGAAATATAATGCTTGCGTGATTGTTTGAGAAAAATGGTTGGTCGTGAAATGGTTGGCACTCTTACAGAGCTTAAACAGCTCCTTTGTTTCATATGTCTTATGTGTCTATGTTTCAAATGCCAGTAGTCTCAGTTGCATTTGGCACTATAGTGTTTGGTAAATAACGTT
This sequence comes from Hoplostethus atlanticus, assembly GCA_034670405.1. NCBI lineage: Eukaryota > Metazoa > Chordata > Actinopteri > Trachichthyiformes > Trachichthyidae > Hoplostethus > Hoplostethus atlanticus. The sequence goes on along the minus strand of JAXDDX010000151.1, from coordinate 1,567 downwards.
ATTATTTAACAGTACTTCCCTGATTCATAATAGCGAACATAATAGAGGATATAAGAGCAAAGGGTGACTAACACAACAAGTACAGACATCATTCATACATTAGGTTTGTATGAATAACAGTTGGAGTAACAATACTATTCTGAACAGTTTCCCGTTATTACTCAGTGGTATGCCAATATCTAATAGTAGGCTAACTTAGTAACAGTATTTTTTAGGGGGTGATAGGTAATACATGGGGAAACAAAACAACTCAGGAATTGTTTTCAGCTGTTTTCATAAGTCAATCTAGTTCATAGATCATGTGTCAAACATATAGATCCAGTTACATTACAATTAAAGATCAGTAACTGTTTATAGGGAGGCTTCAGTGTAAATGACTCCCCCTTTCTCAATTCATGTGCACATTTGGCAAGAGTGTGGCAAAAGGGGAGGGCGTGTGTGTGTGTGTGGGGTGGAGATTTTTCTTAATGAACACAGCTGGAGCCCAACACAGCAGGTTACCGCCAGGCAAACCTCTTTGAAGAGGTTTTCACTTTAGAGAGTGTATAAATGACAAAGCGTCAGAGCTGAAGGCAATATCAAACCCTGGTAGGCCTGATAATGTGATTTCCACCGAAGATACAAGCTTATGATGTACCTTGATATTGACTGCGGTCAGTTAAACACAATAGAGCTTTTCATTCTTCCTCATTCTCTATGTATTGGCCATGAAATAGCTCACACGACAGCACAAGATGAGGGCACATATACCCACTACTGCATAATGTAATTCTGTGAGAGAGAAACTACAATATGGAATGTGTTATTAATATATAAATAGCTGTTGCTTACTACATGCTATTTACTGGATTTGAGTAAACAGCAGTAATTGATACATGTGCATCCCAGCTAAAGCTATCTCTAGTCAATCTATTGTTTTCTGATGCCTCTAATGTTGTCACCTGGCTTCCCTTTCATTAGACAAAATATGGAGGGGACCCTTCCTTTCAATTTTATTCCATTTTTCTCTACCGATTACATATATGAGCCCTGTGTAATGAAAACATAATGAGCCACATCTAACCCCTCATATTAAACACACAAGCACTGGATGCACCCAGAGCTGTTCCCATAATGGATTTAAATGGTAGAAACTGGCAGAGCAAAACCACCAATTGCAGGTGCTTAACTGTGTATTCAGGGCTCTATTCAATTGATGGCTGTTTTAAAGGCTTATTTAAGTGTCAGAGTAACATTAGATTAGATTAGATGGCTCTTTATTGTCCCCAAATGGAAATTGGAGTTATGCAGCAGTACAAAACAAGAGAGAGGCACACATCACTATACAATAAACATATTTAAGGACAACAGGCTGTATATAAAATATACAAAAGAAGAAATATACAAAAAATATACAAGTAGTGCAAGGAAAAATAACTAAGGAATAATTTACAGTTGTGTAATTCGCAATTTGGTCAAGGTAGGTGTGGTGTGTGTGTGTGTGTGTGTGTGGGGGGGGGGGGGGGTCGAGAAGAAAGCAGCAGGCTCAGGGGTTGATGTTGGGACGGTAAGCGGCTGTGACGAGTCT